>JAPWDM010000005.1:8058831-9308831 GCA_035578155.1 Brachynemurus nebulosus | reverse complement strand
TGACTGCGTGACTATTATTGAAAACAACAATAAAAAAATTACCTAAATCATTATTTTTAATTTTTAATTTTTTTATCATATTTTTCAAATAAGTCAAGTACTAGGTGTTTGAATATATTAAGTCGAAATAAATAAATATTAAATCTAAGAATTCTTCTTGGAATTCCGAATCTCCTTGCAACCTCTCTTTGATTGCCATGTTGAGTGACATAGCTTAAGGCTGATGCCAGTGCTTCCTCAGACCACAACGCTCTCTTCTTTTTATCTACCATACTTCCAAACACTAAGGAATAAAAATAAAAATTCGACCAAACCAACTAAAACTGATCTGGCATCATTAAACAAATGCAACAAATAAATCAAAATTAAATGTACTTAGTTTTTTGTCTTTTTTCCTTTTTGTTATTTTTATATTAGAGTAACTATAGTAATTTAAGGTTGTGCGTCTAATTTTACTTCATTTGTTAATGACTTTAGACCTGTTTTAATTGATTTGACTTTATAGTGTTTGATTTTAATTGTGTTGGTAATAAAGCCCAAACAAAATTTGCATGGGCCTTATTATCAACATGTCAATATTTATGCTTATGTACATTTTATATAAATACTTTAGAAATAAACTAAATTAATTGATGTAAAACTTAAAGAATATTAATTTTTTTCAATTTTGATAACAATTTGAAAGAAACATACCTTTAAAAAATCATTAATATAACACTCACAATGTGCACCATTTTTATATCAACGAACGAAAATGTAACCTCTAAATTTGTTTGTTAAAATATGACATGAGTTTGTTACTCTGAGTAGCTCAACTTTTGTATTTGGTTTTGAAATGATTGAAAGTTCATTTTAAACTTGTTGATAAGTTAGAGAACTTTTCTTGGTAAGAAATATAGCCAATGGGCCTTATTACCCGCTGGGCCTTAAATGCCTTAGGTACCTTATTATTGATGATAAAATAGCCGATGAAGAATATCAGAATAACGATAATGTTTGAGTACTTGATACTTTAATGGAACAATACGTTTATTATAATATTATGTATCAAGTAGTAAGTAATGAGTGTGCCTGTATGATTACTGCCTCGATGTATTTCATAATATTAAAATGTTATGGAGAACACACACACTTGAAAATCTTCATGTTTTAGCGAGTTTCTAGAATGGAAACTCGCTTTTACAGCCACTGTCATGATGCGACTTGAACTCGAGACTATGGTAGAAATTTGTTTTGAGGTCCCTATAACCCGAAAATAACATTCCCTAAAATTTATATATATATATATATATATATATATATATATATATATATATATATGTATTTACGTATTTATGTATTTATGTATCTACGCGATAAGTTTCGAATGAAAGCTTCTACTTTTATGAAATTTGGTGAAAACATTGGAAGCTCAAAAATCTTGGATGAGTTCGTCAGCCAGACACGTCGGATACCAAGAACATGGTTTTTTGAGCATTTTTCGTGAAAATTTAAGTTTTTGGCAAAAATTTGCTACAATTTAAAAGTTTTTGCGTTATTTTTTTTACACCATTGGAAAGAGGAGAAAAAATCACATAAAAAAGGTTTCTGAACTATTATTCTACATAAATTAGTTTTTGAGAAAAATAGAAAATAAGTCGAATTTCACAGAATAGTTCGTTCACATCTGTATTATATTATATGTATATGTACGTATACTGTACAATGTACCTACAGTAAATAGGCTGGTTTTAAAAGTTTAACATTGTATTATTTTGTATTTTTTTCTTACGAATACTCATTCTAATATATTTAAAATTTACGCGAACCTGATCACTTTATCATAGTAATCAAAATTTTCTGGAAAATATATCTGATTTTTGAGAAAGAACAAAAATATATATTTTGTCTTGTTCTAATCTTGAATTTCTTACATTTTTATAAGTCAATTCTATCTCAATTGCGGTACAAGAACGTTACAGTTTTTTGTCGATTGATGGACTAAATACTAGAGTGGTTAATAGACGTGAGACATATTTCAGTAATACTGGGTTTAGACTTACACATTACGTTCCTTACATAACGTTAGCTGTTTAATAAGCCTTGAATTAAAAAAAAAAATTATGTTTATATTTGTATATTATGTTAGGTGCGTTACGTGCGTTAATATGTCCTATTTCAAGTGCACTCCTGTGGTAAAAATCTGAAACATATTTAAATTGACAGAAGTAAACAATGTAATAAATTTGATAATTGTTAAATAAAATATTTGTGGTCACTTTAGGTATTATTTTTTTATTTTTGTTAATAATTGTTATTTTATTCAAATATTACTTTACGATGAAATTATTAAATAATTCACCATTAATAAGTCATGTTATACAGTCCATTAATGCAATATGAAATTAAAGATAAGAGGAAGCAATTAAAAAGACTTATTTATAAATAAAAATTACGTTCAAACGTAAAATTATTTTGTTAAAAACAATGTTGAGGAAAAATACAGAAATAAGTTGCTGGATACCAGAGGAATTAAAGAAGTTTGCCAAAATTTTTCCAAGTTCAAAAATTCTGCAACATTTTTTTACACCATTAGAAAGAGGAGAAAAAATCAAATAAAAAAGATTTTAAACAATCATTCTGTATAAACTGGTTACCGAGAAAAACTAATTTTTATAACCGGAAACTCGCTATGTTATGCAGGATACTGCGATAGGGGTATTTTTTATTTGAATTAACCATTATTCTTTATTGAGAGAATATATGTATAAATAATACAGAGAAAGCTGTTTCAGTGCGGTTTTTAAAAAATGTCCATCAAAATATATAATGTGAATAAAAAGTATAAAATTTAGACATTAATTTATTTTAAGGTTAGCTACTGGTTGTTTTAATGCATTTTATTATCACATTACATGTAAATTATTTCTTCATTCAGTTTTTTTACGTAAGTATGAAATATCTATAGAATGAAAAAGCTCAGAAGAATAATTTCTAACAAGTTTAAAAAAGTAATCTTTATGGAGTCTCGATTATCGCATAAAAATTTTTTTTTTTGCAGAGTACTGCAATATGTTATTTTTATAGTTATTTGTGAAGTTTCTGAATTTTTTTATATGGTCCCTATCAATCGCATAAGAAAAGGTTTTGCTGTATGCCCACAAGTGTATGAGAACATACCATATCACCGTATAATTCACTTAGGAATACCAGTACGTATTTTGAAATTCTAAGGTTAAAATGTTGATTGATGTTGAAATTCTGAGGTTAGAAATGTTTATTATTTAACATTATAATATTATAAATCATGTTAAGGTGAATCGATCAGTACTGACAAAGTTGTGACAAATGATTTACTAAGTCTATTTTCTTCTTTATAAATAAATATAATTTATATGTAGAAAAATAAGCTAAATTTTATAATACATGTAACAGTATTAATATTTGATTATTGTTCAATCTTCTAATTTTAATAATTTTAAAAGTAATGAATTTAATTCTGGTAGTGACGTGTACGCACATAAAATAACTAACACGTAAACAAATATATTATGGGTATTAGTATAAAATGGCATTTATATAGTTTTTTTCTATTTATTACAATAACTAAACGTCCAATATTAAACAAAATAGTATTTTAATGATTCAAAAACTTAAAAGAAAACAATTTTCAGTTTTTTAAATCCTAAAGTTGGTTTTTAATGACACAACTTGCTTAAATACATACCACTGATTCACCTCTAATCATTCTTTAACATCTACTCGTATGTTAAAAATTCTAATTTTTAAACTTTATTTCTTCTAAACTACACGTCAGAAATTATTCAAAATAGTATCAGTGAATGCATCATATCTTTCCCTATAATATATACTAAAATTTCAAATTCTAAACTTGGAAAATTTCAAGTGATCGATTTACCTTCAGATTATAAACTAAGTTTCAATGGATACACAAATAAAATATTATTTTAATTAGAAGTTTTTCAGTGGATATACAAATAAAGTACTACTTTAATTAGAAGTATCTATGCAAGAATCAAAAAATAAATAAATAAATAAATAAATAAATAATAGTTATTTTCGATACGTATGTGTAAAGAGAGGTATTCTAGTAGGCTGAAATTGGGGTATTCGTTAAAGGGACTGACGCATACGGCTTAAAATATGGACTTAGTCACCTGGGTAGAATCCAGCAAATCAGATACTTTGAAACCGTGGCTTACCAAGTCCTGAATAGGCTATATTAGTACATTTTGTTGATATACCTAATCGACTAAAAAATGTTCCACTGGAAAACAAAAAGAATGCTATCCAAATATCCAACATCTAAAATTTGTGTTTAGAATCAAAATCGAAAGTAATGGATACAAAACACCCCATCACAACCAAATTAAGCACAAAAAGTATAATACTTATATACAATATTTTAATCAATTCGAGAAGAACTCGAACTGATTGATAAAAGAGTACCTACATATGTACATACGTAATATAAAAATGTACATTTATTTATTCTTTCAATGATTCTCCAAACATTTCATATGACTGACTGTACGTACACATTTAATGATACCTAATGACTGATGATCATAATGAGCGGATGAAGTGTGCATGTGTGTACGTTTGGTGGCAGCACAAGCAGCACTCCGGCCACTCCGCTTGCTTCTCAAGTTGTTAAACAGCAAAAAAAAAAAATTACCAGCGCAAAAGTACGAAGATAATATTTCATTTGCAATTGTATTCACTGTTGGATACTGCACGTGTCAACATTTCAAACTGCTCTGTACCGCTGTAAGCATTCACTCGTATTACATATTTATACCACGCAGAAATATTATTTATCATAAATAATTATTGATACTTTGTGAATTGTGAAAGGGTTACAACGAATGAATTAAATCAATAAAAAATGTTGCAGTTTGATTCCTGATAAATTTATAATTTTCGATGGTGAAATATTCTGATATCAGTAAAATAATTACGGAAAAAATTATAATAAATACCCCGGTTGCAGTTCCGTGCATAACATAGCGAAGGACACGCTATGACAGGATAAATACCCATATTCTGAAGCAGACAGAATATTTCCACTCAAACATGACATTATATTTTTGAAGAAAAAAAGGCACGCCAGTGATTTTTTCCAATTTAAAAATGTTTTTTCAAATGTCCCATAAATTGTTGACAAAAATGATCTCTTAGTATTCTGTCGCTCATGTAGCCGTTTTCAAGATAAAAAATAATATCCAGTTACTGTTCCTACTACAAAACCGGTATGGGCTATCTAGTAGGCCATCTACTCTGTATCTTGGAAACTGAGCGTTTTCGAACCTGGGTTTATATGAACTTTTTTACATAAAAGAACCTCAGCAATCACCTGTTAAAATATTTCAAGCTTTCGCACTTATTCACTAACACCCTGCAGAGGAACCATAAATTTCATAAATTTCCGTGATAACGGTGGAAAATTAATAATTTTAATGATAAAAACATTTCGGTAAGCTTTGCCCTGTTATATCGGGTTCATTCCGTGTGTATCCTATTTACGCAACTTTTTAAATGTCTACAGCGGCACATTTGATGTCACCGGTTTCTGTACCATAAGTAATTATAAACAAAATTTTAAAAAAATATATTTGCACAGAAGCTTAATTCTATTATATGAATACTTAGTAAAAGAAATTAAAACCTAGAAAAAAGCAAGAAAATACAATAAACGAAAAAATCACTTAATATAAATTTAAATTTATTCAAGTAAACATAATCCATGGCATATTATTTTGATGTTTTTAAAAGATTATTCGAACACAATAATATGGGGATAACTTTTCAACCCCAACAATATTTAATATTTCCATAAAAATTTATAAAGCATCAAATTCATTGATTCCTAATCAATTATCATATTATTTATTCTTGCATAGATATAAAACGCCTGTACGTGTGTGTGTGTGTGTGTGCGTGTGTGTGTGCGTATCATGTGTGTGTGTCTATCCCCATTTTACCCTACAGACATTATTATAATAACCAGTGAAAGAGAAAACTTGACTCATCATCAGTCATCAATTTCATTTTTTTTGGCAATAAATAGAAAGAGTTAAAACTATGTAACAGCGTATGTATCAAATAGTGATAGTATTAGGCAACACCAAGTGTTTATTTTCATATGTACGATAACTTTTTTTCACTATTAAAATTACAGCACGTAAGTAGAAACAGTATTCGTTCTTATACCCTGAATATAGACAATGTTCTTTTCCTGATAATATTATAGGTTCTTACTTGCTCCTGAAAATAGTCATTACTTTGTCAAATTTCCTCGTATGTGTGTATATATTTTGAAAAATAATGATTTCCTCAAAACTTAGGTCAGCTCAAAATTAAAAATCACAAAGTGATTGAAAAAATTATCCGGATCGGCCGGGAATCGAACCCAGGATCTCCTGGTAACTAGCCAGGCGTGCTAACCACTACACCAACGATCCTATGCTCGGCAAGCGTCCGAGCTGGACACGCATTCAATCACCATTCAATCACCTTTATACCAAGGAAATCGAGTGCTTAAAGTTTCAGTTTAGCTGAACGATAAGTGAACATATCAATACTGCGTGTGTTGAAATGCAAACAAAAGTTTGTCATACGTAGTAATGTCTCACAAGCACTCGATAATATTTGAAATTAAAATTAAGTCAGCTCTGTTACGTTAAGTCCTAGCCACTGACTTAATTGAAGTTCATATTCATGCTTTTTGTCGTCCCTGTTTACGCCTGCTCACTGCTGTAATATCTAACATCGAACCCTATACAGTTTAACAGATAGTGTCATATTGTTTTAACTATTATTGAAATTCCTAATTTAATGCGTATGTAATACGCACTTGGCAAATCCTTTCAAAAATCTTATCATTTTCATAGTTTAAGCAATTAAATTTATTATTATATATTGATAGCAGCTTATCATAAACTCAAATACAACCATCTTCAAACTATAACTACAAAAATTATCGATTTTTCTCCCTTCACCTCGCGATTTTTTCATAAGTAGTCCATTTTACGGCATTGTGCTTTTTTAACAAGAGAAAACGTGAGATACCTATATTTCGTAACAAAATAAACACTCGATACTTTCCGATCTTTATTTCTGTACGTGCTATAAATCTCTTTGTCTTAAAATATACCCAAAGGGAATGTTGCCAGTAATGATTATGTAAGGGGGATTGTACATCTTCCTGTTGGATCATTCACTCATGTGTCGATCATGTGTGAATTAAGCGTGATAATCGCTATAATTTGATAACGCATCATGTTACTTACTTACATTGACGTTAAAATGTACCTATAGTTACATTGAAAGTTTATTATTTCATCAAAAGTAACTTCCCTGTTTTGTTTTACGGGAATTCTGGGAAAATGTTCCGAAATGTAACTGATTTTTTTTTTTTTTTGATTTTGAATATTCAATCCAAAAATCCGTGCTGTTAAGGCGTTGAATTCTGACAGAAGATGTTAATTTGATAATTCTTACACTCTCAAAACGATTTCTTTATTCAAAGAAAAATATTAACAAATCATTTTGAGAGTGTAATATTTTCTTTTGTTTTTCAAAATCGTTAGAATCTTTCAAAAAGGTGTTGAGTGACAATCGGTAGATAATTGTGGAAACACTAAATAGATATTTCCAACGATAAAAGTTTCCAAAATTTTCACTTTTTTACAAACATAGGGAACGTTGTTGTATTAAACTGGTCAGAAGTGATACTAAACGAAATCTTCCATAGAGTTGCAACGTTAAACTTTGTCTTCTGATTTTGCTAGAAGTACCCCACCAGTAATATCGGCTCAAAAAGTCTACAGACGTTTTCCAATTCTCATTTTCCACACATTACGGTCTACCCACTGCCAACATTTAAGATCTCTCCCTTCTACAGCCGTATCATCGATTCCATCAATCCAATTTTTCCTTTGGCGATTCCTTTTTTTTCTGCCTAAGTGAATCCATTTCATGACACCTTAGGGTAGTCTTTAAGGATCCAATTCAGTTGTTTTGTTCGAATATCATCAATTATACTGGGTGTCCCGTTTGGATATATACATATAGTTTACACGTTAATTGATAACATTGGATTCCCACAAGGAAAGAGTTATGTCACAAGAGTGCTTTGAACAAACTAATAATACAAATTTAATATGTTTCGTTTCAGTTAAATTTAACCATGCTTCGTCACTTTAAATTTAAATAGTTTCCGTTTTCTTGGTTTTATCTCTTTTATTATTGCATTTACGTAAATTTTAAATTTGCAGTTTGTTTTTAGAAAAAAATAGAAAATTTATTTGTTTCGAATATAAGAATTATTTAATTTTTTAACGAAAACTCATGATCAATTTTAACTGAAATTAGGTATACTATAACTACTGTTACTATCGTTTTAACAATAATACTATAAGATAAAGAAATAAATGTCGCAATTTTCAAGCAATATACAATTTCCCATAATAAATATTTGTGTCATTTTCTGTAAATTCAAACAGCATTTTTTTCTTTTCTTTTCAGAAAATAAATATTAAAATAATAAAAATACCGAAAAAATATTCTGTTGAAGAAATAGTGCAGATAATTTGGTGGAAAAAAATTATTTTATAAAAGAAAAGTACAAAAAATATAAAAATGTTTACCCAAATCACTCTTGTGACATAATTTCTTCCTTATGGGAATCCAATGTTACAAAAATTAACGTGTAAATCGTATGTATACATCCGAATGGGACATCCAGTACATTGTTTTTCACTTGCATGATATTTTGGACAGTTATATTATGCACTCTATTAACTTTTGAAATTCTCTTATCTCTAAGGCTAGGATGCATGGCAGCAAATTTTCTAATCACCCTGAACCCTAGCTCACAATTTTTCCCAAGTTAATATTAGCAAAGGGTGTATTTATGCAAAAAGAAATAAACTGGTGTGATCTAAAATATATTAATTAAAAATTCTATTATTTACACATAACAGCCTCCTCTTTTACCAAAATATACCTGATAAAATTAGGGGGATGGGGGTGGGGGATGAAACCCCAATGATTTTATAACTTTAATTTTGGTATCATAATAAAGATCCTAAAGTGCCATTTACAAATATATATAGTTTCCCTACCAAAGCTCTTACCATTTCCAAGATATTTAAGAAAATTGAAAAAAACTCAAATTTTCAGGGGTGAAATTCACCCCCTTAAACCGCTTATGGGCACGAACAAAATATGCCTCATGATTACTTTTTAGTCGAGACCAATTGTAGAGACCATTCCATTCTTCTTTTATAAATTTATTTTGCCTACAACCGTTTTTAATATTACGAAATACTGTACTATTAGCGAATTTCCAGAATGGAAGCTCGCTATACATTTTTGTTTAATGTTTTTCTTTAAATTGTTGATACTTAAAATCAAATATTAAAAACGATTGTAAACAAATTACATTTATAAAAGAAGAATGGAATGGTCAGAACATTTGGTACCGACCATATAATCCACCAAAGTTTAAAAAATTTTTGAGAGATACAGTTGGATACCTTTCCTTGTCAGCCAGTTATGACAATAAATATTTATATGAAGATACATTATTTAGATCATCGATTTTAATTATCCGGTCTCTATTAGGTAATTTGAATATGAAGATAAGACTACCAGACTTGCAATTATCCAAAAAATATCGTTTGATTATTTGATAATGCCTGCAAACCGATTTCAACAAGGTTGGCTTCAAATTATAAAATCATATGTTTATATAATTCGACAGACCTAATCATTTGATTCAATAATCCCCACTCAATGAATGTCCAAATCGAAATAATAAAGTACAATTTAAGGGTTAAAAACAAGTCTTGTTACATTTCAATTTAGGTACTTTATACATTATAAATAAATTGAACGTCTATTTTTTTTCTCTTTGATTTATTTGCCTTTTACCGAGCTATACATTATGCTTATTTTGACTCTGTGTTATGCTTATGTACATACGATAAATCTCAAGATTAGTACGTAACGACAACGGCATACGCCTTTAATGTTGTCAGCGTTGGTTTACGTGTTGACGTCCGTACAGCCAGCGAAACATATAATATGTAGACATCAAGGGGAATAAAGTCTACTACTGATCATTCTACAGTGGGCATTATCTTGATCTATTAATATATTATTTAATTCTATATGTAATCGTCTTTAATAGTATCCGACAAACAATGAAGTCACGTTGACACGACAGAATTAATTTATTTTATTACGGAAGTTACAATAATTTTAAATAAAATATGGAATAGAACATTTTGAAAAAAATCTCTTATTTTTAATTGTTAAACTATTTATAAATAAAATATGGTAACAGAATATTCTAATACACCAGAATATAACAACGAAATTACAGTAGTTTCTCGATGATGAGAGTTCAAAGGGCTATAAAACCGGAAAATTCTTAGAAGTTGAAAGTTATCAAGTGTTACCACTTATGTGTATCTACATAATATTAATTGGGGTATTCCATGGTCACTTACAACACAATTGATTTAAAATTGAGATTAAAATCTTTGGATATTTTCGTATTTAATGATTAAATTAAAAATACCCCTGTCGCAGCATTTGCATAACATAGCGAATTTCCAAAGATTGGATACTGGCGGATCTCATATAACAACCTGAATCCATCTAAAATAGTTTAGCTCTCTAACAGTGAAAAAATTTTTAAAATCGGTTTGGTAATTTATTTTTGGCACTTTTGGGATTTCCGGACCCTAGCGGACCTCATATAAAGTAACTTATATTCATCTAAAATAGTTTAGCTCTCTAACAGTGAAAAAATTTTCTAAATCGGTGACGATGTGTTCTTGAAAAATTAGCTAATTTTTATTTTGAAAAATGAAATAGATATAAATATTTTTAATAGATATAATGACACATACGATAAAGCATTTATTGTAACAAAATTCAGCAAATTTCTTAATTTTTCTCATAAATTAATTAGTTCACTTAGCACAATGTTTTAAAAGGTTGTTTTATATGATTTTTTACACTCTTTTCGATGGTGTAGCAATAAATTTAAAAAAATTTTGGATTCTGGTCAATTTTTGCAAAAAACCACTAAAAATGCCGAAAAATGGCCAAATTTTCGCTTCCAAAAATCGGACGTATCTGGCTAACGAACTCATGCAAGCTACTGGGACGCTTGACCTACATACCAAATTTCGTAAAGATTGGAGGCATCGTTCGAGAGTTATCGCGCAGACACATATATACATACATATATATATATATATATATATATATATATATATATATATATATATATATATATATATATATATATATATATATATATATAAATTTTTGTGAGGGTCATTTTCGGTTTCTCGAGGCCTCAAAACAAATTTCTGCCATAGTCCCGAACTCAGGTCTTTTTATGGCACCCGCTGTAATAAGTGAATTTCCAGAATGGAAATTCGCTTAAAAGAATTGAAAATATTCGGATTTTCTATTCCTGTACAATTCATATATCCAACACCGCTTTAACAAAAAGAGCCCGGTTAAAATAAAAACATTTTTTTAAGCACTGCTTTGTGAAAAACAATTTTCAGTAAATATATATCTTTTATCATTTCATTTGAAACGAAATGTCGACATTGACATATGAAGTACCGCCACTATTTGACTACAGTACTCTATACAAATGTAAAATAGGGTAAATATGGCAGAATGAGACTGATAAGATATATGTAAGAACACAGAAACTGGCAGGGGGGGGGGGTAGCCGCCTACCCCGCCCCATCTATCAAATTGAACATTTTGAATGATGACCACATCGTAACGTACACACGCATATACTATTCGATGTTGATATCCAACATAAATTTAAATCCAATTTACAATACCTCTCTCGGTATAAGACACACATATTATTTTAAAAGGGTAGCTCTGAAATTTAAAATAGGGGATCATGTGGTTCTTATAGTACATTTACACTAACCAAATGTATTGAAGCATATAGTTTGTGTTTATCTCATGATGTTTAATACGATATTTGCTTGATATATTATATTTCCAGAATGCAAAGTAATTCAGTTAATAATAGTGATATCCCTGTCGCAGCATCTGCATAACATAGCAAATTTACAAATATTTGATACTGGCGGATCTCATTAAAACCTGCATCCATCTAAAATAGTTTAGCTCTCTAACAGTGAAAAAATTTTCAAAATCGGTCGGGTAGTTAATTTGTGACGCTTGTGGGTTCTCAGGACCCTGACGGATTTCATATAATATAGCATATATCTATTTAAAATTGTTTAACTTTTTAGCGGTGAAAATAATTTTTAAAATCAGTTGGGTAATTTATTTTTAGTGCACTTGCCGACTGGTAGGTCGATGGTCGAACTCCTGCGGTCGAACTATGTTCATGAAGGTTTTCTACAGTTTTCTCTACTTTCCTTGACCTCCACCCACATCAGAAAACGTATAATTATAACATGTATAAAGTGTAAGATACACGGAGAGAAAAGTCATATAATTTTTGTAGATAAAATTTCAGAAAAATTACCATACTCTCTTATATAGCGTGCGCGATTGACGACCAAAGTAAAAAATATTTTACGATCATGTAAATATTATTAAATTGAAACGTAAAAAGTATGGTAAAATTTAATGTGCTAACACAACTTCTATCACACTCTTATACATATATGTTATAGTTTAATTCTTGTTGTCGTACTCTTTCATCTGCGCATCTGACCCGAACCTTATGTTGCTTGGGCTGTACGCACTGAGGAACAATCGATCTTTTCCGACCTTCGATTCTTTATGATGCATACAAAATGATTGGCAACCATATATAGTGAAGTAACAAAATGATGAATTAAACGATGACTGTAAGACATTCTAATGAATACTGTTTGCACACAACACCACACCAGCAGTGACCAGCCTGGCTATGTTACTTGTCACACCAGCCTGACTATGTAACCTTCATGTATGATTGTGTTGATACCTTCTGCAGCCTGTCTCGCTATGTGACAGCGTTGATACCTTCTCTTTCTTTCTTTCTACTATTAGCAGATAGCATTTGAAATATTATAAGACAGCATGGTAATTTTTTTAAGAAAAACAATCAAAAAATATTTTTTTGTCGGGAATGGAAATTTTTACTGTGCTGTTTTACAAATTTTACGGAGCTAATATTACGGTAAGAACATTCTATCCTTTAAATTTTCTATGATTAATTATAATTTTTATATTTTTACCGTACAAAATTGAATATGTTCGCCTTTTACACGTCGATTGTAGTGCTGAGCACAGTAATTTTTCTATGAATTTTCTCTCCGTGTACATATAAAGTATACAAATAATGATGCGAGTGGTGTCTGTTATAAACGGGATTCAAAAATGGACGTTAAACCACATTATAATTATTATATGTTTTATCGTTCAATAGGTACGCACAGAGACAACAACAAACATTAGCCATTTATTTGGCTTACTCATATTTACAATCCCAGCCAAAAATCAATTCAATGTAGAAAATATAAAAAAAATTGTTTCAATTTGTTTATTATTTTAAATCAGTAATTCATTACCTAGCAACGTTAGCAGTGTTACACAAAAGTAAGGTTTCTTGTAGTCCAGTTTTTATAATAATTGTTTTCTGTAGTTCAAAAGTACCCAATTTCACGACGTAGGTATACCTAATCTGTTACATTTTTTAATAGGTAGGTATCAATCTAAAGTGTCCTCCGCCCAGGTCCAAAAACATATCGATGTTGAATTGAATTAACAAAATTGAAAATATTCAAATATCATTTAAAATAATATGATATTGGTATGGACAAATTAATTAAATTAAACTCATTTCAAAGATTGGACGGCGTTATGTAATAACAGATTAAGCGCCAAATTAGTTAAGATAAGTAACGGCACATCTTTGCCATTGAGAAGATGTACCGTTATTTACCTGAATCAATTTGGCGCCTACATAACGCCGTCCAATTATAAAGTAATCTATTTGAAAAAATAGCTATCGACCTTTTAATTTACAAATTTGGTGTAGACGAAATGAAAGCACAATTCGGTCACAATTTTTATTATCTAGTTCTCACTCTGAAATGAAATTCTAAATAATAATATTGATTTTTTTTATATTATATAAAATAAATATTCCCTTCCTATGTGGGGAATACGTAACTTTTATTTTTGCATATTACAAAAATT
The DNA here is from genome assembly GCA_035578155.1 of Brachynemurus nebulosus. Lineage (NCBI taxonomy): Eukaryota > Metazoa > Arthropoda > Insecta > Neuroptera > Myrmeleontidae > Brachynemurus > Brachynemurus nebulosus. The sequence continues at coordinate 9,294,611 of JAPWDM010000005.1, read as the reverse complement.
TATTATTCATATTTGATATTTTTTTGATGTAAAAATTCATTGGTGCAGAAAGTAAAATTGATCGACAGGAAAAAAATCAAACATTCAAATATATGTATGCGTGACGTACAATATGTAGAATATATTCGAGTGCGGGTGTTTATAATGATCGTCAATTTCACAAACTGGTGTATAAAGAAAAAAAATTGTGGGATTATAGAAAAATACGTCACCGATTTTAAAATACGTCACTTGATAAAAAGTTAGCGTATATATTTTACGGTGATTATAAAATCTATAAAAATAAGATACTCCACTTTGTGAAATCGGCGACGATAGGTGTGTCGTCTATACGTAAAAAAAAAATCTTGGCAAGAATTATGATGATGGCGGTCACGTGACCAATAACTATTTCGCATACGCACATTCTCCGACATTGATTTGGTACGATATGTGGTCCTTGTTTATATAATGTATGCATAGTAACGAGTATCGTTGAGTGAGTAAGTAGTGAGGATAACGTGAGTAATAGCAAGTGGGAAGGTGAGTACATAAAGTCAAACGATACGTGTAAAGTGATTGAATACGTACGTAGAGTAAACTGGAATAGGAATACGCACTGAAGATCAAACTTACGTTTAGGGTTTAGCAAAAATTTGAAGTACATTAACTAACTTGGTTACACAGAACATTTTAAAACAACACGTAGGATAAAATCCCCCATAAAGGAATGCGATCCAATACTGGAACAGTTTTGACATTTATATATTAACGAAGTTATTTCTGAAAGGAACCTCTGATAACAAAAATTATTATTAATAGAATGATTATTTTTCAATTTAAATTCACCTCGAATTTAATGTTTCCTTACTTAATTAAATATATATATATATATATATATATATATATATATATATATATATATATATATATATATATATATATATATATATATATATATATTAAACAATTTTTGTTGAATACAGTATTTTGATCCTTTATTTACGTCTGATACTTAAACCATTCTATATTTCCTACATTGACGTCTAGATGTCACTCTATGTGTCATATTACAGGTCTGTTTGTATATCGATTCCCAACTCCTAGTGTCATTAATGATTCTTTGTTTGGATATTGATGTCGACATTTTGTAAAAGAAAGACATTAATAAATAAAATTTTTTGGGTTGTATTTTTTTATAAAAATATTCATTGGATTAAAAGAACTTTGAATCATGCTAGTTAAAAAAAAAATGGGTATTTAATTTATTTGTCAATTTTTATAAGCCAGTTTAATTACACACCTAAAAATAGTGTTCCGGTATAGGGGCTTTTACATTATACAAAATTTCTAAATGATTAAGAAAAAAGTCATTGAAAAAAATTTGATTTTTGAAATAAAGTCGAAAAGAAGTCGAAATAAGACGAAAAGAAGGCAACAAATTTATAATACAGAAAATACATTAAAAACAAATATAAAATTCGAATATAATTCGAATGTAGAAAGGAAAGCTAGGTATATACCTTTAATTCTGCTTCATTTGTTATATTTGTTTGATGACGTTAGACCTTTTTTGGTTAATTTGGCCTCAGGGCCGTGCAGAGAATTGGCGGGCCCGGGGAATAAATCGAACCTTTTTTAAAATTTCCTCCCCAAAAAATTAGTGGTAAGTAAAAAAAAACTTAAACTTTTTTCCTGAGCCCTCTATTCAGAGGGCTCTAGACAGCTACAGGCCCCCTTTTCAAACACGGGCCCCAGGGCTACAACCCCGATTACCCCACCCTCTCGTCGGGCCTGTTTGGACTTCATTTCACAGTTCATATTATAATTTAATATTTCCTTGCTGTGGCTCTGATATCAATTAAATTTACCAATAAAATTTTTGTTTCAATTAACTACAATGAAAGGAGCAATGAAATATCTTATGCTAACTTTTTCGCCGAAAAATCCACAGAATAATTCAGAAACCAAGTTGCTATTTCTGCACTAGTGATACCAGTGTAGACAAAAAAATCCCTCTACTTCTCACCACTATGTTGTCTAGGTACACACTGTTTACATTGGTGTTGGTTTGATGTTTGTAATTGTGTGAGTCGTCACACACACAACTTCATGACACGCATATGCGGACAGAACAACGTGCATTTCAGGTAACAATGGTTTAACAATAAATGTAACCATGTAGTGCATGCGGTGATCGCCACCGACCGACTGAATGCCTCAAGCGGTATCTGACACACTCAGACACACTGCTATCCACAGTTTTTTACACATACGCTTAGGGCTTGGAAAAATCTGTGCTTTTTTACGATAAAAGTGAAAAACCACAGTATTCTTATGGGACTAAATACATAAGGGTTAAATTGTCATTTAAAATTTCAAAAAATTATCTTATACATATATAAAATATACAGGGTGTCAGAGAAATAAGTATTGTCCTTTTAAGGGCTGACTCATAGCACCCTGAAGACTCTAAAACCACAGGAATTTTTTCGGAATTAACAGTCGCGTTACCCCTCAAAAGGATAAGAGTTATTTTCTTTACACCCTGTATGGATGGGTGACGAGACTGTTAATTCCAAAAAAATTCCTGTGGTTTCAGAGTCTACATGGTGCTATGAGTCAGCCCTTAAAAGGACAATACTTATTTCTCTGACACCCTGTATGTTATAGAAGATAAATCTTCTTAAATACACGACATTTTCAGGGTAAATTTTCAAAATGTTGAAATTTAATCCATTCCGAAAAGTACCCATTATAATCCTCTATTACACAATAATTACTGACATACTTTACAAGGTCCATGAACATAATTTCGTTGCAAAGAAAAAAAATATTTGATTACAAGTGAAATTTTGTGAAGAAAAAATTGAGATGTTTAATTTTTTGACTGGTATAATTATTATTAATATAGATAATTATATATTTGTGCAATTATTTAACTTTAACTAACATCATCTATTATTACTGATTTCATGGTAGGATTATTTCTGTACAAAAAATATTTTGGTTATTTTAGGTAATTTATTATTATATGAATATTGTTTAAATATCTTTACACTTGATTAAATTTCGTAAAATAAATAAATAGGAAAGATATATTAAATTTTAAATCATCTTCATCATCTAACAAAATTATTTTGGTAATTTTTTTTTTAATAAAAATACTTATTAACATTATTAGATTTAAGGTGGTTAGCGCTTCAGGATTCGTTTGCGAGATAAAAATCCAAGGAAAAAAATTTAACACACAACTGATGGAGGAATTCCCGAAACTTCCAAAAAATTAACACAAATAAATAAATACTTACATTTTGTTAAGATTAAATGATAAAATACTAATTTCAAAAAAACTAACTTTTTAGAAATATTTAAAGAATAAGATAAACAAATTTTAACGTACAGTAATTTAGTAATATAATTTTACAATTTAAAAACACAAAAGTATTAATTTCAAATTAAAAAAAAAAAATCCCCAAAAAGATCCCCACATCAGTATAAAAAACATCATGGTGGTAGTGCTAATATTAATTTTGGAATTTGAAAAGTAGCACTACATCAAATGCTCCAATCTTGCATATTTTTCAAAAAAAAAAAAAAAAAATATATATATATATATATATATATATATATATATATATATATATATACCTATACGAATATATATATATATATATATATATATATATATATATATATATACCATATGAGTTTTTTGAGAGTTGCCATTTCTATTACAACAAAATTTTTATGATAGAAATGGTACTGGAATAGGTTCTTTTCTTCGATGTAATGGAAATGTAACCAAGAAAAACACTATCGGTTGAAGTAGCCTCAAGTACATATGCATATTTTTACCGCCTAACTTATAAATTAAAGAAAAATTAAAAAATTAAACTTGGGTAAAAAAACTGTTTTTGATCATTTATGTTGTTAATTAATGCATTAGATCAGTTTTATCGAAAAATTAATATATAGTCTCATTTAAAAATCTATAAGTTTGTATCATAGCTCGAAAACCATAAGAGCTATAAAGCTCCTGACTATAGCAATTGGTTGCCCCCGTCAGTATCTGCAACTCTTATTTGAACAATTTTTCGATTAAATCAACGGTTTGGCTGTGATAAAAATGGCAACTCTCGAAAATCTCACACAGTATATATATAATATAATTATATATATATATATATATATATATAAATATATATATATATATATATATATATATATATATATATATATATATACCTTTTTTTCAACTCCTAGTCCTGTAAGTTAGCATTTATATAACAGGTAACTTGAGCGTAAGCAACATTTACTATTTTTTCGATGTATTGAACTATAATTATGTAGTTAAGAAAAACTACAGATCTTAAAAGTTTGCTTAGCTTTCTAGGCACGTAAGTGATCGATTACCGTCAATCAGTAAACAGATTTCTCTATGGAAATAGTTACTACTTATAGATTTCTGTTATTTAGTGCTGTTAAAATAATTTTTGTGGAAAAAATTACTTACTTGTGTTCGGCCCATAAGTTTATTTTTGTGGATATGGATGCTTCAAAATCCTTGACTATCAGTCTCGAATTCTCAGACTGCATCGAAGGCGACAGAAACAATACTTACGGCCTTCGTTAAGTAATATACTATTACCGGACATTAATTTTTAACTTTCGTTAGAAGTTATTTTGTTTTCTTTAAAGTGGTCTAAGCAGTGCTTGGCTGTGATTCTTTAAACTACTATAATTTTTGTGTAAACCAAAACAGCTGGGTGCATAATATAATATATTCTTATTCTTATGTAATACATAAATAAAAAAAAAAAAAGATTTCAATAAAATCAAATCTAATAGGAAAAAGTGTTTTTAAGATTAGATAAAAATTGTTTAAAAGTTAAATTCTCAATTTTTATTATTATTAGATTATAGAAAGTATTTTATAAATTGTTTAATTATATATTTTGATTGACAATATAATGCAACTACTTATGTATGTTAATAGGATAATTATACTTTTAATAACATTTTTTTGATGTAGATATAATAACTTCGTTTTAAAAAAGATAAAAATTAGTCAGAAATATTTCTATATGTACACTTAAAAATAAAAGTAAAAATGTATTGTTATAACTAAAACAGTTTTAGTCAAATATAATAATATTTTTGTCTGTAACTAAAATTTTTTTATAACAATAACTTATCCGACGTAATAGTAGTTTTTCGTGATATAATAATTCAATTTACATATATACCTAAATTCGTATTAAATTATCATGATCAATATGCCTACTAAGAAATTTTTAAGTTATTCCTGTATAAAAAAAAGAAATGTAACAAGAGTTTTAAGCGGCTTAGGACTAAAATGTAGATTGTTCTTTTATTTACAGCAGTGTTTTTCAACCTTTTCCATGGCACGACCCCCTTAGTATAGAAAAATATTTCGCGACCCCCCTATTCTCCGCTATTAACTTTTATTTTTTATGTTATAAATATCGAATCTGTTCATCACTATTAATTATTTTCATAGTTAGGTATAGATTAAATACGTAATTAAGGACTTGAGACAGGCGTATTTTTATATCGACATCGAAATTGACGACTTATAGTAGCTTCTGAAGGTGCACGTGACGTAATAAGTGACATGCGCACGTGCGACGGTCGTCACCGTTTAACACTTGCGAGAGTAATCCATTTGAATTCTTTGAATTGTGAACTCGCGTTAGTGTTTAAATTTATTGAATTGCCTTGTTTAGTAGTTGCTCACTTATTATTGTCAAATATTCAAAATTCTGTGCTCATTGTAATTATTGAAAATGGATAAGTTTTTAGAAATATATTCACAGCCGTCAACTTCAAGTTCCAATGAGAGTAATAAAATAAAACCAAAGAAAAAGTGTTTATATGACGACAATTATTTAAAATTCGGATTTACTGTTATTGACAATAAGTCGCAATTTTGAAACTTTATCGCGAAAAAGTATGAAACTCTCATATTAATGTAACCATTACTTAGCCTTCTCTTTATTAAATATCATATATTGAACTAGAGTGGTTTTATTTTTAAAGTAGGTACTGCAACCCTCTTAGAAAAGCTTCACGACCCACAGGTTGAAAAACGCTGATTTACAAGCTATATGTCACTCAAATTCATACACTTTTGACCTCCCCCCCCATTATGACGCTGTATTACATTTTCTTCAACCCCCTACCTTATAATACGTCATAAAACTTAAATCCACCCCCACCCCACAAAAAAATGAATATTTTTATAGTAACATACAAAAATTATGTCTAAACTATTTCACTTATTCATAGAATAGAAATAATAAAATTAACGCAGGAATTTCAAATTCGCTTCACGTGACCTTTTTGTTTTCCTCGTCACATACCATCAGGCTAAGTAACTGTGCTTCTTGCTCCCTTTTTGCTTACGAATTTTATGGATGGCCTCTTACGAATTACCCAATTCCTTTCAATTAATCCGACAGTTTGAGATATAATGTTACGGAATGAAATATTCCGAGGTGCCAGTTCGAATCTTATCACTATCTTTTTTTTATTTTGTCATGTAAAAAAAATTTTTCATCTCTACGTTTCAATACCTTAAGGTGCTTCAAAAAATGTAGGCGTTTTGAGATATTAGCGCAAAATTTCATGTTCGTAACCCAAAAGTTCGGTTACCCATCACGTTATGGTTGTTTTATTTTTATTTCTACATTATTCAGGGTGCACCACACAAATTTCGAGCAAATTCGTATGAAAAACAAAAATTGTATAAGCCATTCACATTTCCCAGGTGCAGTTTTGCAAGTCTTATGAATTTTGGGGTAAAAGCAAATGCCATTAGAAAAATTATTTAGAATGGTTTACAAGAGAAGTGAGGTACATCAGAGTAAAGCCCAACTCAAATTCTTCACATTTACCCCATTTTCAAATTTTTCATCGTACTTTAGCGGTCACAATTTCTCTTTGCTTAATGCAAGTTACGCATACCTCAAATTTGTACAAAAAATCAAGGTTAAATAAAAATAACAAAAATTGTCGGAACAAATTTATTACAAGTTAAAAATAATATTTTGATGATATTTTGTCATTTTATCATATAAAAAATCAAAAAATTACATTAATTTCACCCAAAAACAAGGAAATGAGACTTTTTCAAGGAAATACAGTTAGTGTAAATGATAATGTAATGTAAATGGTAATACTGTAAATGAAAAAAAAAAATGATTTTGTGTTAATCCTGTTGCCCTTGGACACTCACAGAGACATTGAAAACAAGTAATTTTTCTGTTTTTGTAAGTTATTATTGGGTAAGGGAGCACAGCAATGATTTCGTAGATTGATACACAAAACATATCGCTCTTTACACAATTTTTTTTTGTATTGTTTGTACAACGGAAACTTATACAATAATGTCACCACCATCTTCATCAACATTTTCAACTTCGAAAAGGACACTACTGAAATTTTTGACCAAATGGGGGCATTTGTGAATCACGTTCACAATTATCCCATAATTTTAAAATCATGGGGTAATTGTGAATTGGTAATAAATTGTCCAATTTCTTTAGCAGTTAATGAGGAACCCTCTCAGGGTTTAGATCACTTCTTTAGAAGTACTTTTAACCATTTCTAACCTTTTAAAAAAAGTAAAATGTACTTAAAGGAAAATTTTTTTTGAGTATTGGTCGAAGTAAGATACACAAATTTTTGCAAGGGTTTTTTCAAAATAAAAAAAAAGATACTAATGCTTGGAGAATTGTTACCAAATTTTAATAGCATATTAAGAAAGGACAGAAAAACATACTAAGAGTTGATTTTTAACAATATTAATGTTATTTTAGAAATTACAGGCGCCGTTCACAATTGCCCCAATTCACAGTTACCCCGATCAACCCTACTCCTAATTACCCCTGAAAGGGATTCCAGAAAAACTGAACTTTAGACCGGCCAATTTTCCGGACAATATTGCAATGGATACTGACGATATTCATAGATATGTTTAATGCTGCATGAGACCATAAAGACCAATATTTTATAATAACACTCGGTATAAAGTGGAGACGAACAATTAAATTTCGAGCACTCCATAAAAAAAAAAAAAATATTTAACTTAATTATACAATAAGAAAAATTCAATTTTTGGTCATTTTGTATACTTAATATACATTATTTACCTATAACTAGCTTACACATTACATGACTGTAAAATAACAATGAATTAGGTTTAAAATAAATTGTTATGACACATAGTAGGTGTAGGTACAGTACACTGTGCGAGCTGTGTGCTGTTATGTGGTTATGATCATCGCTCACCACTGGCTACCTCTGCCCACATGTTCGTCCAGGCATGCATACAAATGTGCACGTATGTGCATGTATCATCTCATTATCATAATATACGCGGCCGCGGCCCCCAGCGACACCAACCGACCCCTCAGTCGTTCACTCGTTAGGCGCATAAACATTTTATAAATATGATGTATAATGACCATAAGATGCCCATTTTAATCATATAATTTAAATGTTTACTGTTTTTATTCCAATAATTTTCAAAATAACAACACAAGATCCATAAGATTCATTCAAATTTTTGCAAAAAAATTCACATTAACAACCACAGTTGAGTTCAACTAAACTCCTACTCTATTGTAATTAATTTACGGATTACTCATTCCAATATTTCATGTATATTCTTTACTTACATGTTACCATTAAACCACCTAACTTTACCAGTAATATAGGTTAAGATGTCAATGTATTTATAATTTTACCCAATCATATTTTCTTATTGTTAATTCAGAGTGATATCTAACAATAAGACATAGTAGATTCTAATTGATACATATTAAAATACAATTTTTGTACCGTTGGTAATGTTACGAATAGTTAAAGAACTGTAACTTTACCTAACCTATAGTATAAGCATTACTTAAATGAATTATTATTATTCGATAATGTGCGAATAAATAAATGTGAAAATTATTTCTTAAACACTTAAGGATGTTCGTGCGTCAAACCTAATAGTAGATAGAAATTTTAATTTTAGAGAATTGACAAGTTTAATTACCTAGTTATCTTCTCTCAAAAATTTTAAGGCCTTCATAGATCATTTCTTAAAGTAATTGACGATTAAAAATCAAATTTTTAACACAGAGTCATTGGAAAAAACATTCTAAACAGCATTTTTTTATTTTAAAAATTATAGTAAATATATTATAAGAATAAATACCATAATAAAAAAATGTTGAAAAATATTCTTTGAAATATGCAATTTATATAATTGCACAAAAAACATCGTGTTGATGAACGTTAAAATGAAATATTAATTATTGAAATTAATTCGGGTAGATTTTGATGTGTACACGACATACAAGGTCAAATCAGACTACTAAATTTCAATCAACAACTGTGTATGCATTGATGTCAGAGATCAGTATATAGGTGGTACGTATAGCAATCACCCATATACACGACCAACACGACACATCATATGATACATGAACAAATACAAGCTCTGTATGCATGCATGTATAGTGTTTTGTGGCAGCTACATAACATTTTTCTGTAGTGTTTTGTGGACGCGCTCGAACGTCTTTAATGAATCATGTAATTTTTCATATGATAAAATAACCTATATGGAGTTGTATGATTTCTGAAATGCCAGCTAAAGTTTGCAGACTTGTAGAAAACCGAAATGTACCAAATGAACTAAAAAAAAGCTAATCATTTAAAGAAATCACGGCTACCAGTGCCAGAAAAATTTATATTACACCAGTATACCTATTGTTAAAAATGTCCCTGTTATTAAAAAAAAATTACTATACCTCTAGACATTTTGTGTATAATAGGAAAAGTTAGGGGTGTTGGCGGTATATGTTTTATAGAAATGTGTATAGGTATTTATAAAACCTTAATGTTTAACGTCCCTTGTGGACCTTGTGGATAATCTATATTTAATATTGCTGTTATACGAAAAATAATAAGCGAATAACTTTGGTACAAAGTTCGTCATATACTGGTTAGAAATCGGTTGAATCCTCAATCGGTTTTATAACGATATTGATTTCGCACACGCCTTAACTAAACATGGCGACGGACATATTCACATAAGAAAAATGTAATTAGGTACTTCTGGAACTAAACGCACTGAAGGAAGTTCTAAATTTATTTCTATTTTTTGGTTCTGAATCCACACATTCAATATTCGATATTGACCTTCTTTGCCAATTAATTAATCCAACTCTGATTCTGTAATGTAACTAAACGTTTCTAGAAGGTATTGGAGAATCATTAGAACACAATTATGCGCTTTCCTTTATTGTTTCTTCCAGGGCTAGGAACTATTTAAAATGATTTCATTTTAAATATGCATTTAAAATACAAAATGGCATTTTGAATTTTCTATTTTAAATAAGTTCGTTCAAACCATTTTCTATTTTGTATTTAAAATGAAAATTTGAATCCATTTTACATTTAAAATGAAAATGCTTGTATACTTAAATTTATGTTTATAGATATGACATTTATGACTCATATTAATCATAGAACTCGAGTTGAACGCAGTCTAACAAACTGTAAGTTAAATGTAAATTGATTCAATTGACTCAAATTTTTTATAACTCAAGTTGCAATGTCACATGAGTTAAATTTATTACTAGAGCTGCAGTTCTCTCAAGTCAAACTTTACTGACTCAAGTTTTGTGTTATTATCTTTAAGATACGTCGATAAGAAATGTGTTGGTATTTCGAGTAGATGATTTTCATATGTAATTTAGAAGTCGCAGTTGTAGCGCACTCAAGGTTTGAATATGTTAAAGCTGAATTAAATTTTACAATATTTTTGAGTAACAATATTTCAAGAGTTAAATTTCGTTTTCATATCATGCAAACTTTATAAAATTTTCTCAAAGGACTGCCTTTATTTGATGTCAGTACGTTTGACCTTTTCTTAACTTTTTTTTTATTAATATAAATCAAGATAAAAAATTTATAGAATAAATTTAAAGCAAAAAACCATTTTGCATTTTATAATCCATTTTAAATAACTATTTTCCATTTTCAATTTTAAATATGTTTAGCAAAACCATTTACCATTTTGTATTTTAAATGCATTTTTGGAAACCATTTCCCATTTTCTATTTTAAATGATTTCTATGAACCATTTTTCCCAGCCCTGGTTTCTTTGAAAAAGATCGGTCTTGATCAGTAGAGATCATAATTTTGTATATACCTATATTTTTCCAGACAATTTTAATTTTTGTTCTTTTTGCAGTAAACTGATGTATAAGTGGACTTCGAAGACAGACAATTTTTCATGGAACTGCGAAAACTGTTAGCTGAAACTATAAATTTGTTTGATGTACGGGGTTGCACTGTACTTATACCTTTTTGTAAGAATTTAAATCTCATTATCTGCATGACACATAAATTAAACTACTCCAATAAATAACGAATTAAATATACAATACATATACGTATTGATAACATAAGAATGAAATGACTAAGCTTTACAAAAAAAAAAAAATGGCCAAATGTGTGCGGGATACGCATTAAATCCGAGTTATTTTATTTATGTACGGCACCTTTTCTTTCAATTAATATCTAATTCAGTCACAGTATTGTGAAGTTTATCAAGTTTTTCCCTATTAAAGTATGTTAGGTTATATCTGATGGTGGGTTAACTACTCTAAAGCTACTCGTAACCGGACAGCGTGCTTAATTTAGCGAAAAGTGTGTGAAAAAAAATATTATTCTCATATTTTGTAGCATGGATTTTCGCACACAAAAAAAAAATCTTTCAAATATTAACTTTTTGAATTTTTGAAAATTGTTTTGTCTATAACCGAAATAATTCTAATTGAGTGTGTTTAGCTTTTTCAGATTTTTCACAATTTAAAAATTACGGATAGGAGGCTAAACTACTCGTCACCGTAAAGCTCAAAGAAACCTCAAAGTCTTTTCTAATGGTAATCCACACGATGTAATTTAAGAAAAAAATGCTCTTAGTTTAATTACTTGATATGCTCCTAGGCCAAAAAAGATATGACGAACGGACAAACAGGAACTAATTTAAAGTTTCTTCGGAACCCTAAAAATAAACAAACAAAAAACGAAGGTGGAAACTGATTGTTGCTACTACACACACACAATAGTAAATAAAAATTTACTTCTTTTCTCAACTTTTTTTTCAAAATGCTTGAAATAAATGAACGCAAAACAGTGAATAAAATGTAAATCATTTTAAATAATATGAGACATGAAACATAACAATGGGAACACATTTCACAGCATAAGCTAACAGAACAGTAGTGGATGTATGTGTGTATGTAATATGTACAGAAATCCCCCGAAGAACACGATTAATTGGTTACGTGTACTTTGAAACCGTGTAGTTCGAGACCACCAAAAAATAGGCATTTTTTATTACAAGTGTGAAATTAAAAAAATATAAAAAAAAAACATTGCGTTTAATTTGCAAGTTGTGGGTATTCCAACCATATTGTGACTGTTAAAACCTACTTTTCGTTATCGAAAATTATCGATAACGGACTACTTATCATAAATTGGTTATAATTGTTTAATTTTTAGTCCCTCTGATTTGGTTACCAGTAGAATATTTTCGAAAAAATTAGTTTTCGATACCTTTCGTAAAGTTACGAAAAATATCGAAAACTAATTTTTTCGAAAATCTGCTATTGGTAGCTAAATCAATGGAGCTAACAGAGCCTAAAAAAACCAATCGATGATAAGTTACGTGGTATCGATAATTTTCGATAACGAAAAGTAGGTTTTGACAGTCTCAATATGTTCGGAATACCCATAACTTGCTTCGCTTAAGCCTTTAAAAATTTCGTTATTTTTTCGCTACGACGCACCGTTTGCGAGATATTTACGATCAAAAGTTTACGATCGTAAATATCTCGTAAACGGTGCGTCGTAGCGAAAAAATAAAGAAATTTTTGAAGGCTTAAGCGAAGCAAGTTATGGGTATTCCGAACATATTGAGACTGTCAAAACCTACTTTTCGTTATCGAAAATTATCGATGTCGAAAATAACATTTTCAAAATTTAAATATGTAAATTTCTACATATTCTTTATCATTTCTATTATAAAATTCTCAGAAATTTTAGTAGTTTTTATTTCCAGCATTTTTCTTTTATAATGACAGATTCAATTACCACGATTTTATTCGTGTAAATCGAATCCACATGTGATATACATATTCGTGTATATTGAGGACTGATGTGACTTTATATCAAATATATAATATGTACTTAAAAATTCGTCAAACGCGTGTTTGACACGCACTAAGTAATGTTCCTCACAATCAGTGGTCATAACTAAAACTTCTTAACCCTAGAATCATACGTACTGAGAGCCATCTTACAGTTGGGGAGAAAGTACAATGATGTGCAATATGGCCCTATTTTTGATAGAATTCTATATGTATATAATTTTTTCTATGAATTATGTGGAGTTGTCGGTAAGTATATAATTATCACAAATACGTAAAGATGGCTCTCTGTGTATTAAAATAAGTTATTAGACAAAGATAACAATTTTTAGAATCTGTCCCATTATTAATAATTTTAAGAAAAAACAGCGAAAGAAAGAGATAAATATATACACGCTTCTATAAAATAGAAATAGAAAGAGAAAATGTTTTTTTTTTATTGCAATTTTTGTTGTTAATTTCATATCACAAGTAAAAATGATTGTGCATTGGCCACCAAACCATAGAGTTCACAGGTACATGAAATACATACAATACACAGTCCTCTTGCGTTTATTCAATATATGAATGTAAAACTCTATAATTATTTACCATTTGTTCTCTGATTTACCACTTCTCTCAAATTTTCGGTCACTCATCAATTTTATAATGTTCCGAACTTACACGAAGTAGGTTCGGAACATAAAAATCGTGTTGTTTGAAACCGTGTAATTCGGGGGAAGAGTACCCGTGTTCTTCGAGTACCGTGTTCTTCGGGGGATTCCTGTATGTATATATTCATTATTCAGTCAACAGTCAAGTATTTTAGTCCTGTGTGCTACTTATACCTTTCCGTATGTGTGTATATGTGATATACATTTATAAAACCTTAAACCTACGCTAAAAGTTAAATACACATAACCTAAACTAAAACTAATCTCATAAATATGCCATGTACAACCAACAGTTACAAACTAGGTACGCCATTATAAATGTTTTGTTTATATAAAGAATGTTTGCAGATTGAAAGTTGCGAGTGACTATATGAAAAGAGTTTAATCTAGAGCAATGTTTCTCAATCGCCAGAGCCGATATTTCCCGGCAGCAGTTGAATTACATGGTCGGTCACAAATAGTCTTGAAACCAAATAGCACGATAAGCATAGTAAATCTGCCCCGGAAGCGAATTATTTTAATAACTATATCTACAACATAAAATTGATATCTACAATTTTGGCGGCCAAAACTGAGTAGTTATGGAGATAGCTAAAAAAAAATTAAAAAATTACAAAATTTTTTTTTCTTGGTAACTACTCAACTAAGGAAAATAATTCCAAATCCACATGAAGGCAAAGACTCTCAAGAATATTAGACATATTTATTATCGTATCAGTCCTCGTTATTAACCCTAGAATCATACGTTGGTCTACGAGTCAAGTTAATCATACATCGGCGTCGTTTCGACGAATGGACTTTTTACGGGGAGTTTTAGAATTTATTTGCAAAAAACATTTTTTTTACATAACAATACTACAAAAGCGAACAAAATATTTAAAAAAATTGGATTTGGAAAAATTTCTTAATGTAAATATTTATTAACTTTTTTAATCTTTTTATCAAAGCATATTTTCATTATAAAAATTAAAAAATACATAAATACATCAATTGTAATAATTAATTTATGAACTATTATGAATCAGTGGACACGTGTGACTTTACAGAATGTGAAATTTCTCAGTCATAAATATTCCTATAGATATGTAGTTATTTCCCCATTAGGCACATTTATAAATTTTCTAAAATTTGTTAGTAATTTTTCGAATAAGATCTCAAAAAATAATAAAAATTAAAATATTTTCCACAAAATAAATTGTTAATATTTTATTAAGTCATTCGAAACGCATTCTTTAGTTTTCGATTCAATATATTCAAACTTCAGTATTATGTCGTCTCTATAAGTCAAACAGCTGTAATCATCTTTCACATTATCATAATCATTGAATAAATTAATTATAACATCCATATCTTCAATAAATTTTAGAAAAATTAGGAAAACTTTTATATGTGGAGTACAAAATCTTTAAAAAAAAATATATAGGTTAATCATACATCGTCGTCCTTTTGACGCACACTATTTCAGTATAAAAAACGACAATAGCTATAAACAAAATTTATATGTCTTATGTGTTATAATAACAAATAAATTAGATAACAGAAGTTTCACAGCGAGCAGGTACCGACAAGTCACAGTATTGGAGCAGGTAGAGAAGTTCGTTCGTCGTTTTGACGAGTACGTATGATTCTAGGGTTAAGGATAATAACAAGGATAGTATCCGATCCAATGTTATTTTTATAGGGTTCCAATTGAGCGACCACTTCAAAAAAAATTCAGTAACTGTGCCCTAATGCACTTAATTACTGAAACAAGTCTCATCAAAATCCAAGGGCTGCAACATGGTAAAAAAATTTGTTTTTCATTTCTAATCTGCTGAATCGCCGCTCCAGTGGGTCCGACCCTGGAATTATATACATCAATCGTACTAAGTTGAGTAGTTACCAAGAAAAAAAATTTTGTAATTTTTTAAATTTTTTTTTATTTTTCTCCATAACTACTCAGTTTTGGCCCAAAAAAATTGTAGATATCAATTACTTACAGCCTTACCATACCGGTAATATAGTTATTAAAATAATTCATCGCGGGGCAGATTTACTATGCTTATCTTGCTATATCCTTTCAACGTCATACGTCCGCACAAACTTACCCGAAATCTTACCGGACCGTGACTGAAAAAAATTTGAGAAAAGCTGAACAAGAATGCTACATGTAATGTCTGTGATTTCAATCAAAATTTTAGATCAATATATAGATAATTATTTTCTCTTTGTAATACTTTCTTACAGCACTATAGTTAACAAAAAAAAAAATTCTGAGTTGGCTTCCTCATACATTTTTGGTTTTTTTTTTACGTCGAAACATGACCAAAACCACTAGGGCCGACCCGACCTAAAGCGGGACTTTGAAACAAATTTCGTACAACAAAATAACAGAGCTACTTTGACATTGCACAAATTCGTTTAGTAAGAGATAGGATTAACTACATGGAAATGATTTGGCAAGTTTGAACAAATGGCTATGGTCTTTTTGGGACCGTGGCTGTTACGATATTATCGGCATAAAATATGATTTCGATATACAAAATATGTTTTTTATGTATTTCAGATGTCTAATTTCACACAAGTTTTTAATTTCAAAATGCGCACATTTTAAATCTTCATAATATTTACTTATCCATATAATATAATAATTGCCATTTAAAAAATTCGGATGATTTTAAGAATAAACATACGAAAATGGAAATAGAAAACAGAGGGTGCTTGCGATGGACTCCGCAGTAAAATGCGTGAAGGGGAAATACAAACTATTAAAAGAAAAATACTTTTTTAAAATACCGAAATAACAGATTACATTTTTCTCTAACTTATATAAATGAGGGGCATTTTATACATCTAAAATGTATTTTTTAATCTTTATAAATAGGATGATTTACAAAATAAAAGATATATTAATTTATCTTTCATAAAATACGTATACTTCAGCAAATATTAACTTTTAAAGACTCTAGAGTATGTAAAAATTTATTAAAGCCCGTTAATTACACAAATATTTTTCTAGCAATTTTTGATTAAGATTTGAGCTTTTAGCTTTAACGTAACGGTTTTTAGCAAAAACAGATAAACTAGTATTTTTGATGTAGTTTTCATATTTGATATTAGTGTTTTGATCGATCAAACCGTATTCACCCTATTTCAAAATTTACCCTCAATACTATAGTCAAGGCCCCTCCAGTAGGATTTAAGTACATCAGTAGAAAGATCATTAAAAATGAAGGGTTGTATCAATTTAAACTTTTTTTCCATCTGTTATAGTTTTCGAGTAATTTGAAAATATTAAATTTTTACCCCAAATTTGGGGGTAGATTTCACCCCTTAAGTGGTGTTATTGGTCGGTGAAAAAAAATACGTGTCTGTTATTTGTATTTGTTCTACACACCTATCAAGTTTCGTCAAAATCGGAAATTATCAATTCAAGACCATTACTTGTTAGTTTAATGAAGCAGTTTAATTATTTTTTATTACTCATGTGGGAGAAGTACTAACTTGGCGCATACATTTCTGCACGCAAAATAGCTGTTTGCCCACTGTTCTCTTCCCGCATACTTTTTTGCGTGCGGAAAGTAACTTTCCACACGCAAATTGACAATAAAACACGCAAAGCCGCCTCTTAATTTTTCATTTAAAATAAATATTTCATAATTATTTCTATAGAAACCACCAACAAAGTACTTTAAACGATAATTAATTCAGAAAAAAAGACGAACACTTAAAAATATTATTTTAAAAAGTAATAAAAATGTCAAAAATAGTGATAATAATAAAAAAAAGTATGTGAAATTCGTAATAAAAAATAGTATGTGCAACTCGTGCGCGATTGTCGGTTGCCCCACTCAAACGAATGAGCGCACTCACTACGTTCGTGCACTCAACTTCGTTTTCGTGGGCAATCGACAATTTCCCGCACTTATTGCACAATATACTATAATTAAACAGCAGTAAGTATTTGATTAAAGAGTAACTAACCTCAAAGTGGGAATAATAAAGAATCACCTGTATATAATTCACTAGATCCTATCAATTTATTCTACAAATGTAACTATTTTAAAGTGTAATAACACAGAAAAGATATTTTTATTTCTACCTACCTCGACGTACGCACCGACAACGCAAAATAATCGAGGGGAACGTATTTTCAGGAAAATGTAGAGAAAATATTTAAAGTACGTATTTTTACATTATTGTCGAATTATTGTCATCATCCATATTTCTCGCCCCCATCAATTTCCCTTCATTTCGTTCACATTTTGTGCGAGAGCATTCTATTAAAGTTACTTTAAATTAAATTAGATATCGTTATGTTTGTTTAAATATTTCAAATGTTTGTTTTCATTCGGTGCTATTTTCTCCAACGTAAAAGTGAAAAATTGATCGTCATTTAGAAACGACTAACATCAGATTTTTCTATGGGCTTTATTTTTGTTGTAATATGAACGAAAAAAAAAGTAGGCATTTACTTTTTTTTGCCGACACAATGTAGGTAACAAAAATATCCACTCTTTGACAATAAAAGAATTACACGATGGAATAAAGTCTGATGATAATCGTCAAAAATTTATTTAAATAAAATTTCAAGTGATTAAAGTTATAAAATTCATTATGGTTGTGATTATGAAAATTGCTTAAATGTTTTCGGTAATTATAATTATGAAATGTTAGGACATGCAAGTATTTAAAGGTACGAAGGTACATTCAGCAATTTTTAGGGTTCTGAAGAAAAATTCGTAAAATCTTTATTGATAATTTCGTCATGTCCATCTATCCGTCTGCCATGGACCCACGAACATCAAATTTTGCGTGTACTTGCATAAAAATGTCAATTAATATATTATAGAAAAAATTTTTTTCTTAATTCCCAGAAAGGACTTGAAAATGAAGTTCCTTTTACCATTTGTCGTTTTTAAGCCCGGCTTGCGAAATACCCAACTTCAAAGTGGCGAATAGTTTGTCCCCACCACCGTAATTTTTAAGCAGTTGACCAAAAAATCTGAAAAAAATTACAGATCATAGAACACTGGAAGGAATACAATTATCTCTTTTCTGCAATCACTTATGGGCATTTATGTGCATTTTGTAGAACTATGTTGTCATTCACTTAGCAGCTACCAATGGGTGTGTTTCAGTTGTTGTCATATTGTTGCGTTGACACGGTATACGTGGTATACATACATCACGTACATGATGCGTGCCACATGCATGTTATGTATATGCACGGAGAGAAAGTTCCTATAAAAATTACTGTGCTCAGCACGACAATCGACGTGTAAAAGGCGAACATATTCAATTCTGTAAGGTAAAAATATAAAGATTATAATTAATCATAAAAAATTTAAAGGATGGAATGTTTTTTCGTAATATTATCTCCGTAAAATTTGTAAAACAGCACAGTAAAAAGTTCCATTACCGACAAAAAAATAATTTTTAATTGTTTTTATTAAAAAAATTACCATGCTAACATGCTAATAATAGAAAGAGAAAAAACAGAAAGAAGGTTGGTTGTGTTGGGAACGCTGTAATGAAATGTACCTCAATCAGCGAGTTACATGCGAACCATAGGTGTGGACTGTGGAAGAAACTTTGTCAGACAGTTCGCACCAAGCACCTTTATTTATCAGACTGTGTTACAAGCAGCTAGTACAGCTAGTAGTCAGTTTCTTTTACACTCTCTTAGGATGATGTCATCGTTTAATTCATCTTTTTGTTATTTACCTATCTTTAGTATATGTATTAGACTATATTGTTGGCAATCATTTTTGTATACATGTTTTTACAGGTACAGTGCAACCAACATAAGGTCGCGAGCCAGATGCGCAAATGAAAGAGTACGACAACAAGAATTAAACTATAATATATATGCATAAGAGTGTAATAAAAGTTGTGTTAGCACCACATTAAATTTTACCATGCTAGCACATATTTTTTATTTTGGTCGTCGATCGCGCACGGATTATAGGGGAGCATGGTAATTTTTCTGAAATTTTCTCTACAAAAATTATAGGATTTTTCTCTCCGTGTGCGTATGCAAGACACTCACACACACAACCGTCTATCCCACTAAACACACACAATTGGTGGGATATTTTTTATCCTTTGTCGTTACTGGTTTCAGTAGTATAGAGATACTACCGTTCGTTCTATAATATTCTGTGTTACAGAAACTAGCATTTACCAAAAATATATATATATATATATATATATATATATATATATATATATATATATATATATTTATTTATATATATATATATTTATATATATATATATATATATATATATATATATATATATATATTTATATATATATATATATATATATATATATATATATATATATATATATATATATATATATACTTATATATATCGGTAACTTTCGAAGATATAAGCAAGCAAATTTTTGAAAATTTAAAAAGTAATTTTAATAAAGATGGTTTTTTCATTCTTAGAATATATCCTACAAAGTCCAAATTATTAAAGTAAATACTTGAAAATGGATAAAATATTTGTTTTATAAAATATTGAAATCAAAGCTTATGGACCTCCTACACTACAACAATTATGGGGGAATTAATCTAAGGCTTTTACCGAATATATTTATTATTAGGAAAAAACGGTAAAAAAATGTGTTTAAATTCTTTATATTTTATTCAGAAAGGTGTAAAAAACTCGAACCACTGAGAAACCCTAATTTAATCCGTGTCCATCACGCATCTAGCAAATTTTTTTCACAATTAATTTTTTTTTTTTTGGGATATACTTGTAGGTGTATATTCGTTCAAATTATAAGCTATTTATAAATATTAAAAAATGAATTACACTTGAATGAAACGTTTTAGGTAGGTGGAAAAATTCACAACTTATTTTTTAATTTTTGAAATTTTTACATTATGAAGAATAAGATATAATCTTCGTTATACAAGTAAATGTATTTTGATGCTTATATTTTGTAAAGCTTGGTAACTTAAAAAAAAGTCTTGGTATCGCATATATTAAAACACTTAACTTGACCATAATTTTCAATTCAAATTTGAATAAAATGAAGACGAAATTAATTTGGCTATAAAATATGAGAATAACTTTGTCACTTTTGACTAAAAATAAACGTTTCACTTACAAGCGAGCTTTCGAGTAGTTAACTCATCATCAGAATATCAACTAAAATTTTAAGCAGGAATAAACTTAAAAAAAACTAATGATTTAAATTGATAGAACACTAATAGTTTTTTAAAAACAGTCCTTGCAAATCTGTAAAAAAAATGACTGATTTTGTTTTATAGAGATACGTCAGCTGCCGAGGTTTAACATCATTATAGCTTGTTTGAATATTTTTCAAAGTGTGCCAAAGAAATGGTAAAGAATAAATAAATAAAATAGTAGCTTCAATTTAGTTAAAAATTTATGAGAAGTAAATTTACAAGAATTCATTCAAATATATGTATGTATGCCTACGTAAAACGTACATAATAATATATTTTTATAAATAGGTAGATATAAATAATAATATACATACGAAATTGTAACTAATGGAAATTTCAAATTTATAATGTTTTGATTACAAATGACATTAATCTGCTACTAAAAATCAATTAATATACAAGATCATGTATTTATCACCATTTAATAATAAAATAGACTTACTACGTAATAACAGTCAGATTAATCAGGTAACAAACAATTTAAATAAATATTTTATAGATAACAGGCTAACTATACTCGTACGTTCGTAAATATACGTTTGTAGTTTGTAAATTTGTGTTATAAATAATAGAAACATGTCTCATACAGTGGAAATTCTCAACAATACCAAATTTGTCCAGAAGGGAGGTAAAATTCTTGGAAAAGTTAGGCCCCTCAACAATCCTAATTTAATGGGTGCCTAAAGCGGCCCCTACACGCTCAATAATATTGCACAAAATCCGAGGTTGTTCAATATTATGGATCGTCTGTAGGTTATATTGAAGGATTGTACAATATATTGTGCTGATCAAAAATAGTTTGATATATATTGTGCAATGAATACTGCAATACTACTTTATTTGTTTGATCTGTTTGTTATTCTGTAGTCATATTTGATCGCTATTATTTGAACCAGTATGAATTATTAATTTGCAAGAATAATTATTTATTGCTTTGCAACTAGTGATGAGCAAAATTAGTCTTGGTCTTGCATTTTTTGCAAGACCAAGACCAAGACTATAAGTATGGTTGCTAGACCAATACCAAGACTCAAGTGAGTAAGACCAAGACAATAGCAAGAAAAAAGCAACACTCTTGCTAAATTATTTAAATAGTTTAAAAGTATAATTAATACCGTAAAGAGAGAAAATTCTGATTTTAGAAGGAAAAAATTCGCTAATAAAAAAATGCAAGAAAGTGCAAGATTCTTTAACAATACCAAGACCAAGATCAAGACCAAGACTGCATTTTGCAAGACCAAGACCAAGATCAAGACTCAAACTGCTCTAGCAAGACCAAGACCAAAATTCTTAATGCAAGAACAAGACCAAGACCAAGATTGCCAAGTCTTGGTTGGTTGCACTTGGCCAAAATTGCACAAGTTGATTGCACAATATTATTGAGCGTGTAGGGGCCGCTCAACACCCATTTGGCAAATTTCCTTTTCCACATTACTATTATATAACAAACATCAAATTTCGATTATATTATTATTCTAACTTATTATTCTACTTCTATAGTGCTGTTGCATAAGTATTGTATCAAGTTGTATTCATACCTATAATATAGATAGAACCAAGATATGTCCAAGGTGTACCTAATGTAGTTTATCGTTATTCATTCGTGTTACAGGACGACGCACGGGAGGACTTTTATGCACATTAGCAAACTAATGACCGAATTAAGCACATTTTTATAGTCAGCCGCCTACAACACATAAAATAAACTATTTGTAAATATACCGTTTGTTCAGCATAACATTAAATATACTCTTAAAACGATTTCTTTATTCAAAAATTAATAATGTCTTTTTTTAATTCAAAGAAATATTTCTTTGACTACAGAAATTCTGAATTTTTGAACAAAGAAAATATGTTGAGATGAATTGCTTTTAGGAATACACACTCAAAGCGATTTCTTTGTTCAAAGATAAATTTCTCTGATCTTTTTTCTTTAAAATAAAGAAAATGTTTTTTTGATTCAAAGAAATATTTCTTTGACTACAAAAAAAAAAAGAAAGTCAAAATTAAATCAAAAAATATTTCTTTGAATCAAAAAATTTTTTTTGAAACAAAGAAATATTTTTTACCTTTTTTAACTTATTTTTTTCTGTAGTCAAAGAAATTTTTCTTCGAATAAAAAAAAACATTTTCTTTAATTCAAAGAAAAAAAATCATAGAAATTTATCTTTGAACAAAGAAATCGCTTTGAGAGTGTATACCTAAAAGCAATTCATCTCAACATATTTTTTTTGTTCAAAAATTTAGAATTTCTTTGATTTTTAGGATTCCGAATCTCAAAAAAAAGAACGAAACTCTTATAATATCACTTTCGTGTCCATTTGTCCATCTGTCAGAGAGATTTCTCGCGAATTATATTTGCCCGTCAACGATTAGAAGAAAGATTATTTTACGTTAAAACAGGGAGCGGGGTATTTTATTCTAAAAAATTTAAGCAATATAAGATATTATTTAAAAGACCTATAACTAAGGATTTATAAAATCTTTTTCTAATAATTTATGCTGCAATAGTCTCAAATAGTATAGCTCAAAATGTAATAATATTCACTCTGGCACGATTAGTAGATACTGAGTCATAAATACTGGAAAACGACGTATTTTTTGGGCAGGGTTGTAGCCGCTGAGAAAAAATATTTTAACAATGCACAGTAACAAACGACGTATTTAGTAATGTTTTAGTAGAATGTGGGACAATTTCTGCATTTTCCAATTATCACAAGCAATTATCACAAGCAAATATACCAAGAGACCATTTTAGAAAAAAAATCAACAAATATTTTCGATTACTATTTAAAAAATCGCATTGTCAATAATTCGAATTATCCTATCAAAAGAATTACCTATTTTTCATAAAACATTCTGTAAAAAAATTTTGGCAGTTAACAAAGTCACCTTTTCTATTTGTTGTCCTCGTCTTTATATAGCGTTACTGCATATAGTTAGCTGTGGTGTAGATTCTTTAAAAAAAAATGTATAATATTTTATACCTAATATTATTTTTTAAACGTGTTTTTTTAATGTCATTTAAGATTATTTAAGGTGTTGATTTTTTTAATATAAAATATGATATTATGTGCTTTTTCCATTATATAGCAGAAGAATCAGCATTGTCACATCTCTATGTTTTTTTTCCCACTTTTTACGACTGTCTGTGCCAGATTAAATTTTATTTTATGTATTATTTAAAAAAAACCGTATTATTTAAATATTAATAAATGAAAGTATACAGCAAACCTTATACAAATTGTCAAATATTTATCTGGAAAATTTTTCTAATTTTGAAGTATTTTTTCTTTCCCTCTTCGTAAGATATAGATAGATAAATATTTACTTTGATTGGAAATGAACAACTAATATTCGAAACAACTGTCACAAGTTTTTCTTTTTAAATATAAGTTGTGTTAATTTTTCTCATTTTCAAACATCAAGACTCTGCATATAGTCACCAGAAATAATTTTTAACGGGAGTCGCCCCATCCCCCTCCCAAAAAAATATTCTGCCAATAGTGAGATGGCACACAGCCTCGTCATATTTGCAACAGACTTTTATTCAATGTTCAAAATTATTTTATGCTAAAACTGCATTTTGTGTTGAATTTTGTGTCTTACATTTATTATAAGCATTATTTTAAGGCTAGGATACGATTAACTTTTTCTAATCGACAATATAACTACCGAAATTTTGAAGAGATTGATTGCGTAACTTTAATGTTAAATCAATCCATTGTTTAACGTTTCTGATTGTTAAATAATTGTAAAAATGACTAATTTCGTGTTAAAACAGAAATTTTTTTTTAAAGTTTCTATGTCAAGGGTGCAAGACATGTACTTCAGAATTAGTTCGAGCAATCAAACCACCTTAACTCTCTTAATTTTTATCCAGCAAATTTATTTTTTTAATCCGCCGTAAATCAACAAATTTGCTATTGCATAATTATCATAATTATTATTAAAACAATTGATGCAGGCAGTGGTAAATTTTTATTAATAATAATTATTTTATATCCATAAAATTTTAATTAAAATAATTAATTTCAAATTACATGTTTACTAATTTTTATTTTTAATCGAAAATTTTTACATCGGCCAATAATAATATGAATTTATATATAAAATATTTTATTAAAACAATAAATATCCAAAATGAATAGTAATTCTATAACCAATATATATATATATATATATATATATATATATATATATATATATATATATATATATATATATATATATATATATATGTGTGTGTGTGTGTGTGTGTGTGTGTGTATGCAAAAATATTTCTGATAATAATTATAAATAATATGTAATAATATTGTTGATACATAAATCAAAACATAAATAAATAAATATATAACAAAATAATTATTTATTAAAATTTATAATTAAATTTCTCGACATATCCTCTTGCTCATTCGTATAGACCTCGACCTATCCTTTTTCTTCCTGTATATTTGTCTCTATAATATGTATTTTATATTTGTGTGTGTGTTTTAAACTTCCACATTGACTCATACTCTTGATTTTAATAAATTTTATTCATTGAAATTCATTCCATTACCTCTCTGCACACAAATTAATTTATAAAATATATTTTAATAACAGGGCGTTAGTAATTTATAGAAATTCTATGTGATGTTTTTTTTTGGTAGTGATGATTTTTTGTATTTATGCGTATCTCAGAAACAAAGAAACTGTCCAAAATAGATGCATTCAACGAACAGAGCGAAGAAAAATGTTTTTAACCAAAATTACCAAAAAAAAAGGATACGCTGCATCGCTTAATTAATTGTGTGATGAATTTATTTGGATTGTATAATAATTAATGTCACTTGTTATTTGTTTGGATGCGTTCGGCAGAAAAAAAATTTTAATGCGGTTCAAATCATTTTATAATGCGGACTAAATTTCTGCCAGGAAGGAAATCAAGTGGCACAATGCACTCTTCTCAGCTGCATTACAGAATTTTGCCATATTGTTGTTTACTTTGATGATTTTTGGAATAATATTATATCAATAATGGTATCCATCATGCATAAAAAGTAAAAATTTGGCAAGTTAGACAAATATTAAATCAGGATTTCGCAGTCCAGTATCTAAAAATTTCCACAATTCTCGGGATAAAGTGCAAGTAGACCATTTAATGCGATGACAGAAGTGACAAATTCATAAGGATTTCATTGTTAGGACTGCGAAATCGTAAAAATATCAATTTCAAACTAAAAGTACATTCTAGAAGATTGACAGCTAGCTAAATTTTTGATTATCGAAAAAACAAAAAAATATTTTAATTTTCAACATCAAAAAGTCACTCAGAATGATCTTTTCAAAATAATTGTTTTAATTCAGTTTCTTGAAAAAAGGCAAAAAATTTCAAAATTGTTTGCCGTTTCTATATTTTTTATTTTTTTATTTTTATTTTTATTTTTTTTTTTTATTTTTTGATAATTTATAATTCTTTACAAATTTAACATTTTAACTTAACAAAAAAATTAGAGTGACGTTAGAAAAATTGAAACCAAGTATTTTCCTAAAAAATTTAAACAAACTGTGGGCAATTTTGTGAACTAAAGATAGATACTTTTAGCCCGTTATAAACAACTACAAAAATTTGAATAGAATCATGTGCCTTAGGCTGCGGTTACATTGGATACGAATTCGTACGAAAATTGATTCGTACGAGCTCGTACGAAATTCATTCGTACGACTGTGTGGTTACATTGGATACGGGATCGTAGTACGAATTCGTATTTAAATTTAAATTGAAAACCGTTAGTACATATTGCATGATATCAAACAATGAATCCAGTTACCGAATCTTATTTATTAGAATCACTGTTTTCAAAATTTCTAATGATAGAAAACAGACAATTCTGGGTAAACGATTATTTATTATTCATATAGAGCAAAAAAAGCTGAGTTCTGAAATTACTTTGAGGAAATTTTTCAAGACGAACAGAAATTTTTAGAATACTTGAACATGTCGCAAGTCACGTTCAATTACATTTTAAAATCTATTGAATTTCAGCTTCAATATTTAGTTAATTAATTTTTTATTACACATATTTAAAATGTTTTTGTTAGCTTAGGTTAGCTTTATTATATTGTAATATATTTAATTAAAAAATTATCTAAACATTTCCTCTGCCACATTCCACAATATTTTATTTAACTTTCTATTATGATAATATTTATGTTTTTGATCCCTTAAAGACCGCCTTTCTTCAACAAAAATAATTATTTTTTCTATATCCATTGCATTTTTTTCGTACGAATTCGCATCAAAAAACAAAATATTTTGGTCGTATTAAAAAGTCGTACGAGCTCGTACGAAAGAGTCGTAAGCAGTGTAACCACGCATGTCTAAATGTATGCATTTGTTTAATTCGTATAAACTGGTACGCATTCGTACGAATGAATTTTCTGATGAATTCGTATCCAGTGTAACCGCTACCTTACTCTTTTTACGTATATGCGAATCTTATCATCTAAAAAGAGTAAGGTATATGATTCTATTTTAATCTTTTGACGTTGCTTATAATGGCAAAAAAGTGTGCTTAAAAAGAAGAAAAGAAAAAACTATAAGGAATATTCTACCACCTCCTTTACTATCAAGAAAAGTATCCCAATCGATCATTTTTCGAAATCGATCATTTTCACCAAACATCATAATTCCGCTAAACTACACAAAGTTAACCACTTTCAATTAATTTCTTAAAAATTGTCCATAATGTTTGCATCCAAATAATCCGTATATAAAAAATCAACTATAACTAATAATAATTTTTTGCTATAAATAAATAATATTAATAATAAATTTTGTTTTTTATTATTAATTATATTGAAAAACATTGTTTATGCAGGTAAATATTATTTATCGAAATGCTCTCCCCTACTACAATCGATCCCAACCACTTCATGTCTCCCACCCGAAATATTGATCATCATCGAGAGCTTGAAACATGGCCAACGAACCAAAATTACAATATACAATACATTCATTTCGTCTGTTCTTGAAACAAGAGCACCTACCAGCGAGCAAACAATTACGATTGTGATGGAAATAAAATATTTTAAATACATTGGGTACCGATACATAATCACTGCCATCTAACAAATAATATGGTCCATAGTTATACAAAATATTATGTAATACTAATTGTAGGTATACCTTGAACTGTACCTCGTACCCAACCAACGAAATTTTAATTCTGAGATGGGTATTAAGATTTTATCAATATGTGTCACTTTCAGTAAGTATTGCTCATTAACACACATTTACAATTTTCAAGTTTCTTTTAGATACCTCCAGTGAAACCGAAGAAGACTATTAAAGTAGCAATTTTCACGCGCATTTGACATTTTACAACTTCCTGAACAATTTTCGTTTCGTATCGGCCTGTCGATCCAACTGTCTGTCCGAAAATTCCACCAAGTAGCGTAACTTCAGAACTATTCGAACGTCTTTAATGAAATTTTTAAAAATTGTATAGTTTGGTTCCTGGATGGTCCCCTACGAATTTTATCAAAATTGCATTAAATGTCGATATCTTACTGCTAGTCCCATTTCACTCAAATTTTGAGTTTTTTAAAGTTAAACCATATATGGTCCTCTATAAGTTTCTCACTATCTGTATGAACACAAATCACGCTAGTAATGTGAGCCATCCTTACCAACGTAGCTAGTCCAATGGAGAGACATGAATTGTATATTAGTTCCTAGAAATAACAACAATTGAACAGTAACTTATTACATTATAAGTTTTAAGATTATGATATTTATGCTGTTCGGAGCCAGGCCCTGGAAGCGCCGTCGAATGTGTGTCAAAGGTCCGTGTCAAAGGTCGACCCGTCACCAGTTATTACATGAAAAAGAATATCAAACTAAGTATTTGCTTTGTTTTGGTAAAAAAAGATTATTTTTTCTTTTGCGAAAACTATTATCTTACAAGGAAAAATGGGACTCAAATAACAACTTGCGATTTTGATGGAATTTTGTATATATGTGGAGTAGCCGAACAGAAAGTAACATTTCCATCGTTGCTTTTCGTTCAGCAAATCACCAAAATGTGATTAAAGAGTAAGCACTTATTTTTAAACATATTCTGTTTATGCACAACTGTGCGTTGAAAAAAGTTATCTTACGTCACTGTTTTGCCAATTTAAAAACTTTCATACTACAGGACATAACTGAGTTTGAATTTTGGAAATGTTACCTTTTGTCAGTAAAACTTGGAAATGTCACTTTTTGATAATCATTGAATGTAAATTGAAGAAATTTAATTAAAAGTAATAAAATAAAAGCCCCTTTAGATGTCGATGCATCAATAAAAATTTAAATAAAAAAATTAAATAAAATAAAAAATAAAAAAATAAAAGCCATTTTTTATTATTAAAAAACAACCATTCTCTAGTGTTTTCAGCTACTAAATTTAATAATCTAAATCTAATATTACATAAGAAAATGTCACTTTTTGAGAGAACTAAAATAATACTTTTCTAAAGATGTGGATATGTTCCTTTTTGTTCGAAAACCGAGATTGGGACTCGTTTTTAGGGGAGAATTAGTGCTATTTAATACGCCAAATTCAACTAGGACGTGTAGTTGATAGATATAAGTACGATTCTGCAAAAAAAAGCAAAAAGTCAAAAAGTGTAAATGTTACCATCTGTTCGACTACTCCACATATCGCGCGTTTTCTGTCTCAACCTCGTATCTGAAAAATCCCAATTTTTGGACACACAAACAAAACGCATTTAAATCTGTATCTTCATCACTATGAACTTAATGCAGGCACTACATTCTCGCGAGGTCGCCTCGACGAGACGTTCGTCGAGGTTTTGACGAGGCGAGACAACACGAGTTTGTACCGTCTACACTCTCGCTCATTACTCAGTTATTCATACTGCCCATACGCGTTCGTATAGTTTGAAATGTCAATCATAGATGGACAAGATGGGTGATGTCGGTGACATGGATTCAAATAACTGCTGCTACAGTTCTATGTACTGTTGAATCTTATAATTTTCTTTATGCATATTACACAAAAAAGTTTAAAATAACGTTTAAAATAACGTTTTTATAAATTTAAGGCATGATTTTAGGTTATGTATAAAAACATAATGTACGCAGATATGCAACATATGCAATATCAACACACGAGTATACGCGAGAGTGTAGTTGATCGCCTCGCCTCGTGTCTCGTGTCCTTTGACTTGTGACAAAAAACCGACTCAGATCGGAGAGCTGACGAGGCGAGGCAAGGTTTGACGAGGCGAGGCGAGGTAACACGAGAGCATCAACTACACTCTCGGCCTCGTGTGCCTCGACGAGAATGTAGTGCCTGCATAAGATTTATGCTAATTACATCCATTGATGTTGGCTACCTATATATATATATAAATATATATAGATAAGTATATGTATAAATACAGTATTTAATATGATTTTTGTGTGTCCTAAAACATGTAGTTTTTGATATACGAGGTTGAGACAGAAAACGCGCGATATATCGTGTAATAATCGATCATCGTAACCACTTAAGGTGTAAAATCGTCCTTGAAAATTAGAAAAAATTTGAATTTTGTTAGATTATTCAAAAATTATCTTTAACAGAAAAAATTAGCTTAAATATACTTGTATGATCGCTGATGTCTGACTCGAACCTTATCTGGCATATTCATTGTATATTTTTAACTCTGAATCTCTTAATTTAAAATACCTGTTATTCTTACATGTTGTCGTGTTGTCTCCCATCACTAAACCTTACCATAAAATGAAATACATATATGATAGGAACATTGGCATACAAATATGATGCTGATGTAGAAAATGTAACATTTTGCTGTAAAACTCAATAAATTGCAATTACAAAATTAATGTCCCCATACCAACAACGTACCATATCATACGTGGGTAATGTCAAATATTGTACGGTTTGAGACTAGCCATCCCTGGCTCAATGACGCTCAACATTTATCTAGCCCCGCCACACTTATCGTTACATTTTAATACCAACTATAACAACTGAACACAACATTCTGTAACTACCATATGTACAGCCGCTCGTACACAAAAATACACAGGTACACATATTACATTGGCATAGTAACACAGGATGTAACAGAAACATAAGCCTGTCATAGTGTCCTCTGGTTTTTCGCGATAAATAGTTAACATAGAAACTTTTTGCGGTAACGAAATAAAAGTTCGTTTTTGATTTTTCTGGGAAATTAGTTTACCTAGAACAATATTTCAAAAATTCACCTAATGTCAGTTCTCTAATAGTGTAAAAATAAACTGGAAAATGTTTGAATTTTGGTAAATTTGGGCGAAAATTATTTTGGACGAGAAAGGCCCAAATGCCCAGTTCTGGCAATCGGACAGGCCTAACTAACGAATCCATCCAAGATTTTTGGACTTTAAACGTTTTTACCAAATGTAATCAGAATGGGATTTTCATTCGAGAGTTATCGTGCAAACAAAAAGGTACACTGAAAAAAAAACAATTTAGTTGTTGTTATCAAAAAAATTTTAGTTAACTTTAAATAGTTACTCCACACTCTTAAAACGATTTCTTTGTCCAAAGATTAAAAGTTTCTTTAAATTTTTTTATATGAAAAACAAATTGTTTTTATGGTTGATTAAAAACAAATTGTTTTTATGATTCGGAGAAATATTTTTTAAAATGTTTTTTTTTTTTTTTTTTTTTTTTTAGTAACAAAAAAAATATCTGTTTGAATGATAGAAATTATTTTGTTTGATTCAAAGAAATTTTTAATCGTTGAACAAAGAAATCATTTTGATAACTTAATATACAATAACTTTTTGTAGTTCATGGTATTAAAAGTCACCCAAATAAAAACAAAAATTACAACAATATTTTTTTTTGGGATATATAAATTTCACGAAGAATTTTTTCAACCTTCTCCCACGCAATTTGGGAGAAGGTTGAAAAAATTCTTCGTGAAAAACAAAAATTATTGTGATAACTAAAGAGGTTTGAATAAAAAATTTATTAAGTGACACTATTAATGATTAATAATTACTGTAACTAGTGCACTATTGTTAATGTAACAAAAAATATTAAACTATATTATGACTTGAATCAATATTAGGTCATACCACAAATTTTGACAGATTTTGTTTTGTAAATATTTTTATTTGTGTAAATGATTAAATTATATACAATATATAAAATTAATCAGTAATCTCTTGAGTTATCCGTCTCCAAACTTCCGGTAATTTAGACACGCCACTGAAAGTACCATTTTGATTTAACCTACCAATTATTTCATTTAAATTGGAATCGAGACCTTCTTTCGAGAACTGGGTAATTCCCTCTTCAAATTGTCTTTGTACTGTAGTATGAGGAATGCCTACATGTTCACTAAGATGCTCGACAGATCAATTACGTGTCACACTTAATGCTTCCTTAATTTTATCAAAAGCTTCCAGTCTAAAGGTTGATGTTGGTCGACCTTCCCTCGGCAAGTCTTTTGCCTGTACTCTTCATTCTTTGTAAATACGAATTATACCCTACACATTTCAATAGAAATTATGCGAAACTACCGCAGCGTAATTAAGGAGGACACAAAATTGTAAAGAAATTCGTTGCTCTTGCACGAAAATTGATTTTTTAAATTTTCCATTTTCAAAAATAGTCTTTTAATCACAATAATGCTATCAAATGAAAATCCAGTGTCCGCTCTATACAAAGGATGAAATATGACCGCTTAATCTTCAATAAGTAAAAAAATATCAAATACAAAAAATGTGTCGAAACTTGTGGTACGACCTAATAAATTCATTAAAATTCAGAAGTAGCAGTAGAAATCCATAAAACTATAAGAAAAAAAAAATGTGAAGATGCATGCCAAATTATTACTAATCCGATACTTTAATTTTTTTAGAAATACTAACAAGATTTTCTTCTGAATCTATTGTTTCGAACAAAGTAACAATTTTTATCAATTTTCAAGCTACCGTTAATTAATACTGAGCAACTTTTACGAAAACTTGGCCAATTATTTATTCAAAAGAAATAAATAAATGAATAAATAACTACTATTTTTTGTTGTTTTATTTCAAATAAATTATTTTTTTTTAACACCATGTATGTATAAAACAGATACAAAATACAAAATAAATTCTAGTTTATAAGGATAGCCAACATGAATTATTACATATGCATGATATGTATATGTAGTTTGCTGTGCCACTGTACCACAATGTTCGGGGGCCACACCGTTGCCTCATAATAACGACGACGATGATGAAAAGCGCGGGAGTTCATTTTGAAATGGAATGTGTCACTGTCAGCGGTGAAACGAATCAGCTTTTCATAAATTACATTTTAGTCATTTTCATTTGAAATTTTCAGTCACTAAATATAAATATACCTACGTATGTATGTATATATGTATATCTATATATATATATATATATATATATATATATATATATATATATATATATATATATATATATATATATATATATATATATATATATATATATATATATATATTGTTCAAAATGATTCAAATTGTTTTTTATTATTCATGCGAGAGAAGTACTAACTTGGCGCACACATTTCTGTACGCAAAATAGCTGTTTGCCCACTGTACTCTTCCCGCATACTTTTTTGCGTGTGGAAAGTAACTTTCCACACGCAAATTGACAATAAAACACGCAAAATTCAATCAAAACACGCAAAATTTAATCATTCAGAAAAAAAAGACGAACACTTAAAAATATTATTTTAAAAAGTAATAAAAATGTCAAAAATAGTGATAATAATAGAAAAAAGTATGTGAAATTCGTAATAAAAAATAGTATGTGCAACTCGAGCGGGATTGTCGATTGCCCCACTCAATCGAATGAGCGCACTCACTACGTTCGTGCGGTCAACTTCGCTTTCGTGGGCAATCGACAATTTCCCCCACTTATTGCACAATATACTATATCCACATAAGCTGTCTCTAATACTAAATGTTATAATAGTAATATTTAAGTAAAGGTCGAGATGATAAAAGTAAAGTTTATAAAAACCAAAATCAAAATATTTAAAAATTTTATACGCACAAAATTTTTTTTCAAAATATAGATCGAGTGCCTGCTGCGAAGGTCATCTTCTTAATATAGAGTTGACCGGGGTAATTGTGAATTGGGGCAATTGTCAACGGCGTCTATAATTTCTAAAATAATACTAACCCTTTGCACTCGATAGGCGCCCCCACGGCGACACAATAAATATCCTTTGCACTCGAAAGACGCCTCTCAGGCGCCATCCTATTCTTCACTTCAAATATCACACTAAGGAAAATTATAAAATATAATGTTTGTAATATGCAAATAAAAATTAAATATGTAAGTAAACTACTTTTGTTTAAAATACTTATTTTTGATGTATTACAATTTTTTATTAAAACTACTGTCGAGTAGCTGAATACCCATACTAAAAAATGGTTCGAGTGCAAAGGGTTAACATTGTTAACTCTTAATATGTATTTCTGTCCTTTCTTAATATCCTATTAAAATTTCTTAACAATTCTCCAAGTATTAGTATCTTTTTTTATTTTCAAAAAAACCCTTGCAAAATTTTATGTATCTTACTTCGACCAATCCTCAAAAAAGATTTTTTTTTAAATACAGTTTATTTGTTTAAAAGGTAAGAAATGGTTAAAAGTACTTCTAAGGAAGTGGTCTAAACCCTAAGAGGGTTCCTTATTAACTGCTAAAGAAATTGGACAATTTATCACCAATTCACAATTACCCCATGATTTTCAAATTGTGGGGTAATTGTGAACGTCATTCACAAATGCCCCCACTCGGTCAAAAATTTCAATAGTATCCTTTTCAGAGTTGAAAATATTGATAAAGGTGCTGGTGACCTTATTGTACAAGTTTCCGTTGTACAAACAATACAAAAAAATTGTTGTTTTTTATTCATGTAAACTAAATGAATTTCCTTGAAAAAGTCTTGTTTTCCTTGTTTTTGTGTGAATACATGTAATTTTTTGATTTTTTATATGATAAAATGACAAAATATCATCAAAGTATCATTTTTAGCTTGTAATAAATTTGTTCCTACAATTTTTGTTATTTTTCTTTAACCTCGATTTTTTGTAGAAATTTGAGGTATGCGTAACTTGCATTAAACAAAGAGAAATTGTGACCACTAAAATATGATGAAAAATTTGAAAGTGGAGTAAATGTGAAGAATTTGACTTGGCATTTACTCTGACGTACCACACTTCTCTTGTAATCGATTCTAAATAATTTTTCTGATGGCATTCACTTTTACCCCTAAATTCATAAGATTTGCAAAACCGCACCGGGAAAATGTGAATGGCTTATAAAATTTTTGTTTTTCATACGAATTTGCTCAAAATTTGTGTGGTGCATGCTGAATAATGTAGAATTAAAAATAAATCAACCATAATGTGATATATAAAATAAAAAATACTTCAAACAACGCTTTTATCTCAACTCATGAAAATCCATTCACAATTACCCCGGTCAACCCTAATATTCTTTCGAATTTTAAGGGACATGTTGTGTAATAACATAAAAGAATCTACATTCTAAAGAATTATTTTAATGTAATTTTTCACTTCTGCAGGTCCCTTATAAAACCGAATCCCTTTAACCTCTCAAAAATAAAAGCCTCTTTCAAAGTGTTAAAGGTCCATTATTTTTTATTTTTGCGCACCATTTGGGCGTCATTCCGAACTACCAGCTACCACTGTAAGTAAAATTAAATTTCCCAAAGAACTCATACAACATTCCTGTCAATTTGAAATTATAAGAAATTTCATCCTGTCTTTTATTTTTTGAACGTGGCAAATATATTTTTATTGAAAATGCAAATTACATTTTTTCCAAAATATCTTGGATTTCCAATTCACAGTAGATATGTGTGGGCATGCTTCCCGCTGTGTTTCAACCTGATCTAATAGGAATTTTATCGTTACCTTAAAATATAACTTATATTATGTACAATGCATCCGATCAGAATTTGCAAACCTTATCTTGTCTATATAGATCATCGACTACCGTACTTCAACTATTTCTTGGAAATTTCAGTAGCGTTAACTGTACCCATGTAAGTATATACAAAATGTTACTTTCGACTATATTTTCGACGCAAATAGAGAGGTTTAGATATACAGGATGTCTCTAATAAAATTTCCAACACGGGGATATCGTAAATTGTATACGGATGCAGTTTCGGTTAAATTAGATGAATTATACAGAAGCACTAGACGTATCTAATAATATCCTCAAACTGTCCAAGTTCCTTGTGGTTTATGAACTACAGCCGATAACCCATAACTCCAACTTTTTCTTCCAGTAACTTCTTATTGGTAAGAATTATTGTTACGTGCGCATTCCAGGGCTAAACTTCGACTGCAACGCAACGGATTTGTTTTTTTTAACGGAACGATCCGGCACGTTCTAGGATTTTTTTAAATCAATATCTTTAGGGGCTGTAGGGTTGAGAACAGAGGTTTATGGCCAACCAAGAGTTAGGATTTTTCAATTTCTGGTATTATCGAGTGCTTGTGAGACATTACTAGGTATGGTAAACTTTTGTTTGCATTTAAACACACAAAGTATTCATATGTTCACTTATCGTTCAGCTAAACTGAAACAGGGAGATCCTGGGTTCGATTCCCGCAAACAAAAGTTTATCATACGTAGTAATGTTTCACAAGCACTCGATAATATTTGAAATTGAAAAATTGTTACTGTTTCTCGCATTAAAGAGAGTACCAATACACATAGGTGATTGAATGATTTCTGTATCGGGCGGCTGTCGAGGCAAAGGATCGTTGGTGTAATGGTGAACGCGCCTGGCTAGTTACCGAGAGATCCTGGGTTCGATTCCCGGCCGATTCGGATAATTTTTTCAATCACTTTGTGATTTTTAATTTAATAAGAGTTAGTATGTATTCTTTGCGAATGGGATGAGAAAGAACATTTCCGCACCCACAATTTTTGAAAATTAAGCCCTGGCGCACTCTGATAGCGCTTTCTTCGCAGAATTTAAATATTCTTTTAGAACTTTTCTGTTACTACCCGTTTTCAAAATGTAAAGCCCAAAATCTAGGAGACTTGAAGACAGCATTCGACGCGTCTAGTACTTCTACATAATTAATCTATTTTCGTCGAAATGTATCTCTTACCGTTAACGAGATTTCGTTGCTGGCAATTTTATTAGAGACACACTATACTATAAATGTAACTCCTTCACGACACTATACAATATTTTCAACCAATAACAATTCGTTCACAATGCTCCCGTATGAAGTACAAACGGTTGTTGTGGCACTAAACCTAATTTTCACAGTAGCTATGTTGCTACATACCCACGTTTCTGATTGCTCGAGATAGCTACTCACAAGTTATCTCACCCTCTGATACTCACTCACTATTAGAGTAATATTTTATCTGTAATTCAACACAGTATGCGATCAAATAAAATTTTCTAGTAGTGCTAAATTTTTTCGTTATCGACATAAAAGTATATAATGTACTACACTTCTAATATATACCGTAAGACGGACTAACTCCACTCCACTTTCAATAATCTTGTAAAACTGGCTTTGAAAAATTATTTATTAAATGACTTACTGATATTTATTCATACTGTTAGAAAACTCTTTTAAGCTCACACAAGCCCATATCTAGACCGTCCAATCGTTCAAAACCGGAATTTGTGATTTCTTCCGCTCTTTGTCATGGTGTAAACAAAAATTTTGAATTTTGGGAAATTATTCCAGAAAGCTCGTTTTTTGAGCTTCCAGACGTCGGACGTGTCTGAAAAATATTAGCGGGTAAAAAACCATTAATTTTTTTCCAGATTATTTTAGTTTACATCAGGGTAAATTTAAAAAAAAATTACTACGGTTACTGCTATGCCTTTGGTCAATAATCACTTTTAAAGATTTTTTATTTATTGATTAA
Source organism: Brachynemurus nebulosus (assembly GCA_035578155.1). Classification (NCBI taxonomy): domain Eukaryota; kingdom Metazoa; phylum Arthropoda; class Insecta; order Neuroptera; family Myrmeleontidae; genus Brachynemurus; species Brachynemurus nebulosus. The sequence continues at coordinate 9,256,573 of JAPWDM010000005.1, read as the reverse complement.
AAAATGTCTCAAAACTTAAGTCTAACAAAGCATTACAAAATAAATTTATTTTTCCTGAAATCTCCTGACTTTTCAGAACATTTTGATGAAAAAATTAGTGCTTTGTTAAATATTATAGAAGTTATGGATTTCTTAATATAATAACGTCATCGCAAGTGATAGCCACTGAAACACCATTTTAACCCTATTTTGCTAAATTAAAAAAATTCATAACTTGAAAACTATTAGAGATAATTTTTTTAAATTTTTTCCAGATGATTAGGATGGTTAAATAAACAAATAAAAAAATTTTCAGCTAAATCTAAGGTCTTGGGTGACATGACCTGGATGAAGTGGCGTGTAATGACCCAGCCCATATTTGCACCTTTTCCTCTATCCTTTTTATACCATTAAATATCTTTATTAATTTTTAAATAGTGGCGCAACGTATAAATACTATAGAAGCAGGTTACTTTGCGCAACCTGAAATAATTTATTTTTTGCAATTCTAAATTACCTTTAAAGTTGCCTGTGATACTGTGATTGCCTTAAAGTTACCTTTATAGTTGCCTGTGATAGTGTCACAATGGCTTACCTTTTTCACGCGTGAAAAGTAAGTAAACAAATTCATTTTGATAGTACCTAACGAATAACGATACAAGACAGTTATTCATGAATAATTCAAAACATATATGTTAATATATATATTTTTTAAACTAGTTGTCAAACTTTTAATAATTTGAAATTATTTTTGGCATTCAATTTATGGCATTCACTTTTACCCCTAAATTCATAAGATTTACAAAACCGCGCCGGGAAAATGTGAATGGCTTATAAAATTTTTGTTTTTCATACGAATTTGCTCAAAATTTGTGTGGTGCATCCTGAACAATGTAGAATTAAAAATAAATCAACCAGAATGTGATATATAAAATAAAAAATACTTAAAACAACGCTTTTATCTCAACTCATGAAAATCCATTCACAATTACCCCGGTCAACCCTAATATTCTTTCGAATTTTAAGGGACATGTTGCGTAATAACATAAAAGAATCTACTTTTCGTTAATTTTTTCATTTTAATTCAGAATTGAAAAAATATTGTATATGTAACACGTACAAAATGAAGGTGTTTTTTTTACTCGTCGCAATTGTCCAACTCGACTTACGGCTTCGTTTAACAAACTTACAACTCGTGTTTTTTTTTTGTGGTTTCTGATACCATTTTTTTGTGATGAAAAACAGGGTTACTTTTTTACCCTTAATATCCTTCAATTTTAAACTTTATTAAACTTAGTTTAGTATAAAAAAAAAATACTGATTGCGCATCATAAATTTCCTAATGACATCTATAATAATAAATAAAAATTATTTTACACCACATCGCAACACCAACGTTATAACGGCATGCTATAAAATGATTATTATTAAAATTATATACATATATGCTGCCGCGAGCATAATTTCTAATGTCAGGACTCACTCATATGAGTAGCAAGCAATGATAATGTTTGATTTCGATCTAATAGTGACAATATTATGTTTTAGACATACATTCATTTTACGTAGGTATATACCAGTAGGCATACTGTGGTGGGGATGTCAGTGGGGATACGAGTGGGGTGAATAGTACAATAGTTGGTATACGAAACGTTCGTTCGTCGTACATCTATGAGGGTGAAACATTCCGATATAGAATGTTGATGAGGTTGATTTGACACGTCAAATACACAAGACATACCACCATGTCAAATATTATATGCAGGAATCACAGAACCCTTAGTGGAGAAGAAAATATCGCCCTATTTTCTATTAATAGTCACTATATGAATCTCCCATAAATACGTACGAAGTTATGTATGAGGCACGTCGTATGAGGTACCTGCTACACGGGGTACACTATCGGATGGAAAATGTTGAACGTATCTTGCAGATATTTCACCATTTCCATCATACTATCTCTCCTCTTTGGTCTGATAAAAATCTTTTCAGTTTTTGTAGTTGGCAGGTCGGTTAAGTTTCGAATTACGATGAAAATAGCGTAGCGAACACAAATATTAAATCGTAATTTCTAAACTGCAAATTTTTCATTACTTTCTTTCTAAACTATATACAATAGTTTTTTCACCAAAATGATGGAGTCCAAGTAAACAAACGCAATTTTCCCTTTATGTGCTTCTTTATTTAAAATTTTTTTCTTTGTCAACGATATATTCTGGTATTTTATGATTATTCAAATATTTTTTTGCCATTTGTCCGTCTTCTATTTGAGACTTTCTATGGTATTTGCGAAAATTTGATTTTTCCATTTCAGATAGAGGTAACAACAAAATCAGATACTTATAGGCCAAAGAATATTAAAATAGCTTTGTTCCTTTTCCAAAATCATGAATGGTTCAAATAATAATGAATTTGTCTAACACGCATGATCGAACTGAATTATTACTTGAACTAATAATTCTAAAAATACTCTATAGAGGGCATAGAAGTGTGACACTACCATCATAGAGAAAAGCAACAAAAATCTCGATGAGAAACAGGGTTATAGATATAATATATATTCAAATAGCATCAGTGTCAGTCGCGTCAGTTAGCGTCAATTATTTACAATTTATAATCAACAAAAATATTTTAATTATTATTTATAAAAAAATAAATTTGAATAACTTTGCACTCGTATGACAACATTACCACGCTAACGACGCTAACCGTAGATATCGTAAATATGGTAGATAATGGGTAGATATCGTAGATATTATTCTTCATTACCTTTTTTTCGATAATTTTTTCAAAACTGTACACAAACTGAAATTCTAGTTCAAATTCTTGACAAAAATCCCGGACTGATTGAACTGTTTTGAACTCAGTTCAAATTCAAATTCATAGTAAAAGGAACACTGAACTATCAGTACAAGTAATATATTTTTTTAAAAGGAACGTATTATTTCAACTTTTCCAACTGCGCATGATTTTTACTGATTTGAACTAAAAATTCGTGAAAAAGGAACAAAGCTAATGAAATTAAATTCAAAAAACAAAAATTAAAACGGCATCACACAATTTTTGTTTGTAAATATTTTAATTGTAAATTATATGAATTTGAAATTTCTGTTCACTTGCATGAATTTTAATAAACATTTAATTTAAAGCAGCTTTTCGTATTTGTATAAGCTGAAATTGTTCGAATTATCCAAAAAATATCGAAATAAATGAGATTTTTAAGCACTGCTTGAATAAAAATTTCAAGGGACCAATTAAAAAATTCGGATTCAGAAATAAGCTATAAAGGTCAAAGCAACTGAAAATGGTTCTGAAGCAAAATCAGACGACCCTAATTTTCTGTTTTTTTTTTTTTTTTTTTTTTGTTATTTTATATAGGCACGAGTAACTATAGTAACTTATGCTTGTCTGTCTAATTTTACATCATTTGCTAATGACGTTAGACCATTTGCAGTTGACTTGACCTATACTACAGGATACTTTTTGAGTCACTTATATTAAATATGCATATATAATACCGACTTTTCGGCCAGACGAAAATTCGGACAAAACTCTAACTTTATCTGATAGTTTCCAAGTGTAATAAACCTTATTACGGTTTTTTCAGACGAAAGTATTTGTGTCATTCAGACTGAATCTCCCCAGCGCCTGGCAACTTTTTTCGATATATTTAATACTATGTTTTCTGAAAGTTTAATCAACGAGGAAATGGAAGTTAATCTTCAAGTTTCCAAACAAGACTTAACCTTCTAACATTTCCCTTCTTTCCACATGTTTATCAAAAACATGTTTACGCAAGCTAAAATAAATAGACACATCAATTATACAAATAAAAAAAAATGAGTACACTTAAAAGTTTGTAGAACACAAATTTTATTTGCAAATTAAATTTAGCATCTGTTTTACAACGATTGCCATGGGCGTATTTTAAATAAATACATGTGACTAGTGAGTGACTGAATGTTAGTTGTCCTCTTATTAACAAATAATTGTCTTTCACTTACCAAACCGCATCACTTGTACGTTTATCAAAAAGAGTAAGACAATATATTAAATTGTTGAAGCTGAAGAGAGGACAAAATATACACATATATACATATACGTATGTATTTAGATTTGAAGGTAGTACAAGCAACAAGGAAGGGTCCACAATATTATACAAACAATATTATTATTATTAACACTGATATATTAAATATGCAAAATCAATTACCGAAAATGCAAACATTGACTTTCAAATAACGTTATATGTATTAATATGAACGTACGGTATATTATGTACAAATATTAAGGGTCAAATCACGTAAAACAATCTAAAACATGAGAAAAACTAAACAGTGACGGTACACACTAAAAAAGCAAATTTGACAAAGTAAAGTCAATGGAACTAATTTGAATAGGTGATTCATAAGGCGATTTGTGGCTTTTACAGATGTTTTTTTCTAAAAATGAATTTTCGTTTCTTCTTTTATTTTTTCTGTACTCTATTGCCAGTTTGGTCTTCAGATGTTTTTTTGTTGTTGCACATTTCCGTTTTCGTATATCATTTTAAGTGATGTACGTATTTACTTTTTTGCAACCAACGAGTTTCTATATTTGACATTGTTTGATTTGATTGGTTTTGATCCAAACTAAAAGGTTTTTAATTTCTTTTGTTTATGAAAAAATTTTTTTAATATTTTCATTTTTTATTTTTATTTTTATTGATTTTTATATTCTTGTCTTGATAATGGTGTTTTGAGACACCGAAACCGGTCGACATGTTGAAGATTGGTTAAAAAATTCTGTTTGGTTTTTTGCTGGTCTTAATATTGAGGTTTATCGCCAAATAAAGTCAAATAATGAAATTACAAGCAAAGGGCATAGCCGAGTAAGATAGGCAAAACGGCCGCTGACGCCTGAGTCATGTTTTGAGCAAAGATTCTTTTGTTTGCTATTTCATATCTTTGGTATATTTAAACCGATTTGGATGATTCCTTTTTGTTTGAAACGACGTCCTTCCGAGGTGGTCCCATGTAAACTTGATCAGAATCTGGCCATAGACTTTGGAAATACACATATCGTGACTGAGGTACGGTAGTGAATAATGAACTGAAAATCACAGGCAGTGGCTGGTTATTGGTTAGATACCATCCCTAGTCAACTGGTTATGTTTACTTTGAAGTTAAGGCCACTCAAAGGGAGAAAATAAAAACCTTTTAAGGAAAAAGTAAAACCGACTTCAAAACAATTATAAAAGCACTGAAAATTCTGAAATATATACGCCATAGATCAAGACATAAGTATAAAAGTTAAGTTTGAATTGGTGCTAACTTGATCATTTTGAGGAAGTAAAACTCATAACAAGGTTTTTATAGGCGAACCTGCGGGAACTGACTTGGTACCAGCTTAAAAAACTTTCATATTTAATTTTTATACTTATATCTTGATTAGGGAATCCCTAAACAATTAATAGAACTTGGATATTTTCTATTTCATTCCATCAGAGTAGAAGGTTAAACAGAAGGTTTAGGATAATATGCTACTTGGAAACTTTTAGTAAGGTTAATAAATGCAAAAGAGAAAATAGTTCCAATGTCCCTAAAATTTCAATTTCAATCCACTGTACAGCATCCTAACTAACATTGTAATTTTGTTTATTAGAAAATATTTATTTAGTCTAATCAATAATACTATTAAAAAATACCGCCACTGACATTATTTAATTAAATGAAAGTAACAGACGACCGATAGGGAACACACGCACAATGACAAAAAGACAGACGAGGAAATAACTTAAATTCGTTGATTGAATTTAAATCTACAGTGAAGAGAGATTTCACCCATTTTGAATCAATGCGTGCCTTCATACTTTTTTTTTATTTCCAGTGGAAAAAAAAGTCTAGGTAAACAACATGACAATTTTATTACACTAAGTGGTACAATAATGAAATGCCCTCTAATTGTGCAATCAAAACACGACACATCGGTAGTTTCTTCTTTTTCGAAGTCAAATTGAACATAGGTATTACCTAAAAAACATTAAAAAGGGTAATGATAAGTAACAATATTTTAGGGTTAAGTAGTCAAAATTTCGGGATTTTTATCATTTCGTCATGCCTGTCGTTTTCGTTAAAAAGGACTCTGAAGTTAAGGTTTCTTACAGCATTTGGCATTTTAAAGCTCCGTTGGCAAAATGGGCAGATTCAGAAAATTAAAAAATAAATATTCATCCTAAGGTTTAATAAGAATAGTCGATTAAAATTATTTTTGTTGTATTTATAACTTTCAGAAACATAAGTAACCAAATTCTTGCCAGCCAAATAAAGAAAAATGAAGTATAGAGAAAGTGAAAAAAAAACATTCCCAGGGGAATAATTATCGAACCGTATTGTATCATTTTTAAGCCTCATTTACGAAATATTAAACTTCAAAGTGATGTGTAATGTGTCTTGCCCTTTTTACAATTTTACATATCAACTATTGATCCAAAAAATCTGAAAAGCAATATTTGCTAAGAACTTTCAACTAAAATAATTTCGAATAACTTGAATTAATAATCTTAAATTGTCACATAATTGACTCCTGCCAGAGTAACATATTACTTTTTGTTATTAACTATGGAACCCTAACTTAATGCATGTCCAACACGCGCTAGGTAAACATTTTTTTATAATGATATGGACCCTAATGTTTGGTTTCTAATTGAATCAAGTACTCAATGTAAGGGCACTCTGTTAATACTAATTTTATTTTCGTTTTGTCAATTTCGTGTTTTCTGTCAACATTATTTAAAATAAACACAATTGACACTAATTTGAAGGTATTTAATAATAATAATATGTATTTAAGAAGTCAATAATTTATTAAAAAGAGTTAGAAGGAATTCAATATTTTAGAATCTGTTTTACACAACGCAGACAACGTAATCGATATTTTTCCCTTAAAGGCGATAGTTTGAGGTTTCTAAAACCCGGTTCTCAATTACTGTAGTATCATTAGTGTTAGATTTATTTAATCACAGATAATTCCTAAAGTAATGATAGTAAATGCAGGACATCTATTTTATTAAAAACAATTTTCCATATCTGTCGAGCAAAATTTTAAAAGGGAAATTACCCTACAGAAAAATATTTGAATTCCAACATCATTCAAAACACTCTTCTCCAAATCATTATCGGACAGACTGTTTTTGAATGAGATACAGCGTCTTGAAAAAAGGTGAAGTATTTTCAAATTTTTTAATGTTAATTACTTTCTTATGAGTATATATTTTTCTTAGATGCCAATAAGTAATTAATTAATTATTCCCAGTTAAAAGGACACTTTCTTTTTAGAAAAATTCCATTAACGCACAATAAAAGAATAAAATTTAGTAACAGATAGGTACTATGGATTGGTTGCCTTGTTGCTTTTTACGGCTAAAAATATGTTTCCTACACACAGAATTATACATTATATATTTTTTAAAATTTTTCCGTGACTACCAGCTGTATAATTGTACTTATTTATATTAAGTACATTACAAAAATTTTATATGTCATAAATATATATATATATATATATATATATATATATATATATATATATATATATATATATATATATATATATATATATATATATATATATATATATAGACACACTTATATTTCACTATTTTTTAAAAATCGGAATTGAATCAGGGAAAGCAATGATGATGCAGAAGGCAGAGGAAGATAACAAAAAAAAAGAATATGAGAAAAGCGATGAAGGAAAAGCGTTGAACACATTGAAATTTCCCTTTCGATTCGTTTCGATACACACACAGAGTCACCACGTGTGCGTATATGTGTGTAGTTCATAGATTCGATAACGTTATTTTCCGTTATGAATAAATTTAAAAACACATATGCATTAAGTCAATATAGGTGATTTATAAATTTGTTTAAATATGAAGCAAGTTTGCGTCACTATTGATATTTTATTAAACTATTTTGTATTAGCTTACATTTAATTTATAAGGAGATCATTTAAACACAATTGCACTATATTACTGTTTACAATATTGCGATTGCGCTGCTATGATATTATCGAAATCTACCAGAAACCTATTGTAACAAAAATTGATCAAAGCTGCAGAAGAGACTTTAGTACCAAAAATATCGACTAAAATTTGATGCTACTAACAAAGAGAGGTTCAGTCCACTGAGAAAAAATTACAGTAAAAATTACGGAGCTATCTCCGGTAAACTAGGCTCAAGTAACCAGTCGGTGGGAAATTATCAAGCAAAAATATAAAAAATGCCTTTCAAACATTATTTTTTACGATTCATTTGAAAATTTTTCCTGTACAGCTTAAGAATTTTTCCTATACAGCTCCGTAAAATTCGATGGGCTAGTAAAATTTCAAGTGGATACCAGGAAAATTTACTTAATTTTTGTAAAATTATACTAGAAATAGAAGAATTTTTACGGAGCCACACTGTAATTTTTACTAAGCTAGAAGGTAGACGCTATTTGTTATCACTATTTTCTCCTTGAAACTTGTCTTTCAGCATCTCTCTCACACAAGCATCACACATAACTGACGATAAACAGGCCACACCAAGATCATTTTGAATAACCCACCAGCAGTCCGACCGGCGACCGTTATCAGTTTAGTAGCAGTGGACCCATGCTAGTGTACCATGCAGGAGTGTCATCATTTCTTTTCTGTTTTTTTTTTTTTTTTTTTTTTTTTTATTTTATAATAAACTATTTAATGGACTTTACATTTAAAACAAAGAATTGCTATTTGTGTTTCATGAGTTGTTGTTTATTTTTTATTTTAATTGTTGTATGTTTTTTATATGTATTGACAAATAATAAAAAATCACAGAACATCTTTTCAATATTAATAATTTGATTTTAATCCTTACCCTTCTATCAATATCTTTTTAAACTATTTTAATTCAATTATTTATTAATAAATTAAAAAAAAAAGAAACCTTATAAGTAATACGGTAAGAGAGTAGAATTTTTCCTGTACACCGCCGAAATTTTTACGGAGGCATAGGGTAATTTTTACTATACTCATCGTATTTTTTCCTTTGCCTGTCACTTATGCCCGCATTACCAGAGAGCTCCGTGATTTTTTACTAGAAATTTCCGTAAAAGTTACCGTATTTTTTTCTTAGTGTATGGTCGTCACCAATTTCAATCAAATTTCGTCTGCTAATAGAGCATAATATCAATATTAAAAATTTACAATATTAAGGTCCACCTCTCAAAGACACAGGAAAAATTTTTATTTAAAGTTTGGGCAAAAATATAGGTAAGAAATAAACAAGTTATTTAGTACGTTTCATCGAAGGAGCTATAGCTTAGCGCTAGAGCGGCGGAGAGCGGATAGTGGGGTACCAGGATCGAATCTCGGTACAAGTGATTACTTTTTTTAACGAACTAAACGATTTTAAAAGTAGAGACCGTTTTTTTGTTCGCGCCAGTGAAGTATGCAAAATAAATCAACTCACTGGCCTATGGTTCATAAGACACATATATTTGATAAATATCTCGGTTCATTTTCTATCGGGTCTACATATAAAATTTTTAGATATTTCGATTTTGACATTACAAATTGTTGAGTTTTATCTATTCTATAATAATAAAGATATTTAAAAATCATCCATTTTACATAACTGATAGAATATTCACTTCAATCTCATGTAATAAATATTTAATTTTATTAAAAGCCATAAGATTGAATATTATTTCAATTTACGGTGCGGATGAATAAAAGTATGATAATGCGTAAAAAATGAAACGATAAAAGAAATTTTTATTTTCTAAAATTTACCCACACAGTATGAAAAAAAAAATATACAGTATATTTTATGGTATAGGTATTAACAGAATTTTGACAGACTTTTTTATTGCAAAATTTTAATATCAATTTGTCCATTAACGAATTAGGTACAAAAGAAAAAAAAAATTGTCACGAATGACACTGATTTCTTAATTTTGAAATTTAGTATTTTCGTTTTTGGCAGAAAATACGAAAATATTCGCCAGATGCCAAGTTATTACATAATTATGCTTTATAGTAAAATAGCAGATATGAAGTCTGCATATTCAGCTTTGATAAATTTGATCAACAAATGAGTGCCAGTTAACTAGAACTTGTAAATTTTTCAAAAAATTTAATAACAGTCAATACCGCGTTGTTAGAAACTCCGAAACAGTTTTTTCACATTTTTCACAAAAATAGGTCAAAACAGGAATAGGTGGCCATACGGGAGAGATGGTCAACGGCTGTAGTTTTCAAATAACTCGCTTGATAACGCTACCAATCAGTCAGTAGTAAGTCTTTGTTGCTAGTGTCACGTGTTGCTTGTGTCGTCTATTTATTTTTAAAAAAGAGTGATCATTTTTCATGTTCTTAGTTTTCAATATATGTACCTACCTTAAAATTAGATCGTAGGTTAATATATTTATATTTTTAAGTAAGATAAACTATATTTAGTAATGGTAACGTCCATTTCAGGATTATTTAGGTCTAATTCCATACCGCCACGTTCATTTTGTTTACGATATAGTCCGCCATATTTGTTGACGCGTTATGGTCACTGTTCCTGCCGTTTGGGAGAGATGGCCATAGTATCATTGGGCTAGTTGAACGCCTGTTTGATATTGTTTTTATTATCACATATTTCATTTTTTTTACCAAATAAATACGATCCTAAGCCTGGTTCCACTAATAGTAGATGGACAGAAGAAGATTATTGAATAAAGAAAAAGGTTATTAAATCCTTTGCCAATGTATGGTATGTACGTATTAAGAATTGAATATACATATTAAGTTAAATAAATACATGTAAACAAATTATTAACTTTTTAGTACAATTCCTCCTTCGTTTTAGGGATTTTGTGAGCTAGCTTTCTATCACTTTGGTATATGACCATCTAACCCCTAAATACGGGTGAGATGGTCAAGTTTTACGTAATCATAAAAAGTCCTCTATTTTTTTTAAACTAAGATCTTACTTTGATTCACATATACATGAAGCAGTTTCTGTAAATTTTCCAGATTTTTGTAGCCATAATTGACTCTGCTATTGGTATTCTGAAAAAATCATGGCCATCTATCCCTACTTTACCGTAAATTAAAACATGGCAAGGAATAATAGAGTAAAAACTTTTTTTTTGTACCGCGTTCTATCGAAACCGCGTTAAATTACCAAATTTGTATCGCATTGTAGGGAAACCATTTGTGTAACATAAGTGGTAATACTGTCAGAGTACATCGATAGTAGGGATTGTAAATTTACCGACTTTTTCATTTACCGATAATTCGGTAATTTTTTTTAGCAAAACCGGTTTACCGGTAATTTACCGGTATTTTTTAAAGCACAGAAAATATAAGAATAAATATTTAAAAAAAAGAAAAAAAAAAAAAGAACCTAAAATTATTTTATTAAGATCATGATATACAGTATTTGAACGTGTACTTATGGTTATAAAAATTTTGGAAAGTCCAACAGTCATTTTCGGTAATTTTATCTGTTTGATTTCCGACAACTTTGTAGGTATCCTACAGCTTCCTTCATAGAAATATACCGCCTATTATTATTGTTTATTGAAAAAATATTTTACATTTTGTTAAGTAATCATAAAATATGAATCAATTGGTACCTGTAATAAAAATTTACTTACCTCTTCTTACAATGTAATCATTTAACGTAATGTTTAATTATTTTGGAAAATATACAGCTGATTTGAATAATATTATGTAAGAAAATACGAAAAGGACGTTTTATTGTATTCATATGCATTTTAAAACTGACCATTGCATTGTGCGATTTTATTGTATCATATACTAGTTTATCATGGATACACACACAGTAAGGGGTAATTTGATTGTGTACATTTACGTTCAATAAATTGAATCATTCTTCTATGAAATAAAATTATAAGAATCTTCAAACATATTATTTTTAATTTACCGAATTACCGTTAAAAAATCAGCAAAATACCGGTAAACCGGTTTACCGGTATTACAATCCCTAATCAATAGTACCAAGTAATGATACTTACGGTAACAAAATACAAAAGATTGGGAATATACGTATTATAGGATTACCGTATACCGAAGGACTGTCGCCGCTTTTTGTCTTGCGTTCTATCGAAACCTGATTTTGAGAATACTGCTTTATAATCTCAACTAAAACAACTGTTGACCGATAAAGATACTTTACCTGGCAATTAGTAAATTTACTAATTAATTTCTCATTATCTACTTCCATCTCCCTCCTACGAAGATATTACTGGTTAAACTAATGGTTCTGGAAGAACAGACGAGAATAAAATGTAATAACAAAAAATAGGTATAATGACGCAAAATTGTGAAATAAATCCAAATTGAAAAATATTTAAAATACACGATGCGTACAGATGTGGAAAAAATCCAATATAGCTCTAGATATATCATTCTTTAGCCGGCAACGTTTTTTCATAACCCATCACGTCATCTAAACCTCCACCGTCAACATAAAATACAGTGGTCCCATTTAGTATTTTAACTTTACGTACATACCTATACATATTTATACGTGCAATAAACAAAATTTTAACACTCCCACTCTCATCCCCACCATTGCCCCCACCACTTGCTACCTTTATATTATTTTATCGTGTCTCTCTGTCTACACTTGTAGGTACGTCTTTACAATAATTACAGAAAGGTGTAGGTTTAGTAAAGAGTAAGTTTAAGCGAAAGGTGGTATACACAGGCATACATGTACAATGCCACTCACAAAAATCTGGTCCTATTTGAAAATAAAAAATTAAATAAATACATTTTAATCGCATTTATTACACTATCAAAACGATTTCTATATTCAGAGATTAAAAACTTCTATGATTTTTTTTTTTATTAATAAAAATGTTTCTTTGAATAAAAAAAATATTTTTTTGATTCAAAGAAATATTTCTTTTCCTTTTTTCTCAATAGTCAAAGAAATATTTCTTTTTCTTTTTCTTCAATACTCAAAGAAATATTTCTTTAAATCAAAAATTAATTTTTTTGACTAAAAAGAAAAACCAAAGAATTTTTTAATTTTTGAACAAAAAAATCGTTGATCATACTATTTGGCCAAAAACCAGAAATTCTAGACTGTAAAATACGACAATTTTTTTTAGTTCTATCAAAACTAAGTCTTTTTAACTGGTTAAACAAAAAATTTTACGAAAATAAAACCCAGAAATCTCACTTATTTTCAAAATAAGTCATTCTTCAATATATTATGTATATGAGTATTCGAAAACCAACATTACCATCAAAGTAAGCAATTGCTGCAAATAAGCCTATCAGCTATTAAAATGATGAAATTTCTTTTGCAGAAATATAACTTTCTCAAAAGAAACTTTTTTCTATTTACGGTTTCTAAGGTATGGGAAAATCAAATGAACTTGATGATATCAATAAAAAAAATTATGTAAATTTTTTTCTTAGATCAAGCCTTATTGGTTGAACTTTTCATTTTTGCTATAAAAATTCCAATTTCTTTTGGAAGTGTGACTGATTCGGCATTGGTAACTGAATTTGGTAACAACTGAAAAGAACAACTTCGAAAATCTATAATTCGCTTCAATTTTCATCATTCAATCTTTACGATCATTACGATTTTTATGATACTAAACTAAATTTTAGCATTGTTTAAATTTCTTTTATCTAAAATCAAGCCTGGGATTTGAAAGGGATTTGACGTACAATTAGAGTGACTGGTTGAATTAGAGAAATTTTCGAAATCTGACGGAAAATTTTATGAATGGTACTGTACCTACGTACTATAACACGAGCTCGCAAGCTTGTTTATGATAAAGTCGCAATTTAAAATTTTCAACTAATGAAAAATCAGACGAGCATAATGATGATGTCATATTATTATTATTATATACACGTTGAGAAAAAGCTGTGAAAAACATCTCAGAGTTCATACTGTTCGTTACCTACACCCACTCACTCTAATCCCACTCTATCCATCTCTATCCAACCGTCATGCATTCACCGTGTACAAATTTAAGGATGTAGAAAAGAGATGAAAGAAAGAGAACGTAAATAGTAAAATTGTAATAATAATAAGAGTGCACAATACAGGTGTACATTTCAGTTATTCTCACTCTTCTCGTTTACAATTTTCATTTTAAAATACCGTTTTTCTATGTAGAGCCCCGTATTCGTGGAGAATGATTAGAATTTATACTGACTAAGGCACTAATTTTACGATCACTGTTGACCGCTACAGTTTCTGACGTCACAATTTGCAAACAAGTGTGGATACAAGTCGGTAGTTATAAGGTTCATAACCACTTTCCCCTCCCGAACGATTATTAATTAAAATTTTATCGTGGTTTATTTGATGACGTCATCAAGTTAATTAAAATTATTCTATACATTCAAAACCGTAAATAAAGTTATAGGTTTTCACGTAGTCGTTATTTTACTTTTGTGTTAATACTAAACACGTATGCTGAATCAGTAGTATTTCTAAAAAGAAATTCGTTTTTCTCATAACAAAAATGAAAAAGTTCATATCCAATTTACCCTAATTCAACCCATTATTCAGAATTCAAATCAGTTCAGAAAGCCTTTATCTGAGAAATTATTTTTAAGTGAATTTCCTTTTTGGAAATACACTTATTGCAGCGGGTGCCATGAAAAGACCTTGGCAATTTTTCGCCATTTTAAGTGATTATTTGCAAAATTTGGGCAGATTAAAAAAAATTTTATTATCGAAAAGAACGTAAAAAATTACATAAGACAAGCTTTTAAAATATTGTTCTAAGTGAACTAGCTTTTGAGAAAAATTAAAAAATTTGCTGAATTTCTTTACAATAAATGCTTAATTATTTTTATCACTTATTATTATTACACGAGAAGTTTGTATTTTTTCGAATAAATTTGGGTTTGTCTAATAAAAATTTGTTGCCTAGCAATTTAACGAGAAGAACTGTCAACCCAAAAACGCTTCAGCTTCGCTGTCGCATTTTTGTTTGTTGACAGTTCTTCTCGTTAAATTGCTAGGCAACAAATTTTTGTTAGACAAACCCAAATTTATTCGAAAAAATACAAACTTCTCGTGTAATATTATATTGCTTTTTGGCAACAAACTTGAGTTGTAAGAAATACAAATTTATTCAGAAAAAAATATAAAACTCAAGTGTAATACGGTAAGATAACTTAACGAATAAAATAAATTAGTATAATTCATATTAGTATTTAATACATTGTTACTATGGTTCTGAAATCAGTTAAAATTACCAATACGAATTTTTGTTTCGTTTTAATCATGTCTACCTAGAGTGAAATGACCAGTTAAATGTTTTGTACTATTTTTTTCGCTGTAAAAATTTGCCCTAATTTTTTTCCATGGTAAAAATGAAGAAACTACTATATTCTTATGGGAATTGATACACATGAGTTTAATTATCAATATATAATAACAATATTTGTATCTGTTTCATTTTTAAAAATAAAAATAAGCTAACTTTTCAAGAAGGCGTCGTCACCGATTTTGAAAATTTGTTCACTGTTAGAGAACTAAACTATTTTAAATGAATATAAATTATGTTAAATGAGGTCTGTCAGTGTCTGGGGGTCCCAAAAGCGCCAAAAATAAAACTACCCATGGATTTTGAAATTTTTTTTTACCTTTGTAAAAGTTAAATTCTTTTAAATTCATGTATGCTATGCCTACTACCTATATAAGATTCGCCAGGGTCCTGGGGCCCAAAAGCGCTAAAAATTAACTACTTAACCGATTTTGAAAATTTTTCTACTGTTAGAGAGCTAAACTATTTTAGATGGATACAGGTTGTTTTATGAGATCCGCCAGTGTCAAATCTTTGGAAATTCACTATGTTTTACAGGTGCTGCGACAGGGAAATTTAACTTTTAAATTAAAAATTGTAGATAATCTGATAGAAAGATGAAACTGATGAAAAAATTATAAAGCGAATTATAGGTTTTCGAACTGTATAGTTCTTTTTATTTTTATCAAAATTAGGCAAAATTATTCACTAAGAAAGGACTTCTGTCAAATCAGTAACATTTCTAGAAAGAGTTTTGTTATTTTGAAAGCAAAAATAAAAACCACACAGCCAAAATAACCATGGTTCAACCAATCAACCTAATTCAGATCACTTCAATAGGGCTTGATCCGAGAAAAAAATGTTTAACGATGACATCACCAAGTTCACTAAAATTTTTCACTGCATCAAAAATCGTAAATAAAATGATAAAATAGAGAAATATGAAGCAAATTGTGGGTTTCCGAAGTCGTTCTTTGCATTTTTACCAAAGTTATATACATAGAACGACTAGAAAAAAGGTAAGATGGACTCAGTTATATTTCTGAAAGGGATTTCTTTATTTTGAAAGCAAAAATAAAAACTTCACAGCCAAATTATCCTAGTTCAAGCAGTCAACCAAATTCAAATTACTTCAGTGACTTAAGAAAAAAATATTTTTAATTTGATGACGTCACCAAGTTCACTAATAATTTTTAATGCGTTATAAATGATAAATAATATGACATAATAACAAAATTTGAAGCAAATTATAAATTTCCAAAGTCGTTTTTTTTTCATTATTATCAAATTTAGACATGTATAACGGCTAGCAAATAGAGTACAGTCAAATCAGTTATATTTCTAAAAGAGATTACGTCATTTTAACAGCAAAAACGAAGAGTTCACAACCAGAGCATATATTGACTAAGCCGATGGGGTTAATTATTACGGCAAAATACTACTAAATATTCTAAGACTCGTATTTTTGTCGGGGTTCTTCCCAATTTCCTCATCTACCTATTTTTGATAGAACTTTGCACTCACCTTACTATTAAAAATTTCACTAATGTTACAGCACCATCGTACTAGAAGATATTATCCAACATTGAAATTCAGTGTGCCATGACTGAAGAAAAAACAAGGACAGTATAATACATAGAAACGTATTCAAGTGTATGCTGGTATTTTATATGCAAATATTACACGTATAGGCAAATTTTTGCAAATATCGTGCAAATGAAATGTAATTTCAGTAACGTTATGTTAATTAAAAATTTAAAAAAAAATAGAAATAAAAACGAAGAAGTATTGATATAAATGAAGAAGAACTGATATAAATTTTCAAAAATAAATGTTAATATATTTCCCTACTAATTATAAGTATTAAAACAACCAAGTATTGACGTGAAAAATAGTAAATGAGATTTTTATCCCTAACTAAAATAAAAAGTGGTAAAATTTTAATTCATGAAAACCATCTAGGATGGCCAAATTTAAAAAATAATAATTGACGCTTATCCGAGAAATCTACTAAATATCATAGTGGTTGATTTACATTTCAGAATATATGTAGATGTCATTTAGTAGACAACTAAATCCCATTTAGAAGTTTTACAGTTTTCAAGATGTAAATTATGATTTCAAATAGGGTTGACCGGGATAATTGTGAATTGGGGCAATTGTGAACGGCGCCTATAATTTCTAAAATAACATTAATATTGTTAAAAATCAACTCTTAATATGTTTTTCTGTCCTTTTTTAATATGCTATTAAAATTTCATAACAATTCTCCAAGTATAGTATCTTTTTTTTATTTTGAAAAAAAAACCCTTGCAAAATTTTATCTATCTTACTTCGACCAATCCTCAAAAAAAAATTTTTTTAAATACATTTTCTTTTTTTAAAAGGTAAGAAATGGTTAAAAGTACTATTAAAGATGTGGTCTAAGCCCTGAGAGGATTTCTTATTAATTGCTAAAGAAATTGCACAATTTATCACCAATTCACAATTACCCCATGATTTTAAAATTGTGGGGTAATTTTGAACGTCATTCACAAATGCCCCCATTCGGTCAAAAATTTCAGTAGTGTCCTTTTCAGAGTTGAAAATGTTGATGAAGGTGCTGGTGACTTTATTGTACAAGTTTTCGTTGTACAAACAATACAAAAAAAAATTGTTGTTTTTTATTCATGTAAACTAAATGTATTTCCTTGAAAAAGTCCTATTTTCCTTGTTTTTGTGTGAATACATGGAATTTTTTGATTTTTTATCTGATAAAATGACAAAATATCATCAAAATATCATTTTTAGCTTGTAATAAATTTGTTCCTACAATTTTTGTTACTTTTCTTTGACTTTGATTTTTTGTAGAAATTTGAGGTATGCGTAACTTGCATTAAACAAAGAGAAATTGTGACCGCTAAAGTATGATGAAAAATTTGAAAGTGGAGTAAATGTGAAGAGTTTGAGCTGGGCTTTACTCTGACGTAACACACTTCTCTTGTAATCCATTCTAAATAATTTTTCTGATGGCATTCACTTTTACCCAGAAATTCATAAGATTTGCAAAACCGCACCGGGGAAATGTGAATGGCTTATAAAATTTTTGTTTTTCGTACGAATTTGCTCAAAATTTGTGTGGCGCGTCCTGAATAATGTAGAATTAAAGATAAATCAACCATAATGTGGTATATAAAATAAAAAATACTTAAAACAACGCTTTTATCTCAACTCACAAAAATCCATTAACAATTACCACAGACAAACAAAAATTTTAAAAATCGCTGTTTTGGTATCTCAATAACTATTTACAGTACCAGTACAATTTTCAAAAAATATTCCATGTACAGAAATGGTCTCGTTACAGTTTTATTGTATATGTATAGATTACTCGAAAAAAAAGCATAAAATTAAGGGAATTATTATTACTGGATACGGGTAGATTTGAGTCATAAAATTAATATCCAGAAAATTTTTCATTCCGGTAGCCGAAATCCAGATTTAGCTCTGCCCGTATTTGTATTTACAACACGAATCTCAAAATACGAAAAAAATGACAACAATATTGGCAATGAACCAACAAATATACACACTGTACTAAACATATCTATTATTACCTATTTCGTATATAAAACTGTTATAGGTATAGATACCTGTATGTATTGTATAGGTTGGCAAGGATGTATAGTGAGTGGCAACACTGTGGTGTGATATTAGCAACAAATATACAAATTCATATCTATAAAGCTTTACCAAAACCACCAAGTGAAGATGATATTGTCATGCCAACATTCAATAATAACTGAAACGACAAGCATATTATTGTTATTCATTTGCAGTCATGTAAAAAGTGTTTTATCGGAGTAAAATTTTCAATTACAGGATTTTTTTTTTGTAAACGGATACAAAAATAAACAATAAAAAAAAAAATAACAACAGTGGTTGGTGCTATCATGATATTTTTTCACGCCTTCTGTCATGATATTGCATTTTGTTTTTAATATTGGAATTTTTTTAATTTGAACACTTCACAAACTACAGTCCGTTCAATTTAAACTTAAGCCTGTAACCGCACTAACTTGTCAATGATGCCTATTAAAAGCATTTAAATTTTTTTTATACTCAGGCTTACGTTTAAATTGAACGAACTATACATAATATGAATCTCAGGTAGATATGAATGATAAAGAAATATTTGTACCAATTTCAATTAAATTGTAGCGGAAGGTCGCCCAAAGCGGGTAAGCTAAGATTAAACGCCCAAAAAAGTGACTTTTGACCTCGATAAGCAGATCTTTTCTATATTATCAGATAGAATAGTTATCGAACTTTAAAATGAAACTTCGCTTAAGAAATGTTTATACGATATTTATTTTTTATAAAGAAAATACAAAACCTCTGCAAAAACCCGCTTTGCCCGTATAGGTATCCTAAAGCGGGTAACCCCCTTTGGGCAAAGCGGGTAAGTATATTATGTATTTAAATACGGTTATTATTTTTTAATATAAACTTTCTTAATCATATAGAACTTAATAATAATAATAATTAAGTAAAAAAAATTGAAAAAAGACAAAAATAATAAATTTATAACAATTAACTTTAACTTTCTTTACAACCTCCATATTGGAATATATTACTTCAGGTGATTTCACATCAAAATCACCACAAACAAGGCAGAAATATTTTTTTAAGCTTTTCCCCTCATTCCGTCGTAAAAAGAAGATTATTTATTTTTTTCCCCTTCCAACAGTTTTTTCCATTAAGATGCTTCTATTTTGTCTACCCGCTTTGCCCAAAAAGACTTAATTTTGTTAACTTAGAATAATTTCAAAATGAAAGCCGATACATGTTTACCATTTTCTACATTAAAAGTCAAATGATAATAACATAATATGGTAATGCCAAAAAGATTACAAATAAAAAGGTTTGTGACTAGTCACAGAATATTTATCGTCAAAATTTTTAACAAAACCAACAAAAAAATTTGATGAAGCTTAACTAGGACATTAAACGACAAAAGCGTTCAAGTGCAACTGATTGACATTGGTTGATATTCGGTTAATCTCGGTATACACACGACCTGACAAAAACATTCGACACAACGATATACAAGCGCTTACCCGCTTTAAGAGGGGTACCCGCTTTGGGCGACCTTCCCCTACTTAAGAGAAAAATACCTTCAGAAATAAAGAAAAATTTTCTTTTCATAAAATATTAATAAAACATCTCAAGAATACAAATAAATATTAAAATTAGCCTTAATAGTTTGTCAATAATACAACTATCTAAACCTTTTATTTTCTAAAGTTACAAAAATGTCAATAATAGCTTTTAAAAAACAACACTGTCTGTTAAATTGCGTAAGATCCGTCACTGACTATTACAACGTGGTCAGGTAAGGGTAGACCACGTATAGAGCGATGATAGAAATGACGAATTTATAAAGATTTCATTGTTAGTGCTACGAATCCTAAAAAATCGATAATTTATTGTGCAGCATATTAAAGTGATCCTAAACCAAATATTCTAAGATAATTATTAACTTACACAGTTGCTTATGCACTTGCTTTTTAAAATTTGCAACAACACGGCCAGTAAAAATTCCCCCACCGCTCCCCTGTCGTTATAATATCAATCAAGACGAAATCAGATTTTTCTTTAACACTTTTCTTTATCTTCGTTGCATATATGTATTTCTTGGCATTGCGAAACTTTTCGAAATAAATAATATTCAAAACGGAAATTTCCATATAATTTTATTTAATTTGAAACGATTTAATTTGTCATTTAACTGTTGTTGTTCTCCTGCATGACGGCATGACGCTTGTTGACGACGCTAACGACGCGGTATGGCGTGGTATGGCGTGGTGATATATTGTAAATAATATAGCGTAATATAGAAACTTAGTACCTAAAGTTTTAGCGCGGAGTAGTTAGAGTTGAAGTGATGCTGATGATACATGGCTCTGTGACTTCGTTCACTTATTATTATTCATTACTACTTATAAACTATATGAATAATTTTAAGCGCACCCACAATTACTTCACCTTCTTATAATAAATCGTACCGGGCGTTTGCCTTTTTTAAGACACTAGTTAATAAATTAATGTTAATTTTTTTTTCTCCTAAATCTGTCCTAAGTACTTACTTAATAATATTTACCACGTATTTGAAATTGAATTACCATTAAGACATCTATATACGACTTGAACTAGCAACATCTGTGTTTTTACTAAACATATACCGCGCCTTTATCGATTGCGCCATAGGACCATCAATAATGATTAAATTTAAATATGCTATACCATAGAAAACTTTAGAAGAAAACTAAAATCAAAAAAGTGTAAATCGCTTGGAGTCATTTGTTGGTTGTCACAGCTAGAGCTGGGCGACGGTAAAATTCCCAAAACCTGGATAAAAACGATTACTCAGCTGTACTTCTTTGCAAATGTGTTTTAATTAGATCTCTGCATATTTATTAATTGTGCGTGGAGGTATAAATAAAATACCTAATGTTGATGTAAGACCATTTATTTCAATTGATAAAGGTACAAAATATAACAAATTAACGTTAAAAATAAACAAGTATCAATACAAAATCAAATTTTTTGTCATTATTATGTTGTAAATGATAATCAGTCAGTCTTATACAAATTATTAAATATGTAACATTACAGATGTTATCATTAAGAAATGAAGAAACTACACGGAGAGAAAATTCTTATAAAAATTACTCAGCGCTACAATCGACGTGTAAAAGGCGAACATATTAAATTCTGTAAGGTAAAAATATAAAGATTATAATTAATCATAAAAAATTTAAAGGATGGAATGTTCTTTTCGTAATATTATCTCCGTAAAATTTGTAAAACAGCACAGTAAAAAGTTCCATTACCGACAAAAAAATAATTTTTAATTGTGTTTATTAAAAAAATTACCATGCTAACATGCTAATAATAGAAAGAAAAAAAACAGAAAGAAGATTGGTTGTGTTGGGATCGCTGTAATGAAATGTACCTCAATCAGCGAGTTACATGGGTTACATGCGAACCATAGGTGTGGACTGTGGAAGAAACTTTGTCAGACAGCTCGCACCCAGCACCTTGATGCAGCTAGTAGTCAGTTGCTTTTACACTCTCTTATGATGATGTCATCGTTTAATTCATCTTTTTGTTATTTACCTATCTTTAGTATATGTATTAGAATTATATTGTTGGCAATCATTTTTGTATACATGTTTTTACAGGTACAGTGCAACCAATATAAGGTCGCGAGTCAGATGCGCAAATGAAAGAGTACGACAACAAGAATTAAACTATAATATACATGCATAAGAGTGTGATAAAAGTTGTGTTAGCACCACATTAAATTTTACCATGCTAGCACATATTTTTTATTTTGGTCGTCGATCGCGCACGGATTATAGGGGAGCATGGTAATTTTTCTGAAATTTTCTCTACAAAAATTATAGGATTTTTCTCTCCGTGTAAAAATCAACAATGTAATTTTAAAACAATGATATTTAAATTATTAATAAGCAAATTCTGTTTAAACTGCTGTCCAATATCATAAAATCACTGCAGTACATATTGAATGTTTATTTATCTTTAAATTTAAAAATAGATTCATACATATTATATCGAATCAACTTAAGTTGACTTTTCAACAAAGTTAGCAATTAATTTAAATTTAATGTGTTCAAATTTCAGAGAAATATCTACGTTTTAAAAAAAAAAAATCAAAATACCTCGACATTCAAAATTGACAAGTGAGAAATAACACATAATCCAAAGGGGCAAAAACTATGGAAAAAGCTGTCGTGGTAGGCCCAGAAAATTGGCACCGAAAAATATTGTACAACTAGCGACGAAAATAAATTGTCTAGAGAAAAGCTGTCAAACAAAAATTGTATAATAACCCGATATATTAATTAGTATTTATGTAGTCTGAAGATTAATTACTTACGTTTAGCAAATATTCTTTATGAAACAGTTTTCGGGAATTTTCCCGGGAATTTACCCCGTTTTTACCCACTTTTAGAATTTGCCCGGGAAAATTCCGGATAGAATCCCATCTCTAGTCACAGCTAGCATAAGGCATTAAGTCGTCCGGTGTCGGTCACCGAATGCACGGCAATTGCTATGTATAACTAAGACCATTGTTACTTAAACTGCACGTTGCTCTCTTCGCTAATACGTGTTATGTAATTGTGTGTGTGAACACTCACACACAAGCAAACTTCAAACCCACACCACTACAAACAGTGGGGAGAAGTGGAAGGGATTTTTTGTCTACGCAGGTATCAGTAGTACACAGATAGCAACGTTTTCTCTGTGCTCTGTGTGCTATACTACTTATTAAAATTACGTTATGAAAAATAAAATATTTATGTTTCTATTTTCTTCAAAAATGGAGAGAATTATTTTAGTAGCATTAACAAATATTTTTTGTTACATTGACAAAAGGACACTAGTTACAGTAAATATCAATCTTTTGTTGTAAACGTATAGTGTTAGTTAACAATTTTAGCGAATTTCCAGAATGGAATTCAGCTATTACAGCCACTGTCATGACGCGACCTGAGCCCGGGACTATGGCAGAAATTTGTTTTGAGGTCCCTAAAAACCGAAAATAATATTCACTAAAATTTATATATATATATATATATATATATATATATATATATATATATATATATATATATATATATGTGTGTGTGTGTGTGTCCGCGCGGCAACTCTCGAATGATGTATCGAATTTTTACGAAGCTTGGTGGAAACATTGGAAGTCCCAAACCCTTGGATGAGTTCGTCAACCAGACACGTCGGATGCCAGGAACATGGTTTTTGTTGTTGCAAAAAATTGGTTTTTTGCCAAAATTTCCACTTATTCAAAATTTTTTGCAAAATTTTTTTACATCATTTAAAAGAGAAGAAAAAATTACATAGAAAAGGTCTTTAAACTTTTTTTCTATGTCAACTAGTTTCCGAGAAAAACTAATTTTTATAAACGGAAATTCGCTATGTCATGCAGGATGCTGCGACAGGGGTATTTTTTATTTCAACTCCTTTTAGGTATCACAACAATTTATTTTTTTTTGCTTGAGTGACTTTATTTTGTAGTACTTAGCATCCATAAACTACAGAAAATTATTGGAGCAACTATGTCAAGTTTACAAAATTTTTTTAGTAACAGCACTATGCAATTTTTCGAGCGTATTAAGCGGCCCCTACACGCTCAATAATATTGTGCAATCGACTTGTCCAATTTATTGAACGCTTCTCCAGACAGTTCAATAATTTTGTTAAAAAAATTTGTGCAAAAAACTGAATGCAGTAATTGTACTGTTGTTTAATTTTAAATATTAAGTGATAAAGATGTTGCAAAGCAATAAATAATTATTCTTGCAAATTAATAATTCATACAGATTCAAATAATAGCCATCAAATATGACTACAGAATAACAAACAAATCAGATAAATAAAGTAGTATTGCGCAATAATATCTACAAAGACTACAGACGTTACAATTTTCATTCATTGCACAATATATATTTCAAACTATTTTTGATTAGCACAAAATATTGTACAACCCTTCAATTTAACCTACGGACGATCCACAATATTGTACAACCTCGGATTTTGTGCAATATTATTGAACGTGTAGAGGCCGCTTTAGACATTACAGTAAATCGGAATGCTCAGCTAATCATTACAGGCCTACAGCAAATTTTTTTGTTCTGTTATTCTGTTATTAAAATTGTTCTCACATTATCATCCCCAATATTCGCACTACAAAACTATTACTTTTATTGGTACACGCACACTGTTTATAAACATAAAGTTTTAGTTCTTTTACAAGGTTGGCAAATCTGTTTCGGAAGGAATTTGGAAACATACATACATACATACGTACGTGTAGCGAAATGAGACGCATCCCATCGCAGTTGAACGTCAAGCGTCGCTATTATTGTTCAACAGCGGCGGCGGCAAGAGGAGGCGACAACAAGAGAAGAAGACGAAGGAAACATCTTATATCTTCGAAAGATGAATTGTTGATAAACTTCTAAACTTCAGCACTGTAAAGTCCGCTCTTGTTCTAAGTTATATAATACGTCGTAAAGATTTACTGTTTATGCTGATAGTGTATACTGGTTCAGTAATGTTTCTTGTTAGAGGCGAAATCCCTCAATTATAATATTACACTGTGAATATAGTTGCATGAAGATGTGTTACAATTACAACGTCGCTTTTATGTAACACATTGTGTATAATATTGCGTGTTTAATAACTAAAATATTATGCTAAACAAACATACATAATTATAATTGGTTTAATTATGATTAATCAGGGATAAATTAATTATTTGATTCTTGTTAGTATATCGCGCGTTGGCTGTCTCTACCTCGTATATCAAAAGCTACATGTTTTAGGACACACAAAAAACATATTAAATACTGTATTTACATATATACTTATCTATATATATATTTACATATATGGGTAGCCAACATCGAAGGGTGTAATTAGCATAAATCTTAAGCTCATAGTGATAAAAACACGGATTTAAAATATGTTATTTTTTTGTGTCCAAAAATTGGGAGTTTTCAGATACGAGGTTGAGACAGAGTACGTGCGATATACAATTGTACATACAATATGTACATAGATACAAACAAGCGTTATGCAATCTGAAAATTTAAAAACGAAATCTACAAAACTGAAAAACAAAATTTACCAAGAAATACATCTGTATGTATATCACTATTAAATTAATATAAATGTATGTTGAAAAAAGTTTGGAATATTCCAACTGCAGGTAAGATTTATAAATTTTAAGGGGAGAAAAGACGACGATTACCTATTTTTTACCTATTTTCGCGTAACAGGCTCATTTAATTAATGTATATATAGAATGTTAGAATGAAAGGGGCAGCTTCAAAATCTATAATTTGCTTCCATACCAGTTATATCAATGTTTTCCTTTCTATACCGGGTGTCCTGTTTGGATGTATACATACGGTTTACATGTTAATTGATAACATTGAATTCCCATAAGGAAGAAGTTATGTCACAAGAGTGCTTTGAACAAACTAATAATACTGGTTTAACCCTTTGCGCTCGAACCATTTTTTAATATGGGTACTCAGCTACTCGACAGTAGTTTTAATAAAAAATTGTAATACATCAAAGCCAAGTATTTTAAACAAAAGTAGTTTACTTACATATTATATTTTTATTTGCATATTACAAACATTATATTTTAATATTAAATTTTATAATTTTCCTTAGTGTGATATTTGAAGTAAAGAATAGGATGACACCTGAAAGGCGCCTTTCGTGTGCAAAAGGTATTTATTGTGTCGCCGTGGCGGCGCCTATCGAGTGCAAAGGGTTAATACTATAAGTAATGTGTTACTATCATTTCAATACAGTAAAATAAAGAGATGAATGTCGCAATTTTCAAGCAATTCATATTTTCACATAATAAATATTTGTGTTATTTTCTGTAAATTCAAAAGGCAATTTTTTATTCTCTTGAAAATAAATGTAGAAATAATAAATAAACCAAAAAAATATTCTGTTCAAGAAATAGTGTAGATAATTTGCTGAAAAAAAATTTATAAACGAAAATTACCACAAATATGAAATTGTTTTTCCAAAGCACTTTTGTGGCATAATTTTTTCCTTATAGGAATCCAACGTTATCAATTAACGTGTAAATCGTATGTATACATTCGAATGGGAGACCCCGTAAACAAATTTGTAAGGCATTGAAAAATTTTAGTAAACTTTTCCTTTCCTTTTCATTCCGTTTTTCTCACGTCAAACTTTATTGGAATAATATATATTAGTATTACTGACTGAATTAAAGTAATTTGGGTGTGAAGTTTTTATTTTGCTACAAAAAATGGCAAAATTCCTTTTAAAAATATATCTAACTCAACAGAAGTCTATTTTCTAATGACCTTCTGTGCCTAGTTTTGGAAAAAATGAAAAGAACGACTTTCAGAACCTCGCTTCTAATTCCATTATTTTATCATTACATTTACAAAATAAAAAAGTGAAAGACATATTCAGTAAAAAAAATTTTTTCCTTCACCTTCTTCGTAATTCATGCAATAAGGGATTAAAATCAAATTTTTGCTACCAAAAGGACGATCTAGAAACATAACTGATTCGATAGAAGTTTTTTCCTACTGGTCTTCGATATCTAATTTTGACAACATTGGGATTATTGAGAGCTTTTACTGTACAACTGTATCATCGGGTTCATACTTCATGTACGCACGTGTATGTCGTAAGTAGTTCTAAAAGGAAGTCTTGCTGATTGTTATTGTCTTCTCCAATGTCATCGCAAACGAAAATGTGAAAGGGGAAGCGTAAAGAAATAGACGGGACGCGTATAAGATAAGTTTGTTAAACGTAAGATGACGAGGGGTGTCTTTAAAACAAAGTGCTCGCTACCACTTACTTCTCAACTACTAATATATACAAAATTTTATATCTAGGATCAACAACAACGGCGACGCGGATATAATAGCAATGAAAGAGAGATCTTCCTTTAAGAAATTTGTTGATATTCTAGTCGACTAGGGGACGAACAATTTATGAGGTTAACTAACAACTGTTTGTTGATTCATTTTGAGGATATGATACCTTTTTTTATCCTTTTTTTGTATCAACAGAGATAAAATAGATAGAAGACGTATGACAAATAGAAGTACAAGATTAAAAGGACAATTTATAAAGCTAATGAGTCAATGCACTCGCGGTGATTCAATTCAAATCTCACAGAAATTTTCATATATTTTTGGCTGATATAGGGGAGAGATGTGTCAGTAGTAACAAAAAAAATATATAGGCTAGTAACTTTGTATTTATTAGTCACAGGGAATTAAATTTTTGGGACAAGATACGGACATCTTTCAGGTCTTGAATGAGCTGCACAAAAATATTCTATGTTGGTTCATAACTGAAATAACTGAATTTATGTGGACCAAAGTGTAATGTTACAATCGTCACCGTCAGAGGACCAATTGTTACAGGGTTTAGGTTCAATTGTAACACTCATTATTGAGTGGAATTTACATGTTATTTATTATAATTAATTTTATTTCCAAAATTCTTCCTTAAATATTGAGTGAGTAAGATGATAAATACCAGAGTCTCTGGCAACAGGCCTGATTTTTTTTCCTTCTATTACTTTTCTAACGACATTCAGGTATACATTATCGAATACGGTTCCTATCCTAGTTTATGTTTTGCTTTATGTAGCATTTTTTTTATTTGTAAAACAGCGTGAATTAGATTCAGGGCCGCGCCAAGCGGGGGTGTTAGGGGTGCCTAGTACCCCGGCGGCAGGCTTTGGGGGCGGCAAATAAAATATAAAATTATTACTATTTTTATGTGGTAATTTTGATGACACTTAAATGTTAGCCGCATTTTGCTTAAATACTTGTCTATTATGATTGTTGTGACCCGTCGGTAATCCGATTATTCCGATTGTTGACCAGCGACAACAATCATTTGCGCGGTAATCGGCGAGATCAAACGGGATCGGGATCGAACATGCTCTTGCATGCTTTAATTTTATAAAAACCGTCGTTGAATTCTACACATAAAACATTTATCAATCTTGCATTTCATTAAAGTAAGTATATATAGTAAGTAAACTGGTAGCCGGGAGGCATATATTTTATTATCAAAAATGTATTACAAATAAGTTTGGCGTTTTAGGGGCGACAATTTTTGTCTTGCACCCCAGCGCAAATGTCCCTTGGCGCGGCCCTGATTAGATTAACAGGCAAAATTAATCGTGGTAACTTTGAATCTAACGATAACAGTAACCGAAAATCGATATCAAAAACAAACGGATTTTGCCAAAGTGTAACCATTAATGGAAGATATTTTTCTTTTCTATTTTAAATTATTAATGGAAACCGTTTACCTTTATCATTCGATTCATAGCTGAAATATAAAGTTTAATTTTGTTTACCATAAATTTTTAACACAATACAAAACATTATTTAGAAAAATGATAATGTAAACTAGAAAAGATTTTATTAGCCATAAAATTTAAAATTAATCCTCAAAAATTAGAATTCTGAAAAACCATAGAATTTTTAAACTTTATTTAAAACCCTACTCTCTCCCTCGGCTCTATGTACTCAGTTCCTTAAATTTAAAATACTAAAAAGAAAAATTGTGGATATATAAAATTACTGGAATATCAGTTGTAAGATGTTACAATTGACACTACTGAATTTGTTACAATTGTTGCAGTGCTGTTTAATTTTATAAGAAAATTCGTAAAATTTTAACTAGATGATTAAAAAAGCCAAATTACCTATTTGATAATATTATTTGTTTGCTTGTGTTTCCAATAAATACTTCCAAGTGATGAGGTATTTACTGTAAAAATCAAAAAATTGTCAACCAACTCAAAATTTACAATTAGCTTATATTTGGCATTGCTGAGAGAAAGCCGCCATATGGTATTAACTGAAAGTTTTGTCAGTAAAGCACAACTTCAGGAGCCACCTTATGATACGCAATACTCCTCAATAGGATTGATAGATGTCTCGCAAATTTCAAAGTTACAATTGACCCACTGTTACTATTGACACACCTCTCCCCTAAACTAATTTTATTTCTCTCAAGGCTTCGGTCAGAGCCAGATTCACATAAGGATATTTAAGGCACACGTCTCAAGGCCCCCATGCAATAGGAACGTCCACAAAATTAATATAATAAACTCCTCAAAACAGAAGCAGAATAAGAAGGATAAGAGCTTTCTTCGTTTTATTTTATCATCAACTGCACTTTTTGGTAAGAATAGAAAAATTTCAAAAATTTCGTTTTATTACTTTACCAGGGGCTTCCATAGAAATTCTCTAGAGCCTCTCAAAGTTAAATCTCGCCCTACCTCCTCCAGTACCTAGCAAAACTAAATATGCTGATGTAAATAGAGTACTTGACTTTGTTTGATATTTGTATTAAATATTTAACACTTTGATGCTCATCAACGCCATGTAGTCTCAAGTGAAACTTGACAAGCTGCGATACAACGTTGTATGGTACGTGTCAACAATTCCATATTAAGTATAATAATAGGTATTAGTTGCCAAAATAGTAAATCAGTTGGTCGTCTCGTCATTATAAGTTACGACCTTCAACGCTTGGTTTTAATGGTGAAACGCAAAAATACTGGGTAATTATTTAGAATTAACTATTGTGAGCTTCACTTTCGGGAAATTCATTTATTTAGAAATTATATTGAAAATCGTTATCCGTTAAACAAACATGTCGATTCTGATAATTTTTATCTGCAAAAAGAAATTAGGTTTTATTTTCAGTATTTCTATTAACCTGAATAAACATCGGAACATCGATCAGAACTTAATACTCGTTCTTTACTTTTAGCGAATTTCCAGAATGGAATTCAGTTATTACAGCTACTGTCATGACGCGACTTAAGCCCGGGACTATGGCAGAAATTTGTTTTGAGGTCCCTAGAAACCGAAAATAATATTCACTAAAATTTATTTATATATAAATATATATATATATATATATATATATATATATATATATATATATATATATATATATATATATATGTGTGTGTGTATGTGTGTGTGTCTCCGCCCGATAACTCTCGAACGAAGTGTCCTAGGTTTACGAAATTTGGTGAAAATGTTAGAAATGCCAAACGGTTGGACAAGTCTGTTAGCCAGACACGTCGGATGCCCAGAACGTGCTCTTTGTTCTTGAGAAAAATTAGTTTTTTGCCAAAATTTCCACTTATTCAAAAGATTTTTCGACATTTTTTTTAGACCATTAGAAAGAGGACGAAAAATTACATAAAAAAGGTTTTTAAACCATTATCCTATATTGTCAACTGGTTTCCGAGAAAAATGAATTTTTATAAACGGAAATTCGCTGTTATGCAGGATGCTGCGACAGGTGTATTTAGTTTTGAAGTTATAAAAATTGACACTGACGTTTGTTTATTTTCAAATCATGACGTCATTGCAATGGGTCGTTTTTCACGCCAGTTTTTATGTCACCGAAGGATGACATGTTAATCTCGTTGTGTGATTATAGTGGGGGAAAATTAATAATAATATATAATATAATAATTATAGAGTTGTACATGCATATATTGAATAAACGCAAGAGGGCTGCATTCTCACTGTATTATAGAGTTGTACATGCATATATTGAATAAACGCAAGAGGGCTGTATTCTCACTGTACTTAAAAAACGAGCCAAAAAATCATAAATTAACACTTTCACTGAGGTGACATTACTTAGTGCGTGTCAAAAACACGCACTTGACGAATTTTTTCATTTAAAATTGAATAGCTATTTTTTAATAATTTTTTCAAGGTTAATCAAAAATGAAAAAGCTATTTAATTAATATGAAAAAACAAGGAGCTTAGGATAGTTTAAGTACTGTATTGTCAAAGCAGAATTCTAAGTAACAAAAATTACGTTTATTACCCAAACTTACTCCGCTTACCGGGCGGTACTCTTACATTTGTAACATACCTGAAAACAAAATTCAAAAAATATTTCCAAAACTAATCTAATCTATACCTACAAAAAAAAATACTTTTCCGATAAAATCAATATTTTGATAACAAATTCTGATAATATAAAAATAATTAAACATTCTTCCATTTCTCATCTCTTTTAAAATTTCAAACAAACGTACCGACTGCAAATATTTTCATTGTACAACACCTGATCCAATCACACATTTTGAAATGTAACAAAATCGAAAAATTATTTGCACATATGTACCTATGATCGTATACATCCTTTTTCAAAAGATAATCCTCCTCAACAAAAACTAGCCGGTATGATTAATCTTATTTCATTCAAGAATCTTTTTGAACGGAAAAAAAGAAGACAAAACCCTTTTACCGTTATTGTATTATCACAAAAAAAGAGAAAATACAAAATACTTGAAAATTATTACAAGTGAATTAACACTTGAAATCATCATTTGACCAAACTGTATTCGGATGTGCCAGGAATGGGCATTAAAATGGTGTTCTCCACTTATTTTATTTATTTTTTTTTTTTATTTATTCTTCGTACACCTGTCAAAATTTTTACCGTTATTAAAACACTGACATATCAACAAAATTGATGAAAATATTTGTAGAAGAAACTGTACTTAGATTTTTAAGTAAAACCGTTAGCAAAATTACATATGCGTTAAATCAGGATCGGATTATCCCACTTTGAGGTCCTCTTACTGGGCCCCTCCCTTTCCCACAAGAAATTGAGCACACTTGTCTCATTTATCTATGTGATGATCCTGCATTGTGCCTTATAAATATTTAAATTAAAAATCACAAAGTGATTGAAAAAATTATCCGGATCGGCCGGGAATCGAACCCAGGATCTCCCGGTAACTAGCCAGGTGTGCTCGCCATTACACTATCGATTCCTTATAAATATTATTTTTTTTAGGATTTCGTAATTCTAACAACTATATCCTTATGCGGCCAATTCGTCTGTCATCGCAGAAGTGGTCTACTTGCACTTCACGATACTTTACAAATTACAATTGCGCCCACATTTCCTTCCATTTTGGAGAGCATATTCTTTGCTAAAAACTAATGTCAGTGCCCGTTATGCTTTTCTGAAAAATTTATATCTAGTATAAGTGAACTATTTCAACCAGGGCCATAGTCGTGGCCAACAATTTATGCTGCAGCGGCCCTCAGATGTATCGGACCAATAAAATTATATATTGTGCAATAAGTGCGGGAAATTGTCGATTGCCCACGAAAGCGAAGTTCGCTCATTCGTTTGAGTGGGGCAATCGACAATCCCGCACGAGTTGCACATACTATTTTTTATTACGAATTTCACATACTTTTTTCTATTATTATCACTATTTTTGACATTTTTATTACTTTTTAAAATAATATTTTTAAGTGTTCGTCTTTTTTTTCTGAATTAACTATCGTTTAAATTACTTTGTTGGTGGTTTCTATAGAAAAAATTATGAAATATTTATTAAATGAAAAATTAAGAGGCGGCTTTGCGTGTTTTGATTAAATTTTGCGTTTTATTGTCAATTTGCGTGTGGAAAGTTACTTTCCACACGCAAAAAAGTATGCGGGAAGAGTACAGTGGGCAAACAGCTATTTTGTGTACAGAAATGTGTGCGCCAAGCTAGTACTTCTCCCGCATGAGTAATAAAAAAAAAAACTTCTATGTCAACAATTAAATGTTACTCATGTATTTGTCAAAATTTTAAAGATAACATTTTTGGAAAAATAATCTTAAACCAATTTTTTTGCCAGAAAAGAAATCTTAATTAATTGTGTATAAAAAAATATATAAACACAAATGTAACAAACCATTTAGGTTAAATTATCTATCAAAATGAAACAATTTTAAATTTACAATGACTGGATATTAATTTTTGCACGACCCTGTACATTTCCCATCTTTTTTCATACAAATAAATTTTCACTCGAATTTGTTTTCTTGTTTATACATTTGAAAAAATAAAATTATTTGCCTTTAAAACGTTATTTATATGAAATACACATGTAAGCAACAACTATAGGCAAAAGTAGCATAGGAAAGGTAACTTCTATAATTGAAATAATACATATTTCTGTCATGCATAGGTACAAACACACACACACACACACAGATTTGAACAGTGGCGGAAATTCGATGCAGCAACTGGGGCAATCGCTCCATAGGGCGCAAGAGAAAAATAAATATCCTACCAGCTCCTAAGTTAACACAAATAACAAAAAAAATTTGCTCTTGTTCCAGAGACTGATCAAATTGATGCTTCATTTGCGCTAAACTCGATTTGAGACAAGCACCTCTGAGTTGTCATTTTGTTTTTTTTTTGCCATATGTAATTAGGTACCGAGTTTCTTCGGACAGGTCAGGACCGTACTTATTTCAATAAAATTTTGCAACTAAATTACATTAAATTATACACATTTGAATGAATATAATTGGTTAAAAATTACATTTTTCACCATTTAGAATACTAACAGCATTTTTTATTTGACGAAAGTAAGAAAATTCAAAAGATCGGAAAAAATTTTTGTAAAATATATTGAAAAGTTGTTGAATATTTAGACGGTCCACTATAATAGCTAAGACGTACGTATTTACTAAGATTTTTTATGATTGAAAAACTAATTTTTAACAAGCAACTATACTTCTATCTCTCAAAATTGAAAACAATAATAAATAATGAATTTATTTAATTTAAATGACATGTGACATAAATCACATACATAATATAAATAAAAATACTTTTGATAGTCAATTAAAATTACAGTGGCACTTTTCAATTTTGCAGGTAATAAATAAAAGAAAGAAAAGGATGTTTACGTAAAATACGTATAAATAATATTTTGATACACATAAGTATGTGTGTGTATGTAACTTGTGTACGTTGTTTTTATGAAAATATTTTGAACTTTTAGTCACATTGAGTGCAATATGTATACCTATATATGCTAAAGACGAAACTGTTTGATCCGAAAGAAATCCGATAGCTGTGTAAAATAAACCCTTAAAATCTCATTTTGTTTGCCTTTTAAACTTTTTTCAGAAAGTTTTTTCAGAATATACCTGAAAATGTATTTTATACGCGAAAATGTCTGAAAAATCTTCGGTATCACCTAAAAAAATTTTATGCCTTTGAGCGATGGTCGACGATTTTGTCCAAGTAAAAAAGGAAAAGCTTGTAACGCAGAATAATGATGGCAGTAGGAGCGCTTGGATCGAAACCACTCCACGGCGCAATGAATCTAGTTACGCCACTGTGTTTGAATACATCATTATTGTAACATATACATACACATAGATAAATGGGTAGAAGTACTTTACTGTTTAAAAAAAAAATTAAAATAAAAGCATTAAAAATGTAAAAAAGGTGATATGTGGCGTTGTACCATATTATGAAAATTGTTTTGGCGGAAATAAAAAGAAAGTTTACGTACCTACACATATTCACATTCACACAAAAATCAAAGAGTAAAAAAGAGATAGAATATTCATTTTTAAAAAAAATTATTATTTTTATTCTTTTTTAATAATGTTCATTATATTATATAATATATGTTATGTAATATAGAATTCATTTTTCTAAATTTAATTCAAATAAATAGGCAGGTTTTATCATCAATTATTTTATATAATTATATTTAATTTATTTTATTATATAATAGTTAAATGAAAACACTTCTATTTTTATTTATTGTGAATAATTAAAGAAAATCTCTTTTTATGTCTTAAGTGATTCATAATTAATCCAGCTTTTGTTCATGTGTATAAAACTTGGTGTCTGGAATTTAATGTTTTGTATGCAATTCTTATTTTAACATTAAAAACATTATTTATTGGTGAAGAGTACAGTATTAATTACTTTTGAAAATTTTTCTCAGAGACCTATTTATTTAGAAGAATTGTTTTTTTTCGCTCTTTCCGATGGTTTAATAAAAATTGGAAAGCTTAAATGCTAGCAAAAATAACATCTTTTTAGCCAAAAATCCCCATAGAATGATATTCTGGGCATAGGGCATGTCTGGTTGAAGAATTCATCCAAGAGTTCGTGGCTTCTAACGTTTTCCCCAAATTTTATAAAAACAGAAAATTTCGTTCGAAAGTTATTGTGCTGACATATCAAGACATAATTACATACATACATACATATAAATAAATTTTAGTGAATATTATTTTCGGGTTCTAAGGACCTGAAAATAAATTTTTGTTAGTGTCCCGGACTCAACTCTCACTATGACAGCACATGAATTTTTCTTCTGGAAATTCCCCGAAAGCTTCATGTTGGTCTTACATTTATATTGTCGTGTATAAAAGTATTTCATTAAAAACTGAACATTCGTAGTCAAAAAATAGCAGTAACTAGAACTTCTAATAAGGTAAATGTACCAATACCGGAACGATTTGAAATTTATTGTATTATATTTTATTTCGTACGCAATGAAATTCAGTCATTCTTTTTTCATTTTAAACCTCAATCTTCTATTCATAAGATAAGTCATTAATAAAATTTCAAAATATTCTGGAAATATAAGAAAAAAAAATAAAATATAGTAATGCGCTTAGACCCACGACTTATCCAAGTCTCTTAATGGTTTTGCTAAGAAATCAGTTAATGGTCAATGGTAGAAACATTTAGAATTCGATAAATTTCATTGATAATACCAGAAAAATTATATTATTATCCTAATTATCCTGTTCCTCTATTGGTACACCTAAAATAAGCCAGTGCCCAGTATCGGGACTGATTGTAACAGGCAGCCATATTGAATTTTTTATTGATATTTAAGGTGTACTATCTTGAGTGAGCAAATCAAGTGTAATAATAAAACCGTTTTGTAAATTAATATTTACTGCAGTAAGTACCTTTGTTTTAAAAAATGCATAAAACATGTATAAATAACAATAAATAACAAATTATCAGAGAAACTAGTAAACTACTATAGTAATGATGACAAATTTAAAAAAGAATTAAGAAATTTCTTGGTTTCTAGTACTTTTTATACCATAAATGAGTTTCTGTAAATCTATTAATTTATGTTTTCTTGACGATGACACGTATGTAATACATCAGTTGTCAAATAAATATATTATTATTATTATTATTATAAAGTTTAATTTGAAAAATGTAAATAAATTACAGAGATAGAAAATTTTTTTCTTAAACAACTTGGTTAATTGTAACCTCTAATCTTTTTTTTTTTTTTGTTAACTTAAAATTAGTACTTTTCATTGAATATACAATAATTTCAATAATAAAAATATCAAGTGCATTTCATTTTTTTATTATTACATTATTTCAGTGTGCAATCAAATTGCCGAATTGTTCGACTATTTTGTTGTATTATTTTGGAGTGTAATCAAACTGCCGAATTATTTTATTTTATCATCTTACAAAATTGTCAATTTTTTTTCATTTTAGTGTGTAACCAAATGAATGTGGACCATTTTGTTATTATTTCCTACTTATGGTGTTGTATAATCGCTAAATTATTTTATTATTTATGTTGCTTTCAGTACTGTTTGACTATAAATATAAAATTTAGCTTTATTTAAATTGTTTACTATGTAATTGTTGCGAGCCCAGTTATTTATTATCATTATTCTATTTTGATTTACTATTTTAATTAGTTATATTCCGGTACTGGGACAAACATTTTTTATTTATATTAAATTAAAAATTTAAAAAAAAAGTTGAGATGCATACGACTGCATTGCTGAATATCTATGCCACATGATAAAGTCAAATATGTTAATTTATATACTACTTGAATATTTTTAAAATGTCAAAACCAGTCACATGCCCTTCGTCGGTCCAGTATTGGTACATTTACCTTAATTGTTAATTTTTCTTAACAACTTGGATTTGTTCGCAGAAATTTTGCATTATTAGATTCCTGCACGACAAAATAATAGTATTTATGGCCTTTCCTCTCCGTTAAACAAAGCTATACACCTATAAAAATCCATAAACAACAGTATCACCTAACCAATCCAGGATTATTGTTTCGGTAACAAAACATACCCTTATGTTTAAAAACGAGAGAAATAATAAAAAGAATTACGTAAAAAA
Organism: Brachynemurus nebulosus; assembly: GCA_035578155.1. Lineage (NCBI taxonomy): Eukaryota > Metazoa > Arthropoda > Insecta > Neuroptera > Myrmeleontidae > Brachynemurus > Brachynemurus nebulosus. The sequence continues at coordinate 9,218,663 of JAPWDM010000005.1, read as the reverse complement.
TAAAATCAAATCAAAATATATTTATCTTATTTCACAAAAACATTCTATATATTATAGCACAGTGAAAATATGTGTATAAACACTTTTTTTTCTAAATATAATTTTTATATTAACATAGCGTAGCATATGATAGCCCAGCATACCTACTGTATGCATTTGTACACGTAGAAAGATATGTTTGCATGCATGTTGAGAGGTTGTGTTATGTCAACACTAATTGGGCCCTCGAGATGGCAGTAATGCTGCCGTATTTACTATTACAACTAGCGCCACTCTCGTTGTATGTTACAAGGCGATAAATTAAATTAAATCTTCGTGCATCAACACTTTTTAACTATAGCACGTTATGGTTTTGTTTTTCTGTTTTTTTTTTTTTTATTGTTTTTTTTTTTATTTTTTATTTTTTTTTGCAAATATTTGCATCTGTTTTATTTCGCTATTTCTTTTCAATATACGTGTGTATGTTATATGGATAAAAGTGAGGTAGATATAGATGTGTTATATGACTTCCGCAGGGCTGGGAACTATTTAAAATGATTTCATTTTAAATATGTATTTAAAATACAAAATGGCATTTTGCATTTTATATTTTAAATAAGTTCGGTCGAACCATTTTCTATTTTATATTTAAAATGGAAATTTGAATCCATTTTACATTTAAAATGAAAATGCATGTACACACGAGTATACTCAAATTTATAAGTATACAATAGAGATGAGCTAAACGGTTATTTTCTAATAACTGTTATTGCAATAACAGTTACTGAAAAATAGCTGTTATTTATAACAGTTATTATAATAACTGGTATGGTATTTGGATATTTTAACATATTGTAAGATATTCGATATGCGTATAAACGGTTCTGTTAGTGAAATATGCACAGATCTATAATACTGACGGATACTAAATAATCTACAATATCTGTTCAAATACTTGTCTATACAAGGATTTAGGCTTTATATACACAATTTTAACAATTTTATGGATACAAAGTTACAAATACAAATGGATAACTGTACAATAGACAATAGTTCATTTTTAAGGGTTTTTTAAATGTGCTACAATAGAAAATGTGTAACTTACCTGGGGCGTTATTATTTTGAAATTCTCCGTATGTAGTTAAAATAAATTACTGTGATCCTTGATTTCGAATATATGAATATTGACCTATGTTATCGATATTTCCAAAGGAGTTATTTAAGTAACCAGTTACTGGGTATTCCAGTTATTGACGATAACTGTTATCTCACTATACTAGTTACAAAATAACAGTTATCGATACATCGATCATCTCTAGTATACAATATTAATTACAGAACTTGAACTGAACGACTTGAAGTCTAACAAATTGTAAGTAAAATGTAAATTAATTAATTGACTCAAATTTTTCATAACTCGAGTTGCAATGTCACTTGAGTTTTTGTTACTAAAGTTGCAGTTCTCTTAAGGTACCATCACAGTGTAGAATTTTGAAAAAATTAATTTTTGTTTTTTTGGTTTTATCTTAAAGTACATACAGTTATGCATGTTATGCATGTCTCGCTACGACCACGGATCAATGGATTCAGTCTAAATACAAAACTCTGTGGATCGATTGGCGCCTTTTGACGGAATGTTATGCCGATTCATATTCAGTCTTTCCACAATCAGTGAACGTATAAGATCAATTGTTATCACCACATGATCACATTGTTGTTGAAACAATGATTTGAAACAATTTTGAGACAAACTTTAAACGCGTATGTCTCGAAATGCCGTATGTCTCGAGGGAAAGTTTCCAAGCTATAAGTTTGAAATTTTGACAGAATATACTTGTGTGGTGATTTTTATAATTTTATTTAGAAGTTGCAGTCGTAGCGTAGTTTGAATAGGTCAAGGCCGAATAAAATTTTACAATATTTTTGTAACAATATTTAAAGAGTTAAGTTTCGTTTTCATACCATGCAAAATTTACAAAATGTTCTCAAAAGACTGCCTTTATTTAATTTCAGTACGTTCGATATTTTGTTAGCTTTTTTCCGTACGTTTGATATTTTCTTAACTTTTCGATAAAAAATTTATAGAATAAATTTGAAGTAAAAAAAGCATTTTGCATTTTATAATCTATTTTAAATAACCATTTTCCATTTTCAATTTTAAATATATTGAGCAGAATCATTTTCTATTTTGTATTTTAAATGAATTTTTGGAAACCACTTTCCATTTTCTATTTTAAATAGTTTCTTCTATGAACCATTTTTCCCACCCCTGAAATTCCGTTTGGTATAGTTAACTAATACTATGATCAAATTCGTATGGGTGATTCCAAAAGGAAATTAAAATTACCAAAATAAATATGTACATCAAAAAAACGTCTTTCAGTAGTTTCGATTTCGTTCTTATATTCTTTAACTGTCTCTTATCCTATTATTAAGCTTTGAATTTAGGAGATCTGTGGAAGCGCACTGAAGTACACCAGTGAAAGGTGGTTTCATAACGTCGTGTTTTAGCTCTAACTGATACTTTTATTGTTATTAGGTATAGGTACTCGCTGTACGGCCATGTTAGATCCGTGATAGAAAAGATTCTTGCGCATGTTCATTATTAAATCGTTACATATTTGAATTTTTGTTAGTATATGCTTGGGCGGTTTATACACAAATGTTGTCACGGTACTTGTCTCTTCGTCTTCTGGATAATATCAGTGGATCTCGATGACAATCAAATAAAGTCGTATCAATAGTCCATACTTAATTCATATACAAAATTATATAAATTTAAATATAAAAATATTTTAATAAAATTTTTCTAGTCGATACGTTAGCTAAAAATTGGTTCTTCTTTTTTTTTATTCCCTTCATTTATGTATAATACAGAACTTCGTTCCCCTTATTTCAATTTTATTCAAAACTGGCATATTCGAAAATATTTACATTTCATCAAAACTGGTAACTGCGCTAACAAGGAAAGTGGGAAATTGAGAATCATGAATTTGGGAGAAATTAATATATACTCGGTCTCGCTCAGTTCTATAGTAACAATAATTTAGGCCAGTCTATTTTCATTTACCTAGTAATTAAATGTCCAAAAAGTTACGAAAAACATATAGAGTAAGTGCGGGAGAGATGCCACATTAGCCATGGTTCGCCCATTGATTGATAGATAGCGATTATATGTTTAAAATAAGTTACTTATTTAAGCTGTATATGGTAACATTTATGATTAGTCCATCAGTGTAGTAATTATCCAACTTTTTATTATTGAAAAGTAAGTTTTTTAACATAATATTTTATCAAGCATTTAATTCATTCGAATTTAAGAATGTATATTTCATTGTTTTAATGAAAATGAGTTTTGTTTTTAATTTAGGTATATTTTAAAAGTACTGTATAAAATTTTAGGTTGGAATTCCGCACTATGCTTGCTATAGCAACATGCGGCATCTATCCCAACAAAAAGGAGAGATGCCTCATTTAAAGTTGGTATAGATGCCGCATCATATTACATATTAAAAACATAGACTTATACCTTAATTATGCAATTTTCTTTTGGACTGTAAATTATGCCACGTAAATATAAAAGATCCATTAATTGGATCAGGAAGAGCTGTCATAATAGTGAAGATAACGAAAATAATGAAGATTGCGTGTATATTGAATATTTTGAAAAGTACTCAGAAACAAAAAAAAAGTTGACTGGTTAAGATGTATAAAGTGCCAAAAATGGTTACATATGGCATGCATCATGTATGGAGATATAAATTATTTGTAAGTATAATAAATTATTTGTAAATAATTTTAAAGAACAATGTTTACATTTATTGTGTACCAAATTCAAATCAATTAAATGCATACTTTAAGAATTATCAAGTGTTTTCAAAATTTGCGGCATCCCTCCCGCATTCACCCTAATTTATCTTATACATATATCAGTTAATTTGTGTTATTTACAACATCAGCGTGTAGCTCAGTATGTAAAGGATAGATTTGTGAATAAAACTGAGAAGTTCCAGATTCGATTCCACGGGCTTTATGTAACTTTCTTTTTAAGTTTTAATATATTTTTTTTTTTTGATTTTTGTAAAATTATATAATGTCGAGTTACATTGCACGGTTATATATATATATATATATATATATATATATATATATATATATATATATATATATATATATATATATATATATATATATATATATATTTTTTGAAAATAGTTCTTCATGTTGTTAAATTAACATCCTTGAAAGTAAAGCCTCAGTAATTATTTTTACTGTGTAGTTTATTTCGTACTGGTTGTATTCAAGATTATTTAGTGTAGCTAGCAGAAATTACCTGCTAGCTAAAAATAAAAATTTTAAAAAAGTCAGTAGGAGATGCGTGGATTTGAACCTAGAACCTCTCAGTTGCACCCACATGTTAATATACGTTACACATTGAGCTACACACCGCTGTTGTGAACAATACAAATTATATGACATATACGGTACTTTTTGTAATTTTTGAGTGTTTTAATCTTAGACGCATTGGCCTAAATTTTTATTTCCACAGTACTAAGAGGGATCTTTTCTATAATATATATAAATTTCTTCCAAATCCGTGATTGCTAAGTTTGATACTCCCCTCGTAAATTTGTCATAGATGACTTTACCGGGGGATTAAAAAATCACCACTATATTATAAATTCTGTTGGCTGATACGAGAAAAAAGTAACTCGCAAATTATACATACTATATGTATGTACATTTATATACCTATGTTCATAAACATTTTTTTTTATCATTTGAACATGACGTAACGTGTTCGTAATGATGATTGCGAGGCGTTAAAGCTAGTCTATACTCATCATTATATAAAAGAATCCCCGTATAACTCCCTCTCATTATATATCATACCACCACATCCACTACGATGTAATGTTAAAACTAACTAACTACGAAACACAAGCACTAAGTACGTAGCTATTGCAACTTGTGCATACATTATGACTTTACTGTACGTTTACAGGGAACTTAACCTCAACTAAGTGTTAACTAGAATCATCAGTGGTAATATGGAAACAGGAATAAGGTGCTCAGTGCACAGCTGAAATCAAAAGTTTGTCCGCTCGCCAAACAATTCCATACCAGATCAGTTCCATGTTACGTTTCGCCCTGTTCGTCAAACGAATTTAAAGTAGCCAATAGCCATATTAACATATCTAGCTAGTGACCCATTTGGTAACTTCAAGTGATCCGTTTACATTCTGTAAATAAAGTATTTACTTAATAAAATTCTACCTCTGAACTGATTGACAAACAAAGCACAGCCTAAGGCGGTAGGTATAGAAACATGAAATTTTGTAGAGGAATTCTTTATAAATATAACGTAAGTGAGGAGTGAGAAAAAATTTTTGAAAATTTATTTCCTGTGAGAGTTAAATAGAGGATGAAGGTTTGTAGAAAAGTTCGTCATTTTTGAAGTTAGAAATATGAAAATTGGTATTTAGACTTCTATTTAAAAATAAATGTCAGTTGTATCGGTGTTTTTGGAAATTCGCCCTTTAAGGAGATAAAATAAGGGACAAAAATTTGTATGGGACGTACGTGACTATTAAATTAAGAAACGTGGAAGTTGTTATTTAGACTTCTGAAGAACTTCGAAAGTAAGTAGGTACCTAATAAAAAATATGTTTTGATTGATTTAAAAATTGACTAATAAAGAAATACTTTACTTTGCAAAATACCACCTTTATTTTTGAAACAATATTATCACAGTTTCAAAAATAAAAGTGGTATTTTGCAAAGTAAAGTATTTGTTTATTATTTACAAATATGGAATACCCATATAGTAACGCTCAAATCTATTAAGAAATGTCATGAATCGACCTGAAAATAAAAGTACGAAACACGCATAAAAACTGATGGGGGAGAAAGAAATTGTGAGATATTAAAGGGTTAAAAAGAGAACATGAACAGAGAAGGTTATCCAAAAACTCTACATGCAGATTTCCACATTTTGAGATCTTTCCGTATAGATATTCATATAAATGGTTCTATGATTTTGACGAGCAAGTGTAAATTCGGTAAAAGATCAATTTTTGGGGCTGCGTATCTTAAAAAGAAAAACGACCGTTCTACCCATTTTAGGTAATCTACAAAAAAACAGTATCGATTTTTATTACTCATTAAAACATTTTTAAAAGCTTTTATTTAACTTGCTATGTTAGTATGTTGGTTTAGATCAAATCCTGGAATCAACATTTAGACAGGTTCTAAATGAGCTAGAGGTTTTAAATTTTTCATACCTGTCTAACCTTGATGACAATGCTATATTGTGTAATTTGTTTTGCCCTAAATCGCCCTAAATCAAAATTTTTGATTTTTAGTCCTGTGCAACTTTTTGACATTTCGAATTGTCAAATATTGTCCATTGATTTTAATTGCAATTTTTTGTTTCCATAGTTAAGTTTAATTAGGGTAATTTAACCGATTAAAATATAGGTAAAAAAATTTAATTACTTCTTTAATTTTTTTAAATTAATTGTGATCAGACTAAAAAGTAGAAAATAAAGTAAAAAAAATGTTTTTTTAAGAAAAAGCTTTTATTTAAAAATGGGGTAAAAAAAAATAAAATAACTTTTGAGTGAAGTTTGAAGCAATATGCAACACAATTTATAAAAGCTTGAGGCGTTTAAGTTTGGTAACTACTGAAAAGTAAAATAGCTATACTTCCAAAACATCAAAAACAGAAATAGTTAATCATAACGCCTTAAGCTTTTATAAATTATTTTGCATATTGATTCAAACTTCACTCAAAAGTATTTTATTTTTTTTACCCCATTTTTAAATAAAAGCTTTTTCCTTAAAAACATTTTATTTACTTTAATTTATTTATAATTCTATTTTACAAATAAACTTTATACACATAACGCCACTGCATCAATTGCTACTTTTTCATATAGGTACGTACCTAACAACGCGAACTCTCCTGTACCACGGTAGGAATAGGAACTGTTCGCGAACTGTAAAGATATACTTGACAGAGTGGCTTTACGTCGTCATCAGCGAGCATCACGTACGTTTAAAGGTAAATTATTTTTTAAATCAACCAACCATAAAATACGCGTACTTCATTTTTTACGCAAAACTGGAAATTATAACGACGACTAACAAATTATTACATCATAAACATCTCCACCACCGCACCAGTTTAAATTAATTTCATGTAGTTTTTTTTTTGAAATTTCTATTTTAACATTTTTCGTTTTATGGATGAGTTATACCCGCCTGCCTGTTTGCCAACAAAGTTTTTTTGAGCATAATAATAATAATGTAGATGGGTGCTACGTGTGAAATAATTATTATTGTAGAAAAATATTCTTTTTAAATGTCTGCGTATTAACAACTTTTAACAATACGCAGCGTTGTCAAATACAAAATATTAACTGTAGTGTCTACATATAGCAAATTGTTTTAACAAATATTGCTTTGTACCAAGTCCATTTTTTAAAAACTTTTGTCTGATAGTGGTTTCGACTTCCTTAACGCTCAAAACTAACAAAGCAACCAACTAGAAAATTTTTTTTAAAAAGTGGAACAAACTAGGGTGAATGCGGAAGAGATGCCGCACATTTTGAAAACACTCGATAATTCTTAAAGTATGCATTTAATTGATTTGAAATTTGGTACACAATAAATATAAACATAGTTCTTTAAAATTATTTATAAAACATTTTAAATTTTGAGTCATAAAGGATTCATAATTAACATTTTTGTAGAGCCTATAAAGCGGCGTCTCTTCCACACCTATGGGAGAGATACTGCATCAAAAAAGGAGAGACGTTGCATAGTTTATATTAAAAATTTTGCATTTTACACACATATGTAACCGTTTTTGGCACTTTATACATCCTAACCAGCCAACTTTTGTTTTGTTTCTGAGTACTTTTCAAATCATTCAATACACAGGCAATCATCATTATTTTCGTTATCTTTACTAATATGAGAACTCTTCCTAATCCATTAATGGATCTTTTGTATTTACGTGGCATAATTTAAAGTCCAAAAAACAAAAACAAAATTGCATAATTAAGGTATATAAGTCTATGTTTTTAACATGTAATAAGTCTATGTTTTTAACATTTAACATGTAACATGTATATCTCTCCTTTTTGTTGGGATAGATAGCAAGCATAGTGCGGAATTCTAACCTAAAATTTTATACAGTACTTTTAAAATATACCTAAATTAATAACAAAACTCATTTTCATTAAAACAATGAAATATACATTCTCAGATTCTAATGAATTAAATTCTTGATAAAATATTATGTTAAAAAACTTACTTTTCAATAATAAAAAGTTGGATAATTACTAAACTGATGGACTAATCATAAATGAACTGCTAACTGCAGAAAGGAAACAAGTCCAAAATTTTTAAAATTTTTTTGTTGTTTTAAATTCAAGATGGTCTATAGACTTGTACTCTATCTGCAGTAAACGCATAAATGAACTACTTGACTAGTTTGACACAAAAAAACGCATTTGAAAAATTTTGGACTTGTTCCCTTTCTGCAGTTAGCAAGTTATACAACTTAAATAAGTAACTTATTTTAAACACATAATCCATTAATAGCGCTATCTATCAATCAATGGACGAACTATGGCTACTGCGGCATCCTCCCGCACTTCCCCTAATACTCAACTGACGAAATGTCTTAAGGTGGTTCTATTGGGATATGTAAATATAAGAAGTTGTGAATCAATATAATTAACACCACCATCAGAGTCAATAGCCTTGATACTAACAGAGCACCTAATACGTATACACGTATAGTATTAGTATAGCTACATTTACTCAAAAACTAAACAGTAGGTAAATCGTTGATTGTTGCAATGTATATATGCCCGTCTTCTAACATTTTGCTAAATTTTTTAACTTCTACGTTATATAGTTGTTGAGAAAAGCCTAGTCGAGATGAACCAACGGTGAGTGATCTTATATAAGGGTTCCGTTTTTCTTTTTAAGATATGGAACCCTGAAAACAGTTTTATATATAGAAGAACGTCTTGTTAGTTATAACTTATAAGACAGTTAAAACTTATATATTAAAAAATAATATGAATTATGGTTATATATGTATTTGTCGAAGGATGTAGAAATTATTTGAGCCAATTTCTAGCATCTCATATATGTATTTGAATATATACGTAAGACATATACATATTATATAATATCTGTGTATTTGTCACAAGAACAATATTATGATTACTATAAGTAGGAAACGTTTGGAAATGTTAGCCAATTTTCTCATCTCTTTCTATTATTTATGTTTTATATTAATGCAGTTTCGTGAATCACTCCAATCAACATCGAAATTTTCAAATAATGTAAATCACATCCACAGTTCACAAGCAGTTCTTAAATGAGTGGTTTTAATTTTTTTTGGAGTTATATATGCATTTCTTTTGACGCGTTATGAAAATATAACACTGTAACATTAAAATTAACAAGATGAAATTGGTCGTTAAACAAAAGATAACCTGCGCGTGGTGTCTAATAACTGTATTCACATTATTTATTCATACGTGTTTTATTTCAATACGAATAAAAATAATATATGTATGCGTATGAATTATATATAGTATTGAATGATAGGAAATATTGGTAGGGTTTAATCATGCCATAGAAGTATGTGCATGCGTAATGCGTGTTCATAATTAAATACCCCTGTCGCAGTATCCTGCATGCCATAGCGAATCTTCGATCACAAAAATTACTTTCTCTCGAATACCCGCTTACCTAGTACAATAGTGCAAAAACGAATCTTATGTGACTTTTCCAGTCTTTGCCATGGTGTAAAAATAAATTCGAAAAACTAAATTTTTGCAAAAAACACATTTTTTTGAGGTACTTGATATCGGGCATGTTTAGCTGAATAACTCACCCAAAATTTTTGGACTATTCGACTGATACGAGTGCCCGAATCACCGCCAACAATGGTTGTAAAATGAATAATAGGTAGATACTGATTTTCTCAATTTTTCTCTTATATCAAATATCACTGCATAATTACTTTAGAGCCTTATAACCATTGCAAGAAATGATCCAGCCGCTCGGACTAGTGAGACCGAAGCTTTAAACTATTCCCGATATAAAACTACGGAAACAAAATAGTGATAGAGTATATATTATAATAAATTGAAGTAAAAAAATGTTTTTTAAGAAAAAGCTTTTATTTAAAAATGGGCTAAAAAAAATAAAATAACTTTTTAGTGAAGTTTGCAGCAACATGCAACATAATTTATAAAAGCTCGAGGCGTTATCATTAGTTATTTCTATTTTGGATGTTTTGGATATAAGTGTAGCTATTTTACTTTTCAGTAGTTACTAAACTTAATCAAACGCCTCAAGCTTTTATAAATTATGTTGCATATTGCTTCAAACTTCACTCAAAAGTTATTTTATTTTTTTTTTTAGCCCATTTTTAAATAAAAGCTTTTTCTTAAAAAACATTTTTTTACTTCAATTTATTTTCTACTTTTTAATCAGATCACAATTAATTTAAAAAAAGAATCAAAGTAGTAATTTTTGTAATCTTTTAATCGGTTAATTTACCCTAATCAGACATAACTATGGAAACAAAAAATTGCAACGTAAAATCAATGGACAATATTTGGCAATTTGAAATGTCAAAAAGTTGCACAGGACTAAAAACCAACAATTTTGGCTTTGGAGCGATTTAGGACAAAACTAATTATACAATATTGCATTGTCATCAAGGTTACACACGTATGCAAAATTTAAAACCTCTAGCTCAATTAGAACCTGCCTAAATTTTGATTCCAAAATTTGATCTAAACCAACATACTAACATAGCAAGTTAAATAAAAGATTTTAAAAATTTATTGTTATAATAAGTATGCATTAGTATAAGAAATAGACTACCTATTCTTACATAATGTTTCTGCTCCATACGTATAATGATATATCACTTTAGTTTACATGCAAAGATTTCTAGCCAAGCTCCGCCGGAGTTACTACAACGCCACACCAAGAAAACCTTGCACATATACAAATGTATGTATTTGTTGAACATTCAACTAAAGAAGTAAGTCATTTTCAAAGAAGAAGAAATAGTCACCTCCTATACACTGGTACGTAAATGCCATTTCAACTTAACTATTTGTTTGTTATATAAGAAATGATATACAGTCACTCGACTTCTTCGTACGTCTTATTATGTAATCCACCCCCAGCGAATCTGCAGGAGGTCCAACTATGTAAAATGTTGATAGTAATAGTATATGATGGTCTTATAAGATATGTATGTATATTGCGCTTTAACTGCTCTACGTTCATGTGTTAACGGAAAAGCTCACACGCTAACTCTAGAAGACTACATATTTGTTATTCAACACCCTTAACACCCGGTGTCAAGTTACACCGTACTGGATCGCCTCAATATATGTAAATGTAATATTTAAGTACCTATATTACTCACTTGTACTCAAAATGGCGGAAGAAATAAAATTTAACTAGTTACTACTATTTTGGTAATTCGCTCCTAAGTAAAGATATTTGTTCCATTTATCAAATATGTCCAGATTTATTCTGAGCAAACCCTTTTAGTATATTTTTAAAACAGAATACAAAAAAACTTGCAGGACTTTCTCATCCCATTTTTATTTAAAACCTTCTAGCGGGTGAGGTTGGGGTCATAAGCATTTATAATAGCCAAAAAAATCCCAAAGAATATCTATTTTACATTTTTAGGTATTGATGAATGCATTTTTTAGAAAAGTTGTCGGAAACAAAGTTTTTACAAACTGAAATTTCAAAATATTATATCCCTGGTTACCACTGAGGAAGGAAAGTTCTTACTTTAAATTACCCCTCCCACTGTGATGTCTTATAATACAACTCAAACCTTGCTACAAAATTTCAAAAAATTTTCAATTCTCATAAGGAAGTAAAAGGGAAAAAGCTCAAAACCCTCGAATTAATACCCTCGAGTAATTAAAACCTCTTGTGATATATTTCGTCTAGGTTGCACCGATTTTAAAATAGTGATAAGTTCCGAGCAACTATAGTATAAGGCGAATTCATTAGAATCGTGCACTTTGTGCCAAGTCTTTAAAATTTGGAATAGTCTTAGGTATAATCTTAAGGTTTTCGGAAACCATCCCAAGCAACTTGTACGCTAACTCTGGTGGCCTGTTTGTTATAGATAAATTATTGCTACCATCTGTATTGGTATTTTTAATAGACGGGCTTCTATCAGACATAATATACGATAATGATTTGTGTCAACCATTCATGTTTCTTTATATTTTGTAATTATTAAATTACATTGAATTAAAAATAATGTTTCGTTGCATTGTGTCATCTAATCGGTCATGTCAAAATACAAAATGACCTTGAAATTGATTTTGAAACACAAATAAAAAACCTGAGAAATGGATTCCTCGCATCCTAGAACCTATAAAAAGTGGTAGTACTGAACATTTTGTGTCTAATAGAAAATATCTTAAGACCATACATAAGCCTATACCAAATTTCAAAAACTTGGCACAAAGTGCACGATTCTTATGAATTTTCAATAATTACTGCTTCGCTACAAAAATGTCAACATTTTGTTCCTTTTAATCCCCCATCAATGCCACTTTAACACACCTATATTTGGTGATACCTGGTGATACACATACATATGTACACACGTACAAAACGTTTGGTTGAACCATTTTTCTCCAAATTTTTGTTTTTTGGTCTGATTATTATACTTTTCTAATAGATATAGCTTCGCTATATAGCCTATATTGCCGTGAAAGTGAAAGTTCCTTCTACGCCCTGTAATTTATGACGAGAACCCAGCCTTGCATCGTTTTAGGTAATTGTCACATTTTCAAATTGAACCCAAAATCAATTACCTAACATGTACCTTAATTTAATTTTCATAAAGAACTTCCAATAGTTGTAAACCAACCTTATTCAGTTGAAAGTTCATTAGCCTGTGTATGCAACAAAATATTTTATTCCGAATTTCCTGTATTAAACAATATTATTTTTTTATAGTTAGCTTATAAAAACTTCGCTGTTTCTAACAAGAAAAATAAATTCAATTTTAAATCCTTTAAATTTCATTTCTGATGACTATAGATAATTCTTTTTTTTAATGACATTCAATAATACCCGAACATACCCGAGCCAGGATATATAATTTTGCACAAAGGATTTATTTCTGTCTCTTTGAACAGTGAAACTAATCCTTATAAGTTTTATTTTTTTGTTCTTTTTTTTTTTTTAAACAGGACATATGAACATAAAGAGATTCTTTTTATATTTTCTAGTTTAGTACTACCACGATGGTGGTCTTAAAAATAGTTTATTTTATTGCAATTTTTATAACGTTTTATTTTGTTCATTTTCTTTTTAATTATATCAGTTTAAAATTTTTATTTGCTACGTTTATTATCGTAATAAAAACTTACCTTGTATTTTACTGGGCAGTCGGCAGCTCGGTTGATAGATAGAACGATTAAAATGCAACAAAGAAGTTTACCTAAAATAAGAAAAAAAGGCATTTAAATATTATTTTCGAATAAAGCTAACTTCCTTAAATCAAAATTTAAAAAGGAAATATAACCAAATTTAATAACATTTATTATATTGTTACATTGTTCTGGTTTAATTGAAAACTAAAACTCTATATCTTGTGGGAGTGGAAGGGTCCCGGTAAGAAGAAAACGTCTACAACCCCAAAGTTAGTTAATCAGCCTTGTCGACTTAAATAGAATTATTGTAACCTGGAATTAGGGTCGGATTAACCCTGAGTCCGTCCCTAGGCACCTTGAAAAATGCCGCCCCTACCTTTTATTTGAAAAAAAAGAAATCTCGAAAAAAAAACGTCAATCACAAATTTTTCTGCCCTGTTTTAAAAATCTGCCACCCCTTTTCCTACCTATTTTACAAACTTTCTCTTAAAAAAAAAAAGTGACGACCAAAAAAAAAGAAAACGTTAATTACTCATTTTTTCGCCCTATTTTAAAAATTTACCGCCCCTAGGCCATGGCCTAGGGTGGCCTATTGGCTAAGCTGGCCCTACTTGGAATCATTGTCTCCATTAATTGGAATAATATTAAGTTGTGTAATATGAAATGCCGTTTCCCGTGCAATGAAATTTTGACAAATATTTTCACCTTTTTAAGTATCAGAGAAATGTTTAAAGGCAATACTTTAATTTTGAATATAATTGTTTTAACCGTAAATCATTTCCGCCACTAATTAGTATAATATTAGGTCGTATAATATGAAATGTCGTTTCCCGATCACTTGGTCGGCCATGCAATTTCGACAAATACTATCATTTTTTTAAGCATAAGAGAAAAATTTAAAAGCTCTTCTTGAGTTTTAAATAGAATTCTGTACTGTTATATCTTATGTGGGTTCCACGAAACCCCAAGGACTACATTTTTTTCAATAAAATTTTACATTTTTACGTCAGGTTTTAACCCTAATTTATAGTCATAGAAGCGTACATATTTTTCAATTTATTTATTGTCAACCCCTTTCGGATTACATTTTGTTTCCATATATAAGAAACCCAAAAGACATTTCTCATCTCCATTTTCTATACATGTATAAATATATAACTGTATTTCATACAGGGACAGATTTAACCACCGCTAAAATCTATCAAGTGTAAATCTTTGACTTTTCAACTGTTGTTGTCAACTTTGAACATGTCATATGATCAACAGACCATATCACCCTTGAAATTTCACCCAAACAAATGCATAACTTTACCTATTTCTGATGTTTTACGGTGATGCCTTTGTCGTAATCGTACATACCATCTCATCATATTGTTTAACTGTAGAAACTTTTGATTTAGTTTTGATATTATTTTATCGATGTACACGTCTAACTCTGTAATAATAAATTTACCGGTCTATTTGTGCATACATAACTTTATCCAGACCGTTTAATCGACAACAAGTCACTATCATTTTATTGTGAAAAACGTATGTAATATTTACATAACTTCTATGACACAACAGTTTTTTGGGCCAACTTAAGGGGAGGTTTACTCGAGAGTCGTTAAAAATTATGTATTTTTCTAGAATTTTTTTCTCAAGAACGGAAGTAAATATCAATTTCAAATTTTGTAGACATATTTACTAAGTATTAAACAATATAAAAAAAAATTTTCAAGGAAAAATATAAAAAATTGTCCAATTTATAGATAGTGCAGTGTAACGATCCGAAAATCTAATGCCTTTTTGGTGGACATCCTAGCGGCGGTAATAAACCACCGAAATCCAAAAACAAAAAATATTTATAAAATATATGAAGAGTACCGGCACCTCTACCTATAATATCAATAAATTGCTGAAAGAAAAAAAAATGGCGGATGTTTGAACTTTTGATTACGATTTTTATTTTATTTTTCGCTCTTTGAAGTAAACTTAAAAATAAAAAAAATATTGAAAGTGTATCAAACTTAGGTAGAGGTGCCGAAGAATTGAATTATCTTTAAAATAAAATATTAAAAAAAAGGATCCGTCGAATAGTTTTTGAGTTATCGTGTCCGCCAGTTCCAAGAATGTAGTTCCAAGATATTATAAAATATATATAAAGAAACGCATTTTCAAAATTTTATATTTAATACTCATTATTGCGTGAACTACGTTTTTTGAATTTTTTTTATAGAAGGCTGGATTCGGTTAATGTGCAAGAATCTTGTTTTTAAATTATTTTCAGTAAAATCACTTTGGGAACATATTCTACACATAATTTGCTATCAATTTCGGCAAAAAAAAAAAATTAAAAAAAATCGATCTTTTTATGAAATCTCAAGTAAACCTTCCCTTAAATTACTTTCAGCAAAATCACTTTGGGAACATATTCTACACATAATTAGCTACCAATTTCTGCAAAAAAAGAATCGATTTTTTTTAACGACTCTCAAGTAAACCTCCCCTTAAGAATATAATAATTTTTTTTTAAAATAATACACAAAATAGTGCTAATTTAAAACTTGGAGATTGTAACGACTACTTATTAATTAAAAATTAACATTAATTTAAAAAAAAAGAAAACATACATATCACAAATTGATTTCTTTAATTCGGCATAAATTTATTGATCCCGAATATTAATTCGGGAAATTTATTGAACGTACGTATCATAATTTACTAATCATTTGTACTATCTGAACAAAATTCGTTTATTAAATCAACATTACTACGAAGCTTTCATAATTGTCTACACACGTAGTATGTTTGTTACATTTCTAGGAATAGTTTGTCATTTCGTATTTCAACACAAAGTGCTAAACATTTCACAATTTTAAATAACTTTTACTTATTTTAAAAGTTCCTTCTGATTGGTAGATTTAAATTTAACGATTTTATTTTAATTATCAAAAGTAACCGTTCAACAAAGAAATTTCATGAAATAATACGATTATAGTGTCACTGATAAACCTATAGATAGGATAAACGCTTTTGAATCGGTCTCATTTGTGTGTCATTCGTAGCAATATAAAGTCCAGTTTATGATAGCAACCGCACAGAGCTACAAAATGCAACCTTTGTTAAAGATAATTATATTTAATATAATATACCCCGTTTCAAATAGATTTGAGCATGAGTCATCATTAAATAATTCTTATTTTCTTGAGAAATCACTGTCACTATTGCATATTTCCATCATATATGTATAGATTTTTTAAATTTTTTATTCTTATTATTTATTAATTAACTGTAGTTATTAATTATTTTCAATTAATATTTTATAGTTATCTTTAAATTTAATAAAATTAATATTTCACTTGATTACGATAAAAATAGTAATAAATTTAGAATCCGTTTATTTGTTGCCATAGAAAATATAAACAACGCCTACCCGATTTGTAATTAAATATACGCTGAGCGAGTGACAAAGTATTACTATTCCGCTTTAAAGAAAAAAGTAGTATTTTGTCGCTCGGCAACTAGAGTCCCCGGAAACTAGACGTTTTGCGCTCTCTTCACAGAGTGCAAAAGCCTACTTTCCACTAAAATTGTAGAAAAAATATTAAAATATTAACTCAGTGAATTGTTTTCTGTTTTAGTGGTACACAGTGAATCAATGTGAGCAATAAATGAATTTAAACCAGAGTTTAAATACTATACTAATTTTATATTTTTATTTAGTAATTTTTTATTAATTTTCAAACTTTTCAAATGGGAAAGCTTTACTTTCTATCCTCAAAATGAGTATGTAATGTACTATATTCCCTTCAAGTATTAGAAAAATAGCTTTGACTGTATGTAATCTAAGAATCGTCAGTCTAACATAAGTAAAAAGTATGCCAACTAATTCCCTTTTTGTTAACTTGAAGTATTGTTCCGCACATTAACATTCCTCCAGTAGATTATTAAACGAATCAATAAATTTTTACGATAAAATCAAAAACAATGGTGACAACATAAAATTTAACACCTTGAACGTGTAACAACCATGATATGTGACCCTTACGTAACAAAAGATGTAAAATATTACATACAAAGATGCCATCCTCTCCGTATAACATATCCTAACCTGACTGAAGCCAATAATGGCGGTCGATGCTACAGAAGATAATCCGGTACATATTTATTATGCAGTGTGTGGCGAAAATGTTTTCTGCAGTAGCAGCCGAAGCAGATGTTCTTTAGAAAAAATAGTAAATTTATTACCGCCAGCGACTAAATCGAAATAAAAAGTGCACATAAAACAAACCAAAGTCACTCCACGTGTCACAAATCAACAAAATATTAAAATTTTATAGGTAACCTTTAGTGTTGATAAATGATTTAAGACACTCAAGGTGCAACTTAGATTAAAGATATTTCTAGGAATTCATAAAAATTATTTAAAATTTTTACCTAAAATGATTTTAAAAAATTATTAAACACAGTTAGGTGCGCGTGTGAAGATTAATAGTGGTAACATTGACACTATTGTAATAAGGAAACTGTCATCTTTAACTTTCAAAAGGCAAAAATGCGCATTCAAATAATTTAGTATGCATTTCTGAAAGTGAGTAAACGATGGATTTATTACTAAATAAAATTTACTTAAAAATATATTCTAAATGACATTACAGAAAAATGAAATGAAAATGAATGACATGACAAAAAAAAATTGATAACAGTGTGGCCATTAGTAGGTTTGGTAATTTTTGATTGGCTGACGTCATTAACAGGCCAAATACAATGAATTTGTATACGTTGTTTATTCTGTTACTACAGTTACTCATTCAAAATTTGGCCTGAATATGGCGGATTTGCTTCCAATGGCCAGGCTGTTATCAGGGCCGGATCTAGCCTAAGTGGCGCTCGAGGCAGGGTTAAAAATGGCGCCCCTGTAGAAAAAAATAGTCCTTTTTTTCCTCTCAGAAAACAAGTAACGAGCCAAAAAAGTCAGAAATTAGGTATTTTGGAGGCCTCCAAGACCTGCCGCCCGGGGCACATGCTCCGGCTGTCTCCTGGCAGCGCCCTTCTAAATTTAGTGCCCGCCCCTTTATCCGGTGCTGACTGTTATCAAGAATATTATAAAGTCACTGTAGTAAGGATTAATGAAACTCAAATGTAGCGTTGACCACAGGAGCTGATTCAGATATTAAGACAAGTTCACATTTTTTTGAAGGCTATTTTTGAAGCATTTTTGGCATTGCAAATTTTAAAAGAAATGTAGGTACTTATACTAGCAATAAAGAAACAACTTTGAAAGTCCATAATTCGTTTCCAATTTACGGTCTTTAAGGCACTGAAAAACTTGATCAGAATTTCTTTTTTTTTTTAATCAAGCTTTATTAAAGTGATTTGAAGTGATCTGTTAAATGACAATTTAGATGTGAAACTTTCATTTTTACAATCAAAATAACGAAATTCCATTTAAAAATTCACGACAGAAATGTTTTTTCTAGTGGTCATACATACTTATTTTTCCTAAAAATGAAAATAACTTCAAAAAATCTATAATTTGCTTCCAGTTTCATCATTTTATCAGCTTTTACGCCAATGAAAAATTTTAGTAAACCTAATGACATCATCAGATTAAAAAATTTCTTTTTTCTCAAATCTAGTTTTCTTAAAGTGATTTGTATCATGATGATTGATCTGTTTAGAATAATTTGGATGTGGAATTTTCATTTTTGCTATCAAAATGACGAAATTCGTTTTAGAAATATTACTAACTCGTCAATAGTTTTATTTAGATTACTAAATTACACATTCATGAAAAAGGTTCATCCACCAACACAATTTATTTACTCGAAATGAATTTTAAAATATTCATTTCCCTTTAACACTTTAAGCGTTTTAATGTTTCCAATGTCAAACCTGCTTATATATAATTTATGTGTATGATACAAAAATTTAATGTTGCTGTATTATATAACTCTGTATCCTGGTGTTTAGCAAAGAATATTTTACCTATTATAAAAACAGTGTAATTTTTATTTCCTTACGAAAAAAAAAAAATATTGGAACACATAAGTAACCCGCTAGGTAAAAATTTCCAAGTATAATAATGAATGAAGGGGGTTCCATTCTGTCAAAAATTGTTAAATCAATTATATGTCAAACTCAATGACAAAAGTACACCTGGTTTTTAAAATTCTAACAAAGAATGGGATCAAAGACAAATCCAAATCCACCTACAAATACATATCTATAGTGCAAGTCAGGCTTTTTGGTATTAATGTCTTCAAACATTAAAAAAATTATATTTAATTTTTATCGTATAATATTATTGAAACCAAGACGCTATTATAATAGTATAAAAATTTCGAGTTATCGAAATTCGCTAAAATCCAATAAATTACCTACTTTTTGTAAACTTTGCGTAACTAATAAAGGAACTAATACGTAACTGTTTACTAATTTCGCATTAATTCCTCAAATAAAGTATAATGTAAAGAATTATTCGAAAATAAAAGTTAGCTTTTTTTCATTTGAATAATAAGAGTACATTTATCTAATATCAATTGAAGACATGAGTGGATGAAGGTGCTATGTAATATTTTTTAAAAAATTCTTTTTTTGTCAAATTTGGAAATATTTCATGGTAACGTATTATATATTAAAAATTGGTTTCATTAGGTCCAATAGTTTTGTAGAAATTCAATAATAAACATGTGCTATTGCATAGGAAGTATATTGTAAATAAAAACTTTCAACCGCTTCTACTGTAAAATTATAAAAAAATGTTACATAACACCTTCATCCCCTCATGTCTTCAATTATTTGTTCGTTTCTACAGAAATTAATAAACAATTTTACCTGATGTTTAATTTCTTTAAAATTATTTTAAATTTTGAAAATCGGCGTAAGTCAGAAATGAAATCTAATTTGAAAATTTAGATTTCGTTAGATCAACTCTGGCGTTAACCTCACTTATAGAAATCCGCTAAATGATCTTGGTTTATAATAAACATTTATTTTTAATAGAAAAAAAAATCTGATACATAAAGTGAATCGAAATTTGTACGGGGTTAACTGAATAAATAATTAGGTACATACATCGCAATTTAAAAAGCAAACCTAAACTAGTTGGAACTATTCGAAAATTCAAAAACAATAGATTAAAAGCTCTCGTCAAGTCAGTGGCGTAGCGTGCCTTGGAGGGGCCCTATAACAAAATTAGTTGGGGGACCCAAATGAAGGGTAAAGATTTCTCACAAAAGAAACAAAAATGCTTGCATTAAATTAAAATAAATATTTATTGATTATAACTTATCGCTTCCCCCTAGAAATTGAGCTAGCCAAACAATTCAAATTAAATATACACTTTTCTTGCCTTTTTTTTCGGCAAGTTGATTTATTAAATCATCTATCCCTGAAGATGGTTTCAGCTTTTCTAAAATTTCTCCCTCTATAGACAATAGTGACAAGTCTGATAGCCGTTCCTGCCACCCTCATTTTTGAAGTTACCCATGTTGCCAACTTTTGGGCGCACGCTTAACACGGGAAAAAAAGAAATTGCTTTTTTGACTTTTGTCATTTCTGAAGTGAAAACTCTATTATAGGTACGTATGACAGTTTTTTTATATGTTTTTTTCCCGGGAAGCAAGAGATTAAGTGACATTGTAGATAACATTTTGTAATTTTTAAATAAATGAAAACAACTTATTTTGCATAAATATAGCGGAATTTAGGCAAAATAAGTTGTTTTCATTTATTTAAAATGAATTTCCACAAAGTAAAGCTCACAACAATTAATTACTAATTTTTGCTTACACACGTTAGGGGCCTCTGTAGCCCGGGGGCCCCATATAATTGATACGGCTTATACGGCGGTAGCTACGCCCCTGCGTGAAGCCTAAACCAAAAGAATTGATAACAGTAATAGAGAAATATTGTTTATTGCCAAACAATTTTGAAGTAAGAAACCTCCCTTCGTTTGCACAGGTGGAGTGGGTAAAATAAATCAACTCACTGACCTATATGATTCATAAGACGCATATCGAGCTTACTTCCAAAATGACACACTGATCCATTTTAAAATGCTTTTCTAAAGGATCTATTATCGAACTTCCCATGACATACTCACATACAATCTAGTTTAGCACAATAAGCAATTTCTTGTTTCTGAGGGTTCAAAACATTTTACATACAATTGTTTTGTTGTTTATGTACAGCTTCAAGGAACAGTAAATCCCAGGTGCAAAACCTTTTACTTACCCAGTTATGTTCTACATCCATATAAATACATCCACGTATTTTATACGTATATATCAGTATACCTACACGTAATTCTTTTGTATTGTATAAGATGAAACCTTCAAGGCATGTGCCCTATAATTATTTATTTGAATTTATAAAGCAAAAAAAAAAAAATGAAAATTATAAATGTGTATTGTATATTTTATTCCTCGCTTCCCTCTTGGATTCACATCTTAAAAAAAATATCTAAATTATAACGAAAAGAAAACAACATATGACCCACGAAAAAAAAAGAATAAATAATTTAAAATTGTAATTTAAAACTCCCACGTGAATCAAATTAAATCGTATGTCACACGTAATAGATGAATTTTAACGAACTGAACAATCGAGCGGGGTAGTTCATAGAATCCAGTTTTTACTTGTCAGTGGTTTTTAGGGATCTGTACCCAAAAAGCTAAAAAAACGGCACCGTTATGGGTTGTCCGCACAGATGTCAGGGTACACTGTATACAGAAGGGGTTCCCTGCAAAGTTTGTTTTGACGCAGTAGGCCAAATTGTAAATACCAAAATATTTGGCGGGCCAAGAAAAAGTTTTAAAATTACGTGTTCAACGACCGATTAATCGCAGAGTGAATTTTGGCTGATCTTCGGTTCTAATTTAAAAATTGAAACTAGGGATGTAGCCCAAGAGGTTTCTGAACGAACTTGGGCATTTTAACAGCAAAAATAAAAATTTCACACTCAAATTTCCTAAATTTCAACAACTGATCTAATTTATTTCATTTATGTAGCCTTCAATTAGTGATGAGCAAAATTAGTCTTGGTCTTGCATTTTTTGCAAGACCAAGACTATGCATACCAAGAACAAGACTAAGGCCAAGACTATAAGTATGGCTGCAAGACCAATACCAAGACTCAAGTGAGCAAGACCAAGACAAAAGCAAGAAAAAAGCAAGACTCTTGCTAAACTATTTAAATAGTTTCAAAGTATAATTAATACCGTAAACAGAAAAAATTCTGATTTTAGAAGAAAAAAATTCGCTAATAAAAAAATGCAAGAAAGTGCGAGATTATTTAGCAATACCAAGACCAAGACTGCATTTTGCAAGACCAAGACCAAGACCAAGACTCAAACTACTCTAGCAAAACCAATACCAAGATTTTTAATACAAGAACAAGATCAAGACCAAGACTGCCAAGTCTTGGTCTTGGTCTTGCATTTGCTCATCACTACCTTCAATATTGTAAACTTCTTTAAAAGCTTCAAAAACATAATTTTGATGCAAGAAACAGAAAATTTGGAGCTGCTCATAGGTTTTATCCGTTTTTGGCAACAACAAAATTGTAAAGACAATTGCAAAATTACATTCCGATAATAAATTATATTTTCTGAACGAATTTGGTTATTTTGACCTAAGAACTATGATTTATGGGAAAGTAAATCCCTGAATAAATTATATTAGAAATGTAACTTGTACAGTAAAAAAAAATTACCACCACTGATATACATATAAAATCTATGTAATAACGAGAAATATTTCACATAAAATTTGATATTTCTCAACCGATAAATGTTTAATGTAGTCAGATTTATTCTTTTTTTGAAAAAATTGAAAATTAATTTTACTAATTCAACTATCTAACATCATGGATCGTATTTTTGAAGTCCGAGGACCGCATTTAGCTCACCGGCCGCAATTTGCAGACCCCTACTGTACCGTAATAATATTTTTCAGTGAAATGTTAATAAATGATTTGACAATATTTTCAAAATTTTTTAAATTGATGCTACGAACATACACAACAATATTTCATGAAAAATATTTGTTATAAATTGGTCGGTGTATTTAACATTATATTATGAGGGTTGTTAAATTCCCCGATGAAATGGTGGTGGACCAAGACCGTGATACAGGGAATTTTCATATAATATTGTTTAAAAGGTCAGAACATATTAGCTGACTATTCTCAACGGATATGCAGCAGGACAAACAAATGTCAATTAATAGTTGACACAAAATTTTGATTAATTATATATGTATATGTGTACTTGTTCTATAATAAAATGTCATAATAAATAACATTTTGATTGCGAAGCGTCAAAGGCATTTCATTTTATATATCAAATTGAATTAGACTCAGACAACTTTGTTTGATCAGATATTATCCATAATGAATCTAGGCAAATTAGAAATATCGAATCTACTTCTACTCTAATAGCACTAAATTTTATCTATACATTAATTTTAGAATAGACATAATAATTTTTTAAAAAGAGATTCTTGTAGGGATTGCCGAGGAGAACATTTGTGCAAAATCTTAACTCCCGGAAATGTTTTTTTTATATCATGAATAGAGTTTTTTTACCTTTCACCGCTTACGTAGCGAAAACGATGATAGATACATTAAATAGTGTTACAACCTTTCTTGTAGAGAATCGAATTCTCTACAAAAAAGGTCTAACACTTTATAATGTATCTATCTCCGTTTTCGCTACGTAAGCGGTGAAAGGTCAAAAAACGCTATTTATGAATTTTCAATATTGTTTAAACAATATAAAAAACATTTCCGGGAGTTCACATTTTGCACAAATGTTCTCCTCGGTAATCCCTACAAGAATCTCTTTTCAAAAATTTTTCATATCTCTTCTAAAATTAATGTTTAGTGAGATAGGGCTTAAAATTAGTGCTATTGGACTATTCAATGTTTCCAGCATTAAAATCAACTTTTGAGGGTATTCTAAAAAGCGATAATTTCGGATTTTTTCAGGCCTCAATAAAAAAAATAAACTATTAATACGTTAGTATCCATTTTTTTACCATCCATTTATTGACATTTTAAGATAATATAAAAAAATTTTCTACAAAAAAATTCAAGGACTTATAATAGCGATTTAAACATGGCCATGAAAAAAAAGTAATGTGCTGGTTGACACGATGTGGCAGAGTTTGTGTTTGTCTCAAGTAAAAAAAACAAAAAAGATTCTGATTTGGAAAGGCTGACATTATGGCAGGAGCTACAACGAAAATAGAAAATATTTTGAATATAAAAATGGCGGCTATTTGATGTTTCTAGTCCTTACCATAAAGCTACATCTACTAAAGATAGGTACCTGCGAAATTTAAAGCCGATCAGATAAATAGAACTCAAGATAGATCAACCAGCTTAAAAAAAGTATTTTCGAGAAAAATGCACTTGAAGTTTTCAAATAAAATACCTAAAACCGAAACCTGCCGTACTAAAATGGCTATAAATTTATAAAATTTGAGAATTTTCTTTAAGGGACTCTAAAAGTCTATACTTTCAGAAAATGAAACAAAGATTTTTTTTCAAAATTCTAGAGTAGAATACTGCCTTATGTTAACACTAAATAAACCTATCAATAAACTAATAAAATTAAGCTTTATCTTCGGAACACCAATTAATTAAATTTTTGTGATACTTAGGAAATCACTTCAGTGTCCAGTGTCCACCCGTTTAAATATTTCACAGGTATTTTCCCTAAAACTATTACATGAAAGAAGTTTGAAATAGAAAGTAATGGACCTTCATAAAGCTAGCCGTCCCAAAAAAAAGTTGAAAAATCCTAAAAAACTACTAGATAAAATAAGGTGTTCTTCGACCATGCTGACAAAAAATTTGTAAAATGAAAATTTTAAGAAAAATCTTAAAAAAATTTTTTCTACAATCTTAGTGGAAATTAGGCTTTTGCGCTCTGTAAAGAGAGCGCAAAATGTGTATTTGCCGAGGACGCAACAAAGTACTACTTTTCGCTTTAAAACGGAAAAGTAATATTTTGTCGCTTGCTCAACGTGTATTTAATTACAAATCGGGTAGGCGTTGTTTATATTTTCTATGGTAACAAATAAACAGATTCTTTGATTGGTAACAAATAAACAGATTATTTTTATCGTAATCAAGTGAAATATTAATTTTATTAAATTTCAAAATAACTACAAAATATTATTTAAAAGTAATAAATAACTATAATTAATAAAAAATAAAAATTAAAAAATTAAAAATATTTATACATATATGATGGAAATATGTAATAGTGACAGTGATTTCTCAAGTACACCTCCAGATATTTATGAAGCTGCCAAAATTATAATATTAAAGCAATTATTAAAGTCCATTATTATTTTTTCAAGAATCTTTAAATAAAAAAAAAAAAAAACATTTTATAAGATTGTAGAAAAATTTTGTGTGTAATTCGAGCATAAAATGACATTGCCGCTCTCAGAGAATAGCGCGCTCCGCCTGGCGATACACAAATAACTATTAAACCATGGAAGCGCTGTGTACCTATAACGTTAATAACGTTATACAAGGCGCTTCCACTGTTTGTTAAATATTCTATATTTTGTTATGAAACTGAATAGAAAAATTCCAAAAAATTTCTTAACCTTCCCAGCGCCCTCACCAGCACAATAATAATGATGTTATAAAGGTGATAACTTTTTATAAATTTAGATTACCATGTAAATATAAATCGTAAATATTTAACTGAATTTTTAACTTCATTTTAAACGAATAAGTGTAAAAAAACTCGAGAAAAATAATTTGTTTTCCTTCACAGCGCTCCCGTTATTTGTTAGGTTATATACACATTATGCCATATAGTTGTAAACAAAAATAGTTAACATCTTATAACATTCGCAGGGGTCTTTAAATTTGAAAGTTTATATATTTGCTACAATTTAATTACTATAAATTTGGGCGCAGCATTTTACCATATGGATCTTAACTGAACTTTGGAGCAGCTGTAGTAAATCAAAGATTTATAAATGTATATCAAAATTATTATATACTATTGAAAATGTTCTTTAATTCATTGGATACGTGATTGCAGAAATGGTGGAAACGCTAAGGATCTAATAACAAAAAACTGACGAAAAATTTGGAAAAACAGAGTAAACCAAACATTTCTTTTTACATATTGAGTACATAATCATCTGTGGTAGAATCTTACATACAATTTCTTTATTCCTTAAAAATTTTTATCAAATCCCGCTCGATAATCCTTCATTGTTATTCCCATAACAAAATTTACCAGTGCCGAAAATACCGAAAAAAAAGACATTTTCCACGATAAATAGAATTTTTTCTAAGCAAATGAATATTGTGTATAAAAATATTTACTAAATATAACATGATATTACATTCAACGATCATCAGTCAACAGTGTCACCTGTCAACTGTATCGTCACCACCGGCCGTTGATGACACCTGATGGTACCGGCGGGTTGGACGGACACTGACCCCCCACCCACCCACATATATGTTTATCCATCAACGGTAAGTAATAAATTCAGTTCGTATCACGCTGAGATGTCGTCTCATTATCACGCGCTACGTACATACCCACCAAATCGTATTGATTGATTATCCAATTTTCCATACAGCGTGTTTCAATAGTTTTTCGAAAATGTATATATTTTATATTAAATTATTGTCGGGAAACGTTAAAAATCTCACAACACATTAAATATTTCTCAAACTAAATGGTAGAATCCACTAGTTTATACATTCTCTAAACGATTACTTTGTTTAAAATTAAAAAATTTCTTTGAGTTTTTTCTTTGAATTTAAAATTTTAATTTTATTTAAATTCTAACTCAAAAAATTACAGATTTCCATGAAAACTTTCATCCCCTATTTTACCCCCTTAGAGGGTAAATTTTCAAAAATCCTTTCTTAGTGCTCACCTACGTTATATAAGAAATCCTTGTTCAAAATTTCATGTTTCTGGGCCCAGTGATTTGGGCTGTACGTTGATCTATCGGTCAGTCAATTTTTATTTATATATATATATATATATATATATATATATATATATATATATATATATATATATATATATAGATTACGTGGATTTTAGAAATCTTCAAATCTATTTTCCTTTGCCTGCAATGACAGAACTTTAAATTAAAAGGTAAAAACAATAAATTTGATTTTGTTTAGATTATACTCTAACCTATTTTGTGGGTTTTTTCTGCAATGCGTATTGTAAAAAAAAGTGAGAAAAAGTAAAAAATTTGTAGATTAATTTGCGGTAAGGTTGGTTGCTGACGGTGCAAATCACATCACATAAGTACAAACTTTATTGTACCATCCAAAAAAAAAAAAAAAAAAAAAAAAAAAACAGCAAGTATTCGGTACAATATATTCAATTTGATAAAAATTTATTAATAATTTTTTTTTTTTTTGTAAAAAAGAAAGTACAAAATTGATTACATATTTAGTTTGGTATGATGGTTGATTTTAGTTTCATCATCAATTCGTTCATTATATTCAGGTGTCAGATATAACGAAGACTGATGATAACCCGTAGCACATATTTCAAGAACTTGCCCCCCTGTTGGGCACTTCCGTAAACCGCCATCTTGTTCTTTTTACTTTATATCTTTCTACGTACATATAACTCTGATATTTATATCCTCTTTGCACGGTCGTTACAAGCAACTACCACCAGCACAAATTTATATTATGATGAAAACTTTTTATTTTTTACAGTATAATCCACTCCTGAAGCGACTCCAGTAATAAACAATTTTCTTGTTGTAAAGACTGTTATTGTTTTCATCGTAGATTTCAACACATAAAAATATTTATATTGTTTAAATCCCATTCATTATTTATTATAAAATTGTTTATATTTATCACATTTTAAATTTACTATTATAGGTACACGCATAACTAAAATACATTTCCTTACTATGAGCCTGACAAACTTTTAACATAAAAAAAGTTTAACTGATTAAAAACTGGCTTGTTACCTCTCAATTATGTGTAATAAAAGTTTCACAATTGATTTACGATGTAAAACCAGTGACAGAAGAATTTTTTTTTTTAAAGGAAACTTCTTTCTTATCAGAACTGAAAAAATTTTGCAATTTTGCAGCAAACTATGGTTTGTACCGAACTATCAATCGACAATCGATTTTTTTTCAAAATTGCATGGGTGGGGGTGACTTCAATACGAACTTTTAATTAATATAATTTGTAAAAATTTCATCCATTTCATGTGCATAGAGGTTGAGTTTGCATAGTGTAATCTTTGCGTACAGCCAGAAAAGAATCTGCGATTTTGGAAAATTTTCTTTTTATGCTGAACTACGATTTAGTAGAATTGTAGATTATACTTAACTTTATTTTATTTTTGAATATCGTGCCGTGCTTCATTTAATGCGACATTGCCAAATGTTGCAAGATATTAAATTAACGATTCAATTCATACCAAACGACAATTTCTTTTCTAATAGTTAACTGGCGATATAATCATGTACGCGTCATTAAGACCTAACATCATACCACACTTCAAATTCCTATGTTACATTGTTTGAACGATTAATTACAAAAATATGGGGGTGAGTTTCGTCCAAAGAAAAAAAAGTTTTGGTTAATACATCGTGTTCAAGGTATTACTTAAAAAGGTTATTACAAAAAAAACTAAAATAAAATTAAAAAAATTTAAAAAAAAATATGTGTGTAAGAAATTTGAAAGAATATTGTGATATGGATATTTGATTATAATGATATAATGCAGTCGGCTCTCGGACTAGGACCGATCTCCTGGTGATATTAAATAAATTTGAATTAATTATCTTTGGGTTACGAAAACTGAAAATACTAGCAAAAGCTGCGTGGAAGAGTTAAAGTCGCCGGGCCCATGAAGCGACGGTGTGGTTACGCCGATTGGAAATAGAGGAATTGTTAAAACGCCTCAAGTATAAATTGCTTTCGGCGTATTAGCTGAAATTAATGTCCATATGGCAGTGTGAATGAAGTAAAAGAAATTATTAAAATAGTTAAATATAAAGTAATCTTAAAGATACAGCTTAAAATTTGCTTGAAATAACCGCCATGTTCCCATAATCTCCTAGTCTATTAAAGCAAAAAAATTAGATTTAAATAGAGTTAGTAGATATTGAGTCATAGATTACCGGAAAACTATAACTTTTTTCGACAGTGTAATAATTGCTATAAACTGTATTATTGGTACAGGACCCTAACTGTGCGAGCTCGACTCGCTCTCGGCCAATTTTTTTTGTAATGACTCAAGCTACTTAAAATTATAGTGGTAAATTGTAACATCAATTATAATATTCGTTAAGCAAACAAATATGTATTACGTATGGGCTCATCATGATTGAAACAAACTTTTATTATGTTGTTGTATATAAAATTTTGTGACCACCGTGATCATCGCAGGACTTTTCCATCATCTTTATAGATATCGGACGGTAATGGTGACAGTGACAGTGACGGTGGTAGTAAGTTTGATGATGATGACACTGATGACGAAGAACTCTCCAAATGATTGTTGTAACTGACATGTACTGTGAACCTACTTTTATAAGCTCGTCACCGACTTTCATCTCATCTTTTTCCTTATGTCTATTTTCCTCTCGCTCTAAAACTTTTTTTAGTCATCGGAATATATGTGTACGCCGACGACCATATGAAACTTATATTGATTAGTGTATTTCAGATGATAAACAAGACAGTTTTTAAAATAGATAAATAAAAGATTCAAATTTTCTACAGTCAAGTTGAGTTAATTTTTAACCTAATCACAACTTAGGCCTTCTCTACTGTGTGTTTTTCTATCAGAGGCCTAGCAATAATGAATATTAGTAGCCCAATAATTAGTTTTTTTAGAGGACAAAAACCTACCAAAATCGCTTGGAAAAGAAAGAAACTTTTTGATTCGTAAACTAGAAAATATTTAATATTTAACTTCCATCACAGAAACAGAAACGAATATGAAATATGTTAGGAAAATATTCCTCAATTTCGAGGATTTAAATTTAAGAGTATTAACAACTTAACAACACTTTTCTTAAGAAAAAGTGTGGTTTTGGCGTCATTTGAAATAGTATAAGAGAAATGTTTTTTATTTTTACCAGTTTGTTATCTAAACTTTCAGTAATTCTCTAATTGATTTGAATGTCAAATATATGTATGTACGTATCACATGTATGTACATGTTGAATCATTTTATGTATTTGTTTATATAATGTTTCTTTAAAAATATTGCCGGCTTCCGGGGAAGTTTACTGTGAAAGTGCTCGGGCCTCATATAGTGTTAAAAAGATTTAAAATTTACTACAGTGATTTACTTCTACTCTGTATAAAACCATCTTTTGGTAAACATAACTCCGCGTGGCAACAATTCAACATCTTCGACAAGCAACCACCTGATAACATTATGATCTGGTGATTCTACTCCAGTGAATTAATCGGAACACACTTCACCTAGATCTCCGTAGTACCGCAAATAAATACCAAAACTGGCTATTTCACTACAATAGCGTAACCTCAGCTTAACTCGACTACGATACAAAATAGTACAAACGATATAACCTCCAGAACCTTCGTAGTTATTCATTCACATACGTTAATAGAATTATATAAATAATTATTGTATATTGTGTACATGTACTCAGAAAAACAGGGATAATCCTTTTTTTGCTATAGAAATTAAAAGAAAAAAAAATTGCAGTTTTTCTATGCACTTGATCTGTATTATTATATCTATGTTTGTACATTTGACTTGTAAAGTTAGCAGCAGATATCAGATACCTAAACAAGTATTTTTTTCCTTTCACTGCCAAACAGCACTCAAAATATATATGCATGCACATTTTTCTTGATTCATTAAAATTAAATAAAACAGCACATATAAAGAAATGACACAACATTCTCAACATTTAATAAGAACAACATATTCATAATACATATATGAAATTAAAAATAAAAATAAAAAAAAAAACATAATGAATAAAAAAAATGTTTTCAATTTCTTTTTTTTTTCGCGCGAAAAAAAAGAATGTAACATGATGACATCGTATTAGATTGTGCATGTGCAATAATTATAGACATACATATGTATGTTTCACTAATAAAGCGTGGAGTGTCGTATAGATAGACGTTGCACCAATGGCTTTTTGAATACAAATAATTATATTACGTATATTTTACTTTTAGAATTGATGTGCTTTTTTGAATGGAAAATATTTTAACAGTGTCATCTAAGCTAAACCACTGAACTGAAACTAGAAACTGTTTTAAGATACAGAAATATTTTTTGGGTTTTCAAAGAGCTTTCGATTGATGTGTATAAATCTGGGACTGGACAACGCCAACCAGTTTACTGGAAACATAAAATTTAAAGCTACCAACACAACTTGGCCAAAAAAGTTTTAATTGGGTGTTTTTAGCAACAGTTTAGAAGTTACGGGAAAGGATGGGCAAGCTATTTACCATTTTAAAGCTCGATATTACGTAAACGGCACTAAAAATATAAATATTTTTGTTCAAAGATTAAAAATTTCTTTGAATTAAAAAAATTATTTTTTTGATTTTATGAACCTTTTTCAACGATATACCACACAATGTGGTACGTCAAAAAAATTGCATCTCCATTTCTCCAATACGGTAAAGTATCCCAAAAATTGGATATGATGGATATGACTGGATGACGGAAAAAATTGTATATCGAAAAATAGGCCGAAACATTTAGGAATTACGAGTGTTTTAACTCTTTGCACTCAAGCAAAAAAAAGTGAGTTGTAAATAGGCTGGTAAGACATGTAGCACATGACAACGACCGACGTTCTTTTTTTGACGGATTCTTTTGACGTTCTAACCTTATTTCCCCAAAGTTGAATACTAAATGGGCTAAATATGTCCTCAATGCTGTTTTTATTAGTTTTTAATTTTAAAAAGATAATTCAACGTGATTTTGTATTATTTTATTTACAATTTTTCTAATAAATGAATGTGTTTGCAGTTATTAAATAAAATATTCATGTAATGTGAAGTATGAGCAGTCATTACAGTTCAACATTCGGTGTGTCATGTGGTACATGTCTTATGATCCAACAGACAAAACACCTTTAAATATGGTAGAGTTAATGGACAAACCACCTTGTCATGCTGTACATGCCTTATAAGCGCAAAGGGTTAAGAATAGACAGACAGAGAGACAGGCGGATTTGACGAAACTATGATGTTTCTTCAGAACCCTAAAATGTGTTGGGCTTCTAGACTATTATGTATCGATATGCTTGTGAACATTATTAAGTATGGCGAACTTTTGTTATGACTTCCGTATTTCCATATTTTTTTGTGCACTGTATAATTTTGTAAACTTTACAAATAAAAATATCAATACAACAAAGTTGACATTTTTTTCTTTAAGTATTCATTAATTTTTACCATCAGTGTACATTCCTGCATATTTATTCAGCAGATTCAAGTGAGCAAAAATGAGATAAAAAAGCGAGACATTCACTTCTTTGTTTCAATTATTTTTACATAATTGTGTTTACTACTTTGTTTCTTTCTTCACTTTTTTTTAAGTTTTATTTTTTTCCTTGCAATTCATAAAAAGAAAGCAAAATATTACAATTTTTGAATGGCATGTTTATTGAAATAGGAAACATAAAATAAATAATACAGAAGCAACTTGTAATTTATAAAATAAAAAAGAAAAGACTGAACGAGTAGTTACATTTTCTTCATTAGAGCCTTTTTTGAAGTTTTTATAAAAATTACATTTGGTCAATGTGAGCACTTACTCCAATTCCATCTTCTCTCTTCATTATGCTTCCTCCAAAAAGGTATGAACGCTTCTAGATCTTAAACAGGGAATTATTTAAACAAGCTAAAATTTTTTTATTTAATTTGGGCATTTGCTATCTTTAAAATTTGTTGGCATATTGAAGTACTACAGTAACCAGTGGCGGATTTGCTCTAAGTGCCGCTCTAGGCTCAGTAAAAAATACCGCCCCTGAAAAGCTAAAAAGAAATTTTGGCCGTCCTTTTTGCCAAATTTGCCGCCCTTTTTAAAAAACGTAAGTGACGAGTAAAAAAAAAAACGAAACTTCACATCCTACATTTTGCCGCCCTTCTTAAAAAGCGTAAGTGACGAGCAAAAAAAAAAATTCTACATTTTGCCGCCCTTTTTACCTCAGCCTGCCGGTAAATCCGCCATTGACAGTAACTATAACTGTAGTCAACTGAAGCCCTCATAAAACACATATAATTTTCTAGAAGTTAAGACACTTATAAGTTATAAGATAGATACAAGGATATATTAACCCTCTTTGGGAGCCCAGACATTTATTATAAGTGGTTGAAAAACAATATTTCATATTACACGACCTAATGTTATTCCAGTTAAGGGGGGAGTTCAAATAAAAAAGCACCTTTTTTTATTTATGATTATTCTGTTTATTGAAATTTTTTTCAAATTAGGGAGGGTTTCAAATAGAAAATTTTATTTTTGAAACATTCATTACTCTTCCCTGTGGGGGGAGGGGACCCCACAGAACAAAATAAAGACAAAAAACGAAATTCGAAAAAAATTAGTTTATTAACCGTTTTTGGCATGAACTCCCCCCTTAATGGCGGAAATGATTCTAGACTACAAGAAATCTATTCCACATTAAAGAATTGCTTTCAAACATTTCTCTAGTGCTTAAGAAAGTGTCAACCGGGCGGATTAACCTACTTTAGAGCTTTAGACGTTTTCTCTTTACGGGGCCTCTGTTATCGCCACAAGATACAGAGCACATAAGAAATATAGAACAATAAGTAAATTAAAACTAAATAATGTTAGAAACTAAAACAAACCTCAAATATTGAATCAAATATTCAAAATAGAGAGTTTGACCCAGCCCTTAAAAAAACCAGGCCCTAGGTATTTGTCTCATTTGTCTATGCGATAATTCAGCGTTGGATAGATGTACACTTGCCTACACTTCAAAATAATGTTCAATTGATATTTTTTTGGAAAAATCTTCATCTAGATCCTTTAGTGAACTTTTATAAGAAAATCGTTACCTATTATACCATCATAAGTCACAACGCATTTTGGATACTTTATTGTATGAATACTAGAACTTATATTAATATAATTACAAAGTCTACTGACATAACAAAAGCATTTTGACTTATCAGTAATTTTTGTTGATTTAAAGGTCTTGAGAAATTCCCTTTTAATTTATTGGATAGAATATTAATTTCTTTCAACCTTCGTTTTTGTTCAATTCTTTTTCTCTTTCAAACTATTAATTTAATAAAAGTACATTTTTCCATGGTAATACTTATTATAAATACTCAAAAATTAACCACACAAAAGTACTTGAGAAAGAAGAAAACAACTCTCTCTCGAAAAAAAATAACGAAAATCAAACCTCGTTCCCTCTCAAACCTACGTACAACGCAACGTTTTAAAATTTCAACATTGGGTTGATGACGGCTTACCGTCCGTAATAACGAATGCGTGTCTCACATTGATTATCACACAAAAACCAATAACTGTGGTTTTACTAATCATATCCTCTTTATACGGTCCGTCCATCTATTTAGCGTTTCGGGGGAAAGGTGTGCGGGATTTGGTTGGTTGCTGACTACTTATGTACACGATGTGCTAGCTACTACTACTACTACTACATACTGTGCTACACTAGGTAGCAGTGGTAGAAAGTACTTACAACCCCTATGGAAGAGATGAAGTGTCTCCTAACATCGCCTTGTATATATGTATATATACAACAACATAGATCTGCGTCAACCATTACATGTGTATGTACCATATGTAATACAGATTGTATAGCACTAGTCTAAAGTAACACGGATTTACTATCCCTTCTTTAGGTTGATTCGTTAGTCTTTAAATTAATTTGAAATTTTTCTAACAAATAAATAGTATATTACTTAGCGAAGACTTGAGAATCGAAAGCTAAAAACCCAGGATTCTTAAGCACCCATGGCTACAAAAAGAAACTTACGAACCGTATAAATTGTTTTTTTGTCTATAAAAAAAAACTATTTCTATAGAAAAATCTATTTATACTAATTGACGATAAGAGATTACTTACGTTCCTAGGAAACTTCTATGACCTGTTATTTTTTTAACCTTAGTAACCACAGGAAATATAATGGCAAATGTTGCTTTCACGACAAATTACCTGCTATGTAAACGCTAAAATACTATTCAAGTGGTTGGGAAAAGAATTTTTATTTATTTTCTGATCAGAAACTGCAGTAATTGTCATCGATAATGACGATAAAGGGGTTGACTCGAAAAAATAGCAGTTACCACCAAATGGAAAGGAACGTTGCTTTTACATAGCTATAGCCAGAAAGTCGTTATGATCGAGGTTGCTATGATTGAAATCCACTGTATCAATACACTGGTAAAATTATCTCTTTTCTTCAAAGATTAAAAATGCCACTGATTCAAAAAAAAAAAAAAAATTAATCTATGAATAAAGAAATCATTTTGAGAATGTATTTATTCGTCAGCCCCATGACACATGAACATTTTCAGAAGAAAACTTCTTACTGTTAATCGAAAAGTTTTGTACGAGTAACTAAAGAAAAATAGCTTTACTGGCAATATATTGCCCACTCGAGTTCATTGTTGCATTAATGTTTAGGGCTTTTGGAAGCAAGTTTTAGGTTAGTTTAATATTGTACCTACTGATTCATTAAACGCTTGTACCAATTTTACTTTCTTCAGATTTTATTGAAAACAATCTACGTTTTAACATCTAACTACCCAGCGCTTTCATCATCTATGTAATTTTTCTACTAAAATAATTCATAATCAATATACAGAGTAGTAGAATAAGGAAAGTTTTTGTGAAAAACACACAGTCAGAGAATGGATTTCGACCAGAAAGGTGTCTATCAATAAAGGATGATCCTAGGATTTTAAAATTTGATTTTGTTCCTAAGAAATTAAACGTAAACTTGTTTGTTCATTTCTGAAGAAAGGATTAACAACTTATATCAAATAATTGTACTATTATTATTGAAATGGAGCGCTATTTCATAGATTTTGTAAGTTTGAAGGCACTATGCTACCCATTTGCTACTTCTGCATAATTCATCTAATTTAACCCTAGAATCATACGTACACGTCAAAATAACGAACGAAGTTCTCTACCTGCTCCAATACTACAACTTGTCGGTATCTGCTTGCTGTGGGATTTCTGTTATCTAATTTATTTGTTGTTATAACACATAAGACGTATTTATTTTGTTTATAGTCATTGTCGTTTTGTTTGTATTGAAATAGTGCCCATAAAAAGGACGTCGATGTATGATTACGCGATGTTTTTTTTAAAGATTTTGTACTTCACATATAAAAGTTTTCCTAATTTTTCTAAAATTTATTAAAGATATGCATGTTATAATTAATTTATTCAATGATTATGATAATGTGAAAGATGATTACAGCTATTTGACTTATAGAGACGACATAATACTGAAGTTTTAATATATTGAATCGAAAACTAAAGAATGCATTTCAAGTGACTTAATAAAAGATTAACAATTTATTTTGTGGAAAATATTTTAATTTTTATTATTTTTTGAGATCTTATTCGAAAAATTACTAACAAATTTTAGAAAATTTACAAATGTGCCTAATGGGGAAATAACTACATATCTATAGGAATATTTATGACTGAGAAATTTCACATTCTGTAAAGTCACACATGTCCACTGACTCATAATAGTTCATAAATTAGTTATTTGAAACACACTATTTTTTAATTTTTATAATGAAAATATGCTTTGATAAAAAGATTAAAAAATTAATAAATATTTACATTAAAAAGTTTTTCCAAATCCAATTTTTTTAAATATTTTGTTCGCTTTTGTAGTATTGTTATGTAAAAAAAATGTTTTTTGCAAATAAACTGTAAAACTCTCCGTAAAAAGTCCATCCGTCAAAACGACGTCGATGTATGATTAACGTTTCTCGTAGACCAACGTATGATTCTAGGGTTAATTGAATCTATATACCTATTACCAG
The DNA here is from genome assembly GCA_035578155.1 of Brachynemurus nebulosus. Taxonomy (NCBI): domain Eukaryota; kingdom Metazoa; phylum Arthropoda; class Insecta; order Neuroptera; family Myrmeleontidae; genus Brachynemurus; species Brachynemurus nebulosus. The sequence continues at coordinate 9,181,165 of JAPWDM010000005.1, read as the reverse complement.
TTACCTACGTGAGATGTCAGTGTTGAAAATTTTATTAGGTGCATCCAACGGGCATGTCGTTCACACGATGTTCAAGAAAGTGGTAAAATCACGTCTTCGATGAAAGAATTTCATCCCAACATTAACAAATATTACATTAACAATTTAAAAACTTAAAAATCACCGATAGATCCAATCAAATATAAGCAAACACTTGAACTACAGTATACATATACATACAACACAAATACACACATGTTGTACATCTATAAAATGATTGTAGTGTTTTTGTGAGTCCCTTTTCACTTGGTGAATGAGTGGGTAGTAAGGTTGCTGCTTTAAGCTTCTCAATATAAAGTACAAATAGTAATTATAGTAATACATACACACACAACCAGGGTAGAACAGTTGTAACCATCCCATCGTCACCAGCAAGCAAGCAGCTTTGATGTTATAAAAGAAACGTTTCTCATTTAGTAAAAGAGTGGTTGGTCCACAACGAACACGAAACGAAGCCCATAAATACTAATTATACGGACTTTTCAATTTTCTTAAACTGATTGTGTATTTTGGAGCAAAAATGTAGTATAGTAGAAAGTTAGTTACTTTAATACGAAAATATAATTAAACAAAAATGGAAAATTTGAAAATTATTATTTAATTTTATGTATAAAACAATGTAACCGTATCATTAAAATTATAATAAAATTAATTGCCATGGCCACATTAACCTAGGTTATAAAAATTTTAAATAATTTTTCAAACTGTCAAGATTTTTATCGCTGCCACTTTTCCGCTAAGTTGGCAATGTAAAAATTTGCTAAAAGTTTCCATCTTATAAAAAAAAAAAAAATTTCGTGAATTTCCAGGCTGGAGTTCCGAAAACCGCATACCTCCGATTTAGCTGAAATTTGATATACATACTCTTTTCGGGTTAAGAAGTTACCCCCTAGACGGATTTTTGACGACGCGGACCGGAAGTGTATTTTTCAACCTTTCGAATATCTGAATCTAGGGGTTATTAAAAGATGGTTTCCGTTACCACAATAACAAAAATTCAAGAGAGATTCTTATAGAACTTGGTGAGTAGAATAAAAAAGGAAGAATAAAATTTTTTGATACCTTGCTTTGTTACAAGTCTAAAACTTACAATTCTAAAACTTACTACATAATATACTGAATTGATAATGTATTATTATATACTCGTACATTAAATATAGGTAATTAGGTATTATGTGTTGTACAAAATGTATACTCATACAATATAAATCTTTATGGGTATACATAATATATAAGCTTATTTCAAATGTATGTTTAGTGGTATATTACGGTTTTTAGTGATAGAAATAAGTGGAAAATGAATGGGACAACAACACTGAAACTTCATTTTCGGGCAAAGGGAAATTTAATAATATTGAGGTAATTACACGAAGGAGCCCCATTTGTAAATAATTATCCTTCGCCCGAAAATGTGGTTTCAGTGGTAAACTAACCAAAACTAACCGAAAATAAAATAACTAAACCTTAATTTATGTCTCCACCGACACGGAGAGAAAAATCATATAATTTTTGTAGATAAAATTTCAGAAAAATTACCATGCTCTCTTATAATGCGTGCGCGATCGACGACCAAAGTAAAAAGTATTTTTCTGTCGGGAATGGAACTTTTTACTGTGCTGTTTTACAAATTTTGCGGAGCTAGTATTACGGAAAGAATATTTTATCCTTTAAATTTTCTATGATTAACTATAATTTTTATATTTTTACCGTACAAAATTGAATATGTTCGCCTTTTATACGTCGATTGTAGTGCTGAGCACAGTAATTTTTCTATGAATTTTCTCTCCGTGTAGTTGTCATATAAAAGTCCAAGTATATTGTCAAAACTAACTAAACTAATCTAACCTTAACTAACCTTACTATCTAGTTTTTATATTAAAGTCGAAGTATATTGTCAAAACCAACTTAACTAACCTAACCTTAACTAACCTCATCAGTCATCACCTAGTTTTGCGTTAAAAAATACATTTTCGGTTCAAGTTGCCAAAAATTCATTCACAAAATACTTTTAAATCCATGAAAAATATATTTAAAAAATTTTGTTCTATCCTATTTTGTTGATATATCCTATAGTATATTTATTTACGTCTACTAGTGGTGAAGAACTATCGATAACTATCGACAGTTTTGACTATCGAAAACTATCCATATTTTTTTTTTTACTATCGATAGTTTTCGATAGCTTTTTTGTCATTTCGTTTACTTATAAATACTATAAAGATAATAAAAATTATAGCCAGAGATATAAAAACAACCATTTTAAGGGAATTTCGGGCGACCTTTTTTTTTTGCTCTCCGGCTATCCAAATGCCGCCCAAGTCAAAAAACTTGAGCATCAAAAACTATCGATAACTGTCGATAGTCGGGACTATGGATAGTTCTCCAACACTAACATCTACTATACTACTTCTTGCTATTTTAGACCGTTAAAAGTACAACTTCGGGTCCGTGTCACCAAGAATCCGCTTAGGGGGTAACTTCTTAAGCCAAAAATAGTACGTATATTTGAACATTTTGATAGCGTTATTCTATGTAGAATTTAAATATCTTCTTAGAATTTTTCCATCACCATTCGTTTTCGAGTTATTATCCCGAACTTTTGTTTTTCTTGCGTTAAGTAGATTTTGGTACGATTCCATGTCGTTTCTTCTTCCGTTTCGATCGACTTCCCATATATCGTACTTATTTTGGAAAATCTCGAAAACTTAATAGAACTCTTGAAAAATTTTTTGAAAAATTAAAGCATTATTTGTTTTTGTTGTTTTGAAAATACCCCAAATAAATTGGTGCATGCTGATTAAATATTTTCCATCTATAATTAATAAACATTTCCACCCCCCGTTTCTCTAACAAAAATATCAATTAATTTTCCTTTTTCCACGAAAAAAAAAAAAAAAAAACAAAACAAAACAAAAATAACATACAATTTTCTCTATTATTTTCAGAAAAAATAAATCAGTCTCATTTTTCATTTGATATGTGTATATAGATAGCAACAATTAATATTGAACAAAAAATAAAAATAAATATATGAACAAATTTGTCACTCTCAATATTTATTTCATAAATTAATTACTGTTCAAATATGGAGACAGATATAATAGCAACATATAGCATACGATATTTAAACAACATTTTCTATCTCTGTTTATTTTTTGCTACTTGTTACTGTTTGTATATCTGTGTGTCTGTTCTTTTTTTGTGTATGACATGTGTGCTGATTGATTTTTTTTTATTGTTACATTTTTATTAATCAATTATTACTTTATCGTAGAAAATTTGTATTAACAATATGTGTGTATACGTATAGCTTGTTAAATTTGCATAGAGAGCTCGTCATAAGTTCTAGCGCGGGCAGACAAACGGACTTAAGTCCAAAACATCAACTTTACAGTAGAGAGTTAAAACTAAAATTAAATGCATGCAACATCAGTTTATTTGAATTATCTTCAAGTGTACATGACATTTTGTAGAGTTTTTTTAAATAAATTACTTTCTTAACATGTAACACAGTAAATCATCAAAAAAGAATTAACTTTAAGCCTTAAATTAAAATTTTTTAAGACATTTTTATGGACTTAACATATAAAAAACAACAATAAATTTCATTGTTAAAACCATTTGTGGACTTAACCCGTTTTACCCGGTAGTTGTTGCCATAAAAATACATTTCCAATTTATTTAGACTATGTACTTATTTATTATTTTATTAAGAATTTTAAGAAATTAACTTCTTTTTTTAGTTTCTGAAAAGACTTTTTTATAACAAGTGCATAAAAAATGATGTTAGGGGTGGAATTGACTTTTTCGCTTTTGGAAATATACGAGACAAAGTCTCTTGGTTCTTATTATAAAATAAAAAAAAGAAGTCAAAAATGGACTTACGTCCTTTTGTCTGCCGGCGCTAGAATTAATTTTCTTGTTTATTACCCAGCTTTCCAACAATAAAAGCAAGATTATGTTTTTTATGTGTAACATCTCCAGGTTTCATTAGATTTAGCCGAATCCCAAAAGTGACATAAAATGTATGAACTATCAGGACATATAAAATGGCGGCTTATGTCAAACGAACCACTGTAATGACGTATCTGTATATTTTGTCTCCTAAATAATTAAATAAATTACTTGGTGTTTGACAGATCGTTGAATAAACTAATAGAGGTAATAAATAACCCAACAGAATACAGAAACAATGCTGCTATCTCTGCATTAGCGATACCACATATTACGCATTGCGGTGAGAGCAACATTCAGTGTAACTAACAATGATTTTAACAATACATCACAATTGAAGTGCATCGGTTCACCGCTTCCGAAAGAATGGTCAATTAAGCAGTAAGTTGATCTAGTTTCTGTTTGACCTACTACTGTCCACAGATTTTTATATTTACGCTTAATCTATTGATCTGTGGATGACCCCATTTGTAATAAATGAAAAAATGAAACCCAAATCTACTCTTCTTCTTCATGATGTGTAGTTTAAGCCGTTTAAAGTCACTAAAACAACATAGAAATGTGACTAGTGGATTCCGAATTCAATATGAGTAGCATTGCGTGGGTGAATCATTCCTTCAAGTTGTTTACGTGCTTCTGAAACTGAACTATGAATAGTTTCATTTTAAATTACACTTCTCGTAATCGTAAACTTTTCATTGTAAATATGTCGTCAACCTCATAAAAAAATTAACAACTCCGGTTTAAACTTTTGCTCTTACCCTTTTTAAGATATTTGATTATTAACCTTTAATTGTATTCTACCTAAAGATGGTGTGTAAAAACCGAAAGTCATCTCGTCATGTATAACGCACAGTCTCATATAGTTGAGTCACTTGAGTTTAATTTTCATAATACACCGTATACATATTTTAGATTTATAGTAAAATTTAAATACAAAATGACATAATATGCATGTACCTACGTTAAATTCAAGTACACGTATGTCTATATAAATAAACGCGTATATATATATATATATATATATATATATATATATATATATATATATATATATATATATATATATATATATATATATACAAGGTGAACCGTAACGACGGCCCCAAATTAAAACTGATGATAGGCCGCAAAAAGTTGAACAAAAAATCTTAATACGATTTTCTTCTATAATGTTTAGTCTTCGAAAAAATTAATGTTACAATTTCGAGACCACTTTTTTAGAACCACTGGCAACTACATATATATTTGAGATTTAACACATCCATACACACTTTTTGCGCGTTTATTGACCTGTATGTACCTATCTACGCATGTGCTGTATGTATTTAGGGTATTTACCGTATGATACGTAGATACGTACCTATTCTTTTGTTTTTAAAATATGGTTATGATATGGACCACAGACCAGTGAACATATTATATTTTATATTATAGAGACATATAATATAAATGTATAATTGAAGCAATCAGTTACGACTAAGTTCCTACCTCAAAAGTATTCTGTTATATAGTATCCGTAGTTATACTTTCAAATAATTATTGTCAAAATATAATATTGATAATAAAATTTTACTTTTTGGAGAAGAAACTGCAAAATTTTGAAAGAAGAAAAGTGGTATTCGCTTTATTTTCAAATACGTACGTATACAAATTATGTCCTGCAATAATTATAGTCGCATTTGCTCAAAAATTGACATTATATTATTTCACTAAATTTCACCCGTCTCACCGTTGTTACCTGCTTCAAGAAAAATACCTAGAAACTGGCTTTACGCTTTGTCTAGTAGTATAATCAGTATAATATAATAGTGTTCATTGGTCTGTGATATGGACGCATAGTATTCACAGATATTAAAATTTTAGTTTTGTTTTTGGGTTTTGGGTTAGATTTTTCATTTTAAATTTTTTGTTTTGTGTAATATTAATGATGTTTTGTTATTATCCATCGTTAGTTTTATTATTTTGTGCTTTTATGATATAATATTTGTGTTTTCATTGTAATTTATAAATACTAAGCATTTCAATTCTTCAAGTGTTTATGAGTATCTTTTTTTATTTTACATTTTTACATTTTAGTGTAATTTTTAGTTTTAACTTGAAGTTTAATTACATTGCATATTATTTAAAATTTGATTATTAATACTGAGTGCGTGAAAATTTTACTTATATGATCCAACGTTACTGGTGAACCAGTGGCTGCCAAAATTTCTTTAAGTTTTAATTAATTAACTTAATTTCTTCGACTTTATACATCCTGATTACAAGGTATATTAAGGTTTCTTGTTTAGTTTGTCATGAATTATTACTTAGTGTAATTTCGGGCAGACGTTACGACTCACCCTATATATATATATATATATATATATATATATATATATATATATATATATATATATATATATATATATATATATATATGTTTTATCTTTGTATTTATTATGCGAATGACAAAGCATTTCATTTATAAACGTGGGTACACAAGTACATACTGTGTACATGGCATACGGAACTCGTACGAGTGACTGACGAACGAAAAATATCGTTTTTATCATTTCGGTATCGAATACACACCATACCTATATGTATGTACCTATTGTCATAACATTTTTGCAGTATTACATTAGAATGTATTTCAGGAATTTAGACAATCGCGGAAATTTTTTGACCCATAAAACTTTGAAGCTTTTTTTGGCAGTTTCTTCTCTACAAGTAATTAAAAATATGTTTTTTTAGTGAGCGTGCGACGACTACTTGGCAAATATTCGGCCGAATAGTAGAAAAATAATAATATGACGCATTAATATAATTTAGATAGACAAAAAAATAGTCTTAAATTATGTGTACTTTAAATAACATTCTCGAAAAAAATGACTTTTGTTTCGAAATCCACCATTTGGTTATTTTTCGATAAAATTTCATAATTCTAGTTCCAACCAGAATGACATATCTATAAATTAAGACTAATTAAGAATTTTTATTTCAGATGCCCCATAAGGGTCAAATCACCCGAGCCATCAAGGTGCTTTTTTTGAGGCGCCAACTTCAAGTGATAATAATAATAATAAAACAAAATTTATTTTATTTAAAAAAAGATGCCCCTAAAAATAGACATAAACAACAGCGCAAGTTACCAGAGCACTACCTTAAGTACCTACTGCAATTTGTGGGGTGTTACTTGAAAGGTGTTGTTATATTCGACTATCCGGCCAAGGTGCTGACCGAATAGTGTATGTGTTGGAAGCGTAATTTCTAGACATAATGACTTTCGTAGCATAACATACAGTTGACTTCGTTGTCTCTTTGATACAACATCTCAACTATTGATATCTCTTTCTGATAATCACAATACTGCTTTCATTCACAAATATATTGTAGACGGACATAAATAAATAAATATGTTTTAAACGACAGCATGTTACAAATTGTTGTTGTCAATCACACGTGGCCGATTTAAATACATAGGCGTGGTTGATTTTTTTTATTGAGGTTATGTATGGGGATCATAACAACAATATTTAATATTAATAATATTCTGCAAATGATATTTATATTTATTTTATATAATTTGCGTTCTTTATTTATTTTATTTTTTTTTTAATTACAAAATATTCAATAAATTTTAATGTACACTTCGTGACAAAAGATATTACGGCCTTTTCCCAGCACCAACACCATTAAAACGAATATTTCTTTGTATATTTTTTAGAAAATAGTATATTAAACAAGATTACGTCAAAAAAAAAACTTGATGACTAGAAGAAACATACTCAGTGAATAACTGAAAGAGACTGCAATAGTCGACATGTAAAAGCCACCTAAAAGTGTTACTTAGTTTTAATCAATATTATTGAAAATTTAATTTTGTTTAGTACTGTATTATACAATACAGATAACAGAGACATTTATAAATACGCTGTTCATAAAATTATACTGTTTGCTTTCTTTTATTTAAAAAACTGTATGTTTGTGCATCTCTGTTTCTGACATTATTTTTAATTAATTACTATTTTAAAGCAATTATTATCACGTGGTTTTTGTGTACGAATATACGTGGGTGTTTGAATTGTTTTTTTTTTTTTATAATATTAATTTTTTAGGGTTGTATTTATTTATTCATTTATTAAATATTTCGAATAAATTTTTACTACAATTCTAGGGTTGTTTTATGATGTCAAGGTAAGTTCATATCAAATCAACCAATAAAAAAATTATTTTAAACATCAATGTTCTTAAAATGCATGATATTTGGTGACGAGTTTCTTCAAATCAATGTGACCAAAAAATTCCAAGTTTTATATTTTTTTGAACATTCGTATTTGAGTTATCACAACTTTTAAAATCCAAAAACCGCAATTTTTAGGAGCGCTTTGAAATATTTAAACACATGTAGCTCAAAAACTATTTACCCTAGAAAGATGATACCCTTCCATTTAAATTTTACCCTTTTAACCCTTTACACTCGAACCATTTTTTAGTATGGGTACTCAGCTACTCGACAGCAGTTTTTAAAACGCTGCAAGCACTATTGTATTAGGAGAACATAATATCCATAATACAATATATCTATTAGTTAATTTTAGTAGTATGTATCACAATGTATTGTAGCAAGACGTCGCGTCGTTGTGTTGTATCATGTTTTCCTAATATAATAATTTTCAAATAAATGAAAAAGGCTGAGAAATGGAGCGAAGTGGAATCGAAAACGTGTTCACTATCATCGATATAGGGTCTGATATCGCTCCGATAAAATATTATCTCAGTGGTATTGGTATTGGAGCGGTATTGAAGCGAGAGCGAACCGTGACTGATATCGGACCGATATCAGAGCGATGATGTGAATACACTCATTATTTATTATGTAAGAATATTTTATCGAACCGGGAGCGGAGTGATATCGTACTGAGAGCGGAGCGTTAATGTAAATCGGGCCTTAGGTCCCCTAGCATGTTGTAAATAATAAAATACGTACCTATTGCTTATGGCGCCGCTGCGGCGCCTAACGAGTGGAATTAATATTTATTGTGTCGCCGTGGCGGCGCCCATCGAGTGCAAAGGGTTAATTCTAAAATTAATGGTATATTTTGTTTATTGTGTTTGGAATATGAATCTGTTCTGCAAAACAGAGAAGGAAATATGGTGTTCATTCCAGGTGTTCATATTCCAAACAAAATAAAAAGCTATATATATATATATATATATATATATATATATATATATATATATATATATATATATATATATATATATATATATATATATATATATATATATATATATATATACCTATGAACACCATATTTCCTTCTCTGTTTTGCAGAACAGATTCATATTCCAAACACAATAAACAATATATACCAGTTTTACCAGTTTTACGGATTTTTTAAACGATTGTAAAGGAAGTGAAGTTATAACAGAAGAATGGAATGGTTAATACATTTGGGCAATACAAAAAAAAAATGTTATTACATAGGAAGCACATGGTTTCGAACCAGGAATCTGTCAGATGCTCTCATAAGTCAATATACTTTACACACTGAGCTTCACACCACTGTTCTGAACAACACAAACACCTACTATTCCATGTTTTTCGTAACTTTTCACAGGCATCGACCCAAATTATTCACAGGCATCGACACTATCAGTACTGAGGGGGACTACTCTACAATATAGTTATATTTTTAAATTCTTCCAAATCCGTGATTCCCTTGTTTTTTGATAGGTACACCCTTTGTCAGTAAAACTAGTGAAATAAAATAAATAAACGAATTAAATAAATTGAAAACAAAAAAGTCATTAACAAAACATTATTCTAATAAAATACCTTTTTATTTTTCAGAGGAAAAAAAACAATAAATAAAAGAGTTACTACATACAATATTACGTATATACTACGTATACATAGAACATTCGAATAATTCTATTTGCCCTCAGTGTCATAAAGTTTTTTTTTCTCTTGTATTACTATATAGTAAGTATTGAAAACGATACTATACTACTTATACTATATTATACATACACACACACATGCATGCTTACACACAATATATGTATAAAGTAAAATATTAAATTGCTAGGCTAAAAAAACCTTCTCTGTGTGTGGGTGTCCGCTCATATATATGCGGACTTGGCAATATTGCAATTGTAGTGGTGGGTACATACATACATATAGTAACACAAGTAACAACAAGCGGCACAAGAGGCAAGCAAAACTCTAGGAGAAGTTAGAAGAGTGTGTGTAGCCAGCCAACCATTCAGCCATTGCAATGTGGCCATTGGAGAGCTATATCGCGCCTGTCGCTTAGGCAACCGAACGTACCATCATCATCGGTACTGTACTATGTAGTACATTCACCACTATACTGCCCGGATGTTTGTGTGAGTGTTTTGTACACTGTAATACACACATACACAAACACACGTGATGATGCCTGCCAAACGCAGGCAATATTACCATGAAGCAATTCAGTTGTTAACAGTGAAACAAAGCAAATAACTAAAGTATATTATTTTATTGTTTGAGTAAATTTAATTTTCCGCGATGCAAGAAGAAAGTTTTCTTTTTGCGCAAAATTTAATGTACTATTGCGGCTGGTTCATATCGTTTTATCATTTCGGTTGAAGGTTAAAGTACCCGTGTCACAGTATCCTGCACAGTAAAAAAATTTTTGTTCTGCGCAAAAAAAAATCCTAGTGGTTAAAATTTTTGTGTTAAATAAGTAACACAACTCTGCGTTAATGTAACATTTCGTGTTTGTGTTAAATGAAAATATTAACACAAATTTCGATTTAACAGAATAAAAATGTTAACATGTTTTGAACATCAAGAAGTAACACAATCTTTGTGTAAAGCAAAAGAATGTTATGAGTACGTAAGTTATAATAGAATACATATCTACCAAAATATATATAATGAAAAAGATGAGAGTAGTTCTTATTATTAAACAAAACCGAAAAATTATAAATTTTTTCAGTTATTGGCGAATATAGTTTTATTAAACGTTTAAAAATGAAACAATTTTCTTACATTTTAAGGTTATTTTGTTACAGATTCAGTTACAAAAAATCATGTAAGCTTACTTGAGATTGTGTATTATAATATTATAATTGTATAAAATATTGAATAAAAAACGCCGTGAGCAGCGTGGCCCCATCACAAAAAGTCGAATTTTTTCCTTTATCTTTGGCATTGAACGTCTACAAGCGAAATGTGATTGAAAGTCTACAAGCGAAATGTGATTGAAAGTCTACAAGCGATTTGTCATTTTGGTGGTTTTAATTACCTTAACCTATACACAAAATTTCCGCCCTCTAGGTTTATTTGGGAAGATCTTGACCCGTACGAAACTGTTAAAAAACAAGAAAAATCATGTTCTTTTAGGTATAAAAATAGTGGGAGTAAGGGTTAAAAGCTGAGACCCCCAAAAGGCACCCCTTTGATACTAAATCAATCCAAATACAAAATTTCAGGCCTCTAGGTTTATATACATATACATATATATATATATATATATATATATATATATATATATATATATATATATATATATATATATATATATACGTATTATTTTAGTGAATATCATTTTCGGATTCTAGGGTCCTCAAAACAAATTTCTATCATAGTCCCGGGCTCATATCGCACCATGACAGTGGCTATAAATTAAATAATAGCTGAATATTCGATTCGTAAGTACGCTAAAAGTTAATATTCCTTGCTTTTAGCGAATTTCTGAATTGGAAATTCAGCTATTATAGCCAGTCTCATGACACAACTTGAGTCCGTGACTATGATTGAAATTTGTTTCGAGGTACCTAGACACCGAAAATGACATTCACAACATATATTTATGTACGTACATATGTGTCCGCACGATAACTCTCGAGTGAAACATTCTATTTTTACAAAATTTAGAGAAAACGTTAAAAACCACAAATCCTGGAAGGTGTTCTTCAGACAGACACGTAAGATGTCCAGAACATCAGTATTTAAAAAAAAAATTATTTTTTTTTACCATAAGTTTTCAAAAATTGGAGTTCCTGAATGGAACCGTATGGTTAAGAAGGGTGCAAAATGTGTGAGTATGCGTTACCTTCAAAAAGAGCGGAAAAAATCGCATAAGATTGATTGTTGAACCACTGTTCTAGGCAAGCTTGTTTTCGAGAAAAATTAAGAAACCGATTTTTGGTTTTTTTTTTGCTAAATTTCAAACTTTTATTATAAATGAATAAACCATACAAATAGTAAATATTTGTTGTTATCTTTGTGTGTATCCATTAAGCTATAAAACAAATTCATAATTCAGTGTTTTCTCATACAACGGAGAAAATTCGCTTACTTTTTAGTATGATACAAGTGTCATTTATTCAATATTTATTATGCATACACGTATATATAATAATTCCTCGATAAGTAATGTATATACAGTATGTATGATGTTACAATTGCATGAGCGTATCAAATCAAATTTAGTTTCGCGTGATTCAAACACTTCACGGCGACATTAGGGTGGGGGTGTTAGGTTATGTATGTTTGTCTACATAATGGGGGTGTAAAATGGTCAACAAAATGAATTATACAAATCAACTAGGTACATACACTATTATTAGAAGCAATCCCTCAACATTTTTCCTATTGTTTTCTTACAGTAAAACTTATTTAAATTTAAATAGTACACTCAAAACGATTGCTACGTTCAAAGACTAAAAATTTCTTTAATTTTTTTTTTTTTTTTTTTTTTTTGATTCAAAAATATATTTCTTTGAATCAGAAAAAAAAACATTCTTTAATACAAAAAACTATTTTCTAAAATTTTTTTTCAATAGTAAAAGAAATATTTCTCTCAATAAAAAAGTTATTTTATTATTTATTTTATTTTATTATTATCTCATTTTATTTTATTTATTCTTCGAACAAAGAAATCGTTTTGAGAATGTAATATATTCAGTTTAATTAAATTTTTCCCTGACATTTTCTACGAATTATTTTTGTCTATTTTCCAGGTAATACAAAGGTTTGTTCATTTATATAATTCATTCAAAGAACTTTGTATTAAGGTAACTGCGGGTAATAAGGACTGTCGGGTAATAAGGCCTAAAATTCATAAATCGTTCAAATATTCATACAGTCGTATTAATGTTTGACGCATGCAAGCCTCAGACACCAACAAGTTGCAAAGTATACGCCACTTGTCGCCATCCCGCGCCTTGTCTCCAGTAACAACCCATATATCATAAAATGGGATTTTGTCACTCGAATAATAAAATTTCAACGAAAATTATCTTATGTAATTATAATATTAATGCTGTTAATTATTTTTATGTTCATCTAATGTTGTTCTTCAGTTCTTGTTTTTGTTAATTCAGTTCATTAAATAATTTTATATCTGCCAAAATAATTAATTTTTTTTTTTTTTTTTGTTTACTTGGGTGTCGGCGGCAAATAAGGCCTATCAAAATTACATGAGCTTTATAATGCTCCTAATACCTGAAACTGTTTTACACCCTCAATATTGTCCGAAGTTTCAATGGAAATGGTCCCTAACAAGTAAGGATGAAAAGCCAACTAACCAAAGAAATACAAAAAATCATTAAAATTAGCGCTACCAGCAATTTTGTATTTTCTAAAGCTAAAACGTGCTGGGGCAAATTTGGTAATAGTTTCAATTCAGTGGATTAGAATACTACAGGATCTGATAGTCTGATCCCCAGATCAAAAGAAAAATTTTTTTTTAGTAGCTGTGTAATTTTCTTTCGTAAAACGTTGTTTTTGAAAGTCTTAAAATGCTACATTCGATTGGTTACCTGTTTGCACTCATTTGTCAATTGGAAACATCTCTTTTATAGTGAAATTTAAATACAGTAAACCAGTATTGTTCCAGATATTTGTAAGAAAAATTGTTTTTATCAACTTTAAACAATCAACTAGTCTTATGTGGGATCAGAGCGGTTCAACTACGTTATCAACAGATTTTTCAAACTCAATTGGGTACTTTTCCAATAAATTTTCAACCGACACAAGACACTAAATAAAATATTGAAGTTACCGTTACAACATTTGATTGTATAAGGTTTAACTGTAATTATTCTGTGACAGACACTTATTTATTCATTTTATTGTAAATATTATACATACGTCTTAACGTCTATCCCTTCATGTGTTCGATATAACATTATAAAATAATATCATATGGAAACAATGATACTTCATTAAATTTGTTATGGTATATACTGTACGTAAATCATACTCCGGAAGTTATGAAAATACTTAAGAAATCTAATACACACTCACAAGCTACAACATACATGGGTAGTTGAATTTTCCTAGTCGTAGAAACTTTACATACAAAAACAATATATTTTACAATTTATTTAAATTTATTTATAACTTATAGAGATGTATTTGAAGTTAAACGAGGAAAAATGAAATATATTTCCATTTGTTAATTTTCATTAATTTATTTTTAATACCTACTTACCTATGATAAGACACATAAAAAGGTAGAAAATTACGTTTTCTTACTTTTTATAAGTAGGTCCGAAGACATTCGTCAATCTTCGGACCTATTATAATTTCGTTCAAATTCTTGCTATTCTTGAAACATCAGTAGCGCATACAGCAAATATCCACTTGTCGCACATCCACATTAAGTGAGGGGAGAGTCCATACCTCGTTTACTCACGTACACTGCTCCTTAAGTATGCGCCTTAGTCATAGACCGTCATGTATCGTCATATTGTATGCTTAAAGTATTATTAATTTACCTATGCATGTTATATTACAGGTTTTGAATCGATTCTTGCCATTGTTATACATTGTTGATTTTAATGCAATTTATTATTTTTGTTATTATTAAAAAACATAATATTTGTTATTATTTTTTATTCAAATTGAGTTTAGTTATATTTATTTAATAGAGTTCAACGTATTATTATTATCATTATCATTATTTTAATAAAAAAGTGTTTAAAAAATTTATTTTACAATTTTTGTTGAATTAAAAAATATAGTTTCTATCTTTTGATTTGATATTTTGTAGTTGCAATATTTGTTGCCATAATATTTTCTTTAAAAAAATATAACAAAAAACACAATTTAAAAAGTGAAAATAGTGACAATTGTTACATTATTATTGCAAATTTTTTAATGCAAACATGGCTGACTATGCTTCAATTTTAATTTTAAAGTTTGGGGTATCCTAGAAAAAGAAATATATATTGGCATTTTACATGCCATTTATAATATTTGTCTCTTTTTAACGTGTACGTATTATCTTTCGTACGTAATATAAATTACTGGTCCTTTCATTTCTAATGTCTATGGTCAAACATATTCATCTATTTCTTTAATAAAACGTAAAAATGTACTTAAATGTTTTATATACTTTATCCCGAAAATTGAGAAACAGTAATCACTGAGGACCTATATTTAATGCGTGTCAAACACGCACTTGACGACTTTTTTTAATACATATCTCTAACAGTTGTCGACATAACTGAGCCAAAATATTTTTAATTGAATCTTCTCATCAAGTTCAAGTACAGCTAAACCGTTTCTTATACGGTAGATAGTAACCACAAAAAAAAATTCCCACAAAAAAATATATATTCAAAAACTTCATAAATATCATATAAAAAGTAGTTAGTTCCAGATTGTGGAAAAGACTTTTTTATGCGGTGAATCAGGACCACATAAAAAAAAGTTTCATCGAAAATACATAGCTTAGAACGCTCAAAAACCTCTCGATTTCCTTAGAAGTTGTTTTTCTAACCAAGATAGAGCATTAATTTACCTCAACATGAGAACATTGTATTTCATTTTTATATTATGAAAATTCTGATAAATATTTCTGTAAAAAAACTTAATGATGCAATAACGTATTCTTATCTAATGTATTGATTAAATGCTTAAAAGCCATCAAGAAGTAATTTTATCAAAGATTATTATTATATTTAATGTTTCGGTTTCTTATTTTCTCTTATACCTTTGAATTCATATTGTACACTTCAATCCTTTAATGGTAATTTTTTAAAAACTGTATAAGAAAAAGTCACCTAAAAAAAGGTTTAGCTGTATCTGGCTGTATCTATATACACTCACAAAACAATTTCTTTGTGCAAAGATTAAAAATTTCTTTGATTTTTTTCTTTAAATAAAAAAAAATTGTTTAGAGAAAAAATATTTTTTTTTATTTAAAGAAATATTTATAGAATTAATAAAAATACATTTCTTTGAAACAATGAAATATTTTTTTGATTCAAAGAAAGGAAAACCATAGAAATTTTTAATCTGTGAACAAAGAAGTCGATTTGAGATTGTACTATTTTCAAATTTCTTGAAAATTGTCAATTATTGCTGCACGAAAACTGTACGAAATTTCATTGCATTATTTGTTCAAAGAAACTGCGGTTAATAGCTCCAACACACAGTACTCTTCAAATTTTAGCAGAAAGCACACATTTCTAGAATTAATTGATAAATAATAAAAACTTTCTCAATAAGCTTCATTGCTCCCTTAACATAATTCTTATGTATTTATAAATCGATTATATTCCAATAACATTTTTAATACTTATAGCAAATATAATAATTATTGTTATATTTAGTATAATTATTCTATAGCTGAGATTAACTAAAATTTCATAACAACATAAATAATTCAAATAGGAAGCAAATAAAATTCACATTGACATATCAGAGATGTTCATCTCCAAGTGAAAATTTATACCAAAATTGTAATAAAAGTGATGATAATAATATAGTATGCTCTAACCTCGCATTTATGTAAATATGTATGTATTATATGGATGAAATTTAATAGTGATATATTTATAGATCTCTATGTACAGCATGTATCAAAATTAGTATATCAAAATGTCCTTTTTACAACACGCCTAATATAAGCACACATTTCTTATATCTTAATACATAGTTGTTTCTAACATAAATTTAATAGATTTGAGTCAAGGGCGAATACAGGGTAGGTCTTGGAGTAATGGAGACACAGCAACTATCTCTATCATGAAATCTGCAGTGTACATTTTTGTGTACCTACTTGGCAGTCTTGGCCTTGGTCTTGTTCTTGCATTAAGAATCTTGGTCTTGGTCTTGCTAGAGCAGTTTGGGTCTTGATCTTGGTCTTGGTTAGTGATGAGCAAAATTAGTCTTGGTCTTGCAGTCTTGTCTTGGTCTTGCATTTTTTGCAAGACCAAGACCAAGACCAAGACTGCATTTTGCAAGACCAAGACCAAGACCAAGACTATAAGTATGGTTGCAAGACCAATACCAAGACTCAAGTGAGCAAGACCAAGACTATAGCAAGAAAAAAGCAAGACTCTTGCTAAATTATTTAAATAGTTTAAAAGTATAATTAATACCGTAAAGAGAGAAAATTCTGATTTTAAAAGAAAAAAATTCGCTAATAAAAAAATGCAAGAAAGTGCAAGATTTTTAGCAATACCAAGACCAAGACCAATACCAAGACTGCATTTTGCAAGACCAAGACCAAGACCAAGACTCAAACTTCTCTAGCAAGACCAAGACCAAGATTCTTAATGCAAGAACAAGACCAAGACCAAGACTGCCAAGTCTTGGTCTTGGTCTTGCATTTGCTCATCACTAGTCTTGGTCTTGCAAAATGCAGTCTTGGTCTTGGTATTGCTAAAAAATCTTGCACTTTCTTGCATTTTTTTATTAGCGAATTGTTTTCTTCTAAAATCAGAAATTTCTCTCTTTACGGTATTAATTATACTTTTAAACTATTTAAATAGTTTACCAAGAGTCTTGCTTTTTTCTTGCTTTTGTCTTGGTCTTGCTCACTTGAGTCTTGGTATTGGTCTTGCAGCCATACTGATAGTCTTGGTCTTGGTCTTACTCTTGGTATACCTAGTCTTGGTCTTGGTCTTGGTCTTTCAAAAAATGCAAGACCAAGACTAATTTTGCTCATCACTATTTGGGACATCATTTTTGAAGTCCTAAGGGGCCATTAAAAATAAAAATAAATCGATATTTCGAAAATTCTAGAGTGGTCCAACCCTTTAAGAAAAAGAGAACTTTTTAATTTAGTGACGTCATCAAGTTTTCAATTTTCAAGGTCAAAATTTTCAATTCCTCAAAAAACCGTTAAAAAACAGGGAATTATAGATTTTCGAAATTGTTCTTTCCATTTTTACCAAAATTAGGCAAATAGAATAACTAAAAAAAGTCTTCTGTTGGATCGACGACCAAAAGAAATTTGGTCATTTTTTGAGCAAAAATAGAAAGCTCACATCCAATATACTCTAATTCAATAAATCACTTCAATATGGTTTGCTCTGAGAAGAAGAGAATTTTTTAATTTAGTGACGTCATCAAGTTCACTAATATTATAATATATTTATTGCCTTCAAATCCTTAATGAAATAACAAAATGATTAAACTGAAATAGTACACATATTACTGGTTTTCGAAGTCGTTCTGTTAACTCTAACTTAGATACATTTTTTTTTAATTGTGCCGTGTCTAAATAAAGTATTATGAAAATTTTACAAAATGTTACTCCCTCCTGTTTTAAGAGTTTTTGAATCCACCCCGGGTTTGAGCGTTAGTTTATACCAGTGTTTTTCTACCTGTGGGTCGCAGTTACTTTAAAAAAAAAACACTCTAGTTCAATATATAATATTTAATAAAGAGAAGGTTAATCAATGTTTACATTAATGTGATAGTTTAATAATTTCAAGTTGCAAAATTCCGGCTTATTTTCAAAAACAGTAAATCCGAATTTTAAATAATTGTCGTCATGTAGACACTTTTTTCTTTCGTTTTGTTTTGTTACTCTCATTGGAACTTGAAGTTGACGGTTGTGCATATCTTTCCAGAAACTTATCCATTTTCAATAATTATTACAATGAGTACAGAATTTTGAATATTAGACAATAAAAGACTGGGCAACTACTAAACAAACAACAAGGCAATTCAATAAATTTAAGCACTAACGCGAGTTCACAATTCAAATAATTCAAATGGATTACGCTCGGAAGTGTTAAATGACGACAACCGTTGCGCTTGCGCGTGTCAATTTTTACACCACGCGCGCGTTCAAAAGCTACTATAAGTCGTCAACTTCGATGTCAATATAATAATATGACTGTTTCGAGTCCTTAATTACGTATTTAATCGATACTAACTATGAAAATAATCAATAATGATGAACGGATTCGATATTTATAACAACAAAATAAAAGTTAGTAATAGCGGAGGGTAAGGAGTCGCGAAATATTTTTCCATTCTAAGGGGCTCGCTCCATGAAAAAGGTTAAAGAACACTGGTTTATAGGATTCCTTATTTGTAAGATTTTGTAACATGTTTCAGTCAAAGCAACCATTATCAAGCAACATGGACAACACGATTAATTCGAGCAAGCAAACTTATTGGACGTTAATAATCCACCTAGAATGGAAGCATTTTTTTTTTTTTTTTGGTAGATTATCTCTGAAGCATCCTGCCACGTGGGTATATAAATATTTGTTTCAAAATACATACACATATAATTTATTACCACTGTTATTATTATTGTTATGAAATATTTGATTTGCCGTTATGAAATTTAGTATTGATAATAATTAACCCTCAAAGTATCACCACCCACACCCTAAACTTGTGAATTATTAGCATATGTGTTAGAATTTTAATTTTTATATTGATTTATGTCTATGAAGATAAATACTGTGCACCCTAATTGTAAATTTTAATACTTATATATTACTAGCCGTATGCCCGCTGGGATTTCCCATCGCCTATATCTTTTTATTAGGTACTCACTTTCTGCTTACTTTTAATGTTTTTCAAAAGCCTAAATCAATATCCACGTTTCTAATTTCAAAAATGACGAACTTATAAATTTCCAGAAGCAACTGACTTTTATTTATAAATAGAAGCCTAAACGCCAATTTTCATAACTCCTGTGCTTAATTTCGTCCTTCTAAACCCAACAGTTTAGGTTGTGCGTTGTCTGTCAGTCAAAATTAAAGATTCATTAAATATTATTTATTTTAATAGCCATAGTAACATTTTTATATACCACTAACTTCCAAAATAACGAATTTACATACAAATTTTCATCCCCTATTAAACGCACTTAGGGCACGAATTTTCAAAAATCCTTTCTTAGTGCTCACCTTCGTTACATAGGGAACTCCTATGCAAAATTTCATTCTTCTAAACCCAACGGTAGGCTGTGCGTTGTCTGTCAGTCAGTCAGTGTTAGAAATTTATTAAGTAGATTATTTTTTCATAGGTTTCTATTTAATTTAACACGAAATAAGTAATGGAAAAATTTAGTTTTCTTATAAATCAAAAATTACGGCACCCATGTCGGAAATAGGGGGTCTGGAGCCATTTATAGGGATCCCGGAGAAAGAATAAAAAAATTTTTCTTTGCTCGTCGACGGTATTTTTGGATAAATACGCTGTCTACGCTGTTACTGTGCTTCACCTTATTATTTAAAATATTTTTTTTTCAGCAACTGTTACACTCTACACTTACATTTGAAATAATGCTTCAAAAATATAGTGTCCAACCGAAGGCCAGCTTGGCGTCCGAAAACGAAACTCTATCATCATCGTTTATCTTTATATTATGATGAAGTCGAATATCTAAATTAGAGAACAAACGATAGAGTCAAAATTCAGATAAAATTTTACCCTCATTTTAGCGAATGTTTTACCTATTAAATGGTTTTCATGGCAGATAATCTGCACTTTTTATCTTCCAAATAAAATATAGGTATAATCCACCAACTTCGGGAAGAAAGTTGACTGGCCATAAAATTTTAAAAATTATGATTGGCTGTTAGTAATAAAGGACAACGAATATGATAAATCAGATAAATTCATCTTTGTCTAGCTGACCTAATTTCCAAAGTAGGATTTACATACAAAAAAAAAAAAAAAAAAATCGTGCAGAAATGAAATACATTCAAAAACTGATGTTTAAAGTTTTTAAAACAAATTTTTGGAGAATAATAAGAAATAATTAATAAAATAAATTTGTTTAAGACACTTATGTGGCATAAATCAAAATTTAACCATAAATTTGAAAATAAACACAAAACAGGAACAAAAATTGATTTATTTGAATTAAATATACATCTTTTTCTGTATCTGGTTAAATATTTACATTTGAATTAAAAAATGTAGCTTAAAGGTAAGTAGAATTATGGTCGAATAAATAGCACATTTAAATCGAAATATATTTTAATATGGCCGTTATTACACTGTCATAGATATATGTCAAAGTTTTATTTAATCAAAGAAATATTATAGTGTAATAAGTAAACTTTTATAATATAAATTTCCGTAACCATAGTTAAAGATACTTCTTAATATTTGATCATAGATTTGATCAAAGATCTTTGACATATATCTATGACAATGTACACGGAAAAAAAGAGTTTAGTTCAGTGAAACGAAACTGCGTGTTTGGGAAATATTATTTCGTCCAAATAAAATTTTGGTCACTAAAATATTTCTCTTATTTCCAGGAATCAATTATTTTGTTTGTGTTTTTTGATAAATTTCAAACAAACACATTATTTCAGTTTTATATATTGTTTATTTGTTTATATTTTATTTCTGTGTATCATATTTAGCTTCATGCACACCACAGTTTATTTGGCTCAAACAATTAGTTTGTTTGATTCAAACAAAACAGTTACGACAAAAACAAAATAATTACAACGCATGCGCGGAAATGTGGTCACGTGTAGAAGCCAAGCCAAGCCAAGCAATGTTATACGTAGGCCTAGTTATACGACTTAAAGTGCATAAAAATATTTATTAACCGACATCTTGGATCTTGGTTGAAAACTTTTAATTCGAAATTAAATTTCACTATGTATACCTATACATTGTATAAATTGTTTTCGACGTATTTAGCTTTTGTTTTAATATATTATGTAATAATTGTTGATACGACGGATAAAAAAAAACTGAAAGAGATTCTAAAAGCTGATGTTTGAAGAAAATAACCTATATTTGTTGGTAAGTTTAAGTAACACATTAATTATTTTAATAAACAGTAGATATACTAAGCGCCCATATTGTCCATAATAAATTGTATTGCTTTTTTTCAGACAATATACAACATTGAAAATAGCACTGCCGCAACAAATGACATATTTGAAGGCCTTGGATATTTATGTTTGTGTTTGTGTTAATTGGGTTGTGTCCTTGTGTTATGTGATACTGATAAGTGATACTGATAAGTTAACGTTAATTTAGCGTTTATTTATGTAATACTAAAAATATGTGATTCAAAAAGTATTAAAAGAACAAACAACCAAAGTTTTATTAAAGTATTTGTAAATTTTAAGAATTTCATTGTTTAAAATTTATTTTTGAAATTTTTTTATATGGTTGTTTACGTTACCTGTTTGAATGTATGATAGTTTGCTGTTTATGTTCTGGAAAATGCATAAATTATACTACATTTTGAACTTGTATGTTTTATTATTTGATTGTAATAATTAATATTAATAATAATAATAATAATAATATGGATTACGTATTAACAATAAATAATAATCAGTGTGCTGATAAATTGATTTTCGTTTATTATATCCAATATATATTTATTTTTCAGGTAAATAAAAATAAAACTAAATTCAAATAGAAATAAAATTCACCAGAGTGAAAAATTATTTGATTTAAATAAGAAAACTGAGTGCCCTAAATAATAAAGTGTTTAATACAAATAAAATTATTATTTGCAATACAATATATTTTGTTTCTACTGAAATAAAGTAAGAAGTTCCATCAGAACAACGTTCAAGTTCACGTAAATAACATTTTTATTTGGTGCAAATTAAAAATTTATTTAAATCTCAAACGAAAAATTTAATTCATGGAAATATGAAACTTATTTGACGGTATACAAACAAGAATTTTATTTGGTTTGAATAAAATTTATTTGATTGAAATAATTCTTTTTTTCCGTGTAATAGCGGCCTATAAACTGAAAAATCAAAATACAAAATCGTAGCAAACAGTTATCGTAGTGACCGTAATTTTAGAGCAGTTAAGAACAATGTAATGCCTGACAACACATACCCCATTTTATTTTTGCTAATCGATCACATTATCATATCGAAAACTACAATATAAAGAAAAAAAAACATCCAACATCCATTCATTACCAACAACTCAATTTTATTATTAGGTTTATTACTTATATAAATTATCTGCATATTACAATTATTTCACCTATACTGAAATTTGATATAAGTTTCGTGTTCGAGTTTATGCATTCGGTTTTATGAAAAAAAAATATGGGAAAGTACAAAATTATGATTTTGTACATACTTTTTTATCTTACTTACATGTACTCACGTAGGAACTTTAAAAACGATGTTAAACTATATTCACTAAATATTTTGTTCCAGTGAAAACTGACTTGTAAAATTTTATTGCCCTTATTGTCAACTCAGATTTGCTATATTATACCTTGACTATTAATACTGCAGTTTTTTCTTGTGTTGTATCTTTTTCCATTTTATAAGAAAAATATCGCTAGCAAAATATTTTAAAACTACCAATTGATGAATTATCTAATAAACCTCAACATTCAATGACATAATCTATTATTATAATTACTCTATGGATTCGTGACGATTAATTACAAATACTTTATAAGTAATTCAAAGAAACATTTTGATCTTCCTTATCAATAGCTTTTTATTATCTAACATAAGGATTACAATATATACAAAAAGTTTTATTCATTATAATAACAATACATTTAAATAACAATAGGAGAAAAAAAGATAAAAAAATAAAACAACAAACTAGTATAAACTTTTTCTTTATATCAAAATATAAAATAGTTTAAAAGATAAAATATAAAAAAAACGCCGTGAGCAGCGGGGCCCCATCACGGTAGTCGAATTTTCCCCTTCATCTTCGGTATTGAATGTCTACAAGCGAAATGTGATTGAAAGTCTACAACCGAATTGTCATTTTGTTGGTTTCAAAACTGGTGATGAGTGTTCGGCTGATCGAGGCTTTAAAAAAAAGGTTTTAAGTATTTAAGGGCTGTATCTCAGTAAATTTCAATTTTGTGCCGAAAACAGGTAGCAGAAAAAAAGCCAACACAATTCGTACGAGGACATTCCTGCCCATGTTTATCCGCTAATTGCCTTTATGTTTTAGTTTTAAAAATTAAATAAAAAAGGACCTTAAATAGTAAACTGGAAGGCCTTTATAAAGATATTTTTTCTTTCCAAAAAAATCCAAAATTTCTATTTTATAAATACTAAAAATCCAAAATTCCTAATTTATAAATAAACAGTGACTTTAATAACATTTTTAAATTACTTAATATGTATGTATTTCATTTGTCATAAAAGTAAGTTCACTTTTTTTTAAATTTTTTAAAATTACTATTCGCCTACTTGTATTTAGAATAAACATAATGCTTTTAAAACACATTTAACAATAGCATTCAATTCCGATGTAAAAATGGGAGAAGTGGGGGGAAAAGTGATGCGGACTCCCTACAAGGTACTAGCTGGATACTAACTGAATACACGTACAAAATTTCAGCCCTCTAGGTTTCCTTATGGAATCTCTAGACATGTTAGAATACAAGCAAAAAAATTAAGGAAATATTGGCGTAAAAATCGTGGGGGTAAGGGTTAAAAGTTGAAACCTCCAAAAAACAGTGTCTGGCTATTAGCTTAACCTGTACACCAAATTTCAGCCCTCTAGGTTTATTTGGGGAGATTTTGACCCGAACGAAACTGTTAAAAAACAAGAAAAATCGTGTTCTTTTGGGTATAAAAATGGTGGGGGTAGGGGTTAAAAGTCGAGACCCCCAAAAGGCACCCCCTTGATACTAACTCAATCCGAATACAAAATTTCAGCCCTCTAGGTTTATTCGGGTGACCTGTGCGAGTGGTACAAACTTCGAAAACGTCGAAAATGCATGAAATTGTAGCTTAAAAATGAGGGGGGTGGGGGTAAAATATTAAAACCTCCAAAAAGCACAACCTAGGTACGAACTTTATCAACACACCAAATTTCAACCCTCTACGTCAATTCTGGGGGGCTGGGGGCCTGTTAGATCCAGCGAAAATCGTTTTTCCCCCCTCTACTCCCAGCATATCATCCTAGGAAGCTGAATTTTAGATATGTTGTAGATAATTGACCGAAACATTATTTAAAACCGGTTTGGAAAAGTTTTATTGCTTTTCCGCCCCCCACCACCCCCTTAAAGGTCGGGTCCGAAAAAAAATTTGCCCAAAATTTGACCCCACTTTGATAGTATTGTTGTGCATCGGAATAAGCCCCACTTACCAAATTTCATCTCTTAACTTCCATAGGGGGGCCCTACACATATTAAAAGGTTGCGGGAAAATATATATATATATATATATATATATATATATATATATATATATATATATATATATATATATATATCAGACATCTTTTTTTTTTACATAATCGTGTTCTACGGGTCCGAAAACGGATAGCGCCCCTGGTCTCGCCTCTCGCAGCTCTTATCGTATAGACTGTATAAGTCTAATTTTTCGGAGAAAATTCGACTAATTAATTAAAACAATTCATATTTACAAACGTTTCATTTTAAAATGGAGACAATAACAAAGTGACTTTTCCTTTCATACAATTCATTTTGAACTTATGTGAAAATTGTTTTCCCTTTTAACTTAATTCAAAAGTATACCGTCTTTATTTTTCTTTTTTATAATAAAAATAAATAAATATATAAATAAAAGTAAAACTTTATTGATGAAAAAACAAATTTTTCTTTCAAAAACAAAATATAGAAACATCAAAAAAAAAAAAATTCCACTAATTTTCCCGTTCAGTCAACTAAATACAACATAGTCAATTTTTTCCATCAAGCTCTTTGGGTCACACAAGGATAAAACAAAACTTATTCTTCAAAAAAAAAAAGTCTAACAGTTGACGATACTATCGCCGCCTAGTACATAAAAAAATAACTAACACTAAAATTAATCACCCTTAAAACAAAAGCGACCCGCCTCTCAAAGCCAAGAGTGTGTGAGTCGGTACGAACGGGGGGATACAACCAATAGGAAAACTCTCTTGATGAAAACCCCCAAAACAACGTCGTAACAACGTTCGTAGCCCAATAACCAACAACCAGACCGGCTTACTGTGCCTTACCAGCCGGCACACGTATAATACATCATCATTCTACTTGGCTATGGTTACTTCTACGAAAAGTATCATGTCGCATCGCATCGCATCGCATCGTATCGCAGCGTGGCCGTAAAACAGTGGCCGTGGCACCGAAACGAACCAAAGTAACGTAACTAGTGTGATTGCGTCGATTTGTTTCAAGTATGCCCACGTATGTATTTGTATACATATGTAATAAATAGACAGCATAAAATTCAGTTCAAGTTTTTCTATTATAATCGGAAATTATCTTGTAGCAATTAGAAATTTCGAATTGTATGGTATCATAATCATTGTAGTAAAAGAAAACATAAAATTGAAAGTATGAAGAAATACAAAAAAAACATCTCGTAATAAATGTGATATATGCAATGTACCTTACATATATGTATGTAAGAAAGGATGATTATTTAACTAACTGCATTAAGGTAGTATTCTAATCTAGAATATTTTTAAGCATTTCATTTTTATGTTTCATTTTTTGAAAGTGTAAGTAAATACCTTCCGAAAAGTGTTTCTAATAATAAATTTTTATATGGTAAGTTTAAGTATCAGGTATTCAACTTCAAAACTTGACAGTTTCTTTTTATACCTACTTTAATATATGCCTAATAACATCCTTGAATCCTTGAATCCTTGAATGTCTAAAATATGCTTTTTTTCGGTGGTTACAGTGGTGGTACCCCTTAAGTCATATCCGCTACATTGCTTTAAATTAACATATTGTTGGAAATATATTAAAAGGTTTCATTATCTTAATTAAACTGAATAACGAAAATCATTTTGCTTCCGAGACTACTAAAGTAGCGGAAGCATTGTGATCACTTTTGAAAAATATAAATTTTTTTACGCACATTTTACGTTTTAGAGCTTCTTGAACAATTTCGGTTTGGTGTCTGTCCGTCCGTCCGTCTATCTGTCCGTCTGTGTGTCGCCAGTTTGCACCAAGTGGTATAACTTCTGAACTATTCGATTGTTTTAACGAATTTTTCAGAAATTAGGCAGTTTGGTTCCTAGATGGTCCCTTATAAATTTAATCGAATTCGGAGTAACGGTAGCTACGCCGCTATCATATCATTCCATTAATATACTAAATTGCACCAAGTGGCATAATTTCTGAACTATTCAATTCTTTTGTATAAAATTATCAAAAATTATGCGGTCTGGTTCCTAGATGATCGCCTACAAATTTCATTACATTCGGAGTAATAGTATCCACGGCGCTACCATTTACTGCTAGTCCCAGTTCGATCAAATTTTTAAAGTACTTTGGGGGTTAGTTTCTAAAATATTTTTGCTATTATTTTATAATTTAGCCTTTAAGTATTTTGAATTACAAAAATTTTTTATGAACTTTAAGGCGAAAATGTAATTTCACGGTATATATATATATATATATATATATATATATATATATATATATATATATATATATATATATATATATATATATATATATATATATACAGCTTCCTCGTACTCGTAAAAGACTTTAAAACAGTATTCTACCAAATATATATATATATATATATATATATATATATATATATATATATATATATATATATATATATATATATATATTGTTAGAATACTGTTTTAAAGTCTTTTACGAGTACGAGGAAGCTGTGTGCCACACCCCATTGGCAGCGTATTTAGTTTATAACCAAATTTTTCTCTTAGGGTAAAATAGTTCAATGCTTTTACTAAAAACTAGTTGAGACTGTTGGACTTATGACATGATCTTTATGAAAACATTATTATGTAAACTCAGTACAATAAAGTCGATAACCTTAAAATTTAAAACAATTGTGAGAAACAGTACTTAAAAAGCATTGTGTTTTAATATAAACGTTACAAATGGCAATAAATGCAAACTATTTTATATTGTAAATAAAACTAGAATGGCTATATTTAAAATCATAACCAATATATTAACATAAATTGACTGACTCCTCCAGTGTGATGTTCATAAACATTCAATGTTTAAAACACATATTACTACTTATAAAAGTTTTGTGAACGAGTCAAGCAAACAAGGACTCCGGCTGGTCGTTCCTACGTATAACACACACACACACACACACACACAAATACACCCGGAGTCCGTCCGACTGTGTAGTACACAAGTGGGTATGATATAATGTTGAATGCGCGCCGCTCCGGGAACGACGAACCAACTAACCAACCAACCACTCACTATGGATCGATACCGGATTTGGCTTGGCCAACACCCTCTCCACGTCCCTCCAACCTCCAGCCCAATCTGTTATATTGTATATACTACGTAATGGACACAGTATTATATATTATATATTTATATATTACCCCATCGCTAAGAGGATTCATAATGGTATATGGGCAGAAAGAAAGAATATCCATATCCGTTGGAGCTTAGATTTTTCATTACTTCGCAGCAAAATTTCATTTAACCAAAAAAAAAAAAAAAATGGATTTATAATGTTTGTAGGTAATGACGCTAGAAATTGTATATAATGTTATAAATAAAAAAAAAGAAATAATGAAATTGTAATCAAATATAATAAAAATAGTAATTACTTATAAAAATTTAACACCCTTACGGTAAAAGTCCCCTTTGTGGAACGGTATCCAATACTGGAACAGTTTTGACGTTTACATATTTATTTCTTTAATTAAGTAAGGAAACTTTAAATGCGAGGTGAATTTAAATGTTCATAATTAGATACCGTTCCACAAAGGGGGCTTTTACCCTACATGTAAACGATTTTACTGATCTAATCTATGTTGATATTTTTAGGATTTCGAAAAAATTAATTTCGAATCCTTATAATTTTGCCATGTCTGTCCGTTTGTCGGTCACACTTCGGTAAATATGAAATTTTACACGTCCATGTTGCACATAAAGATCTCGATGAATCCGTTGCAAATATAGTAGATTATCCACTAAAAGACTAAAGTGTGTCTTTTGATCTCGAATGTGAAGTTTGTTGTCAGAGGGCCTGTGAGCACTCGAAAGCAACAATTTACATGAAAGGGATCAAAAGAAACATTTTAGTCCGGTAGCGTATCCTACTATATTTTGAAAGTTAAAATAATTTAAAATTATAAAAATTATGATAATAATATATTATTGTACAATAAGTGGGAAAAGAGGCATATTTCTCAC
Organism: Brachynemurus nebulosus; assembly: GCA_035578155.1. NCBI lineage: Eukaryota > Metazoa > Arthropoda > Insecta > Neuroptera > Myrmeleontidae > Brachynemurus > Brachynemurus nebulosus. The sequence goes on along the minus strand of JAPWDM010000005.1, from coordinate 9,151,820 downwards.
GAATATGAGTTTGTTGTGCAAGCTCGCAGGGCGAGTGCAACAATTCATATGAGTGAGAAATAAGCTTTTCCCACGTATTTTACACTATACTTTTTCTACGAACACAATTTTTTTTTTTTGTAAAATTTACATTAATATTTATTTAAATAATAGGTAAATAGTAAAAATTTTTTTTAATTTATAATGTCAGTGGTAAGATGTTCCAATTTTTGCAAAAGCATACTTTGAAACTATGAAAACAATTTAAAGCTTGTAATTCCATTATTGACTTTATTTGGCGATATAAAACTCAATATTAAGACCAGCAAAAAACAAACAATTTTTAAGCAATTTTAAACATGTCGACCGGTTTCGGTGTCTCAAACCACCATTCTCAAGACAAAAAAAATACACAAAAAATGAAAAATTTAGAAAAAATTTTCAATAATTAAAGAAAAGAAAAACAAAATCTTTAGTTTGGATCAAAAACGGAACGGAACAGCCATATCAAAAATAGCAATTAGTTGCTGTCTTGTCTAAATATTTTGGCGAAAATAGAGGTATCAGTTTATTTATGAAAACAATAATGAATAATCAACTTACATATGTATGTATATTTTTAGAATTCTTTATATACTAGCCGTATACCCGATAGGATTTCCTATCGGCAACATCTTTTTATTAGGTATTCATTGCTCACTTTGAATATTTTTCCAAAGCCTAAATACCAATTTCCACGTTTCTAATTTCAAAAATGACGAACTTCCCATACGAACTCTCATTTACTGTTTTAACCCTTTAGGGAATGAATTTCCAGAAACGTATAGATAACTGACTTATTTATAAATTGAAGCCTAAACATCATATCTTCTGTGCTAAATTTCGTTCATCTAAATTCTAAACCCAACAGTTTAGGCTGTGCGTTGTCTGTCAGTCAATGTATAAAATATTGTTTATTTAAATAGTCATAGTAACATATTTTTATATATCTAACTTCAAAAATGATGAATTTCCATAAAAATTTTCATTCCCTATTTAACCCACTTAGGGGTCGAATTTTTAAAAATCCTTCCTTAGTGCTCATCTACGTTACATAGGGAACTCCTGTGCAAAATTTCATTCTTCTAAACCCAACGGTTTAGGCTGTGCGTTCTCTGTCAGTCAGTCAGTCAGTGTTAGAAGTTTATTAAGTAGATATTATCATAGTATTATATATTAATAAATTAAGGGAACAGCCTACTTTTTTATTATATTAAGCCGTGGGAAATTATTTAGCACGCTCTTTTCCGCACTGTGTGAGCAATTGTTAATTTTTACATATAGTTAGCAATGCACAAAATGTTACTTTTAATAGTACGAGTAGAAAAAATTTATTTGAGTGTCATTTAAATTGTCCTCAAGTATACCTTAAGAGTTTAGACCTTAGACAAATTAAACAAACTGGATAATACAATGTAATTTGTTTGTCTTTATCTGCACGTATGAATTTGTTTACTATTTTAAATAAGTATTTCATTATCTAACTACGTCACTTACGTTAAATTTCTCTTGCTGGTTGGCTTAAAACAGGGAAAAAAATTTTCACTCCTTGGGGACCAAAAATTGACACTTTACCAAGGGTGGAACAGCCAGGGGGCTCCAAGGGGTCAGGACGCCCCCCTTAAAATTATGTGGACCTCTCATAACATTACATAAATTTTCCTTCAATTTATTTTATTTATATTAAAAAGTAAAATTTTTAGTGGTTTACTGATATTTCTTTTATTTGAAAATCAAATTTTCGGAGACAACATTTTCCGGTGTTACCGGAGAATTGCGTTATTAAAAAACTGAGTTATTTAAATTTTTGTTGGAGCCCCTCCTGCAAATTTGTAGTGCTGCGTCCCTGCACGTTCTATTATGAGACATTAAACTATACACTTTTGTGTTGGAATTGCAAATAGGTATTAAGGCTTTTTTAAGGTACTGCCCTACTGAAAACTGGAGCAGTTTATTAGAAAGTTCTCGCAAAATAAAGTTCCATTTATCTTTCAATAAAAGCAACCCTATGATATTTACTAGAATAACTTATTATTGAGAACCCAAATGTAAGAGAAAAGAGAAAAAGTGGTTACTTTGCGGAAACTGCTGCAAAATATATCAAATTTTTTTTACTTTAAAACTTGTACTTTCCTGTGTACGAAACAGAATATCAGTAAATTCTTTCATTTAAAAAAAATTAATTTGGGAAAATTACTCCTGCATTTGAGAACACAAGGTACTATTAGCCCTTAATAAAGTGAAAAAAAATAACATGCAATTGCCATCTACAGCGTTAATCAAACTATCCAAAAAAAATTTCAAATATTACTAAAAAACCCACAAAAGTTCTTTATTTGCATACAAATTAAAAACTAGGGAAAAGAAAATTCTTAGCTTTTATGCTCTGCTGTTTCAAAAACTATAACGAAAATGAAAAAAACTTAAGAAAATGCTTTTTTGTTTTTAAACCAATGTCTACTTTGTGTTTATTTTATCTGGATTTGGGTCAAGTAGAATCGTTTAACTAAACTACAATTTTATGATCAATACGATCTACGATCTAATCACAAGTCAATCTAAATCTGCGAGAAAAATTTCTTAAAGGTGATATAAGATTCCAACAATACAGTTCAATAAAGTAAACTGTAAGGTAACAAAATTTATTGATAAAATAATAAAAATTACAACACGTTTCATTATTATTACAAAAATAATAAAATAAGAAAAGAAGAAAATTCAAAATTAAAAAAAAACTTATGTTAGGTCAGTAATTTTTATCATGAATAGAAGCTATTGTGATTTGAGGCACTGAAAGTGATAAAATAATTGTCATAATAATAGATTTAAAGCCATTTGAAATCACAATAAGCTATTGAACGAACAAAACCGTATTTCTTTTATGAATTTGAATCGTGTACGTATGAATGTATGATATTATGAACAATTTAATAGTGAACAGTAAACTCATAGTTATGTAGTGACATCTATGAAGTCGTTGTTGTACTCGTTCAAAGTTTAGTTCTAAAACACAGCGTCTAGAAATCCATCTAGCAGAGAACCAAACCAAACGCTACGCTATAGCCCTCTAGTAGTAAATGTTGAAACATACAGTAGGTAACATGGCATTACAGAAACATTATTACCGACATGCTCCATAGTTACAAATATCTACTGAGAGGTGGCACTGCAGGCACCCTCCGTTCTACCTCCGTTTAAAGTCCCTATAATAAATAGAGTCGTGACATGTCATCCATTTTCTTTCCAAAACAGAGCGGGAAGCTTCAAAATTAATCACATGTTTGAGTAAATATTTTTAAGTTATGAATTAATGAACAATTAAAATTTTTTAATTTAATTATTCTTTCTAGGTTAAACTAAATGATTTTTGTTAATATTTAATTTATTTTCAATGTGTTTTATGTAAACTTTGGACAAAAAATACCGGAACCAATCAGCGTTCAGCACACATGTCACGACTATACATTGCAGGGACTTTACTTCCGTTAAAATTACAATAAAAAGTGTATTTTCTCTTAAATTCGTTAAAATTTAAAACAAATACTAATACATACATTTAATACAATAAATTAAATAATCAGTCACCACACTTAAATAAATTATAAATACATAAAGTTCTAAATAATATTATTAGTTTTCTTATTTTTCTGAATACACATATAATTAACAAAATTTGTAAATGGTGTCTACTAGTATTACAAAAAATAAATGTTTATGTATTTAACAATTAAAATGAAACTTGTAATAAAAAATGATACGCTTCTACGTCAATTTAGACAATTTTTGTGTATGGTGGAAGCGTTGAGAAGAGCGTTTTCCTTAATAAAAACGTTTTCCTTTCGCATTAATATTTTTACACTGAGAAATTCTGGTATGGAAAATAAGAACTTGATATAATTTAATTAATGAAATTTGACCATTATTTTCTAGAACGATCTTAAATTTCAACTTTCTATAACAAACAGTCTTTGATAAAATTTCGTGTGATTATAGATAGTCATTCATTTCATACAAAAATACCCCTGTCGCAGCATCTGCATAACATAGCGAATTTCCAAATCTTGGGCACTGGCGGATCTCATCTAAGACCTGTACCTATTTAAAATAGTTTAGCTTTCTAAGAGTAAAAGAATTTTTAAAATCGGTTGGGTAATTAGTTTTGGTATTTTTGGGGACCCAAGAACCCGAACGAATTTTGTGCAGCATAGTTGTATCCATCTAAAATAATTTAGTTCTCTAGCAGTGAGAAATTTTTTAGCATCTTTTCGATAGCTTATTACTGGCGTTTTCGGATATGCAAGATCCCGGTGGACCTCATTAAAAAATCAGCTCGACCGTATATTCTAGGCGGACTTTATGTAAAATATATATATATATATATATATATATATATATATATATATAAATATATATATATATATATATATACATATATATATATATATATATATATATATATATATATATATATATATATATATATATACATATATATATATATATATATATATATATATATATATATATATATATATATATATATATATATATATATATATTCAAAACCCGTTGTGTAGCATTCTACGCCGCATTTGCATCCGCAGGACAGTTGTGGATCTCAGATAACACAACCTGTACCTATCTAAAATAGTTTACCTCCGTAATAGTAAAAAGGTTTCAAAATCGGTCAGTTATTTTATTTTTGACACTTTTAGGTCCTACTGACACTTCAGACCTTACATAACGTAATCTATATGTATCTAAAATAGCTTAGCTCCCCAACAGTGAAAAAATTTTCAAAATCGGTCGGCTAGTTTATTTTTGACGCTTTTGGATCCGATGGACCCTGGCAGACTTTACATAACGTAATCTATATTTATCTAAAATAGTTTAGCTCTGTAACAGTGAAAAAATTTTCAAAATCGGTCGGTTAGTTTATTTTTACCACTTTTGGGCCCCATGGACCCTGGCGGACCCTAAATAACGTAATGTATGTCTATCTAAAATAGTTAGTTCCCCAACTGTGAAAAAATTTTCAAAATCGGTCGGTTAGTTTATTTTTGACACTTTTGGATCCCATGGACCCTGGCAGACCTTACATAACGTAATCTATATTTATCTAAAATAGTTTAGCTCTGTAACAGTGAAAAAATTTTCAAAATCGGTCAGTTAGTTTATTTTTGACACTTCTGGATCCTATGGACCCTGGCAGACCTTACATAACGTAATCTATACTTATCTAAAATAGTTTAGCTCTGTAACAGTGAAAAAATTTTCAAAATCGGTCAGTTAGTTTATTTTTGACACTTTTGGGTTCTATGGACCTTGGTGGACCTTACATAACATAATTTATATTTATCTAAAATAGTTTAGCTCTGTAACAGTGAAAAAATTTTCAAAATCGGTCAGTTAGTTTATTTTTGACACTTCTGGATCCTATGGACCCTGGCAGACCTTACATAACGGAATCTATATTTATCTAAAACAGTTTAGCTCTGTAACAGCGAAAAAATTTTCAAAATCGATCAGGCAGTTTATTTTTGACACTTTTGGGTCCTATGGACCCAGGCGGACCTTACATAACGTAATCGATATTTATCTAAGATAGTTTAGCTCTGTAACAGTGAAAAAATTTTCAAAATCGGTCAGTTAGTTTATTTTTGACACTTTTGGGTCCTGTGGACCCTGACGGACCTTACATAATGTATTCTAAATCTATCTAAAATAGTTTAGCTCTGTAACAGCGAAGAAATTTTTAAAATTGGTCGTTTAGTTTATTTTTTACAATTATGGGATCAGTAAATCCTGGCGAAACTCATACAAGTCTAGTACTCTAACAGTAAGAAAAGGGTTCTAAGGATCTCATATAACTTATGGCAGTCCGTAAGCTTCTTGCGGACATCATTTAATTAATTAATTCAAATACTTTAACTTACTAACTGTGAAAAATTTTTTAAAATCGATTGGTTAATTAATTTCTGGCCTTTTTAGGTCCCGAAAACCTTGACCTCACATAAAATACCTTAAATCCATTTGAAATGGTTTAATTTTTTAACATTATTAATTATTAGTGGAAAAATTTTCAAAATCGATTCAATAGTATTTTACAATATAAGTTCGGTAAGTTGCTTTTACTGATCGAGAAAATGTTGCGAAAACGAGACCCGCAGGGTCGAGTTTTTGCAATTTTCGAGATCAGTAAATGCACTTAACGCATCGTGTATTGTATAATATTTTTTGCACGATCGATTTAAAATAATTAAAGATTAAAAATGTGTTAAATAAAAAATAAAATTCAGATAATATAGATGAAATTTATATTTCTATGATATGACATAGAATGCCATGATTAAATATTATAAATATTCATAACAACTAATATGAATCTTTGTAGTGACAATTGACAACTATATTTGTAAATAAAAAATTAAGTGTCAATATTTCACTGGCGTGAATATTTTTTTTGAATTTTCTATTAAAAAAAATTGAGGAAAATAGTTTGTTAAACTATATTATTAGTGAGAATAATGAAATTGATGAAGCATTTTATTTTTGACTGCAAATTTATTCTCGTAAAATGAAAGGAAGATTATGAAAGCCACAGAAAATCTTAATGATTGAACGACCTTTTGAAATGTCAATAAAATAAGAAGACTGATGCCAACAATAATAATAATAATAATGTGCAAACTAGTGAAAATTTTCATATTATTAATGGATTTATTTTCCTAATTGTTCAAATTGTACTTTTAATTTCAATATAAATAAATAAATACAATCATTTTTGAGCTAATTTAACTTACCACACTCCTATTTACTTACCACGCATCTATTTCACTTACCGCACTGTTATTTTTTGGTTTCCATGGATATAAACAAACGTTCGGGAAATGTAACTTACCAGCATTGTCAACAGCCTCGGTAAATGCATGAAAATACACGATCGTACAAAAAATATTTTTCCGTACATACATATGTACATTGTACAGATTTTGTTTTGTTTTATATTTAATAATATTTATATCATAACATAATCTTCAATTTCTTGTTTACTTAAAAATTCAATAAAAAAAAAAAAAATTCTTCATTACATTAGCTTAGAAAATCTGTCTAATTTACATTTTTTAACATGGAATAGAACCATGCTAATTATAATGCAATAAATGAGAAACAAAACTCTATACATGTATGTGTGTTATATCTCATATATGTGAATAGTTTTCACTTGTTCTCACAAAATTTTTTAATAAAAAAGTGAAATATTTTTATACTTATTAAAAACTGAGATATAAATATAAATTACTTATTAGACTAACAAAGAAAGAATAAAAGTGAAAATTTACATTTTCTCGAAAAATACTTAAAATAGAAAGAAAATTATAAGAATATTTTCTTCATAATTTTTTTTTTCCTTTTCAACGATGTAAAAATCGAACTGCCTTATGATAGGATCGAATGATAAAAAATGGCCAGAAAACCTACTTCTGGGCATCCGACGTGTCTGGCTAACGAACTTAGCCAAGCCAATTCAGAATCCAGTCCGCACACAAAATTTCATAAGCGTTAGACGTTTCGTTCGAGAGTTATCGCGCGGATACATATATATATATATATATATATATATATATATATATATATATATATATATATATATATATATAAATTTTAGTGAATATCATTTTCGTATTCTAGGGACCTCAAAACATATTTCTGATATGGTCCCGGGCTTAGGTCGCACCATGACACCTGGCGTAAAAGCTGAATTTCCAGTTTTGGAAATTCGCTAAAAAGCATCCTATTAGGATGATTCTAATATACCATTATTATAATTACAAATAACAGAGGCCCAACAACCGAGAGGTCCAAGGAGTCCTGACCTCCCTTAAAATTACATGGACCTCTCATTAAATTACGTAAATTTTCCTTGAATTTATTTTATTTAAATATTAAAAATTCGTCAAGTGCGTACTTTTGACACGCACTAAGTAATGTCACCTCAGTGAAAATGTTAATTTATGATTTTTTAGCTCGTTTTTTAAGTACAGTGAGAATACAGCCCTGTTGCGTTTATTCAATATACGCATGTACAACTCTATAATACAGTGGGAATACAGCCCTCTTGCGTTTATTCAATATATGCATGTACAACTCTATAATTGTTATATTATATGGTTCCCCACTATAATCACACAACGAGATTAATATGTCATCCTTTGGTGACATAAAAAGTAAAATTGTTAGTGGTTTCCTGATATTTTTTATTTGCAAATCGAATTTTCGGAGACGGCATTTTCGATAACATTTTCCATTGTTATCGGAGAATTACGTTATAAAAAAATTGGGTTGTTTAAATTTTTGTTGACCCCCCCCCCCCCCCCCTGCAGATTTGTAGTTATTATGACCCTGACAAATAATAATAATTTCTATTTCGGTCTCTACACAATCTCTCTCTAATCGTTTTGGGTTTCTTTACTTTAGGAATCATACACATCTTTCAAATTGTTAATAATAAATTTTGAACACAGTACTTGATTAGGAGACATTTTCTTTTCTTATATTTTTTTACTTCTTTTATAATTCTGTATAGTTACTTTTATATTTTATATTAGTTTTGCATAACGCCACTTTGTCGGCAATACCAACGAAAATATTTCATAGAGTATAATTAAAATACCTTACTTTTTAAAATTCATATAGTTACCAATGTTTTTTATGTAATTAAAATTTTTTTTAAAGAAACAAAAGGAAAACTTCGGAAAAGTAATAAATAAGTATGCATATTATATTCATAAAAATTATTTAAGATTTTTTTTAAATACTTACTGTAACTACTTTAGATGTAATTTGCCGTTTTTTATAAGTTTTACATGATTGGGGTGACTCTCGTTAAATAGAACAGAGGGTGGAAAAAAACCACCAGCCATATTTTAATTTTACTCATTTATAATAAATACATTGCTAACATTTATTTATTAAACTTTTCATTACAGTCCGTTTATAATCAACATGACAACTTCAGTAATTAACGTATTAAAAGTCAAAAAGTCCTTAGAAATAATTATTCCTATGATTTTAACGATACATGAAGATATCCTACACGGTCCCAGAATAGTTTCGAAACTACTGTAAAAATTTTGACCAGTCTTAAATTATTTGCACTGGAATATCTCTCTAAACTTTGTGAGCTCCAGTCGAAATTCGTTTTATCCAAACCCAGCATTATCCAAACCCAAATTCAAATGTAAAAATTACTCTTAAGTTATAAGCGTTGCCGTAATGTGTTGATATTTATCTAAAATACATGCTTGACCAGGGGGTCGAAAGACCATATTTCATATTACGCGACCAAATTCTGTTCCAACCTTTAATGGAATTGGTTCCAAGGCTCCAAGCTACAAGAATTCTATTTAAAAGTATACAATTGCTTTTAAACATTTGCGTAATGTGCTAATATTTATCTCAAATACATGATCCACCAGTGGTTGATTTACCAGCAGGCTGAGTAGGCTGGAGCCTAGCGTGACAGATTTTAGGGGTGGAAAATTTGGGCTAAAAGGGCGGCAAAATTTAGAAATGACTTTTTTTTACTCGTCACTTACTTTTTTTAGGAGAAAGTGTTAAAAAGTTATTAAGAATTTTTTTTTAGCTTTTTGGGGTAAAGCAGGGGCGGCTTTTTTCACGGAGCCTAGAGCGGCACTTAGGGTAAATACGCCACTGTAATCCATCAAATGGTCGAAAAACGACATTTCATATTACACGACCTGATGCTACTTGCAATTAATTTACTGATGAAATATATGAAGTATTATTTTTAATTCCAAATGTTATCGAGTGCCTGTGAAACATTATTAATGTATGGCGGACTTTTGTTCGTATTTATACATACACTTATTGTCCAGCTTTAGCTGATACTTGAACACTCGATTTTCTTTGGCATGTTTGACCAGTTCATTATGTTAATTAAAATTCACATAGTGTTTTGAAAAGTTATCAAACTGAATCGGCTGGGAGTCGAACCGGGATCTCTTGGTTGCTAGCCAAGCACCTTACCAATTAGGCCACCGACCGCTTGTTCGAGTGCCATTCCAATCTGATAATCAATCAAACACATCCTCTCTTTTAATGCGAGACGCAGTTATATTTTTAATTTCAAATGTAAGTATTAGTTAAAAATTTTTACTTTATCACGGAGTGGAAATTATGCTTCATTACTAAGACATAATACTGTAGTTTTGTTATAGATTTTTATTTTAATTTCCACACATATATACACCAAATTTATATTATATATGTATTTTGAATTGCAAGCAAACTTTATTGAACATTTTCCACACAAAAGACAGATTAGTTATGCTGCTTTAGTTTCTATAGATTCTTTTTTAAAGAGTTAACATTACTCGTGTATGTTAAAATCGTACATACATAGGTATTATTAATGTATACATGCAGTTATCAGTGGACGTAAATCCATTCTCCCAACTTTTCCAACAAATTACAAAAAAAATATTACGGGGCTGGCAGAGTTAAGACAATAAATATAATTTTGTTTAAAACTCTTTTTTCCCGTATCGGGTATCTATTCCACATGATTTCAACTTGGTTTCTAAAATTTTATTCTACACTACTTAAATTTGGGAAAACAAAATTAGTATTCAAAGAAGTAATTTCAAAATAATCAGTCTTTTAATGTCTTCTTAAATACCAACACGTTTACAACCCCGGATCTACGATTTTTTAGAATCGGGGCAAAAACTTGAAAATGACGCCCCCCTCTCTCCAACGTTTGACATAAATTGTCAAAAAACTCATAAGTATATAAGTCTTTTACAACACTCCTATTTTTCCCGTTGCGGCAATGATAAAAATTGAGGGTTTTGTAAAGGATCAATATACGTACAAGCTGATGTTTTATTTTAATAAATTTACTCCGAAAGCACTGCAAGTTGTGCAAATTTCAAATTTTTATCACCAGCCAGATCAGAGATACAGGGGCGCAAAATTCCAAAATTTGGAAAAAAGCCAGTTTTCCGAAGTTTGTAAAAATTAAATGATACAAATTTCACAATTGCAATAGTGTGTATTTGTTTCATAATGGGTAGTTATACCCGTATACAGCTATTCTCATAAAAAATACTAACAGGTTTAAAACATTCCTTCTATAAGAAAAAAATGTTCAAAAAGTGAATTTTTCTAAATTTTGATATCCAACTTTAGGTAAAGTTTTCTTATGGAAGGGACGAAAATAGGTTAAATATGGACATCACTTAAAAAAGAGACATTTACTTCCTTTAAAATGGTTTTTATTTCAACCATTTAGGATGAACGGTTTATGAAATATGTGCATTGGCATAAATGGCTGCAAACACAAAATTCAGCGCAAATTGGAAAACAAAAATGGCTACCACGCTTAAACGGTTCAAGATAAGTTTGTTTAAGAATTGTTCTCAATACTTCAAATATAATATAGAAACAACTGGAAGAATATTAATTTTTTCTAAATTGGTCAAGCAACCAACTTTTTTTACACCATTTGATATAGACCGACCTAGTATGACCTTGGGGTCCCCTGAAGCTGACGCCCGGGGCAGGGGCCCCGGTTTTGCCCCCCCCCCCTTAGATCCGGGCCTGCACGTTAAGATAATTTTGCAATATTTTAATAGATATTTTATGAACTAAATTTACACTGAAGATATGTTGAATTGTTGAGTTTTAACATGACTTCATATTTATATATTTTTTCGAAACAAGTCAAAACTTAACAGTTGCGTTATTAAAAAAAAATACTTTTAAATGTTTAAATACCAAAATTACAAATTCATTATGACATAAGTAGTAACTGATTTGACTAATAGTGCAATATTTTTAGAATAATTTAGTTAAATTTGTTAATTATTTTGAAAATACTAAAAAAGTGTAATTTTGGCTCCAGAAGAGAAGTGAAACGATTAAATTTTACATATTTAAGGCAGCTCTGTATATTCAGTAAGTTTGTGTATAATTTTCTAACTTTTTACTTATTAAAATTGAAAGCAAATGGTAATTCCATGTTGTTTAGACTCAACACATACCACACAAACGGGATTTATTTAATTTTTCTAATTTATTTATAATTATCAATGTTATCAGTTATCAAATTAAAACAATACTCTTCCGTTTTTGTTCTATTTTCAAACCGAAAATAAAATAATGTAAAGTCTCAAACAGATTCTATTGTTCTATTTGTTAAATTTTTCATTTCTTATTTTATTATTGACGATAAATATGTTTTATTTATTTTTTGTTATACATATTTTATAGAAATAAATAATAAAAAAAATATATGTATACACCCAAACACAATAAATACGACGACAACATTATTATTTAAAACAAAAGTTTTCTTTTCAATTTTGTGTCATTTTATACAAAAACAAACAAAATAACGTAATATTTATATTTATATTGTTCTTCAGTTGAATGATTTGTCAAACATGCGACATTTGTGAAAACGGACAAAGATAACGAATCAAATTTCCAATTGTATAAAAAGAAATATGTACAGTAAAAGTGTATAACAGTGCGTTGTAAAAATGAATGAAAAACATTGTAATTATAATTTTTGTATAGGGTGAATTGACATAATTCAACGTGGAAAATTAGAATGATTTCGAACTGCAAACAAGTTAGTATTTCACAATAAACAAGTTAGCATTTCACAAGTTAGTATTTCACAATATTCACAGTTCTTTTCTGGACGTTTGTTTGTATTAGATTTAGGTACGCCCCTTTGTTCTGAATTGTTGTCAATACTCACACTTTACAGGAAAGTTACCGAAGTACATAATTGTCTTTTGTCTTCCGTCGAGTCAGTCATATTACTAAAAAGAATTTCACGCACTTTAAAAATGAAAATTTCACACCCAAATTGCCTTAATTTAACCACTCACTCTAACTCAATTCACTTTCAAAAAAAAGACTGACTTAAAGCAATTTTTTTAACTTGATGATGTCATTAACTTTATTTAAAAGCAAAGCGTTTTTTTTTTTAATTTTTAAGGTTCCGTACCTTAAAAAGGGGGGGGGGGTCAGTGTCATCGAAAAAAAAGTTTTAATTAATATATCGTGTAATTTGAAAAAGCTACTTCCAAGGATTCTAAAAATATTTTTGTTGTAATTTTTTGTCCACTGGTCTTAATTATACAGCTCAAAATTTACTGGAAATGACCTTTCCTCACTAATGTCCTAGGTTTTTAAAACAAAAATTTTGATTTCAATAGAGTTGATATTGAGTCATCGATTACCGGCAAACAATAGTATATTGTACAATAAGTGGGAAAAGAGGCTTATTTCTCACGAATATGAGTTTGTTGCGCGAGCCCGCAGGGCGAGTCCAACAATTCATATGAATGAGAAGTAAGCTTTTCCCTCGTATTTTATGCTATACTTTTTCTACGAGCACATTTTTTCTCGTACAATTTAACATAAATAATTAAAATGAAATTTAAATAAGTAGTAAAATTTTTTTAAATTTATAATGTCAATGATAAGATGTTAAAATTTTTGCAGAAACATACTTTGAAACTATAGAAACAATAATAAATAATCAACTTACATATGTATATTTTTAGTCGAATTTTCTCCGAAAAATTAGACTTATACAGTCTATACGATAAGAGCTGCGAGAGATGAGAGTAGGGGCGATATCCGTTTTCGGACCCGTAGAACACGAATATGTAGCAAAAAAATGTCTGATATATATATATATATATATATATATATATATATATATATATATATATATATATATATATATATATTCCCGCCACCTTTTAATTTGTGTAGGGCCCCCCTATGGAAGTTAAGAGATGAAATTTGGTAAATGGGGCTCATTTTCGACGCACCTCATACTATCAAAGTGGGGTCAAATTTTGGGCAAATTTTTTTTCTGACCCGACCTTTAAAACCAAACATGTACGACCACTAAAAAAAAATGCAAATACAGTAAGTACTTCTTTCGAATGAGTCACATTTATAAAAGCAGTTTTCTCCTCCTAGAGTGAAAAGCTAACACCCAAATTACCATAATACAACCAACTGTCCTAATTCGGATCACTTTTATAATATCTGATTCGACAAAGAAATTTTTTTCATTCCAAATATGTTCTTTACTGCGCTACCACCATATGAATTTTTTGACTTTTTTTAAGTAGATCAATGAGAAGGTCCAATATGGTTGTGAATGCATACATAAATATAAATTACAAAAAATTATTATTCTAAAATAACGTGCATTTGTAGCTTTTATGTATTGCTATGAAAAACAAAGCCTTGAAAACACTCGGTATGTTTTTGTTTTTTATGTTCGGGCAAAAAGAAAAAAACAAAGAAAAGATAAAAAATACCGCCATTCGATACGATAGGACACAATATGACATAATACGCTCTGACTACAATTCTCGTTCTCCATCACTATGTTTTACTTTAAACTGTGGAGTTTCAGTTTTTCATTTGTTAAAAACAATAACAAAAAAACTGCTTTCATATTTTTTTTTTTGTAAATGAAATGACAGCGAGTGTCATCTTTTATTGTTTTTTAAAAGTATTATTATAATTTTTTATATCACCATGCCTCATTTATTTATTCACTATTGTCAGAAAACAAATTCATATTTAGTGTACTAAAAAGAAATATGTTTAAATCCGACAAAAAAGGATTCACGGACTTTGTTTTGATATCATATTAATATGGATTATCAAGATGTTTTTAAATCATTTTCATTTTTGAAATAAAGAAAATCTCTTGCTTTTTACGAGAAAAATGAAATTATCTTAATCAGAAGTCGGTTGTGTATCCACATAAAAATAAAAATTCCCTGCGATGTTTTATTGATACTAACAATATACCTTTATGTGGGTCCAAAATTTACACACAACGCAAAAACTCTGTTTTCCAGTCACAGTAGATCCCTACTACGATTTCAAAAAAAAAATTACCTCTGCCACTGTATTTTTCCTTGCGTATTTGTAATTTTAATTAATATAGATACGCACGATACTATTCAAAAATCCTCCTACGAATAAATATGTGTACACGTATTATTTAACAACTATTAGGAGTTGTCAAATATTGCATAATTTGTTTACAATTACAGTAGGACCTCTGTTAACGGGATAGCAGTGTCACGCAAAAATTTTTCCGGTTAACAGACGTGTCCGCTTAACAGAGGCAAAGTGAATAATAGCATTACACAATGTAGTATTCATAACTGATTTTTAATTCAATTTTTTTTAAACTTTTTAATTCAAATCAATATCATGAACGAATTTAGGTATTTATACAAAAATATAACGTTTTTCTACAAATCCATCGTCACATTAGAATCATTGTTAACAAGTTAAAACATGAACAATTATACCTAACGCATATAAGTATACATATGCACTAGAAGTACTCGCGTCCGGTTATTGGAGGTAATAATGTACTGCCACCGTCATAAAAAATTTGTCCGGCTATAGAGAGGTGTTCGTTATCAGAGGTTCTATTATAACTGCAAAATTAGCACTTTTCATGTAAAAATTTACAGAAATTTCAAATAAAAAATTTCAGTCTGACACAGACTATAATTATATGATATTTACTCCTACATAAATTAATATTAAAAATAAGAAAATATAAGAATTAAAATATATTCATTTTCAATTTTGAACAACTTTTTAAAAATGAATCTATTATGTCATCGAAGGATGACATATTAATATCGTTGTGTGATCATAGTGGGGGAAACATTATTATAGAGTTGTACATCCAAATTGAATAATTATAGAGTTGTACATCCATATTGAATAAACGCAAGAGGACTGTAGAGTTAACAACTATAGAGTTAACAAAAAATCATAAATTAACACTTTCACTGAGGTGACATTACTTAGTGCGTGTCAAAAACACACACTTAACGAATTTTTTTTTATTAAATAAAAGAAATTCATTAAAAAATACTTCAATTTTTATTTATCTTATTGTCGGTAACCACAACTATAAGGCCGGGCGCACATTGAGACGCAGTTAGCGCAAGCAGAGCAGCACAGTTTCTGCGGCTCGTGTTGTAGAATGGAACAGCGCGAATTGAAACGCAGAGCAGAGCAGAGCAGCACTGCGTCGCACGAAACCGTTGTGGCACCCGTGAATGTGACATAGAAACTGCGCGACATTATAACACGTTCTCGAGTTTTAGTTGGTTTTATTTCGTCGAAATGAAAACAATTGAAGAAAAATAGTGCTTCTCAGCTCTGCTCTGCTTTTAAATTCGTGCTATCTCGTACTACAACAAGAGTCACAGAAACTGCGCTGCCCTACCTGCGTCAACTGCGTCTCAATATGCGCCCGGCCTTACTGTAGCATCCACCAAGTGAAAGTAGAATTATTGCTGTTATAATAAAAATTATAAAATTACAGTGATACAAAACTTGTTTTTAAACTAATTCTTTATCATCAGGGGCGGATCCAACCTTCAGCTCAGGGAGGGGTCAAATTTTTATGACTTAAGGTAGTAGTCTGGTAACTTACGCTGTTTTTCATGCCTATTTTTAGGGGCATCTTTTCTGAGAAAGAACAAATGAAAAGTTTTGAATTTTTAATATGTTTTTATTTATATCTTAAGGTAATAAAAAAATTTTCTTTGAATAAATTAAATTTTGTTTTATTATTACTATTATCACTTGAAGTTGGCGCCTCAAAAAAAAAAACGCACCTTGATGCTCGGGTGGAAAACTTTTTATATTTAAAAACAAAATTTAAGGACTTTGAATGTACAATAATTATAGTATTTTCTACGTGTGTACATTACATTTTAAAATTACAAGTTAAAATTATACTGTTTAAAAATATTAACCACTAGATTTGTTTGTTTAAAATTTGAATATTTACTTATTACTTTCATTTGTTTGAATTTTTTAGCGTAATCGTAAGAATATGTAGCAAATACTTTCAACTCAGGGGGGGGGGGTCATGACCCCTATGACCCCCGCTCTGCCTCCGCCACTGTATATCATTAGTTTCAACAACAATGAAAATAATCAACAATTTGATCTCTTATGTTCAGCAGATATGGCATTTAGTTTGGCGATGCATTTAAGCGGTATGGAACCACAATATTTTTACGACGTTGGAGCCAAAGATTTATATGACGCGGGTGCTAATTTAATGGCGGGCATAATTTTAAATCGAGACAATCCAAATCCGCTACTAGCAAAATTTCAACCAATCAACTGTGATACGGACGTCGAAAACAAATATAATCGTCGGGGTAGTGAAACCTCAATAAAACATGGTACTATGATTTTTAGTTCGCATGAAAGTGGTTCTGCATCACCATCGTCCACCTCGAGTGGTTTTATTTCGGAAGAGTCACGAGATGATGCTCCAACGAACGTCGTACAGCCAGTGGCCGGAAATGTATTTTTTAATTGCCACATTCCACCACCAGTGACGCCAGCTTTGAATACGGTTGTATCAAGAACTTCTATATGTCCAGCAACATCAATCATTCAAAAATCTGAGGTAAATTTGAGTATTTTTTTTCCTTCGAAATCTACTGTGAAATTTATAAAGATAATTTTTTTTTAGTTTAATTAATATATTAGGGGAGCAGGGGATAATTGGAGCCTAATAAGGAAAAACAAAAATATCTCGAATCGTTCTAACAATTTATTTTAACTTCCCACACGGAGAGAAAATTCCTATAAAAATTACTGTGCTCATACTACAATCGACGTGTAACAGGCGAACATATTCAATTTTACCGTACAAAAGTTGGATATGTTCGCCTGTTACACGTCGATTGTAGTATGAGGACAGTAATTTTTATAGGAATTTTCTCTCCGTGCATAGGAAGTTATTGTAATGGGTCCGATTTTACGAATCGCTAATTTTGACATATCTCCACGTTTCAAGGTCACTAGAATCCGAATCCATCGTTTTTAGCGTGATGTCTGTGCGTGCGTTCGTTCGTTCGTTCGTGAATTTTTTTTCGTCTCGCATATCTCGAGAACAAATGATGATATCAACTCCGGACTAATTTCATTAGATGCGTAATCCAAAAATGAAGGCCGGATAAAGTTTTCAGCAAATTCGGATTAGCGGTTTGATTTTTGTGGTAAAAAAAAAAAAAAAAAATTTTTTTTTTAATAATTAAAATAGAATTAACTTTATTAAGATAACATAGATTATATGGATTTTTTACCATAACATTATTATATAATGGCCTAAGAACCTTCCTTGATGTTAAAAACGCCAGTATATTATTATAAAATTTAAACAAAAAAAAAAACGAAATAAGAAACTGTTTTTGAAATATATTTTGTCTCGCATATCTTGAGAACAAATGATGTTATCATTTGTTTGATAAGGGTGGAGCCCCCACCCTTAGGTACAGAAGGACAAAGCCCCGGTATGGTGCAAGGGGCAAAGCCTCTATCGGGGGTCCAGGGGAGAAGTTGCCCGAAATGGAAAAAGAATTATTTATGTACAGTAGTCTCTAGTCTTTAAGGACACCCAATGTAAAGTTGACAGTGTGGGTAGACCTGTCCCCCAAATTTTTTTATTGGAACACATAGCTTGTTTATTTGACCAATAAATAAGCTGAATTTTAGTCAACTAAACAATTATTTTTGGTCGAAAGATATTTTTTCCTAAAGACTACCGTCCGCTCCCATTGCCCGACAAGTCGGGAAATGAGAGCCTAAAATTTACTTTAAATTCGATAAAAATTGTGAAAATAAAATCAGTCTTCAAAAGCAAAATAAGTGAAAAAATAGAGCAAATAAAGGTGTTTTAGTAATGAAATTTAACTTTATAATCAATATAAAAGAATTATTCTAAGAAATCTAAGGATTTAGATTCTAAAGATCAGGGCAAAGAACACAAATATAATCAGTTACGCTATCGGAGTCAAAACATTCTGCGTGTGTCCAGTTTCCACCGCTTCTGCAATGATACCATAACTATCTTTGCAAAAAAGCTTTGCATTAAACCTTTTTCAGATAAGAACCACACAAGTTCTCATTTCCCGAAATTCACCATTTTGTGAAACATGGTTATAGTTGCAGATTTCAATATTCATTTGTTATCACAATTCTGATAATAATCATAACAAAAGATAGGCAAACTTAGCTACATAATTCGTGATAATTAATTCAAATAAAAAATTTAATTTAGTTGTTACTTTGACATATTGTTAAAACTATTTTGTTAGAAGCACCGAGCACAAAAAACAAAACCTCTCATAACAACTGAATGCGTACAACTACGGGAATATGCGCATTAGGAAAGCTTAGCCGACACGCACTAAAGACGTTTAAGTTGTACCTATACTAGCGAATACAAGTATTAGAAGCGTGTACTTTTGCACCGCTTCCATTACCCGGCTCTCACTATCCCTCGCTCCACTATATATTTATACATTTTTATCTGTAAAGTTAATAACAAGTAACGCAAATATACTTAGACCTGCAACAAATATTTGGCAACACTTTGATATTCGGCATATTCGGCTATTTTTTTATATTTGGTCGAATACCAAATACTGAACGATTATTCGGCTGAATATCGAATAATGGAAAAAATCAATCCACGTCATAAATATATTATGCATACACAAGTACGCACACATACAGTTACATAGTCATGATATGCGTACTGTTTTACGTATTTAAAAAAATTTAAATTTGAAAAAGTTTTAAAAAAACCGTTAAATCTACCATTTATTATTCTGTTTAAAAGATTTAAACGCATATTTTAAAAATTTGTACTGATTTAAAAAAAAAATGCTTACCACATATTACAGTGAAATCAGACGATTTTAATCAAATCTGTAAATGAAAATACAAAAATGAGTCATTAAAAATGTCACTAATTATTTCGCTAAAAATTAAAATCAATGGTTAAATTATTTTTCAATTTTATTCAAGGAAATTTCATCGAAAGGTGGTGGAAATGTCAAATTCAATGAATCCAAAACTGACCCACAAAATAATTCAACCTCAGCTGGAATGCAGTTTAAAAATCATAATTTAACAATAACTAAACCATTCGATCAACTCCTTACAAAAATCACTAAAAATGATGACAGCTCTATTCAAGAGCGACTTCTAAAAATAGAAACTAATAATAACAACATTAATCAAGTAAACAATCTCCAACCCGAAATTGAACCAACGCGTCATTCAGTAAACGCAATTAGATATCAAAATCGTAATATACTCGATTTGGGACAGCACATGTTCAACGATTTGAAAGCTTGGAATTATACACCGGCGCAATTACAAACGGGGAATTCCCGATTTTTTTTTGATAATCGTTCGCAGTATCATCGACTAGCCACCAATTGTCCGGAGTATGTGGACGATGATTTTTTACACCCGTGTTCCGAATGTGGATTTTTAATACCCAAATTTTGACAACAATTTTTTTTTTCGTTTTTAATGTAATTCGAATTTTATTTTGTATGAAAATGAAAATGATTGCACTATAAATTGTACATAAGACAACATGCTGACAAAAAGCATGAAGAAATTTAATAATAAAATATTCCACTAGTAGACAGTATTCAGAAAAGCTATGGGTAATTCTTTGATAACAAGAACCACCCAAAAACTAAAAGTTATAAATTTTGCTGACACCTGTATAATCTATAAGTGTTGTGAAGTTGTACTGATTTAAAAGTTACCAGATATTGAGTTGTTTTTGTGGGATACACATGGGCAAAGTGACTCAAGTGTAACTCTATTGAAATCAAATTTCACATCAGTCAATAGTTCTTCTAATAGTTTCGAAGTAACTTAATTTTGTAATTCAAAATTTCAATTTCAATTTAACAAATCAACCAACTGCGGGGAAATTATAATTATAAAGAACAAAAAGTTCAAAAATGACGACGAACCCGCAAATTACAAGTGATAAAAATCACCACATGATAAATTCAAAACCAAAGAGAAAATAAAATTAAAAATAAAATGCAAGTCAAGCTTAACTAGTTTTCACCGTTTAAACGGTCATTTTCAAAAACAACAGACCCAAATCGTAGTCAAAAATCATATCGTTTAAGAAAAGGTTTAAAAATTGTCAAAAGTGAATTTGTAGAGGTATAAAAATACCAGAATCAAGATATAACCACATAGTTACAAAAATTATGTGGCTAAATAATTTTCGTAACTATGTGGTTATATCTTGATTCTGGAATTTTTATACCCCTACAAATTTACTTTTGACAATTTTTAAACCTTTTCTTAAACGATATGATTTTTGACTACGATTTGGGTCTGTTGTTTTTGAAAATGACCGTTTAAACGGTGGAAACTAGTTAAGCTTGATTTGCATTTTATTTTCAATTTTATTTTCTCTTTTATTTTTGAATTTATCATGTGGTGATTTTTATCACTTGTAATTTGCGGGTCCGTCATCATTTTTGAACTTTTTGTTCTTTATAATTCCATTCCAATTTTTGAAAAAGTTTACAAATCATTAGTGTTAGAAGTCTCATCCTCTCTCCAGCCACCTTTGTCCATACAAACTCAAAAATTTTTGAACAATTTATTGAAAATATAATAACAATTGTATTTTAAGTTTTTTCTCGATCCTTTGAAAAATGATTTCGACTGGTTTAAACGTGGGTTACTTTGCCGATGTCTACTGTACAGTAATAAATAAATACCTCTTACCTTAGAGAGCAGCATAACTTCACAAAACATAAAAATAGAGGAATCATCAACATTTAAAACTATAAATTTTCGAGTAGCTCCCGTTATCAGAGAATCGCCCATATATTTTTTCCCAGAGTGGACAGTTTTATTCTAACTGTTTTTAACAATGGAGGTTATCCTTCGTGATTTACTAGAATGGGTAAAGAAAGTTGGAACTCCATTCTAGTGAAACATCAGAACATGTTTATCAAAAAGTGCATGTTTTCAGTTTTTAATGTGACTGAAATGATACGCTTATTATTATTATACCTACTTTCCTAGCTGTAAATAGTTATTTTTGATACGTATATGCGTAAAGAGAGGTATTCTAGCAGGCTTAATTTGGGGCGCGATTCTAAGGGACTGACACATACACAACGAGATCGAGTGCGCTGTGTACCCCCACGAATCGTCAGACGAGTGGGGGTAAGTGCACGAGATCTCGTTGCGTATACGTCAGTCCCTTTAGCGAGTGCCTCAATTTAAGCCTACTGGATACCTCACTTTAAGTGTACGTATGGAACATAATTTTTTATAACGACGGCTTCTAAAGTTTAATAGAGAGAAAAAAAATTAATTATTTCTAAACAATTTTAGAAAATAGTAGTTAATTTTCTTTTATAGGGTTATATGTTTAATTTCAATAAATGAATATCATTATTTTCTCGCACGGTCAGCTATTTTCATGCACGCTACTGTACTTTCACGCACGCTACTGTACTTTCACGCACGCTTACTTTCATTTGTTTTACCACACAAGGCTCGCCACACAAGACTCGAATATTGAACTTTAGAAGCGGGAGTTATAAAAATTATACATTTTCAATACAATGGTACAAAATAGATAATATAATTTACAAAATGTAATTTTGAGAGTTCCTATTTTAATTTTATTATAGACAGTATTTTTAAAAATTTTGTACGTGCCAATGTAAGCTTTAATAAAACAATAAATAAATAATTTTTGTTTTAATTTTAATACAGTGTAAAGTGTCTACAATGCCAAAGGGGATGAATAAAGTTCGACCATTTTTCCCTAAGTAATTCTAGCCTGATATAGGCCACACTATATTATGTTGTCCAGGATTCTGGAGACTTCTCAAATACTATTGGATTATGAGAGAAGTTAACGTGAGGTGGAATTTTTCCGTAAGGAGGATTATAGATCGAAAAAGGGCTTAAAATAAACAGCTAGATGGAACTTGGGTACCTAGTCATCGTAATTATGGAACACTGGGTAGTGAGGTTACAGTACTTATGAACCACTGAGTAGTATGATCACAGTGATTATAGGCTATTGAGTAGTAGAGATGTGCTCGTGAGTACATTTTTACTCACGATCACGCACAGTCACGAATTAGCTTTTGTATTCACGCCCGATCATGAACGAGAAAATTTATTTCTCTTCACACTCACGCACGATCACGAACAAAAAAAATTTATGCTTTCACACTCACGCACGCTTACGAACTAAACATAAAAATCTTTGAAACTAATCGTTGGAATTTTGAATAAAAATCACTATCGCTTTAACAGTCAGTTAAAATTATGTCCTTGCGATAAAATCAGAATACGGTTAATACGGTTAACATTATTAGTGAGATTAATACTGATGCAAGTTATATACTATTTAATTTTTTCTGGAAAGTGAGAAAATTTTCAAAATTTTTCATGTAATAATTTATTGTTTAATTTTTGTTCTTATTGTATTTGTATATAAACATGACATTTCGCACAACCAAACCAAATATGTAGTTTTTTAACAAAATTGTGACAAAATATTTTTTAGTACCTATAAATACATAGATAATAAATTTTTTTTTAAGTAATGATAATAATAAAATAACTTAAAATATTGAAAAAGATAATATTCCTTTAAGTAACCCATAATATGCTCTTTATATTATGTCTTAATGATCATATTATTCAAAACTGTAAAACTGACCTTGTTACTCATTGGCTGAGACCGTATATCCACACATCATGAGAGATGCAGGCTAATTTTAAGAATTTGTTAAAAATTTAAGAAATTATTTAAAAACGGAAGAAATACTCAGAACAACATCATAAACACTGTTGGATATTTCTAATTTGTAAATCATTTTGTATACACTCCATGTAAAGGACTGGAATTTGTTAGTAAGGGTTATTTCTACCTACTTGTGCTTGTAAAAACCAATATATAAAAAAAAGATTTTTTTTGTAGTTAAAATATCAAATTGGTTTAGTTAATATTCCCTAAAATTGAAAATAATAAATTATTTAAAAAATTTTTATTCATGGTCATCAACTTTTCGTGACTCACGAATTATTCACGACAAGAAATTAAATGTCACGATCACGCCCACTCACGCACGATCGTAAAAAATTATTCACGATCACGATGGGTCACGCGTGACCCGCCGGGTTATGCGTTAATTCACAATCTTGGCACATCTCTATTGAGTAGTAAGATCATGGACCACTGGGATTATAGACCACTGGGTAGTAAGATCATAATGATTATGGACGATTGGGTAGTAGTTATAGTGATTAAGGATCATTAAAATCGTAAAATAAATTTTGATTCTTTTTAACGTTTGAATGGAATGGTCTTTTCCACTGCATTTTATTTTTGGATTTTATCCGTAAATACTTATATATTAATTCGTTATCAATTACTGACCCCAACCTTCGGAATGAGCGGGAATGGAACAAAAAATTACTTCCGGCAACATCTCTATTTTAAAATCGTTTAGCAAGTGAAACCAATTCCGTACAAATTTTCGGAATATTTAACTTAAAAGTAATTGAACCCATAATTTAGATATTTTTACGCAGACGAAACGAGCCCGAAACCTCTCCTTGTAAAAGTTGAAATCTTCGAGTGAATCATCCTGTATATATGTATATACTTATATTATTATAGTTCGTATTGTTCTGATATCGGTTGATATCGATGCATCAGAGACAACTTTTTGTATTGATTCCAGTCACATCAAATTTTATGTATAATATTTTATTAGAAATATGAATATATGAAATACATTGTTATAATATGAATTCATGTATAAAAATAGTAGGTGGTAAGATTATTATCTAACACTATGATATTTTGGCACATAATAATAAAGGAATAAGACATCGTATTTTTACGTTATCTTACATACATTAATGTGTTCATGGTGACGCTGTTTCATGGCTTTTTAATTGATTTTTTTGGCGATAAATTTTTGTTAATATTTTCGTTGAAGGGTATTTAATGTAACAAACTAAGAATTTTCTTGTACGTCTAAAAACATTTTTTTTTTTAATGAATCTTCCGGCTATTTCAGCTGAATACGAAATGAAAAAGGGTGACTTTATTTACGTGGCCGTAATAAGAACTAGCATTAAAAAATTTAATTGAATTCTTTTATTTAACTGATTCTACCAGAAGTTTCAACATAAGATCAACATTGAGATCAACACGGTTGATCGAATTACTTGTGTGCAAAATTTTCATTTTAGCTACTGCGATCACTTTTGAAAAATAAAAATTATTTCCCTCAAAAATAAAATTTTTTTACACACATTTTACATTTTAGAGCTTCTTCAATAATTTTCGTTTGGTGTCTGTTCGTCTGTCCGTCTGCGTGTCGCCAGTTTGCACCAAGTACCATAACTTCTGAACTATTTAATTGTTTTTAATAAAATTTTCAGAAAATATGCAATTTGGTTCCTAGATGGTCCCCTACAAATTTAATCGAAATCGGAGTAACGGTAACTACGCCGCTACCATGTCATTCCATTAATATACTAAATTGCACCAAGTGGTATAACTTCTGAACTATTCTTTTTTATGAAATTATCAGAAATGATGTGGTCTGGTTCCTAGATGATCCCCTACAAATTTCATTGCATTAGGAGTAATAGTATCCACGGCGCTACCATGAAGTCCCATTAAATGTCAATATCTTCCTTACTGCTAGTCCCACTTCGTTCAAATTTTTAAAGTATTTTTGGGGTTAGTTTCTAAAATGTTTTTGCTATTATTTTATAACTTTTAAGTATTTTGAGTTACAACAATTTTTTTATGAACTTTAAGGCGAAAATATAATTTCACGGTATATATATTTGGTAGAGTACTATTTTAAAGTCTTGTACGAGTACGAGGAAGCTGTGTGTCACAGCCCATTGGCAACGTATTTCTAGTAGTTTCTAGTCCTGCTTAATTTTGGTATAAATAGAAAGAATAGCCTCGAAAACACGTAATCCGTTTTCAGTTTCATGGTTATATCATTTCATTTGCGGTTTTTGAGGCACTGAAAAATTGTAATAAGCCTGATGACGTCATTAAATTAAAAAATTTGATTATTCTCAAATCAAGCTTTATTAAAGTGATTTGAATTGTCATGATTGACTGAATTAGGGTAATCTAAATGTGAACTTTTTACTATTATATTGATAGAATTCCTTTTAGAGATGCTACTGATTCGACAAAAGTCTTTTCTCTAGTGATTTAACGTCCCTAATTTTCGTAAATAATAGGCAATATCGTACAAATAAGCGTCTGAATTAAATATACAAATTGCTGTAATTTATGACAAACAATTGATTAGAATAAAAATTCTCTATTGAAAATGCCTTTTTTGAATAACCACGCCAAAAAAATGCTAATTTTATTAAATAGTATCATGTCTCTATCTTTATAAATACAAAATATTGAAACATAAAAAATAAAAAGGTAATAAAACATAACTAAAAATTACTATGTCCCCCCGGAAAAAAATGCAATTCTAAAAAAATTTCAAGGGATTGATGTCACGATTTTGATGGGGGATGATGTAAATGTTTATATCACAATCTGATTGTCCTCTTGTGAATAACACCCCGACACGCCGTCATGGTAAACCCCACGTCGAAAAACACACACTCCCTGTATTATTACAACAATATTAAATTCAGTCAAAGCAAATATATGTACATATGTTTATAACTTCTTCCCGCAGGACACCACCTCCGTCATTTATCACTCAATAGAAACGATATTAATTTATTAGGTACACTAGCTTAAGGTAGTTCTACGGGGATATTATGTAAATATACAAAGTTGTGAATTAATATTATCAGTATTAATGTTATTGTTGTTACCTTTTTCCACACCATCATGTACTCGATAGCCTTGATATCAAACCTATATTGATGAGCTATAAACAAAATAATACCAAAATAACATTTTTGTATAGTTTTAGCGAATTTCCAGAATGGAAATTCAGCTATTACAGCCGGTGTCATGACGCGACTTGAGCCCGGCACTATGGCATAATTTGTTTTGAGATCCTTAGAACCCAAAAATAATATTCACTAAAATTTATATATATATATATATATATATATATATATATATATATATATATATATATATATATATATATATATATGTATCAGCACGATAACTCTCGAACGAAATGTCCTAGGTTTACGAAATTTGGTGAGAACGTTGGAAGTCCAAAAATCTTGGATGAGTTTTTCAACCAGACACGTCGAATGTCAGGAACATGGTTTTTGTTCTTGCAAAAAATTAGTTTTTTGCCAAAATTTGCTATAATTTAAAAGTTTTTGCCACATTTTTTGTACACCATTGCAAAGACGGAAAAAACCACATAAAAAAGGTTTTTGAACTATTATTCTAGGTTAGCTAGTTTTTGAGAAATTAAGAAAAAAAGTCAGTAGAATGGATTGGACAGTTCTAGACCCACCATCGGATTTTTTTGAGCGACCTCAAGGAGGAGATACCATTTCAAAAAATGAAATACACCTGTCGCAGCATCCTGCATAACATAGCGAATTTCCATTTACAAAAGTACTTTTTTCTCGGAAACTAGTTGATATAGAATAATTGTAAATAAAAAAAAACTTCTTTATGTGATTTTTCCGCCTCATTCCGCCAAATTTTTTTCACGAAAAATGTCCAAAAAACCGTAAACGTTTTCACGAAATTTCTTAAAAATAAGATGTTTCGTTCTTGAGTTATCGTGGGGACATATATATATATATATATATATATATATATATATATATATATATATATATATAAAGGTTTTTTTTACTTAGAATTATTC
The DNA here is from genome assembly GCA_035578155.1 of Brachynemurus nebulosus. Taxonomy (NCBI): domain Eukaryota; kingdom Metazoa; phylum Arthropoda; class Insecta; order Neuroptera; family Myrmeleontidae; genus Brachynemurus; species Brachynemurus nebulosus. The sequence continues at coordinate 9,124,005 of JAPWDM010000005.1, read as the reverse complement.
TATATCACTATATCAACTAGTTTCCGAGAAAAACGTACTTTTGTAAATGGAAATTCGCTATGTTATGCAGGATGCTGCGACAGGGGTATTTTTTTTACATTATCTCCGAAACTGAACATTGAATCGGCTTCAAATTTCGTGAAACGTTTACTTATGTATGTAAATAATAAATGTTAATTTAATAAGAATAAATACTATGCCGAAATATTCTCATTTATCATTTATTTTGCAGTTGATCTCATTATTATAGGAAGGTTTTATGAAAAGGCTAAATTATGAAATTAATCAATTTTTCTTGGATAATTTCGAAAGTTTCAACATTTTTAAACCTTATAGTCCTTATCTAGTTTAAATTCTTGTCTCTCCAATATCCTTCAATATGTGCATTCATTAAATATTTGTTGCAGTCGCACAAGACTCTTCGAGTAGTGTGATCCCGATATCTGTCGTAAATTAAATACCAGATTACGGAGGCAATATGAGCGCAACAACCAACAAGTGTTGCCCCTACCTTGTACTGACAATACCAGGTTAGTACCGTTGTACTCTATCAAAAGAGAGTATATTTTGGAAGCTGTGCGCCTAGACTGAATCTTTATTCTGAAAATATCACTCTTCTTTATGTAAAAATATTTTATAAAGACCTTTGTCATCTATGTAAAAGTGGGAAATTTTTGTCACTCCTATACGTCGTCAGAACGGCGAACTGATATGTTCCAACAAGATTGTGCCGTGGTGGCACTTCAATAAATTTATTTTATGCATTTATATAATGATCAATTTTTTAATTGTAAAATCATTTCATTTGTATTTATCTATGAGCGCAGAGTGGAAGCAATGTAATTTTTAAATAAATTGTACAGTAACATGAGAACATTAAAATAACATAAAACAGAAACTGCTTCTTACTTGCGCTCTATATAAAGAAAATTGAAATGTTATTGATGTGTGTTATTTTGAACAAAAATCACAGTTAGACCAAAGTTTGGCGTCTCACAGGTAATATCAATTGAAATTTTTTTTTCTTTTATATACATATTTTCTTGTCAGGCACATAGTCAACTTTCAGGATGCATAGAGAAAACATTAAATCGTACACATTTTTATTTTCGTTATTTTGGGGCGAAAATAAGGTCTTATCGATACCCCTCCTTTTTGAATATTACAGAAAATTTGATTAAAAAAAAAGATTTATCAATCAATACTTTTACAGTTTTGTATTGGTCATATTTGGCCACACTTTCCTGTATATCTCGCCCCTCTTAGCGCATAACGTAGTATATGGATGGCCCCTAATAGATGAAGTGAAAACTTTCTCAGAAAAAATGAGGCTATTGATTATACAAAACAAGTCTTGGATTAGGAAAATCGTGACGTAATATCAAATTCTGTGACCATCCAAAAACCAAATGTATAATTCTGTAGATTTTAGAGTATTCCGTTATAATTTATATTATACATTATGTATTAGTCTATTATATTCGTGTATATATATATACATATAGGTATATTTATTTAGCAGTAAAATAAATAAAAAAAATTATCTCATTGTGTTGAAAATTTAGTACGAAATAACACTATATATATATATATATATATATATATATATATATATATATATATATATATATATATATATATATATATATATATATATATATATATAAATGAAAGCATCCAGAGCTATTATGTTTATTCATTGATTAAACTAAAAGTCAGTTTAAAGTTTTTCATTTTTAAATTTTTCCATTGTGGATGAGTTTCGTTGGTTTTTCTGTTGTGAAAAGTTCGACGAATATAGAAAATATTATTATTACAGTCATGTTTTTTAAACGTGAATGATAATAATAATAACAATCTATTGTTATACGAACACAAAGTTTACAGTCTGTTTGTATTGTCATGTACCTATATAATGTAGGTACTATACGTCAACTATTATAATTCAGAAAGGATTATCTTTATGTGATAATCTTTTGCCTTTGATAAAAGCGCATTATTAATGTGAAATAAAAATCAATCTTTTGTTCTTTCTGTTCTCATTTTGTATTCCATATGGTACCTTCATTTACAGCTACAAGGAGTTTTAGAATTAGTACTAAATAATTTTTAGCGACTCAATCAACTATTCATTACGTACAAACTCTAAAAATTGTCCCAACTATCTATTCTACCGTGAATTAGTTAAATTAGTAAAATTATAAACTAATCTATTTAGTGATAAAAGAAATTAAAAAAAAAATTAAATAAATAATTAAAAGAGAATAACCAAGGTTTGAACTCGGATTTCCTAGTTCCCTAGTTTATTAAACAAGAACGCTCCATTGAACTATATTCAGTGCTCTTACCACACATATTTTTTACGTATATACATTACAACGGTAACGTAAAATTTGACTACCTATAACTTTTATGGAATAAAATTGTTCGAGATAATTATATTTTAGTACAAAATTCTTCGGAAGAACAAACCTCTTTACCACTTACTTTTTCAGATGGTATCTGCTTGTTCTTTTTTTATTTCTGTAACTTTTAAAGTTACCGATCAAAATTCCTATGAAGTAATACTACCTCTATTTTTACTTCAAATTTTTTAGATCGATAATTTAAAAATTACAGACAGCAAGACAAAAGACCTTTAATTTGATGCTCAGCATTGGGAAATTCAATTTCATTTTTAGAACCTCCCAAACGGAAAAGTATCTCAAGAAATTAGAAAATATTTTTTGTTAATATATTAACTGAAATCTCTTTACTCGTAGAAGGAATTATGAAAAGTGAGATAGACAAACGGATAGAGATGACGAAACTCTAAGGTGCGGTTCACAATAGGCGACTTAATTTCTATTTTTTAAGTTACTTCCGTTAAAACACCACATAAGACCACTCTAACGATTAAACATGTTTTATTCGTTTACTTACTGAATAAATGAAGGAAACAAATTATTAAGTAATACTTTGTTTTATTGTGTACCATATAAATCACTTTTTTTAACCTAGATTTAATCACTATTTATTAAACTTAAGTTTTCTTAAGCTCTTCCAAATGCCCTTGCAGGGAACACGGCTCCAAACAAGGCCAATATTATACATCAGTCGTTCAACTTAAAAATAGATTTGTAACAATTAATATCTACATAATAAGCTCTTTCATTTGAGTGAAACATTAAATGCTCAATATATTTTTATCATCTATAAAAAACATAACGAACATTACTTGAACACCATCGTATAACTAAGAATATATTAATGGAAATTATTTAAAAATAATAGTAATGAGCATTATATTCATATCAAATAACTTGCCGATGCGTTTTATAATGAAATTAAAAACTTTTTTTTTTTACCTAAAATGGCCTTCTTATGGGTCTGTTCTTTGTAAGGCCACAATGTTCCTAAGAAGGCCAAACTAACAATTATCTATGACTCTTTGATATTAATTATAATAAAATAATAGACACTACAGACTGAGTACTGTAGTTATCACAATCTTATCATGGCACATAGTTAGTCTTCTAGTCAGGAATGTTTAAAATCAACGTTCATATGTTCATGGTTTGTAGACGTTCCTTGTAAGGCCCATGTACCCTAGCAAGGCCAACCGTCAACTTTTTTATTGGCCTTATAAGGAACCACCGGCTTTCCTAGAAACACTAACAATATTTTAACTTAAATCGAGGCAAAACTATTTTTTTTTCCTTTAGTACCATAAACATATTCTTATACGACAATTTACCGTACAAAAATATGAGATAATAATAAGTTATTTAACTAAAAATTACATTTTGTTGTGCGCACGAATAACAATTGTAACGTTGACGACCGAACTCTACGAAGCGTGCGATCGCACTGTTGCAATAGCGACGCGAGGCACTCGTCACCGCGTCTGTGGTCTTGAGTTTGATGGATCTTAGTGTATGTAGAAGGAATATGTCTTTACATGTCAATAACTACGACTTTCTAATAGTTGGCCTTCTAAGGAGCAAGGCCTTCCATGGTACACCCACCTTAAAATTGAAATTCTGATACCAACGATTACTTGATCGGCAATTTTAAATCGACAAGTGGATTCCACTGGTTGTTTCAACAAGACAACTAGCGTCATTGGACTTTTGGACTTTTAAAAAATGGACTCAAATAGCAACTCTTAAAAAACTCACACTGTATATTACATAAACGTACCTTGCAGTTAACTTGCATCTATTAATGTGCACGATAAGCATAAAACATGTTATATTATATGTCTATAGTTAAATATATATATATATATATATATATATATATATATATATATATATATATATATATATATATATATATATATATATATATATATATATATATATAGTATTTTTCCGCTATGTAGCAACTAATCGCCTCTTTCTATCTTTATCTATTAGTCTGTCATTGAATAGAGATAATATATTTTTACCAATACAAATGTACATATTTTGAATACAATTCTATATAACTTACTTCCACTCTTCTATACGCTGGGTTCTGTAGAATAAGGAGAATGGTTAACAAAATATATTTCAAGAGTTATTCCATATAAAATTGAAAATTTATTTCAAGTGAAAAAGTACTGTATTGTGAAATTTAATAGAATATTTGTTTTTCGATTGAATTTTTTAAAATAATTTTAAAACTAAGCATTTCTAATTATTTTATGTAGACGAAATATTAAATTTATATTATAATTTTTTTTAAAAGTGACCTAAATAAAGCTAGTCTGTACAAAACTAAAAATTTTAGTGCGTGTATTTTATATGTCATTTAAGTATGCTGATAAAAAAAGTTATATGTTAAAACAAGAGAAATTGGTGTAATTTAAGTGTTTTTCGATCATGCTAATAAAAATTTGCCAGAAAAATTCTAAGAATTGAATTGTAAAGTATAGAAAATGGAGAAAGCGCAGCGCAAAACGTTAAAAGAACGTGAATGGGACTAATGGTGTAAATGAAACAGGCAAACTTATGAATAGGATATTTAAAAAAAAAAGAAGAAGAAACGAAACATTCAGAGCGTGATTAAGTTCTTTTCCTAGGAGTCATTAACAAAAAGTTTTCAACAATCAAAAATCGTGTTTAATCATAACAGAAAAATTATCGTGCATATTCATTATTGAATTGACGCAAACGCATACCGTATTTAGAAACTTTAGCGGTTATATATTTAAATTTTGCGCGAAAATTGTTTCTCATACAACCGAAAACGACCAAAATATTCTTTAGTCCAATACATATTTACTAACAAAACTCAACTAATACAATGAGACCAGTATGCCCTGTGAATTACGAGACTTATTTGGCTTAAACTCTATATAAACCTGTATAAACAAAATTTAAATTATCTAGGTATTTTGGCTTAAACAAAGAACAAAAAATCCGTTTTTAAAAGTTTTCACGAAAACTAGTTTACATGGAATTGTGCTCCAAAAACTATTTCGAAAAATATTTGAATTTTGGCAAAAACTCGAAAAAAAAATTTTCCCACTTGTAAAAGAACTAAAACTGACTGACTTGACAATTATTCCCTCATAAAGTTTTCTCATTTATCCAGTTTGTTTCCGTTTGTTAAGACTGGATCCCAGTGGCAATTTCAGCAAGTCTATCCGAGCCTACCCAAAAATTTTGAAAAAAGATAGGTAAATTTAATAATTTGTGATATTTTTTTGTTTGCTCTCCGAGGCTCTTGATTTTTCTCTGCGGCCCTTTATCATATGTATACAAAAATTCAAGCCTACTCAAAATAAAAATCGCCTCTGTCTCGATTGTAGATTGTAATAGTACATTGAGAAAAAATTACAGTAAAAATTACGGAGCTACCTCCGGTAAACCAGGCTCAAGTGACCAGTCGGTAGGAAATTATCAAGAAAAAATATAAAAAATGCCTTTCAAACATTATTTTTTACGATTCATTTGAAAATTTTTCCTGTGCAGCTTAAGAATTTTTCCTATACAGCTCCGTAAAATTCGATGGGCTAGTAAAATTTCAAGTGGATACCAGGAAAATTCACTCAGTTTTTGTAAAATTATACTAGACATAGAAGAATTTTTACGGAGCTACAGTGTAATTTTTACTAAGCTAGACGGTAGACGCTATTTGTTATCTCTATTTACTCCTTGAAACCTGTCTTTCAGCGTCTCTCTCACACAAGCATCATACATAACTGACGATAAACAGACCGCACCAAGGTCATTTTGAATACCTAACTCACCAGCAGTCCGACCGTTACCAGTTTAGTAACAGTGGAGCCATGTTAGTGAGTTGAAGTGTACCAGGAGTGTCATCATTTTTTTTTCCTTTTATAATAAACTATTTAATGGACTTTACATTTAAAACAAAGAATTGTTATTTGTGTTTCATAAAAATCGCATTATTTTACTATAGATCAAGAACTAATAATTAAGATATAACAATTAAGATTTTTATATGTACTGATGTTTATTGAAACATGTTTTTCCACAAATAATAATAAAACACAGAACATTTTTTCAATATTAATAATTTGATTTTAATCCTTACCCTTCTATCAATATCTTTTTAAACTATTTTAATTCAATTATTTATTAATAAATAAAAAGAAAAAACCTTATAAATAATACGGTAAGAGAGTAGAATTTTTTATGTACAGCGCCGAAATTTTTACGGAGTCACAGTGTAATTTTTACTGTGCAGTCAAATTTTACGCAGCCATACGGTAACTTTTAGTATACTCATCGTACTTTTTCCTTTGCCTGTCACTTATACCCGCATTACCAGAGAGCTCCGTAATTTTTTACTAGAAATTTCCGTAAAAATTACCGTATTTTTTTCTCAGTGTAGATCGTTTCAGAAAATACAGTATTACGTCATTTGTATCGTTTCGTCATGAAACGTCCAACGATGCAATGATAAAACAGCACCATATACGTATAATACACCCTGTATATAACTATAAGTAAGATAGTAGTTACTACTACAAGTATAGGAGCAGCTTTCACATCACTTGCTATTGCTAACCGAAAAGCAAGCTTCTTTATAGAATAATATACATGGACTAAATACACAACATACACATGTACAGCAGTTGTTAGATTTTCCTATTCACAAAGTCCGCCACATTAGATATACGTCATCATCATCATTTCATATATCGTTCAAGAAGGAGCGATTCATTTTAGACAACTTTTAACCATTTTCCATCTTACTTGCAAGTATTATTCACAAAATAGTACTATCATTGTTGAATGCACTCGCCTCGTGTGCTGTATGCGACGCGCTATTGTTCCCGATTTACTATTGTTCCTAATCAAATAAAAGCCCATCTATATTATGTACCAACAACTACAATATAATATAGTACTATCACAATGCTACCGTGGTACTACCTAGGAAGGACACTGAAAAAGTAAGTGTAGTAAACATATTGAATGGTAATAAGGAGCTTGGACTGTTACAAAAAGATCGCCCGAGAGTGAATCAGACTCGCACAGTTAGGGTTCTTTACAGTGAGCAGTCAGTTGAACAAATTAAACTTTTTATTTTATTAACTTCCCATAGGAACACGGAGAGAAAATTCATATAAAAATTACAAAGCTCAGCACTACAATCGATGTGTAAAAGACGAACATCTTCAATTTTGTACGGTAAAAATATAAAAATTATAATTAATCATAGGAAATTTAAAGGATAGAATATTGTTTCCGTAATATTAGCTCCATAAAATTTGTAAAACAGCACAGTAAAAAGTTCCATGGCCGACAAAAAAATATTTTTTAATTGTATTACAAAAATTATCATGCTGTATTATAATATTTGAAATGCTATCTGCTAATAGTAGAAAGAAAAAAAGAGAAAGAAGGTTGTGTGTGTTATGAACGCTGTTGAAATGTACCTCACTCATAGCAAGTCACATAGCCAACCATAGGTGTGGACGGCCAACTTGGTCGGACGGGTCCGACCAAGGACCTTGATTCATTAGACTGTCTTACAAGCAGCAAGCAGTATTCACCGTTTAATTCATCATTTTGTTACTTCACTATCTTTAGTATTAGAATATATTGTTGGCAATCATTTTTGTATGCATCATAAAGAATCGAAAGTCGGAAAAAATCGGGCATCTTCGAAGTTTTTACAGGTACAGCCCAAGGAACATAAGGTTGCGGGTCAGATCGCAAATGAAAGAGTACGACAACAAGAATTAAACTATAACATATATGCATAAGAGTGTGATAAAAGTTGTGTTAGCACATTAAATTTTACCATGCTAGCACATATTTTTTATTTTGGTAGTCGATCGCGCACGCATTATAAGAGCATGGTAATTTTTCTGAAATTTTATCTACAAAAATTATATGATTTTTCTCTCCGTGAAGTTACTGTAATGGGTCCAACTTTACGAATCGCTAATTTTGACATATTTCCACATTTCAAGGTCACTAGAATCCGAATCCATCCTTTTTAGCGTAATGTCTGTGTGTGCGTTCGTTAGTCCGTTCGTTCGTTCGTGAATTTTTTTTCGTCCCGCATATCTCGAGAACAAATGATGATATCAACTCCGGACTAGATGCGTAATCAAAAAATGAAGACCGGATAAAGTTTTCAGCAAATTCGGATTAGCGGTTTGTTTTTTGTGGCAAAAAAAACGGAATTAACTTTATTAAGATAACATAGACTATATGGATTTTTTACCATAACATTATTATATAATGGCCTAAGAACCTTCCTTGATGTTAAAAACGCCAGTATTTTATTACAAAATTTAAAAAAAAAGAAAAAAAAAGCTTGAAAAAATTAGTTTTTTGCACAAAATATATTTTGTCTCGCATATCTTGAGAACAAATGATATTATCATTTGTTTGATAAGGGTGGAGCCCCCACCCTTAGGTACAGAAGATGAAGCCCCCGGTATGGTGCAAGGGGCAAAGCCTCTATCGGGAGCCCAGGGGAAGAGTCGCCTGAAATGAAAAAATAATTATTTATGTAGAGTAGTCTCTAGTCTTTAAGGACATCCAATGGGAAGTTGACAGTGTGGGTAGACCTGTCCCCCAAATTTTTTATGTAGATTTAAACCCTATCCAAATTTGTTTGCCATATTTGAATTTCCCACATTTACTGAAACATTATTAAATACATTGGCTATTACTTATTTCTCAACAACTATTTCACTGTAGAAAAAACCCGTAGATTTCCGGAACCTATGACTCTGTACAGTAGAACCCCTCATAAATTATAGTTCTCCTGCTACAGAACTACGCATGCGCTTGTAACTGCAGTAGGAGCAGCAAAAAAGGGGAAATATAACTTATACAAGACCATTGAAACAAAAATTATAAAATGTCTTTAAAATCCTTAGAGGTAGCTCTTTCAAATGATACCATACATTTTAATCCAAAATATTATATTATTTTTCTAATCGTCGGCTGACCATATAATATATGCGCGTCATCAAAGCCTAACATTATGCCAAGTTTCAAATTCCTACGTTATACAGTTTTCGAAAAAAATTTCTACGACAAGACAACGAACAGACAAGTTACGAGAATGATCTTACTATATAAAGGTTTCGTTTTCCTTTTAAAGGACAATGCCCTAAAAATGACGAAGACCAGCAAAGTTCGCTAGATTTTAGAAATAAAAAAAAATTTGTTAAATTTTTATGTTGATTATGGGAAGGTTATTATTGAGAAATATGTAACAAAATATACGTATTTTTACGAAAAATGAGAAATTTTTATTTATATTTTAAAGGAAAATAATGCTAAAAAGACTAGGAGAAAAAACCTTTGGGATAAATGAATTAAGTATTAACCTAAAATCTAACAACGTCTGGTATCGTCGCATTAAATAAAACATGGCAGAAGATTCAAAAAGAAAATGAAATCACATATAATTTACAGAGTCACAGTTCAGCATGAAAAATATTGTTAGCAGTTTGTATTGAAAAAATCAAATTAAACAAGAGCTCATCTGCTAAGAACTAGAATCTTATCCGATTGTGTGTATAAGAGCAGGGCCGGCGAGAGGGTCAGACAGGTGGGGCAATTGTCCGAAAGTCCGGGGAAAATTAGAGGTTTTTTTTTTGAATTTTGGGCTGCAATTATGTTTGGCTTATGTCTGGGGGAAAACTCGTCGATGCTATTTTTGCTGAAAATGTGGGACCAAGTAGGGGGCCAGCTGAGTTAGGGGTCCAGGAAAAAATTTTTAATAAATGGACGTGGTATAAATCAATATTCAACTGACAAAATAATGATTTCTTTTTGATTAACATATTATCTCTTGCAATTTACTTGTATATTAAGTGTGTATGTACTCCGATACCACTTTACTATATTGTTAAAGTCGCATTTTTATCAAATGCAAATGATTCATGGCTTTGGAATTTAAAAATGAAATTTTGTTATTTATCAAAGGTATTATAATTTTTATGATCCTTTTTCAATACATTTGGTAGTAGATCTTGTAAGAGATAGCTACATTACAAGCATGTCTGCTATGTTGTTATACGTGCATTCCTATTGCATGAAATCATTTACATTTGGTAAAAATATTACTATATAAACTTATAACACATTTACATTTCAAGTGTAGATAGTAGTCAGGGAGTTGTTTAGTTCTAGTCGCCTGTTAACTTAATTTCTATCTAGTATCTACCATCAACAATCAACTCGATTTACGTCAGACAACTTTACTGACTCCACACAACTAACAAATCCATCAGTAGAGCATATACTGAAATCTCATTTGTTGTGTAATGATATCCATTCTCCCTCTCTTTTTTTATTTCATTATCAGTACTGCATTCAGTTTTAACCATATTTTAATACTTATTATTTTGCAAATATTTTGAATGTTGGAACGAAAATTATACAACAAACTCACAACGCAGTTGTAGAACTTTCGAAAGATATCGAAAAAATTCAAAAATTTAGAAATTATGAGTATGTGACACTATTTCGGCGTTATCTATCGAATCTTAAAAACATTACATACACCTGTGGTATCTTAAAAACATTACATACACCAGTAAAAAAAAAGAAAAGAAAAAGAAGGTAGCTGTCATTTTATTTTGACTGTTTATTAAATAAAGCAGTACGAAATAATAATAATATTGTATTTTATTATTTATCTTTCTTTATTGCTTCTTGTTCGTTACATTGTCGTGAATTAGTCGAGATTATTTAACAAATTTCATTTTCCTTCGAAAGAACATAAATAGATGAAAACACCAGTCAACTTCCTAAACAATTTTATTCACTTGTACTTTACACGCAGAGAGAATGTTACATATTTATAAATATGATAGAAGTTAATTTGTAATAGATAAGTTATTTTCTTTTTACGTTAAATTTTGTGTTCGCTGTCCGGTTTTTGCTAGTTGACAGATTTAAAATAAATGAAACGAAAATTCCCATGTAACTAAATTTTTAAGCAACTTCAAAAAAAAAGAGTATCGGTTTTCGACCGTTAAATATATGTATATTATTTATGTCCGCGATTTTCTCTAAAATTATTGTTAACTTTTAACTTCGAAAATTGAAAATAATTTTTATAAAAGAGTCTTCCGCACATTTGACGTTTAAGGTAGTTACACCTTGACATTCAACTTTTCGACAGAATAGTTTCAAATTGTAATAGTATTGTCCTTGTAATTTGGGAAAGATTGATCGCTTCTGAGTTAAGATAATTAGGGTTAAAGTTTGTATGTACTCCATGTATTAGATCTCAAAATTCTGACTACGTACCCTTATTTTGTATTTAACAATATAATGACTCGACAGAATTCAATAAAAAACTAGGGAAAGAATGATTAATAAGTCCTGAATGTAAAGAAAAAATTGAATTATTTGTTGATCGTTTTGAATTGAAAATATCATCAGAGAAATTATAGTCTTTTAATAAGAATTTAACATCGATACCAATTTCAAGCAACTGAACCGAAGCAGTCTGGCAACACTGTATATTAAATAACTGGTTTGATGGTGTTATTTGAATACAGAGTACATATGTATGTCACACAGAATACTTTCATGTACTAAAAATTATTACTCCAGTAGCACTAATTTTAAGCCCTATCTCACTAAACATTAATTTTAGAACAGACATAAAAAGTTTTTAAAAAGAGATTCTTGTAGGGATTGCCGAGGAGAACATTTATGTAAAATGTGAACTCCCGGAAATATTTTTTTATATTGTTTAAACAATATTGAAAATTCATGAATAGCGGTTTTTGACCTTTCACCTCTTACGTAGCGAAAACGGTGATAGATACAATAAAAAGTATCAAGACCTTTCTTTGTAGAGAATCGAATTCTCTGCAAAAAAAAGTCCGCGAGAGCACCTGTCTATCTTGTACAGGTGAAAAAATACAGCGCTCCAAACGCATATGCATACCACTTAATATGTTTGTTGGGTAAATCACAATGATGCCAAAACATTTATCATAAAAAACTTTGATTGTGTAAGTGTGTACACACAGGCTGTTTGAAAGTATGCATATACATGTTCGTATGAAAAATAGTACGCATCAACATCTATCCACTAATACAGACAATAATGGCATAAAGTAATTTTGGTTTGCAATGTTTTCTACTAGCATGTCACAAGGTAACTACCTTAATATTAATTTTTGTGTTAAGTATTACACTTTTTACTCGTTGTAAGCATCTTGAAATAGAATCATATATCTTACTCTTTTTAGATAATAAAATGTGCATATACGTAAATAGAGTAAAGCATATGATTCTATTTCAATTTTGATGTTGCTTACAATGAGAAAAAAGTCTATTTCTGTTTTCAAAAATCCTAACATTATCAATACGAAAATGAATTTGTTTATTTGTGTTGCTTTCACGTTTCAACGGCTTAACCAACCATCTTAAAACTTGACAGCTAAGCACATAGGCTACGTTTTACTTCGGGAAAGTATTTCTCATTCTCGTCGACAAATTCCTAGAAAATGTAACAATCGCAATAGTGACACATGGTTGTAGCTCGACAAGTATACTTTATACCCCTGTCGCAGTATCCCGTATAATATAGCGAATTTCCAGCTATAAAAATTGTTTTTTTCGAAAACCCGCTTACATAGGATTATGGCTCAAAACCTACCCTATGTGGTTTTTTCCGCTCTTTACCACGGTGTAAAGAAAATTTTGAAAAAGTTTTGAATTTTTATAAACCTTGTTCATTTGACGAAAAAGGTTCATTTATAAAAAGAAAATGTCGAAAAACTTACAAAGTTTGGCGAAAACTCAATACCCAAATTACCCTCTGCGCATACATCTCTGCGCATCGAATGTGTCTGGGTTAACGAGCTTATTCAAGATTTTCAGATATACAACATTTTCACCAAATTTCTTAAAAATAAGACGTTTCGTTCGAGAGTTATCGTGTAAAGACACAAATTCATACATACATACCTACAAATATACACATTAAAATTTTGGTGTCATTTTCGGGTTCTAGGGATCTAAAAACAAATTTCCATCACAGTTCCGAGCTAAAGTCTCATCATAACACCTGCTGAAATAGTTTAATTTGTATTCAAAAATTCGCTAAAACGTTACCCAAATTACTTGTCATGGATTATCTGGTAGTTGATATCTAATTATTTGGCCCGCAAATAAGCTCTCGTCGTGAATCATACCTAATATTCCCATTTTTTCAGTTCCCATTATATTCTATAATGAGTAATAATTATACATCTATACATATCTGGAATGAGTTCTTTAAATATACATAAACTATATAAAATATATATTTTAGAAATGGACGACGAATGCCACAAGGGAGCGTCTGTTATAGAGACAATATCCATTATACATATCCAGGGCCGGGCCGCGTGCGATGCAAACAGTGCAACCACGCTAGGCTCCGCGTTTCTGAAGGTCCCATAGGGCTGACTGATTATGTGTAATCAAAAACTTAAATGTGACGTTTGAAAGACGACATTAATTTATTTAATGAAATCAAAAGTTCTCGCGGAATTTTGCGTTCCAGAAGCACACGTCATTACAATATTAATTATTTAAAAATATATAATTTATTTGAACTGTATGCAAATTTGGTTACTATTCTCAAAAGTGTAATAACTTTATCAATTAAACTATTACCATTGTGTCACAAGAAAGATCTTTTTTCTACAATCTTAGTGGAAAGTAGGCTTTTGCGCTCTGTGAAGAGAGCACAAAATGTGTATTTGCCGAAGACTGTCGTTGCCGAGCAACGAAGTACTACTTTGCGCTTTAAAGCGGCAAAGTAATACTTTGTCGCTCGCGCAACGTATATTTAACACTTTCAGTCCCACGGCTTCGGCATCCGAAACCAAACAAAACATCCCCAGAGGCCGACCGCGATCAATGATTAATTGATTAGTTGGTTACGCATTATGTGTGCGATGTTTACGTTGTTTACCGTCATTCATCACACGGATGTGTTCCTATTCACACAAATACATACCAACACACACTACTCGTTTCGTTTCTATGCTTTCTAATGTATAAAAAATTTTAAGATAAACAAAAAATACATAAAAAATATAATTTATATTTTTAAATAAAATTAATTTGAATGTCAGTATATATGTAGTATGTACGTATGTTTACAGTTTTACACATACATGTTGAACTGTGTTGAATCTATTCAGTGTTTGAATTATTTTATTTAATGTATTTGTTGATATGTATAAAGTTTTTTTTTTAAATATTGCCGGCTTCCGGGGAAGTTTACTATGAAAGTGCTCGGGCCTCATAGTGTTAATTACAAATCGGGTAGGCTGAGGCGTTGTTTATATTTTCTATGGTAACAAATAAACAGATTCTAAATTATCGTAATCAAGTGAATTAATTTTATTAAATTTCAAAATAACTGCAAAATATAAACTAAAAATAATAAATAACTATAATTAATAAATAATAAGAAAAAAATATTTAAAAAAATATGTATATATATGACGGAAATATGTAATAGTGACAGTGATTTCTCAAGTACACCTCCAGATATTTCTGAAGCTGCAAAAATTATAATATTAAGGTAAATATTAACGTCTATTATTATTTTTGAAGTATCTTTTAAATAAAAAAAAATATAAGATTGTAGAAAAAATTTTGTGTGTAATTCGAGCGCAAAATGACTTGCCGCTCTCATGAGATTAACGCGCTCCGCCTGGCGGCGTCGCGTGTAAACATTCTCAACCGAGCGGCAAACCATCATTTTGCGCTCTTAATACACAAATAACTATTTCAAGACTGAAGATAATAAAATATTACTTCGGACCTACCGTTAGTCAAAATCCATTTACCTCTTCAGTAATTTTTTCCATTAAATTTCTATACCGAAAATAGGAAGGTCACAGCAGTTCTATACCAAAAATTATAAAGTTACAATGATTCTATATCAAAAGTAGTAAGGTTGCAGCGATTCTGTACCAAAAGTAGTAAAGTTACAGCACTTCTGTAATAAAAATAAATATCACAGATAGTAGTTCTGTGCCAAAAGTAGTAAGATCACAGTAGTTCCGTACCAAAAGTAGTAAGATCACAGCAGTAGTAAAATTACTGTAGTTCCATACCAAAATTATTTAGTAATAGGGATTTTAGGTGGATTGTGATAATTTTATGTGTGGGGATAGGAGTATTTTCCACCAATTTATAAAAACGAATTAAAAATTAAAAAATTTTTTTATTTGTTTGACGTTTCGGAAAGGTTTCTTTCCATCATTCAGGTCACTACAATAAATATTTATTGATAGGATTATTTTAAATATAAATAAATAAACATGTCAAAAAAGTACTTACATAATTAAAATTATTGTAGAAAAACAATTACACACATTATAACAATTAAATAAAAAAATAAAAACACTAATTTTTGAAAAAAAGTCGAAATAGATAAAATTTTTTTTTTGATTAACTTTGCTTATAAGTAAAATTCTTTTGTTAAAAATTCGTTTGGAATGGAAATCAATTTTTTGTTCTTACATATTGTTTTTATAATTTCATATTTTTTTATGCAGTTGCGCACATGCTTCGATAAACTGTTAAATTTGACGTTTCTGAAAAGTTGCAGTTGTTTGTGTTTCTGTATATCCATAAAGTTTCTGTAATTATTCGTTTTGCCGTGTTTTTCTCTGTTTGTATCCCCTATCCCCACACATAAAACATACTAAAATTAATAAGATTGCAGCGGTTCTATACCAAAACTAGTACAGTTACAATGATTCTGTACCGACAGATCAGAAGAATTTTGTACACACTGAAAACATATTATACCGATAACTTTGTTGAACAACGACACTTCCAAAAGGATATACCATTTGTTCAGAATTACCAAAAAGTCTCCATGTAGGTCATTCTATCTCTGACAAAAGTGACAAAATACAATAAATTGTTACATTGCTGTACGAAATTTGTTTTAAGCGCCCACAAGTTAACTTTACACCAGCCGGGCCCCGCTTCTGATCGGGTCGGCTCTGCCTATACATATCTATGGTACTATTGTTATATATATATTTTAACAATAGATAGTGATGATGACAGTTGATTGTTGAATTCATAAAATAAATATCACTCGAATCGTTCATAATTCTCTATGAATAATATTTGTTCATTCCGTTCTCTATGACTGTAGTAGGTACGTATACCGTCCTACTGTTTTGTTGCATTTATTGCGATGCGTTACCCATTGTTTGTCTATTTGTTTGAGGTTATGGATTCATATATTTTATTATTACAATTGTCACGTGACCGCATACGTCATATGCGGGAATTTATGAATAGTGATAAAATTATTTGTAATACGGTGTTGTAAATATTGGTTTTCAATTGAATTGATAAAAATAATAATAACTAAGAATTATATTAAAATAAAATATTACGTCAATGTGGAAAAAAAAACACTGCCAATGAGGGGTGGCACACAGCTTCCCCGTCTTCGTAACAGAATTATATCCAATCTTTAAACTAAATTTATGCTTGCGAACTGCTCTTAACTTTTTGTAATCGACTCTGTTATAACTATGGAAACTACGGAAAGACTAACTGCCTAACTATAAATCAATTCGTATATAAAAAATTAAAAAACCAATACAGTACAGAAATACTATATCCTACAGCTTCGTGACTGCTATTAGTCCGATTGCGTTAAAATTCGTAGGAAACCATCGAGAAACCAAATCGCACAATTTCTAAAAATTTCATTAAAACCGATCGAATAGTTCTGAAGTGATGTCACTTGATGCGATCTTGAAACACACAGACGAAAAAACAGGCGGACCAGCAGACAAACACGAAATCAAATTTATTCACGGAGCTAGCTCTGTAACCAGGTAACCAGTGATGTAGCAAACGGGTGGCAGGGATGGCCCCCGCCAGGGGCGTCGGAACAAAGGGGGCGCCGCCGCGAAGGTTTCGCTTAATCTTCGAAGTATAGACATCATCTGATTTTGATACTAAGAACATTGAAAAAATTACTCCAAAACATAGACTAAGATAAAATAACGTAAATATGGCTAGTGTTAAACTAGGCTATAAGTTGAAAGTAAAAAGATATCTAGCATTTCTATAAGTCTGGGAAACAAAACTGGGTGCCGTTATCGCGTACTCTGTGAGGTTCGACAAATCATGCCCAGAAACCCAGGTGGCTGTAGTTTGTGCAAAAGATGAGAAGAGCCGTATGATGTGATTGTGGGTAGAGGGTCAATTTTTTTTTTAAGCTATTAAGTTACTGAACCCTCCCCCTCTTTTTATCTAACAGAGGGCGTTACTTTCAAGTCTGGCCAGGGGCGCCAGTCACCACAGCTACGCCACTGAAGGTAACTCTGTAATAAAATGTACATGAAATTTTTCATTTTGGATGGAAAAAATTTTCATATATTAAAAATGCTCACAATGCTTCGACTACTTTAGTAGTGTCGAAAACAAACATAAGTTTGAGTTATAATCTCCCAAAAGTGAACCCAATATTCAAATTTTTATCATGTTTACCAATTATTCCAGAGTAAAATATCCTTAATTTAGAACACTGTGTTGAAAAGTGTCTAGAAAATTTTTGCATCACCTGTTATCAAACTGCCCTGCTATTTGTAGGAGGGTGTAAGTGTACCAAAATGAGTTTTCTTTCACTTGATGCACCATTAGAGGGAAAAAATAACTTCTGTAAGAACTAAACATTTGTATTCAAACAATACACATTATTATTATGCATATTTACAACTTTTGTTTTCATCGTCATCTCCGCTAAATCCATCCATTATTGTGGCGACATCTATATATAGTTATTTCTGTATTGTTTTCGTCAATACCCTCTCTGCACTACAAACTACTGTTTAGGTGATGGTGAGAATAAAAAAAGCAACATTTTAAAAGATATCTTTGTCATTAAACGTTAAAAATCACTCGCGCGTTTCGTCAATTTTTCATAGAAATAATAGTAACCGGTACAGGATGATCAGACGAATTTATGAAATGCTTGTAAGTATCAACAGATTGGTACGGTAGGCCGTTATATTGCACGGACAATCGACCGCACGGTGAATTCAATACATGTATTTAACCCTAGAATCATACGTACACGTCAAAACGACGAACGAACTTCTCTACCTGCTCCAATACTACAACTTGTCGGTACCTGCTTGCTGTGAAACTTCTGTTATCTAATTTATTTGTTGTTATAACACATAAGACGTATTTATTTTGTTTATAGTCATTATCGTTTTGTTTGTATTGAAATAGTGTCCGTTAAAAGGACGTCGATGTATGATTACCCGATGTTTTTTTTAAAGATTTTGTACTTCACGTATAAAAGTTTTCCTAATTTTTCTAAAATTTATTAAATATACGAGATCGTAAGCATCGTATGCATGTTATAATTAATTTATTCAATGATTATGATAATGTGAAAGATGATTACAGCTGTTTGACTTATAGAGACGACATAATACTGAAGTTTTAATATATTGAATCGAAATAAAGAATGCGTTTCAAGTGACTTAGTAAAAGATTAACAATTTATTTTGTGGAAAATATTTTAATTTTTATTATTTTTTGAGACCTTATTCGAAAAATTACTAACAAATTTTAGAAAATTTACAAATGTGCCTAATGGGGAAATAACTACATATCTATAAGAATATTTATGACTGAGAAATTTCACATTCTGTAAAGTCACACATGTCCACTGATTCATAATAGTTCATAAATTAATTATTACAATTGATGTATTTATATATTTTTTAATTTTTATAATGAAAATATGCTTTGATAAAAAGATTAAAAAAATTAATAAATATTTACATTAAGAAATTTTTCCAAATCCAATTTTTTTAAATATTTCGTTCGCTTTTGTAGTATTGTTATGTAAAAAAATGTTTTTTGCAAATAAACTCTAAAACTCTCCGTAAAAAGTCCATCCGTCAAAACTACGTCGATGTATGTTAACGTTTCTCGTAGACCAACGTATTATTCTAGGGTTAAATGTACGTACCCACACCAATCCAATCTAGTTAGTACGGCCGCATTGTGTCACGCGCCATAATTCGGTCAAATCTCGGTCATGTTACGGTCTATCGTACCGGTCATTTCGGTTCTTAAAACTGCACGGCTGAAATAAAAACTTTACTGAACGAATCATAATTTTATCTTGAGATAATACAAATGCTGTGATTCATTGTTCACTCGCACAACTAAATTCGACTTTGAGATTTGAAAACGTTACAATTTTTGCGTGACGACTCAGAGGAATATATTATTCAAGAAAAAAAATGTAAGGTACCCTTATAGAAGTTTGCATTTCAAAAATAACACAATTTTTAGCTCTCTGTGACCTTTATTTCACCCATTGATATAGAAGAATATGGATCTATGTCTTAAGGGAGACCTATAACCTATATAATATAATATGATATGTTAGAATGAATACGTAGATTCCTTTGAATGCGCCACAAAAATTAAGAAACAAAAGAATAGGAAATGCACGTTAACATGTGAATTTGTCTAAAGTGTGCCTTATTTGGTCTTGGTGGAAAACTTAAATTATTATTTTACAATAATGAACTTCGCGGTATACAAATATGATATTTGGGTAAGTGAATATTGTATTTATCAATAATTGCAACCATTTGTAGCGAAAATTTGTTAATTTTTCTAAATTTTTCGTTTAAAAAACAGGTTTATAATAAGCGGAAAAATACCAATTTTGACATTACACAAAACAAAGGAAATACCGAAAAGAAAATTACTCTACGTAAATAAGTGATTCGTTTTTCATTTAAAATATGTGATAATACTTAACGACAAAAATTTTAAAAATATTGTAAAAATTTAAATTATGTAAAAATTAAAATATAGGTTAAATTGACACAACATTTCAATGGCATCTTTTATGTAAAATTAATGAGCATATAAAAATTTAACTTCAAGATTATGTATTTTGTTTATATTATTTATTTATTTATTAATAAAATAACAATTTAATAAATGTATAGTTTTATTTATGTTTGTGTCTACCCTTATCAAGAAGATATGTCTTATTAGTGATGCAAAACTATAAACCAAAACGTAATCTTTTTACAAAAATAGTTATAAATTGTAAATAATCGATTAATTTGAGCAATGTTTGTTTTCAGTTTATAGTAATTTATAATTTTCTTTAAGTACCGTTAAAATATACAATGATTTAGCAGACAATTAAGAATTCGAAAATAAAACATATATTGAAAATAATTAATTAGTTTATGTTTTTATATAGAAATCACAATTATAAGAAAAATATACTAAATATATTGTGTTAAAAGCAATGGCAATGTTTCAATTACATTAAAACCGTTACTGCTTATTTACAAAATGACGTCATTCATTATAAGTATGTTAAGATTAGTAACATATTGATCAGTATTTTGGAAAATGCTCCTTCCTTTACAATATTGTATACCTTTCCTTCTTCCATGATTTCACCATAAATGTTTAGAGCAGGGGTGGCCAACCAGCGGCCCGCGGGCCGCATGTGGCCTGCCTTGAATTTTTTTTGGCCCGCGAGATACATCACACTTATACAAAATATATTTACTTTATAATGACCAAGGTAGTGAAAACCAATGAATTAACAAAATACATTACTTGTGCATCCATATATTCAAAAATATATTACATAAGTGTATATGCGACCCGCGGAGTTATGATACGTTTCCAAAGTGGCCCGCAAAATCATTTGAGTTGGCCAGCCCTGGTTTAGAGGTTGCTATTCCTTTGTAACAAAAAACCAGTGTAACACTATCACAATTTTGTTGTCACTATATTTGCCATTTTTGTTGCAACCACTGCATTGTAATATAACGTTATCTTTATGTTGAATTTCTTTTTCTACTCTCAAACAGTAGACTGTACGTAAATTTGTACAAACGGTAGTTACAGAAATTGAGTTGTCCAACTCTTTTGTTCTATCTTCTTGTTTCTTTCTTCTTGTTTTTTAAATAATATTTTTCAAATGCTTGGTAAACTTATGAGAGAAAAAATTCTATTCATGCATTTTCTGCTACGTATATGCCCACTTATAGGTATAAATTTGCAGGAAGTATTATTATAGTTGTATACCAAAATCACAAATAATCTTAAAATACTTGTGAGCATATATACCTATTAGTGATGTCGGATGGTTAATCGATTAGTCGGTTTAGTCGACTAATTTTGTTTAAATTTGGTCATATTTTAGTCGACTATTTTACCTTCGATTAAATGATTAAAATGATTAATTTTTTTTCAAATGACTAAAAACGAGTAATTCAACAATTTTTCTGTGTTATTTATTAGACTTCAAAAAATGGAAACTAAAAAATTATCTGTCTTTATGATTTTTCACTTTTATGTGATTAATTTATTGTGATATTTGATAATTATCTTTCTTTTTCTTAAAAGAAAAATATTAAAAGTCCATAATCAAATTCGAAAAGAACCTCGCTTTTGAAAGAGTTATATAAGTTACCTTACCATGAATTCGACTAAAAATTTAGTCGATTAGTCGACTACTCTGTGCTCGATATTTTCGACTAATGACTGATTTTATCTGAAAAACAATTTTAGTCGATTAATCGATTAAGCTTCTCGGCCCGACATCGCTAATACCTATTAGGTTGGAATAAAAAAAAATTTCCCTGGTAATCTTGATCAATAACTAGACATAGGTACTAACTACAAAAAAATCCTTTTCGGGATTTTCTAGTTCGATATCCAAAATTTGCACTTAAGTACATTACGGAATAATGCTACTATTTATTAAAAGATTCAAAAGCGATTTTATACAAACTTTGGCTTTATGATACTAAAATTTATTTTTTAGAGAACTTCTTCTAATACAGCCAATACCAAAAATAGCTTTCACATTTTTTTTTATGATATTTTAAAGTTGCTATGAAAATTTTTATGTAAACTATCAATTGAAGAGGTGGATTCCAAAAGGCGCTAAGTCATTTTTTGTCTAATGTGAGATTTTAGTTGATGCAGAATGTTCAGGTCCAGCTCTAAACGATTTTCGTAGTGCCACCCTTCAAAATGAGCTTAGTCTACTGTAAAATGAATGATGAAAATGGAATGTTTTCCAAAAAAGCGCTAAGTCAGTGACAGTTTTATTTCAAAACGCTCTAATTCAAATTTACTCGTAAACCATTGCATTTTTTTTTTTTTTTTTGCAATAATAGCTGGTATTTTTTTCCAAATTTGCTTGTAGACAGATTTTCTGTTATGTCAAACACATGAAATAGCTAATAATGCACTGTTTAAAATGTTTCTTGAATAAAATATATCTGTATTTAAACAAACTAGGTTTATTTTAACTAACTCAACCCAACTTTTTAAAGGTTTTTTTTTTTAATATAATCTATTGAAAATTATATGTATAAATAAGAACAAATAAATAACATCAATAATAATTATTATCTAAGAACTTGAAAATAATTTAAACAGATTACTACATTTGCCTACCTAGATAGTTTTTTACATTTCCTGAAAAATTGCAAAAAGTGACTTGGCGCGTTTTGGAATCCACCTCTTCAATTGAGGGAGGGTTGGATCATTGTAGAAAAAATGAGACAAATGGCTAGGGCCTGATTTTAAAGGGCTCGGTCAAACTGTATGTTGAATATTTGAATCAGTATTTGAGATTTGTTTTCGTTTTTCACATTATGTATTTAGTTTTGTTTTATATGTTTTATGTGCTCAATAATTTGTGAGGATGGAAAAGGCTTAGTAAGAAGCATTAAGCGTTAGAGAAATGTTTAAAAGCAATTCTTTAATTGAGGCCTGGAGAGCAAGAACGGCCTAACTGCAAATTACTCATATCGAGATAACGACAGTTAAAGTTATTCAAAAAAAAAAAAAATATTTTTATTTTTTCACCAAAGTCTTAATAAAATTATGGACGTTTACTTATGTATTATATTTTTAATACAATGTTAAATGCATGTATGGGTAAAATTAGAAGGTCTAGCATCTTTTCGCTAATTTTTTTGTCACTTAGGTTATTTTCAAAGATTTTCTGCTTTAAACTGAGAAAAAAAAATGTACTGTTATATAGGCTGAATAGAAAAAGCGTTCGAATTTAAAAAAAAAAAAAAAAACTTTAAATTTATAGATTCAGTCATCATCAGTTTTGTTACTTTCATCTACAATATATCATTTTGTATTTGTAAAACTTTAGTTGCAACATCTGATGCATGAACATTGAAAACTTATAAGTGTTTCAATATTTTGATTAAGGAACTCAAAAAGTGTACAATTTTATTCATAATTTAAAATTAAAATTCCAAAGTCACTTAAAATGTTTGCAGAAAAACTTAAAATTTATTGTTAAGTAGGTACTGTAGTAAGTTTGAAAGAGCAGGATTTTAGATGAGTACAATCTGGATAACTAGTAGTTTCACTATATTAGTCTAAATTCCTATAAAATATGACTTGGGCAACAAAAACTTGACTATCAGAAAATATCGAACCTTTATCGATAGTTTTACGACTGACTATCCATAATTATGGATAGTTTCAATTATCGAAAGTCTCTCACCACTACTGCAGTTTAAGAAAACTACAATATTGTTATTGTAAAAAAATGACCTAGCCCGCCTATGTCATTTAGGTCGATTTTGCACTCAAATAAAATAAAAAGTTTATGATGCAAGAAAAAGTTAACATGCTGCTATCTCTAGGTTCATATTAAAAACACACCTAGACAGTTTTCATTTCAATAATTAGACCTTTATGTATACTTAGACCAAATATCTCAATTTTATAAAATTTGTTAGTTAGGCCATTCTTGTTCTCAACGCCTCAAGTATGAATAGATTTCTTGTAGCCTTCCATCATTAATTACATTAGGGCGTGTAATACGAAATGTCGTTTCCTGATCACAAGATTTTTGAAAAAATTTTCCCCAAAAGATGACGAGACAGAAAAACACACATACTCTTATCCCGTCTCTTGAACAACGACTTTCAGACCCAGGCCCCGGAGCTACAGTCCCGGCTGCCTCCTCTCGTTGGGTCTAAATTTAACTTAAATATACAATATTAATGAATTCATTCATTAATCAATTATTTTATAAATAAGTCCTTACTTTCTTTTTTATTTAACACAAAAATATAATTAAATTTTCCCCCGTTTACTTCAACAATAGCGTCCAATTTTCTTGGCGTACAAATAAAAAAAAAAAAAAACGTAGAGAGACAACTTATTTATTATAATAATAAAAAAATTTATTTAAATAGATTCAAAATGACGATTTTGTGGTGACAGTCTGTGCATTTCAAGTAAATATGCACTTCAACAGATGAAAAGAGAAAATAAATTGAAAAAATACTATAAAATCAAACCGAGTGTCTCTATTTTAACTCCACCAAAGGTTGCCCCATTGGGTAGCTTTTTTTAATGTCAAATCAATCCACAGAAAATATGCTGCCAATGAGTGTGGCACACAGCTTCTTCGTACTCGTAAAAGACTTTAAAACAGTATTCAACCAAATATATATATATACATATATATATATATATATATATATATATATATATATATATATATATATATATATATATATATCGTGAAAGTTCATAAAAAATTGTTGTGACTCAAAATACCTAAAGGCTAAATTATAAAATAATAGCAAAAATATTTTAGAAACTAACCCCCAAAATACTTAAAAAATTTTAGTGAAGTGGGACTAGCAGTAAATAACATGCAATGAATGCAATGAAATTTGTAGGGAACCATCTAGGAGCCAGACCGTATAATTTCTGACAATTTCATAAAAAAGAATTGAATAGTTCAGAAGTTATGCCACTTGGTGCAATTTAGTATATTAATGGAATGACATGGTAGCGGCGTAGCTACCGTTACTCCGATTTCAGTTAAATACATAGGGGACCACCTAGGAATCAAACTGCATAATTTCTGAAAATTTCTTTAAAAACAATCGAATAGTTCAGAAGTTATGCTATTTGGTGTAAGCTTATTTTTCAAAAGTGATCACAATGCTTCCGCTACTTTAGTAGTCTCGGAAACAAAATTAAAGAAACCAATGAACATTATTTGACGTTTTGTAGTGTCAAATAATCGTAAAATATTAAAGATAAAAGTTTTTATTTTTTTACTTAAAGTTCTTTGTTTTAATAGTACCAAGAACCCAGCATTAACATACCTTACGTTTGCGCATGCACAGTGGCGATCGTTTATTCTAATTGTATGATCTGGCTTCAAAATATTCTCAAAGTTTGAGTGAAATGAGACTAGTAGTAAAATATTGACATTTAATGGGATTTCACACTACCGTCATAGCTACTATTATTCCGATTACGATGAAATTCATTGGCGATTATCTAGAAACCAAACCGCATAATTTCGAAAAAATATTTCAGCCAAAACAATTTAACAGTTACGAAGTTATGCCACTTGGTGCAATGTTCGGGCACACAGACGAACAGCAAGATAGACCAACAGCCAAAGTTGTTCAGAAGGCTTTCAAACTTCCTAAAATCTCGGAAGTAAGTTACATATCGCAATATAAATTTCAACAAAAGTTTTAACTTATTGAAAAAAAGAAAGCAATAGAATACTGAACGTTCACATTCTGGTTGAATGGTGGCAGCGCTGGCTAGAGTAAAAACATAAGAAATTATCAATTTCAAACATGGCACAACTTAAGGTGGGATTTCCATGAAATTTTAAAAAAATTTGTAACGTTCTTTGAAAACTACCTAAATACTTGTAGAATACGTGACAAAAGGCAATTTGTAGCGTTTTGCTCGAAACTGCCTTTTCCAAATCGGCGTGGACTTTAAGATAGTAGTTTGGTAACTCGCGCTGTTTTTCATGCCTATTTTTACGGCATTTTTTTTTTTTTTTTTTTTTGAAAAGAACAAATGGAAAGTTTTGAATTTTTGATATGTTTTTATTTATATCTTAAGGTAACAAAAAAAATTATTTTTGAATAAAATTTATTTTATTATTATTATTATTATTATCACTTGAAGTTGGCACCTCAAAAAAAAGCACGTGGATGGCCCGGCTGATTTTGACTTTTGGGCACATCTGAAATCAAAAATTCTTAATTAGTCTTAATCTATAGATATGTCATTCTCTGGTCGGAACTAGAATTGTGAAATTTTATCGAAAAATAACAAACTTCGAGAAAAAGTCATTTTTTTGTTGCACAAAAAGGGTTGTAAAATGGGAAGTTAGGGGTGAAAAAAATTAATTTTAGTTCCGACGAGAACTACAAGTGTGTCGAATAACCAGTTTAAGTTTTAGAGCAATCGGTTGAATAGAAAAAAAGTTATGACCCGAGCCGACCATAAAAACGCTGTTTTGAGAAAAACGCGTTTAAAATTTCAGCAACAAATTTTCATAAATAAACTCTTATATTAATCATCGATGCCCAACCGCTTGCAGCTGCCGACCGACCTTCGGTTCGCACTTATGAGGTGCTCTCGAAAATTCGTTGTAACTCGGTTCCTATTTCGAAATTCGGTCTAAAATTTTCACCGTTTATTCTCAATATACTGTACTTTCGAATTAAGCAAAAAAACAAAATTTTTGATTTTTTCAATCCAAGTTATTTACCAAACTACTACCTTAAACTAGGCAACCAAATCAGGACTAACATTCTTGTTATTTTTTGCGTTTGAACGCAAGAATTACATAGGATCATAATAAGATAGACACACGGTACATGAGATTACAGTGCGGTTAACCAGGCATTTATTATTTCACTAAATAAATCTCTTATTCTCAACGGATCATCACATTATTCTCCCTAAACTCTTTTCACATCAAAACCAATGTCCCCTTGCTTATTACATTCTCTGCATCTACAATTATTACACTTAATAGCAGTAATAATAATAATAAAAAGTTTTAATAAATTCAAAAAAACATACGGATTTAGTACGGATTAGTCTGAATTTTTTTAATGAAATTTTTTCAATCGTTGGAGTATTTATACCCGATTAAATAAATGTATTTATGGTATTTATATTAGTGTTAAATACATACATGTAAATGAAATGCAAAATATTAGTTGATATTCAATGCAAATTGCATACTTAAATATCGCCACCCTTAGTTACCACGAGCAATGCATCAAATTTCGTTAATTTACAAGTACTTCACAATATTAGAGAGTTAAATAATTTTTATAAAGCTATAAAGTTCATTAATGCAGTAACTAGCTATGATAGGGTAAGTGCGGGAGAGATGCCGCAGTAGCCATAGTTCGTCCGTTGATTGATAGATAGCGCTATTAATGGATTATATCTTTAAAATAAGTTACTTATTTAAGTTGTATATGGTAACATTTATGATTAGTCCACCAGTTTAGTAATTATCCAACTTTTTATTAAGGAAAAGTAAGTTTTTTAACATAATATTTTATCAAACATTTAATTCATTAGAATTTAAGAATGTATATTTTATTGTTTTAATGAAAATGAGTTTTGGTATTAATTTAGGTATATTTTAAAAGTACTGTATAAAATTTTAGGTTAGAATTCCGCACTATGCTTGCTATAGCAACATGCGGCATCTATCCCAACAAAAAGGAGAGATGCCGCATTTAAAGTTGGTATAGATGCCGCATCATATTACATGTTAAAAACATAGACTTATATACCTCAATTATGCAATTTTTTTTTTGGAATTGTAAGTTATACCACGTAAAGATAAAAGATCCATTAGTGGATCAGGAAAAGCCCTCATATTAGTGAAGATAACGAAAATAATGATGATTGCCTGTATATTGAATTTTTGAAAAGTACTCAGAAACAAAACAATATTTGACTGGTTAAGATGTATAAAGTGCCAAAAATGGTTACATATGGCATGCATCATGTATGGAGATGTGTGTAAAATGCAAAATTTTTAATATGAACTATGCGGCGTCCCTCTTTCCTTGATGCGGCATCTCTCCCATAGGTGTGGGAGAGACGCCGGTTTGCAGGCTCTACAAAAATGTTAATTATGAATCCTTTATGACTCAAAATTTAAAATTATTTATAAATAATTTTAACGAGCAATGTTTACATTTATTGCGTACCAAATTTCAAATCAATTAAATACATACTTTAAGAATTATCAAATGTTTTCAAAATGTGCGGCATCTCTCCCGCATTCACCCTACACATAACGCTTCGTTTGTTAAGTCAAACTATATAATATATTGAATTTGCTAATTTGGAGACAATAAAAAATCTATGAAACATCATGTAAAAAAATCAGTTTCGAAAGCTGGAAGCCGCAAATTTTTATTTGTTTTAGACGCTACATGTACCTACTTATTTTCTTTCAAGAACTTTGTTCTTTTGAGCGTCCCATACTTTAAATGGAAAAATGGAATCCCTATAAAACTACTCTCCTGCGTCTTCCACAGAAATTTCTCTCGAAAATTATTATGTAACGTAACAATTTGAAATCTGGCATAATGTTCTTAATGACGCGCACATACAGGGTGTTAGTAAATAAGTACGAAAGATTTTAACAGGTAATTGCTGAGGTTCTTTTATGTAAGAAAGTTCACATAAGCCCAGGTCCGAAAACGCTTAGTTTCCAAGATACAGGCTGTTTAGTTTCTCGTCTCCTTTAATATTTTTTTAAATATTTCAAAAGCGTTTTGAGATATTCACACAAAATTTGGGGCACGCCATGACAAGATAAATACCCCTATTCTGAAGTAGGCAGAATATTTCCACTTAAACCAGTGGCATCCGTACGGGCATGTGATGATATATTTTTGAAGAAAAACAAGGCACGCCAATGAGTTTTTCCAATTTGAAAATGTTTATTCAAATGTCCCATAAATTGTTGACAAAAATGACCTATTAATATTTTGCCGCTCATGTAGCCGTTTTCAAGATAAAAAGTAATTTCCAGTTACTGTTTCTACCACAAAATCGATATTGGCTATCTAGCAGCCCATCTACTCTGTAACTTGGAAAAAATGCGTTTTCGGACCTGGATTTATAGGAACTTTTTTACATAAAAGAACCTCAGCAATCACCTGTTAAAATTTTTTGCACTTATTCACTTACACCCTGTATATGTACGCTCTCTTCTATTTCTTTTTTCTTATGAGAAGGCGTGTAAATGTGTGTAAATGTCATGTCCGTAACAAAATAATGGCTGCTGACCAATATTTTATAATGAAATTTGCTTCTGAGTAGTCAAAAATATCTACGATACCTACTTTTAAATGAGCAGTTTGTTAAAAATGAAACGTTTATTAAATTCTTGGTTCACAACTAGATAGTACCCCTTAACTTCTATAAAACCAATAATAGAGTAAAAACCTTTTCCTTTGTATAACTTTTCTTTGTTAGCAAATTTCCATTCTAGAAATTCAGCTATTACAGCAGCTCTTATGGTAAGACCTAAGGCTGGGACTATGGTAGAAATTTGTTTTGGAACCTCTAGATATATATATATATATATATATATATATATATATATATATATATATATATATATATATATATATATATATATATATATATATATATATATATACATATATATATATATATACATATATTTATATATATATATATATATATATATATATATATATATATATATATATATATAAAAGTATTTATGTGTTTATACGATAACTCTCGAACGAAACATTTAATGCTTATGAAATTTGGTATGCATGCTGGAATCCCGACTGGCTCGGCTAAGTTCGTTAGCCTGGCACATCGGATACCCAGAAGAAGTCTTTTGGCCATTTTTCACCATTTTTAGTGGTCTTTTAGCAAAATTTGGCTAGAATTCAAAAAAAAAAAAATTTTTTGACACCATAGAAAAGGGTGGAAAAAATTGCATAAGATAAGCTTTTAAAACATTGTACTAAGTGAACTAGCTTTTAAGAAAAATTAAGAAATTTGCTGAATTTTATTACAATAAATGTTTCATCGTTTTAGCAATTCTTTTCTAGATAAAATAAGTGCTAGTTAGTTATTCAAGATGTATGTATGTGTTAATTGTGTTATAATAACAATAGCTCTGACTCATCTTTTCAAATTAAAATTAGTCAGATTTTACGTTATGGACAGGAAATTTTTGTATGATGTCCTCCTTTAGAGAGAAAATATAATTTATATATATTTGCATACCTAGAAAAAAATCGAAAGCTATAGTTATGTAATGTAAAAATATGTTGTTAAATGGATATATGCTACACTATATGCGATTCGTTAGGGTCCTGAGGACCCAAAAGCGCCAAAAATTAACTACTGAACTGATTTTGAAAATTGTTTCACTGTTAGAAAGCTAAACTATTTTAAATGGATACAGGTCTTAGATGAGATCCGCCAGTGCCCAACATTTGAAAATTCGCTATGTTATGCAGATGCTGCGACAGGAGTATTTTTATTTTATCTTCAATTTAAAATTTTGAAAATCGACAACTTTAAATCATTGTATTATCATCAAAACTCCTCTCTATACATAACATACAAACAAATAATAAAGTATTATGTACTCGAACACTCGGATACTTCGGATAGTACTGGGCACATTCACATATTCCGATGATATACGAACGAGCAGCATATTGTTGTCTTCTTGAATTTTCATTTCTTTTGTTATGGCATTGTTATAGTTTTGGTTCAAAGGTATGCATATATGGGTATTTAATTCTTTGTTTTCATACATTATCGTTGTCTCATCAAACAGAGACTGACCGTTGTGTGCTGCCACCGTGCCGCACCGTGCCGCGCCGTGCCACCACCGCACACCGTTTGTGTCTGTTCGTTCCATTTTCAACAATCATTCAATTGTTTCTACCGCCACTGACTGTTCGTTCGGCTCAGTTCTAAAGATATTGTCTATTGTTATTTGAATTAATAATAATGGATATGTATAGGAATAACCAACCCTCTGTATGGCCACCCGGCAATCATTCATCAAGCATAGATGTGCGGATTGTTGTTTATGTTCTTGTCTCTGTCTTCCCTTTTCATCTCTCTATCATTTTATTATTATTATTATTATATTTTGAAAAGCGGCCAAATAACAAAACAAAGCAGTTATACCACTGTCGTGCCATTACACATTACAAAATTGAATGGACTTAACGAAATATGTCGGTGCAAGGGAGTTATAGAATGTTTTGTTAGTAGTCCAGTTTGTCCATTTATTCCCATACTTCATGTCTATATCGGCGATGGGAAAACCATAAGTGTAAGGATGAAGTTTCTATATACCATTCCACCCCCCCTGCCACGTATATAATTAATAATGGCTTGTTGGTAATATTAAAATGTCGTATTGAACGCTAAACGAAAGGAAAATGTATATAAGGAATCTATAGAGGTACCTTAGGGTTATGATGGGCCTTGAGAGTGGAATTTTTTATCTCGAATGACGCAAATTCAACTCGAATTGAATAGGCAGTCGAGTACACGAATCATTTCTTTCAATTCGTGTTAATACTCGAGTCAACTTTATTAATATGTATATAGTGCAAACTGTACATAAATATATACTACCTACCACACTAAACTTCAATACCATAGCTGAAAATATATTAAGAATACGTAAAAAAAATTGTTGGTGGACAAAAAGACAAGAACAGGATAGATAAATACAAATAACAGTGTTCAGTAGCAGTAGAGCTTGGATACCGGTATTCCGGTACTACCGAAAAACCGGAATACCGGACATTTTTACACGTTTTGTAAAACCGATAGTAAAATTTCAAATACCGGTATTTCGGTTTCGGTATTAACAAAATCAAATACTTTATATAATTATTACATATTTAAAATATTTTTTTACGTTAGATTTACAACATAAATTTTATTACAAAGTCTTTAGTTTTGCTTGTTTTCCATATGTGCAGATGATATCTTATACTTATTCATATTTTTTCATAATTGTGGAATATTTTTAAGTATTTTTCTATAAGACAAAATACAAAATTATGTGTGGGTATATTATTTTACTATTATTAAATTTTATTTTCTAATGGTATTTAAAAAATTTATGGTATGATATTTTACAAAATTCCTGTTTTTTTGTGTGTGTGTGTTTTATTTATTTATTTTTTTTTTTAACTTTTAATTTTTAAATTACATTTAAACTGCTACCACGTCTTTAAACCATTTAAGGTTTTTTTTTATTATTATTACACATATTTTGTAATTCATTTAGCATGGTATGTTACGTCTAGTATGTTAGTTTGTTTTAGTTTCAATATTAATATTCCTATTTAAATTTTTAAAATCCAAAGGTGATGTAATTTGTCATTATTATTGTTATTAATTAATTTTATTAAATGATTTTTAATGTCTTTTCCTTTTTTCTATACCATCTTCATTCAATACCGAAAGAATACCGAAATACCTGAATTCCGGTATTTTAAATGCTAATACCGAGTAAATACCGATATTAGAAAGAGACACCGGTATTCCAAGCTCTAATATAGCAGCGATCACTGTAGAAGGTATAACACCACAATTCACCTAAAAAAAATGCTTAAAAGAATAGTTCCAAAAGAGCAGTTAAAAGAACAGTTAAGCTAAAGAACAGAGCAGTATGTTCTCTGCTCAGTGTAAATCACAGTGTTCTAAGTAACAGTGATCATCTGAGCAGTCACGTCTCTATAAATTGCCCATCTCTAAAATGTATGTTCTTAGAATTACTGACTATTGATGGTGGATGCAACAATAGTATATTGTGCAATAAGTGCGGGAAATTGTCGATTGCCCACGAAAGCGAAGTTGAGCGCACGAACGTAGTGAGTGCGCTCATTCGCTTGAGTGGGGCAATCGACAATCCCGCACGAGTTGCACATACTATTTTTTATTACGAATTTCACATACTTTTTTCTATTATTATCACTATTTTTGACATTTCTATTACTTTTTAAAATAATATTTTTAAGTGTTCGTCTTTTTTTTTCTGAATTAATTATCGTTTAAATTACTTTATTGGTGGTTTCTATAGAAATAATTATGAAATATTTATTAAATGAAAAATTAAGAGGCGGCTTTGCGTGTTTTATTGTCAATTTGCGTGTGGAAAGTTACTTTCCACACGCAAAAAAGTATGCGGGAAGAGTACAGTGGGCAAACAGCTATTTTGCGTACAGAAATGTGTGCGCCAAGTTAATACTTCTCCCGCATGAGTAATAAAAAACTATTTATAGTACTACAACTAGTAGGTACTATATTTTATTATTGTCTTAACTTCACAATTTAATTTTATATTATAAATTGCGTTTAATGAAAGGCAAAACTTTCAAATATAACAATCATATCAACCGCCAATCAGCCAGAACTTAATTCATTTGCTTTATTACCCCACGAAATTTTACACCGATCAGTCGAATTGGTATTGAATAAAATTTTCTGATTGCTTTACTTATTTTTTTATTTTTAATAATATAATAGCAAAAATATAACGTATACAAAATTCTGTACGCACATAGATTTATAAAATTAATAATATTTCAGACATGCAAACAGGTAATTTTTAATGCACGATTAAATAAGTTGTGAGATGGACACGCGTTTTTATATTTAAGGGTCGTAGCGCGTAGGCACCCCTTAAAATATCTCTATTAAAGTTATAAATTGATTTATATATATTTTTATTATGGTCGGTTATTTAATTATATTTCTTTCTTTTGTATAATTCAACAATGGTTTTTTTTTAATATTTATTAAAAAGAAAAAAATATTGCCACTGTTTTATAAAGGGGAAAAAGTGAGTGTATGGACACAATTGTGTTTCATCAAAATTAACGTCCCGTAATTTTTTTTTATCAAACATCGCATCTATTATCATATTTTATTACTTCAGATGGTCGACTGACTGAAATGTTTTCTCTTCTCCTGAAAATATACAAGCAAAAAAAACTCAATTCAATAATAATAAGAGGGTTTAGCATCCTTTTTCAGACAACAGTGTATAGCAGACGCCACCCACATCATTATTTGTCTAACTTTATTTATTCAATACCATATTACAATTTTGGTTGGGTGAAGGACAATAAAAGTGGTATATGGGCTGGGATTTAGTAGACATGTGTCGGCAGCCGTCTTCTTAAAGAACTATGTCGATATTCATACACTGAGAAAAAAATACGGTAATTTTTACGGAAATTTCTACTAAAAAATTACGGAGCTCTCTGGTAATGCTGGCATAAGTGACAGGCAAAGGAGAAAGTACGATGAATATAGTAAAAATTACACTGTGACACCGTAAAAATTTCGGCGCTGTACAGGAAAAATTCTACTCTCTTACCGTATTATTTATGAGTTTCTTTTTTATTTATTAATAAATAATTGAATTAAAATAGTTTAAAAAGATATTGACAGAAAGCTAAGGATTAAAATCAAATTGTGAATATTGAAAAAATGTTCTGTGGTTTTTTATTATTTGTAGAAAAATTTGTTTCAATAAACATCAATACCTACATATAAAAATCTTAATTGTTATATCTTAATTATTAGTTCTTTATTAATAATAAAATAATGCGATTTTCATGAAACACAAAAACAATTCTTTGTTTTAAATGTAAAGTCCATTAAATAGTTTATTATAACAAAAAAAAAATGATAATACTCATGGTACACATCACATACAAGACACACACAACAATAAGTTAGTTGTTTGTTTGCAATAGAAGCCGTATTCAAAATGACCTTAGTTTGGTGCGGCCAGTTACGCGTGCCAGAGCAGTTAGGTATGTGCTTGTCCTCTAGCGTTACGTTCATGCGATGCTTGTGTGAGAGAGATGCTGAAAGACAGGTTTCAATTTAACAAAAATTAAGTGAATTTTTTGGTATCCACTTGAAATTTTACGGAGCAGTATAGAAAAAATTCTTAAGCTGTACAGGAAAAATTTTCAAATGAATCGTAAAAAATAATGTTTGAAAGGCATTTTTTATATTTTTGCTTGATAATTTCCTACCGACTGGTCACTTGAGCCTGGTTTACCGGAGGCAGCTCCGTAATTTTTACTGTAATTTTTTCTCAGTGTATGACTGCAGAAAATCTTCACGAACATTAACCGGCCGTGAAATTCAAACCCTTGACCTACCAGTCCGCAAGTGCCTCTTTCTTGAATGATCAATTCTTCCACTCGTGGTCCCAATAAAAATTTTACGTCTGCACTACATTTATGAGTCGAATATAATCTTCATGTAAATTTAATATAATTAAAAGATAAACATATGAGGTTCCATAATTTTAACCAAACAATACCTCGACAAACCGCTTAAACAACAAACCTGAAATTCAGTCAAATCTAATGACTAGAAGTGATGCTTACTTTTCTTTCAAAGGGGAAGTTGTTACTTGAAAAATATCTTGAAATCCTATTTTAAAATCTTCCCCGAATTTATCTCCACCGCAATCCAAATTAAAAGACAACGTGAAAGTTATTGTTAATTTATATAATAAAATATTTTTCTATAAAAAATCCACAAAAATTCTTTACTTTTAAATATTTTGTTTCTATATATTCACACAATAACATGTATCCATATATATCATGTGCGGCTACAGAAGGTTAATAATCATGGGTGTCATGACTGAACGGAGACAAATTCAAATTTTTATTGTAGTGATAACATCATCTAACTGGAAACAAATTCTAATAGATTGCTGAAGTCCTTTTTTTCATTTTTTCTAAAATTAGATACATAGGACCGTTAGAAAAAAGACTCCTGTCGAATCAGTCATGTTTCTAAAAGGAATTAAGCCATTTTGGTAGTAAAAATAAAAAGTTCACACCAGAATTACCCTAACACAACCAATCATCCTAATTCGAATCACTTCAGTGAAGCTTGATTAAGTCCAGAAAATTTTCAGTGCCTTGGAAGCGATAAGTAAAATGAAAGATTGATGAAACTGGAAGCGAATTACAGATTTTCGAAGTCGTTTGACTTTTATTTTTACCGAAATTGGACACTGAACAAAAAGAAAAAATTCCGCAAGAATGTGTTAATCACACATTAAGTCAGAATTTCGTAGTTCAGTAACTAAAGTCTTTTACAAATCTAGGGACAAAATATTTCTTGCTACCGTGTTTGCGGGTTACTTGAGCCCAGATTTGCAAATCATCTGATAAA
This sequence comes from Brachynemurus nebulosus, assembly GCA_035578155.1. NCBI lineage: Eukaryota > Metazoa > Arthropoda > Insecta > Neuroptera > Myrmeleontidae > Brachynemurus > Brachynemurus nebulosus. The sequence continues at coordinate 9,087,412 of JAPWDM010000005.1, read as the reverse complement.
TTTAAAAATTGAGCGTAACTGTTATACTTATTTGGGCTAGGAAATTCAGTATATTAATCTATATATGACTACGGTTAGTTTATTATATAATATGGATCTTTTCCTTATGGTTCATAAATTTTATAGCTTTTTAGATTTTGGGCTCAAGTTAACCTCAAGATCGGGTTACTTGAGCCCAAACCTAAATTTCCAGGTGATTTTCATTTGAAAACAGTTTGAGACCATGTAGGATGTTGGTTACTAATTAAAACATTGTACAAACATATAAGGAACTTTACTTATTCAATATTCTTATCGCAGCATCCTGCATAACGTAGCGAATTTCCGTTTACAAAAATTAGTTTTCCTCGGAAACTAGTTGACATAGAATAATAGTTTTAAGACCTTTTTTGTGTGATTTTTTCTCCTCGTTCCAACAGTGTAAAAATTTTTGAATAAGGAGAAATTTTGGAAAAAAGTTAATTTTTTTCATGAAAATTTCCAAAAATAACATGTTTTGGGCATCGGACGTGCCTGGTTAACGAACTTGTCCAACGGTTTAGGACTTTTAGAAATTTCTGCTATAGTCTTGCACCATTTTATACCAAAGTTATAATGGGCTCAAGTTACCCTAATTTTAAGGTTTATTTATCAATCTTATCTTATTTATCTATTTTATCAAAACCTTAATTTAAAAAATTAACGGAATGGTTGGCAGATGAACATATCTGAATTTAGTTTAGTAATAAACAAAGTAATAAAATTATACATTTACCTTCCTTTGTAGACTACCACAATTACTTTTACAGTCAAAAGTTAGCAACGTAACAAAACATCAATTTCAAACAGAGAGTAAACAACACGTGCCTCACCTCTAGTGTCAATTTTCAGAACTACCTAAACTTAAACATCGTAAACCTACTGCTGTTACCTACTAGCTAAACGTCTAACTAACTTCTATTACTGACTAATATAAGCACAAAACAGAAAATAATACTTTTTCCGCTTTGGGCTCAAGTTACACCACAGGGCTCAAGTAACCCGCAATTACGGTATTAATTAATATTAAAATTTGCGTTTATATGATTATCTAAACCTTGTAGGCCCGACCCACACTATAGTGCCAATATCGGTACGCTCCCGCTCCGAGCTCGCTCCGATATAATCTTATTGTGTTCACATTATAGCGCTGATATGATGTTGGTATTTATTCGTTCTCCATTCACATTATAATGCCGTACGCTCTTAGTTCGATACAAACATCTTTTCGAATCAAAAAAATGTTTACACTATAGGTACAAGTCATGACAAGTCTGATATCGCTCCGATAAAATATTACCTGAATGGTATTGGTATTGGAGCAATATTGGAGCGGGACTGCACCACGACTCATTGTTTCTTGTGTAAGAATATTTTATCGAATCGGGAGCGTAGCGATATCGTACCGAGAGCGGAGCGTTAATGTGGAGCGGGCCTTATTTTCCATATAAGTTTAACAAGCTGACAAGTTTTTGAAAAAACGATACTGTGTCTTAAATTGCGTAAGATCCGACACTGACTATTACAGAGTGGTCGAGTACGGATAGATCACCTTTGCGGTGACAGAAATCACGAATTTATAAGCATTTCGCTGTTAGAATTACGAAACCTTATAAAAGACTTCTGTCGAATTAGTCACGCTTCTAAAAGGAATTGTGTCGTTTTGATACCAAAAAAAAAAATGAAAACCTTCACCAAAATTACCGTAATTTAACCAGCCATTCTAACTGTAAACAGTTCAGTAAAGCTTGATTCAAGAAAAGTTAATTTTTTATTTTATGACGTCATCAAGTTTACTAAAAAATTTTGATACTTTAAAAACTGTAAAGAAAATGATAGAATGTTGAAACTGGAAGCGAATTATATATGTTTCTGAAAGTCATTCCTTTAATGCTAGCTTAGATACAGCTTTTTACAATTCACAATATCAAAAAAAAAAAACATTATGAAGCCTTTGAAAAATTGTGACTTCCTTCTAGTTTGAGAGCCAGATCCGCCACTGATGTATGTATACATACATATACATACTTTTTTCTGCTGTAACAGAAAAGTATTCTTGGCAAACACAACTGTTACAACCAGATGAAGTTTTTCCGTTTTTATAGCACCTACTTCTTGTGTTCTTACTTTTACTCACAACAGTCTTTTTATTCAACAACTTTCAATAAAAATTTTTCTCAGTTTTTCTTTCTGCGCCGATATTGTGTAGGTATTTTCCTTTTATATGTACCTACGAGTATAGAAAGACTGTTTCGATTCTTTCCTTTCAACTCAAAGATATATTTTCTATTATTTAGATTATTGTTATTATCAAAAACGGTTTTTTTGCACCATTCGACAAACAATGAAATGAAAACTGAAAAAAATCATTTTCACATATACATTCGTGTTTTTCTCTCGGAACCTTTGTTAAAATTTTTTTTTTTGTTAATCGAATACAAAAGTTTTCATTCAAGTAAATGACAATTTATATTTTCAAACAAGTAATGAATCAACTGATTTTCATTCGTGATTTTTCTGTTCTTCTTTTTTAGAATTTCACATTCTCAGAAATTTTACTTTAAATATTTTTTTGAAGATTGATTTGCATAGTGGAATATGAATGTACTTAAACACAAAAATTTAAACTTCTGTTGGCAAATTTGCGAAAGTAATTTAGTTGTAACTGCAGCTGTTATGGTGAGAGTCGGAAGTACCAAACCCTTGGACGAGTTCTTCAACCAACCACGTCCGATACCCAGAAAAAGGATTTTGGACATTTTTTGTCAAAAAAAAAAAAAATTGAAAAGTTTTCCAAATTTCTTTTACACCATCCACAAAAGTGGATTTTCAAACCATTGTTCTAAATAAATTTATTTTGAATTTTTTCGAAATTTTTACCACACCGCACCTTTGTAGAGTGAAAAAAATCCAATAAAATAGATCTCTAAATCAGTATTCTACATTAATTAGAAAAATTAAAAAATAAAAGATTTTTAAGTTACATAATTTACGCTAGCGGAAATATTAAAGGATCAAAAAAAAAAAAAAAATCCAAATTCTTAGTGATTTTTCAAATGGCTGTATCTTTGTGAAAAATGGTCGTATCGGAGTCGTAAACAAAGCAATTTAAAGCTTGAAGTTTCTAGTTTTGAGATCTTGCGATAAAAAAATTTTCAAAGAAACGTGTATCGCTCAATCGTAATAAATACCCTGAAAAAAATATTTCGAAATTTTTTCGGTTTCTGTTTTTGGTCTACGGACTTGGAAAAAATTTTGCCAACTTAACCACCATATAGACCGGATAACTTGTTCATTCAGCTTTAATTTTCTATTTTTTAGACCTTTATACGACCACTTCTCGCTGAGATATCGGACTTTGAATGGAAAAGGATCATTTCGTCTTTGGCAATCGATATTTCAGCAACAAATAATCGCACAGAAAATTGGATATGGGTTTTAAAAACTTGAATAAATTTTCTACAAGGATTAGCCATTGTTTCTTCGAGAAAAAATTTTTTTGCATGCTCTACATGAATTTGAAAACTCAAGAAAAAAGAGCTTTTGGTGGCTTTTTGGAAAATCAGGCGCTGAATTAAAAATAACGAGCAAACCATTAATGTTTAGTGTGCCTTTTACAACTCAATATACCCACAAAAACCCCACAGAGTTTCAATTTAATCCAACCAGCCGTTTTTTTTTTGTCTTATTCGATTGAATTTTTGAAAAAATTAAAGGATCATTTTTTTGCTCTTAAACATTCATAATCTTTAACAAAAAGGGAAAAAAAATTCTCAGCTTCTTTCACATTTTTAGCAGTAACAGTATTTAAATTTATAAAAAAAAGAAAATTTCTTAAAAAATTTTTTTTCCGCTAGTATACATTTTATTTATACGGGGTGTACCAACCAAATTTTGACTACTTAACATAATTTTTTATTTTTCCTTTTTGAATCTAAATTTTTTTCTGAACAAAAATTATCTAAATTTTGTAAATAACTGTACAATAAGGTCCAAACAAAACTGAACACATCAATGAAATAATTTCATTTTTGAACTAAAATGCATACCTCTTTTAGATGATAAAAAGTTATTTTGCGCAGGATTCTATACAACGGAGGTATTTTAAGATAACCTGAACTGATTAGGTATATTTACCGTATTTTCCGTCGTATAACACGCACCCCAAAATTTTTATTAATTTTTTAGTTTTTTTTATGTTCGCCGTATAAACGCGTGCCCCAATTTTGATATCTGAGAATGAATGCAATGAATTTTTTTTTAAGGTGAATCGATTAAAAGAAATTTTCCAAGTTTAGAATTTGAAATTTTAGTATATTGTAGAGAAAGATATGATGCATGCACTGACACCATTTGAATAATTTCTGACGTTTAGTTTAGAAGAAATAAATTTTCAAAATTAGAATTTTTAACGTACGAGTAAATGCAAAAGTATGAGGTGGATCAGGTATCTATTTAAGTAAGTTGTGTCATTAAAAACCAACTTTAAGGTTTAAAAAAATGAAAATTATTTTCTTTTATGTTTTCGAATCATTAAAAAAACTATTTTGTTTAATATTGGACGTTTCGTTATTGTAATAAATAGAAGAAAAAACTATAAAAATGTCATTTTATACTAATACACCCATAATATATTTGTGTATGTATTAGTTATTATGTGTGCGTACTTGTCAACTACCAGAGTCAAATTCATTACTTTTAAAATTATTAAAATTAGAAGATTGAACAATAATCAAATATTAATACTGTTACGTTTATTAAAAAATTTAACTTATTTTTGTACACCTAAATTATATTTATTTATAGAGAAAAAAATAGACTTTGTAATTCATTTGTCAGTAGTAATCGATTCATCTTAAATGAAATGTTCTCTGATGACGAAAATTAATTTTTTATTGGTACTTTATTTACTTTTATTCTATTTTGTATATTTTATTTTTTTATTTCTTTATTTTTACAGAACTTAGTTTTATATCCGACGTATAACGCCACCACGAAATTTGGACAAAATTTTTGGTGTTCAAGGTGCGCGTTATACGCCGGAAAATACAGTACTTAAAAGTTTATAATATCGCATAATCGCATATCTAGTTAAAAACTATCTTCAAAATAAATCATCTGCTTAACACGTTAACGGTCATAACCTATCACTGTTTTGACAACTAATACACTTTACATGGATAGAATTGTTGACCCGGTACAACATTGTGTCGGTCAGTCAGTCAGGTTTCTTTTGACGCCGTACGGCGTCCGTCCATGACCGTTAACGTGTCAATATTCTAAAACTTAATTGAATGGCTTAGGCTAGGGTCACATTTGAAGCGGGCACGTACGACAAATCACTCGTGCGTATTTAAGTACACGTCAAATTGAAACAAACAATGCAAATGAACGAAGATGGTCACACTAAATACGAATTATTCTTGCACGCACGTTCGCAGTCGTTAGTGTTAAAAATTGAAACAAAAAAGTTTGTTTTTTTCGCACTAATCGTACGTGTAGAAGATAAAAAAGATAGGTAACTTAAGTAAAAGTAATATAATTTATGAATATTATTTGAATTTTAACGGATATTTTTTATACAATTTTTGTAGTACCAAACTACAATTTTATGAAACTTATTATTTGATAAATTAAGGATACATTTAAATGGATATAGAAAAATTTATAATTCTTGTATTTGAAAGGCAAATCAAAAAAAAAGAGTACTATAACAAAGCAATTTGTAGAAAACTTTGGTTAGAGGTTGCGGAAGCATTAAATGTTCCTTCATTCGTACGAAAATATTGAAAAAAGCTTGTTTTTGTCTATTTTCAAATGTGGAAATAATTTCCTAAATTCACCACCAATAGATCTTCTATTGTATAATTCATAAACCCAAAAGTTTCGATTCGCATTTTTCATCAAATAATAATTAATTATATTATTATCGGAAAACAAATAATCTCTTAACAGATTCATTTTTGAAATAAATTTACGTAAGTATACGCTAACAGTGTGACCACTTTATCTGACGAAAATAGTCTCACGACTACATCAGACAAATTAAGTCGTACGTACCCGCTTCCAATGTGACCTTAGCCTTAGTAAACAGCGTTATAATTCTGTAATTTACATTATTATCAATTATTTATAATTATTGTTATAATAGTTATTTATAGCATTATTTATTTATTGAAAGAAAATATTACGATGATTGACAGTGAAAATGATAATAATAACAACAAATAACAATCATAATAATAAACAACAATATCATACATAAACTGACCCATACAACACTAAATTTATATACAAATACGTGTATAGGTGTATAGACTCTGTATTATATTTTATAAAGTGATAGTGTACAGTCAGGGTTGTTATAACACATAGTATAACGGGTCTGGGACTAAATAATCCGGTGAAAAATAACCTACGTTACGAATAAAATCGTTATTTTCTTTTCTTATAGGAAAAAATACTCACTTATTAAGTTAATATTATAAGAGACGTTGGCATTTTTTCAAATCGATTTGTTGCCTAGCGATTCAACGAAAAGAACTGTTAATTAGCAAAAATACGGCAGCGGAGTATTTTCGAGTTGGCAATTCTTCAAGTTAGATGACTCTTAGGCAACAAATTTACGTTGTAGAAAACACAAATTTGAGTACAAACAATTTAAGAAATGGGCGATTTTCGCGTGACGCACGGGACATTTTTGCAACAAAAATATTTTTTTTTTTATAAAAAATGCAATAATTAATAATAAACAAAACAGAATGTTAATAATACGCAGAAAATGAATTAACATTTTTTGAGCATATTCTAATTTTTATTTGCAGTCCAGTACTCAAGATATAAGGCATAAACTTACGTGACGCACGGGCCATCGTACGAAACGAAGTTTATGTCTTATATTTGGAGTACTGCATTTCAGATAGAAATTAAAATATGTTCAAAAATTTTAGTCCAGTTGTCCCGTGTTATAAACTTTTTGTTTTGTTTGTTAATAATTTAATTCTTTTAAAAAAAATGCTTTTGTTGAGAAAATGTCCCGTGCGTCACGCGAGAATCGCCCAAATACATTTTTCACTCGTTGTAAGCAACAATAAAAATGATCGAAATAAAATCATAAACCTTACTCTTTTTAGATAATAAAATTCGCATATACTTAAAAAGAGTAAGGCATATGATTCTATTTTAATTTTTGATGTCGTTTACAACAAGTCAAAAGTGTAAAATAAGTTAGTATAATTCATATTATAATTATTATTATAGGTATTTCGTTACTATGGTTTTGAAATCAATTAAATTTACCAGTAGAAATATTTGTTCATTTTCATGGTGTTTACCTACAATGTAATGACCAATGAAAAGATTTCTAACAGTTTTTTCGCTGTAAAAATCTGTTCCTACTTTTTTTTCACGATAAAAGTGAAAAAACTACATTAATCTTATGGGACTTAATACACGCGAGTTAAATTTGCATCAAAGTAAGAAATCGTTCTTTATAATATTAATAGATTTGAGCGTTACTTTATGGTATTCCATATTTGTAAATAATAAACAAATATTTTACTTCGCAAAAATACCACTTTTATTTTGAAACTGTGACAATATTGTTTCAAAATAAAAGTGGCATTTTTGCGAAGTAAAATATTTGTTTATTATTTACAAATCGTTCTTTCACGAATCGGCCACTATAATAGCAAATAAGTGTACAAAATTTTAAAAGAATCGATACAACCATGTTTAAGCCATCGTGTTCACTGAATCTGATGCGTTTAATGTTCTTTTTTTTTAACTTAGAAAATGTATTTTTTTTTATAAGTAAACACTGACTGACATTTTCAAAATAATGCTGCAATTCTTATGAAATTTCGTGGATACATTCTTGATATGATCCGAAAAAGAATAAATGCATATGATTCTTTTTTAATCATTATTCGAAAGTACCTACCGTGTTCTACGTAACCCAACTGTACCTGTCCATACATACCTATATGTACAACACCAACACCAACACATTCATAATACTGTATACGTGCAAATCGTGCCCCACATGTCCCCACTTCCACCACGTTATTAATAATATATTTATCCGGCGCCGCCACCATCATGTATTATTAAAATATGTATGTATTTATATGTACAAAATTTTTAACCGTTCATTTTCATTGTTATGTTTATAGTATACAGTAGACACCATGAAAGTGTTACAGCACGGGACTAAAATAACAGTTTCATAGTGAGATAGGCGCCAAAGTAAAATTTTGAATACACGTTTAAGAAATTTATGAATACATTGGGCATCCAATGGTACGCACTCCGATTTTACGTAGTGACGTCAGCGATTTAGTGGGATTTTTCTCTCACAGACACGTTGTTGTTTTGTCTGTGTTGGTGCAAATTTATGTACCAAGTCAGAGTCAGGAGCGTAGGTAATATTGTCTAATGGTCTAGTAGCCTTTAACAATTTCAAAATTTCACTGCAAATATTATACACATATTCTGTCTGTATAGGTAATATGCAAAATGAGTAACGTAAAATTCTAGAGTATTCTAATCGTCAACTAGCAGAGATATCAAAAAACAGACTTCACTATTGAATTGGTAACTAAATATGAGATTAAGCAGCACAGTTTGACAAAAATTCTAGAATGTTCTATTTGTCAACTAACAAAGATATCGAAAAATCAATTACAGCATTTAATTGGTCATTGAAAAAGAGGCCAAATAGCATATCTTGACAATGTTCTGGAATATTCTATTCGTCAACTAGCAAAGATATTCAAAAACAGACGTCGTCATTGAATTGGTCACCTAAAAAGAGACCAAATAGCACATTTTGGCAAATGTTCTAAAATATTCTATTTGTCAACTAGCAAAGATATTAAAAAGTCGATTGCATCATTTAATTGTCCAACCAAAATTATACTAATATAAACTAAATGTTCCATTTTTGCAAATATTCTAGGATGATCTATTCGTCAGCCAGAATAGAATATTCTAGATTCTAAAACATTTATCAAACTGTGATATTTCATCTTCTTTCCGATGATCAATTGAATGGTGCAACCGGTTTTTCAATATGTTTGTTAGTTTACGAATAGAACATTCTAGAATTTTTGTCAAATTGCGCTGCTTAATCTAATTTTTAGTAACCAATTCAATAGTGAAGTCCATTTTTTTATATCTCTGCTAGTTGACGAATAGAATATTCTAGACTTTTTATCAGTATTCACTATTTGGCGCCTTTTACGCTGATAAATTCGATGATTAAGTTGGTTTTTCGTTATTCATTAATATAACATTTAATTTCGTTTATCTGTACAACCGAATTTTAGATTCTAAATTGTTTCTTAGAATAGTTTTGTTTTAAATAAATTCAGATAAATAATATTTACCAACACCCCACATAAAAGTTTGCCGACACCCCTGATATTCCGATTTTACGTACTTCCACTCAAATTTGCACCGACCACTACATACCATTGGTTTTCTGGTGTATTTTTAATAATTTTCAATCGACCTTCAATAGTAAGAACGTTAAATTTTTGTTTTTTGTTAATTCAATTTTATTAAATTTAATAAGCAAAAAAAATATGTAGGCGCCAGTGGCTGGTTTACTGCATGTACCTGTACTACGACAATAACAAAACAAACATTCTGTGTGTACAGACATGCAGCGTTTGATTGTGTTTGTCGTACACGAGTGGTGGTTGTGTAACAGTTTGGTAGTGCACAGTTTCATAGTGACTACTGTATTCTATTGTAATATAGAGGAGACGTACCAAATATTGGATACGTGGACAAAACTAAGCATCCCAGTCGATATTTATTACTGAAAAATAACTCGTCAATATTGTTTGACGTTATTGCATAATTCATGTCGAAGAAAGATTTTACACTTGTAAAAGTCGTAACTTACCATTTCAAAAGTTCACCAATAACTGATTTAGCTGATCAGAAGATCGATCTGATACTTTTATATTTAAGTAACGGGAGGGCTGAGTCACTCTCGACTCAACCCCCCAACTAGTGATGAGCAAATGCAAGACCAAGACCAAGACTTGGCAGTCTTGGTCTTGGTCTTGTTCTTGCATTAAGAGTCTTGGTATTGGTCTTGCTAGAACAGTTTGAGTCTTGGTCTTGGTCTTGGTCTTGCAAAATGCAGTCTTGATCTTGGTCTAGGTCTTGTTATTGCTAAAAAATCTTGCACTTTCTTGCATTTTTTTATTAGCGAATTATTTTCCTCTAAAATCAGAATTTTTACTGCTTTAACGTATTAATTATACTTTCAAAATATTTAAATAGTTTAGCAAGAGTCATGCTTTTTTCTTGCTTTTGCCTTGGTCTTGCTCACTTGAGTCTTGGTATTGGTCTTGCAGCCATAATTATAATCTTGGTCTTGGTCTTCCTCTTGGTATACATAGTCTTGGTCTTTTTCTTGCATTTTTTGCAAGACCAAGACTAATTTTGCTCATCACTACCCCCAACTAACAATATTAAATTCTTGCTCATTATGACAAGTCCAAAATTTTTAATTTACCGGATATGAAAGCTCATAAATAGTTAATTTCTTAATTCTACTAGACGAGAGGACCAGGTCGAAAGGGACTGAATATTTTCAGATTTAACCTAACTTTATAAGTCAGTTCTTGAAGAAATATTAACCTGGCGAAAAATATAAATAAAACCTCCTTCTTGTAAACAATTTCACAAGAGTTAAAATTGAAAAAGAACTTCACTCCTTCTCCCTCTTCAATGAGCGGTACGCGATTCCAGTTGGAGGTGAAAAATTTATTAACGACATCTAAACTAATAATTTTATTTCTAAAAAATTCGCATCGAAATTTTTTTCCAAATTTCGTATTAGATACCGAACTTGGCTGACCTAATTTATTTTAACACCAAATATTTAAAAATAAATAAACAAATAGAGTTTAACGTTTAGTTTTATCTTTACGTGAAAATTTATTCAGTAACTGATATTTGCGAATTTAAAAATTAAAAAATTAATTAAATACTTCAAAAAACCCGACTACATTTAAAGTAAACTAAAACGGTGGAAATAAGATGAAATAGAGAAAAAGAAGAATGAATAAGAAGTAAAGCAGTCGGAGGCATCAAACTTTTCTGTTTAACTTGGTACAACAGGTATGCCTCCGACTGCTTTAGTTTTTATTCATTCTTCTATTTCTCTATTTCATCTTGTTTCCATCGTTTTAGTTTATTTTAAATGCAGTCGGGTTTTTTGACTTTTTTAATTAATTTTTTTTATTTAGATCTTTTTAGCGTTGTTTAATTATTTAGAAGAAGAAATATATATAGGTACGCATATGAGATTACCGCGGCTGGCAGCCTACATTATCACGAATTTGATGTTAAAATTTTTTTTATACTAGCGCTAATATAATAGCTTTTGTCTACAACTTCGTCCGCTTAGAATCATTGAAGGTTGATTAAATGATTTCGTACACTTACTATGTCGTCATCGACTCCACATGGGTGAATTCATTGACAAAAACTAGTTTCCATATAAATTTTCAACTCTTGTCCGACCACCTTAGGGTATGAAATTTTAAAAATCTGTACTTGGTACTCGCTTACGTTACTAAAAACCTCTGTGCATGATTTCACGTTTCTAGACTTAATGGTTTTCTATATAAATTTTCATCCCTTATTTCATATCCTTACGAAATAAAATTCCAAAAATCCCTTCTTATAGCTCACCTACGCTACATAAGGAAATCCTGTGTCAAATTTCACGTTTCTGAACCCAGTAGTTTTTTAAATAAATTTTGACCGCATATTTTACCCCCTTAGGGGATGAATTTGCAAAGCTCCTTCTTGGTGCTCGCCTACATTATATAAAGAACCCCTTTATAGAATTTCACGTTTCTAAACTCAACGGTTTCCTATACTTATCCCCTTAATGGATAAGTTTTTACAAAAATTTTCCCTCTTAATACTCATCTACATTATTAAAACGCCGATGGCCTTGTGTAAAATTTTACCTTTCATAAATTTTCATCCCCTACTTTATATCCTTAAGGGATGAATTTCCAGAAATCTTTTCTTGGTGCTCCCCTACGTTACATAAAGAACTCGTCTGCAAAATTTCACGTTTCTAGACCCAATGGTTTACAATATAAATTTTACATTCCCTATTTAGGGGATGAATTTTCAAATTTCATGTAGCCTATAGCAATCCCCAGATTAAGACAAATCCAGCGACACCATCTTTACCAAAATCCGTCAAGCCGTTTAGGCTGTAGGCTGCGCCACAGAAACAGACATAATCAGAGGATACATACATACTTTTGAAACACATTACCCTCCTTCTGATGCAGTCGGGTAGAGATGATTGATATATCGATAACTGTTATTTTGTAACTAGTATAGAAAGATAACAGTTATCGTCAATAACTGGAATACCCAGTAACTGGTTACTTAAATAATTCCTTTGGAAATATCGATAACATAGGTCAATATTGATATATTCAAAAGCAAGGATCACAGTAATTTATTTTAACCACCTACGGACAATTTCAAAATAATAACGCCCCAGGCAAGTTACACATTTTCTATTGTAGCACATTTAAAAAACCCTTAAAAATGAACTATTGTCTATTGTACAGTTATCTATTTGTATTTGTAATTTTGTATCCATAAAATTGTTAAAATTGTGTATATAAAGCCTAAATCCTTGTATAGACAAGTATTTGAGCAGATATTGCAGATTATTTAGTATCTGTCAGTATTATAGATCTGTGCATATTTCACTAACAGAACCGTTTATACGCATATCGAATATCTTACAATATGTTAAAATATCCAAATACCATACCAGTTATTATAATAAATGTTATAAATAACAGTTATTTTTCAGTAACTGTTATTGCAATAACAGTTATTAGAAAATAACCGTTTAGCTCATCTCTACAGTCGGGTAATAAAAAAAGATTACGATGAAATCGAAGATTTTGTTCACAGTTTCAAAAAGTGTCCAATACTTTGGTACATCTCCCCTACTCTGATACGTATAATGTACCTATATAAAATTATTATTGAATTATTATTTGCAGTTATATTATTATCTCATCATTTACTACTGATAATACAATCAACACAAATGATCTAACAAACAGCGAACAAACAATACAAACATGAAAATTGGTTGGGACAGTGCAGGGTACTATATATGGTGGTGGTTTGTAATGTTGTTTTTAGTATAATAAATTAATTAATTCTTTTGTAAAAATAATACAAGAGATAAGAGTACAAAATTTTTACTACCAACATCTATAAATTTTGAACTTAACATAATAATAATTTGTATACACATTTATAGATTTTTTTGCTCATCGTGTAAATCTGTTCGAAATTTACTCGCATGTAATCCAAATTGACTCTTCTATCTATAATCAATAGCTTTTTCCAGGACACATGCACCACTTGATTAACGACAACACCCAGCAGTTAGTGACTAACTGATTTTTAGTTAGAAATGTCATAATAAATGGTTATAACCTTAGAATTGAGATAACTTATCAATCGTGCTGTGTTACAAAATTTTAGTGGAAAGTTTTTATGAACGTTGAGTCAATTTTTATCTATATTCTATTGTGTTTTCGTATTCTCTATAATAAAAATTATTAAGCGACACCCTACACGGTATACAAACTAAAAAAAAAAAAAATGGAATATGTAGGGTGAATGCGGGAGAGATGCCGCACATTTTCAAAACACTTGATAATTCTCAAAGTTTGCATTTAATTGATTTGAAATTTGGTACACAATAAATGTAAACATTGTTCTTTAAAATTATTTATAAATAATTTTAAATTTTGAGTCATAAAGGATTCATAATTAACACTTTTGTAGAGCCTGCAAAGCGGCGTCTCTCCCACACCTATGGGAGAGATGCCGCATCAAAGAAAGTGAGACGCTGCATAGTTCATATTAAAAATTTTGAATTTTACACACATCTCCATACATGATGCATGCCATATGTAACCATTGTTGGCACTTTATACATCTTAACCAGTCAACTTTTTTTTTGTTTCTGAGTACCTTTCAAAACATTCAATACACAGGCAATCATCATTATTTTCGTTATCTTCACTAATATGAGGGCTCTTCCTGATCCATTAATGGATCTTTTATATTTACGTGGCATATTTACAGTCCAAAAAAAAAATTGCATAATTAAGGTATATATAAGTCTATGTTTTTAACATGTAATATGTTGCGGCATCTATAGCAACTTTAAATGCGGCATCTCTCCTTTTTGTTGGGATAGATGCCGCATGTTGCTATAGCAAGCATAGTGCGGAATTCCAACCTAAAATTTCATGCAGTATTTTTAAAATATACCTAAATTAATAACAAAACTCATTTTCATTAAAAAAATGAAATATACATTCTTAAATTCTAATGAATTAAATGCTTGATAAAATGTTATGTAAAAAAACTTACTTTTCAATAATAAAAAGTTGGATAATTACTAAACTGATTGACTAATCATAAATATTACCATATACAGCTTAAATAAGTAACTTATTTTAAATATATAATCCATTAATAGCGCTATCTATCAATCAACAGACGAACTATGGCTACTGCGGCATCTCTCCCGCACTTACCCTATATATTTAATTTTCCTTTTTCAAAATTATCATTACATATAAATATTTTTTAAAGTGCCAACCTTTCCTTTTTTGGTGCAAAACAAATAAATTGCACCAATTAACGGTTTTGTTTAGTTAGTTAAAATTTGAAAATTTTTAAATACGTATAACATAGCGATTTTTCGATTATAAAAATTACTTTTTCTCGAAAACCCGCAAACATTCTTTCCACTTTTTGCCATGGTGTAAAATGACCTTTAAAAATTTTTTAATTAGCGGTAATAGCTGAATTTTCCATTCGGAAATTTGCTAAAGTTTAAAAAGTATCTACAAAAAAAAAAATAATGATAATAATAATAATAAATAAAAATACATTCTGGCCGAATCTCTTAACTTACTTATTAATAGCAATCTCTTTTTGAAGCTTAATATGTCATAAACGGAGTTAAAAAATGAAAAATCGTAAAAGGAATCTCAGCTTCACCTTAACAGCTTTTTCTAACGATATCGAACACGACGTGATACGTAAAAAAGGATTATCATTTGCTCCTTCCAATTTTTAATTTTTTTTTTTTTTTTTTTTTTTTTTTTTTTTTTTTTTGCTATTTATTCATTGAGACCTACACAGTGAAAAAATTTGTGTTAAAATTAACACATTTCACATGTCCAGAACGGTCCACTCAATTTTTTGTGTTAGTTTAACACAAGATTTGTGTCAATGATTTAACACACAAGAGGACATAGATTTTGTGTTAATTTTTGAGATTTATCAGAGTTAGTTGGTAAACATTTTTATTCAATATTTTAATTCCACTGAAGCTTAAGATGATGTTTGTAGTCGTCAAAAATTATAACAATTTTGTTCATATAAGTATTATTATAAATGAGACTCAAAGAACGCAAAGTAAGTCAGTTCTTCGTAACAATTCTTACTTGTGTTCATATATATCTACGAAAATATATATAATAAAAAAGATGAGAGTAGTTCTTATTATTAAACAAAACCGAAAAATTTTTTCAGTTATTGGCGAATATAGTTTTATTAAACGTGTAAAAATGAAACAATTTTCTTACATTTTAAGGTTATTTTGTTACAGATTCAGTTAAAAAAAATCATGTAAGCTTATTTGAGATTGTATTATATAATATACAATCTTACATGTAAGTAAGCTTACATGATTTTTTGAAACTGAATCTGTAACAAAATAACCTTAAAATGTAAGAAAATTGTTTCATTTTTTAACGTTTAATAAAACTACATTCGTCAATAACTGAACAAACTTATAATTTTTCGGTTTTCTTTAATAATAAGAACTACTCTCATCTTTTTTATTATATATATTTTGGTAGATATATATTCTAATCTAATTTATGTACCTATAACATTCTTTTGCTCTACACAAATATTATGTTACTTTTTTGTTGTTCAAAACAGGTTAACATAATTATTCTGTTAAATCGAAATTTGTGTTAATATTTTCATTTAACACAAACACGAAATGTTACATTAACGCAGGGTTGTTACTTATTTAACACAAAAATTTTAACCACTAATTTTTTTTACGCAGAACACAATTTTTTTACTGTGTACCCCTGTAGAATGTACATACAAAATTTCATGAAAGTATGAAATTTTTCTTAAGAATCTTAATACAAATATTGTACATAAGCGATGATATACAAACAATCTACACAAAGCATATTAGGTCGCTGCATCCTGCATAACAGGGTGAAACTTCGATAATAAAAGATATTTTTTCTCGAAAATCCACTTACATAAGATAATGGTTCAAAAGTGTATCTTATGTGATTTTTTTCGCTGTGTGCAATGGTATAAAAAAATTTCGGAAAACTTTTGACCAAAAACACAAATTTGTTCGAGATTCCGAGCATCGAACGTGTCTGACTGAAGAACTTATCCAAGAGTGTCACCAAATTTCGTAAAAATCAAAACAAATTTCTATCATAGTTCCAAACTCAAATCTCGTCGTTACAGTGGTTGTAATAGCTAAATTTTCGATTCGAAAATTCGCTAAAAGCTTCAATGTCCGGAACAAATAATGCACACTGTCCATACACAAACCTATCGATATTATACATAAATATCGATAATACGCTAGTGAAGTTGAATTACCTTTTAAAACATCAATTCATAACGGAAGGAAACAATGGATTATATGTGCTGATGATATTTCATCACCATTTTCTCCAACCAACAACAACAGCCTGCACCACTGGACTGACTGACTGTATTATTAATATACAATACAACACGATTTTTTTTTACTCTCATTGTAATTATAAATTATAATTGAAAATGAGCACAAAAAGCAAAATTTTTAAACATTTTTTAATTTTTTTTTTTTTTTTGGCGTTTCAGTTTTTGCTTTATGATCGAATCATGAGTGAATGTTTGATTATTTGAATTGAAAAATATCGGAAACACAATGAACAGGATCGTTCAAGTGATTAACGATTATTAATGAAGCTATCATAATGAAAAACGATTATAAACTAGTTTTATTTGTGATAATTCCATTCTACGTAAATGTTTTTGTATTTCGAAATAATTATGAAAAATTGAAATTAATGAAACAGATGGATTAATATTTTTGGAGAAGTTAAAAAATTGATCTGAATTTAAATGCGTAAAATAAATTTATTGAAGTGCCACCACGGCACAAACTTGTTGGAACATATCAGGTCATTGTTTTGACGGCGCACAGGAGTAACTAGAGATGATCGATATATCGATAACTGTTATTTTGTAACTAGTATAGAAAGATAACAGTTATCGTTAATAACTGGAATATCCAGTAACTGGTTACTTAAATAACTCGTTTGGAAATATCGATAACATAAGTCAATATTAATATATTCGAAAGCAAGGATCACAGTAATTTATTTTAACCACCTATGGAGAATTTCAAAATAATAACGCCCCAGGCAAGTTACACATTTTCTATTGTAGCACATTTAAAAAACCCTTAAAAATGAACTATTGTCTATTGTACAGTTATCTATTTGTATTTGTAATTTTGTATCCATAAAATTGTTAAAATTGTGTATATAAAGCCTAAATCCTTGTATAGACAAGTATTTGAGCAGATATTGCAGATTATTTAGTATCTGTCAGTATTATAGATCTGTGCATATTTCACTAACAGAACCGTTTATACGCATATCGAATATCTTACAATATTATGTTAAAATATCCAAATACCATACCAGTTATTATAATAACGGTTATAGATAACAGCTATTTTTCAGTAACTGTTATTGCAATAACAGTTATTAGAAAATAACCGTTTAGCTCATCTCTAGGAGTAACTAAGATGGACGTTTTCCACTTTTACATAGATGACCAAGGTCTTTATAAAATATTTTTACGTAAAGAATCGAGTGATATATTTCACCACTGTACAATAGAGTACAATTCCGCCACTGTACTAACCTGGTACTATCGATGCAAAGTAGGGGCAAGACTTGTTGGTTGTTGCAGTCATATTGCCTCCGTAATATGATATTTAAATTACGACAGATATTAGGATCATACTACCCGAAGAGTCTCATACGACTACAACAAATATTTAATGGATGCAGATGTTAAAAGATATTCGAGTGACGAGAATTCAGACTAGATAAGGAGTGTAAAGTTTAAAAATGTTGAAACTTTCGAAATTATCCAAAAAAAAGTTGATTAATTTCATAATTTTGCCTTTTCATAAAACCTTCCTATAATAATGAGATCAACTGCAAAATAAATGATAAATATTTAATAATGGCATAATATTTTTTCCATCTTACTATTTACTTTCTTGTAAACCTAATGCACATATAAGAATTCAAGGAGCGGATGGGGCGAAAATAAGGCCTTATCGATACCTCTCGTTTATTCGAAAAAGTACAAACTTCTCGTGTAATGCGGCCCATACACGGTTCAACTTGTTGCATTACCTAGTTGTACTACAAGTTGAAGTGTTTGCCATATACTATTAAACTATTCATTCAACTTGTTGTCCAACTTCAATTATTCACGATTTTTGAAAAAGAGAACTTCGTTAAAATTATGGATAGAATTCTTGCCTTAGCAGTAATTGCAGAAATTAGTAAAGAAAGCTTGAGTAAACAAAAAAAAAAAAGAAAATAGAGCAAAGAGTAGTTGGGGAAAAAATTTTCTAAATTAAAACTATTTAAAAAATTAGTGAATGTGAATCAGACGATTACAAAAATTATATGCGAATGAACGAAGAAATTATTAATGATATTTTAGTAAAAATAACACCTTTAATAAACAAAGAAGATACGTTTATGCGTGATGCAATTTCTGCAAAAACACGCTTGGGAATTACATTAAGGTTTCTTGCAACGGGAAATTCTTTTGAAGATTTAAAATTTTGCGGTATCACCGCAAGCTATTGGAAATAACAAACAAAAGCAAATATTTAAACTTTCCAATTGTTACCGCTGTAAATATTTTGTTGATTTACACCCTTTACACCATATATGTACTGGTTTTGTTGTTCAACTACCCCACACACAGTACAACATGTTCATAGACCATTTGCTCCGCCCACGTAAAATCAAAATATTTTGATTTTACTTCAACCGTTTATGCAATCATCAAAATAGTTGAAAAACTGCCCCACACACGATTCAACATGTTGTACAACTCAACCAAGTTGTACAACAAGTTGAACCGTGTATGGGCCGCATAATGATAAATGATAAAACCACTCATAATTAATTTTTAAAATAACGTAACCAAAACAAATGAAAAAAAATTTCTTTCGTTGAGTTTCATGAGAATTTCGGCTTAGAGTTTGTTAAGCTTGTGATATAATCAAACTTTCTTAATTATTATCATACGATTAACTTTCGATTTGTTAAACTGTAAAATTCGAAAATTAATATACTAAACTTTTTTTTAATGAATAGAAAAATGAAGTAGGTAACTATTAAAAACGATACAAAACACTTGTATATAGGTGATATATGTACACCCACCCATACACACAATATATTGTTATTGAATGTTTCGAGATAATAGTGTTCAGGAACAAGGCAACAACACATCGGAAGTAGTAAATCTAGACGCGTCGCGGCATGTTCATGCATCGTCCTGGCCAGGAAATGATGATATGTGTACATACATAGGTATATATTACATTACCTACCCTATTATAGTAAGCAGATACATATATACATCCATCCACATGTCTACCATGAACTAGATATTAACTATTAGAATCTCAGAAACGTGGAGAAGTTAAAATGTTGAAATAGTTACAAACAGGATATATAGTATTTTCACATTTAATTTGCAAAATTATAGAAACAAAAACTAAAATATGTCAAAAAAAAAAAAAAAAAAATATTAAGTAAATTACTCTAGATTTCTGGAAGGATGAACCAAGTGATATTAATAGATTTGAGCGTTACTTTATGGTATTTCATATTTGAAAATAATAAACAAATATTTTACTTCGCATAAAAATACCACTTTTATTTTGAAACTGTGACAATATTGTTTCGAACCGTCAGTTCATTTTCAAACAGAAAATTTTCTGTTTAAAAATTAACTGACGGTTCGAAACAATATTGTCACAGTTTCAAAATAAAAGTGGTATTTTTGCGAAGTAAAATATTTGTTTATTATGAACCAAGTGCATGCTGAACGTGTCTTATGAAAAATTGAAATTAATGAAACAGATGGATTAATATTTTTGGACAAGTTGGACAAGTTCGTCAGCCAGACACGTCCGATACCCGAAACATGGTTTTTGGGGCATTTTTCGTAAAAAAAATTAGTTTTTTGCCAGTATTTCCCCTTATTCAAAAATTTTTGTGAAATTTTTTTACACTATTGGAAAGAGGAGAAAAAAATATATAAAAAAGGTCTTTAAATTATTATTCTATGTCAACTAGATTCCAAGATAAACTAATTTTTATAAACGGAAATTCGCTATGTTATGCAGGATGCTGCGACTGGGGTATTTATTTGTAAAATATGAATTTTAGAGTTTTTGGAAAGAAAAAGTATCTTCATAAAGGCCTTCCAGTTAAATATTTAAAAATAAAAAACACAAAGGCTATTGGAGGATAAGCGTGGGTAGGAATGCCCCCGTACGAATTGTATTGGCTTTTTTCCTGCTAACTGCTACTGGCATAAAATTGAAATTTACTAAGATTCAACCCTCAAAAATTTAAACCCTTTTTTTAAAGCCTCGATCAGCCGGACACTTATCATCGGTTTAAGTCAGGGTTCCTCAGTGGCTAGACTTTTCCACAGCTTTATAATGCCCATAACTGTTACAATAGTAAACACTTGGAAGTTCAATGGAATTATTTCTTGAGTTACTTACGAAAAATTAAAATTTTATATATTTCCCAGCCCTTCCCTAAATAATTTGAATTCGAATTTTTGGAGGATGTTTTCTAACACTAAAACATATCCCGAAATTTCATTTATTGCGATCAATTTTCTCACGTGTAAATTACTATTTGAATTTTTGGAAATTTGATTGCCTGTATCCCCAAAAGTTAGTGGCACAATTTAGCTGAAATAATTTTAATTGAGTGTATTTACTAAGTGCTAGTATCTAGATTTTTCAGATTTTTAAGACTTAAAAATCATCAATAAAATGATGGAAAAATGAAACTGGAAACGAATTATAAGTTTTCAAAGTTGTTGTTTGCATTTTTATCAAAATTAAGCATATAGGAGTCGATGAGTTTCAAAACCGTCTAATTAACGCAACTAAAAATGTTCAGGAAACACAAAAATCTGTTTCCTAACTTATAATAATGATTTTGATGTGGTTTTTGCCATTAAATTTTTAGGAAATATCATACAGTTCTTATAAAGAAATAGTGACAACGATACCACTCTTCAATAATTAGTAAATAACGATTAAAAATTATAATTAGCTACTTTTGCAGCAGTTTGCTTTAATTAGATGGTTTTGAAACGGTTGATTTTTTAATTAGCTACTTTTGCAGCAGTAACACTAACAATTAAACACTTTTGCATCAGTAACACTAACAATTAGACACTTTTGCAACAGTTTATTATTCTTTCAATATGCTTTAAATAAAACAACATTTGTACAAATCTATCTATTTACATCGTACAACGGCGTTTTTATTATAACTTATGAAAACTAAGATATTTTCTTATAATTTCGTAGAATATTTTCCCATAAAACAAGTCTCTTTACTGTAATTTAACAGTAAAACTCAAATCAGAACCCCGGTGTCTCACACAATTTTATTCTGCACACATTCACAGCCTGTTATATTTGACAATTCCGCAAGTTTCTTTGTATTTTTTTTTTCTAGTTAATTCAATAGTAAATATTTTCTTAGAGAGAATAATAAAATTATCACATACAAGTATTTAATCCTCTGCATGCTCTGCAGTGTTACATATTGACCACCTAACTAGCTACTTTTGTTCCAGATTTTTCTAATGACGCCATTTTATATAAGTAATAGATAGTTTTGCAACTGGTTTGCATTTCTTGCAACTCCATGTTTTTTCGAAAGGAAAATATTGCAATTAACTACTTTTGAAACAGTTTCGTATTTTTGTCATTAAAATTAAAGGGAAAAAAGCTGACTTTGCACCGTCTAGTTGGTATTTTTTGGTGCAGTTTATCCTCCTGAATGATAAACCGCATCTAACTCAATTTTTAAAAAATCGTCAATTAGATGGTTTTGAAACTCATCGACTCGTAGGACGTCTGCTATATTTCTGAAAAGAATTTCGTCCTGATTATAAAAATGAAACGTTCACATCCATATTATCCCAATTTTATCAGTCGTCGTAATTCAAGTCACTTCAACAAAGCTTGATTTCAAAAAAAAAGAAATTTTTAATTTAATAACGTCAGCAAGTTTGCTAGAATTTTTAAATCTATTAAAAACCGTAAATAAAATTGTGGGTTTTCAAAGTCATTCTTTTTATTTTTAGCAAAATTAGGCACTTAGCACCAATTGCAGATACAGAGGTGGGAATGGGAGCGGGTGGGGGGTAAGAGCAAAAAATTAAAAACTATTGAAAATAAAACCGTTTATTTTCTATTATAATCCTTGCACAATTTTCTATTCAAATATTCAAAGAATATGTGACAATTTAAAATAAAAATTTGTACTTACTTTTTTTTTTAATTTTCAAAAGTCCATTCTTTAGAAATAATATAAAAAAAAATTGCACTATACTAAAATCCATACATTACAATACAGTACAATACAATACAATACAGTACAATACAATCATCTCCCAATGAACATCTCCTTCCTACTTCTCCTAAACTCACACGTGTTTCCACCCCCCGCATACCCCCCACCCACTTACTCATACACACAAGTTTTCCACTCATCCATACAAATACAATATGCATATGTATATGTACAAATGTACCCAGAGATACCCTACACATACACAGTGTTTCAAGCTACTACGGATATAAGAAGGAAAGTACTTGAATTTTGTCCAATGCTGTCCGGAAAAACACAAAATCATGGATAGGTTTTATAGTTCAATAGGTACATACACATAAAAACAACAAAAATTAGCTAAAAACCATATTAATGTAAATAAAAAATTTAAAAAAAAAAAAATTCTATTTAAATTGTTTGGAATAATATAACATTAAGTGTACTATGGATACATTAAACAAGCTAGATAATATAATAGAATCGTTTGTTTTTATTTAACTATTTGAATTTCTTTATTATTTTAAATTAGTGGTTCATCACATAGTAATGTTACCAAATTTTTATATAGTTTATTACTCTCTTAAAGACACGTTCAAAAATATTAAATTCCCTTAAACGCGTCTGATTATTATACGTATTTCTTGATGGAGTTACAACAGAACTGAATATCTAAAGAGGTGACCCTGTGGCATCCCAAATCAAATTATAAATTTTCCGAGAAAATTCTTCTTTTTGATGCGACATTTTTCAGCAAAAATTTGGAAAACGAGTTACAAAACCTTATGTTAAAATTCATGTACTCCTAGTATCCAGTGATACATAGTACATATTTGAATTCAAAACTAGAAAACCCATTTCCATTTTACCCCACATTCATTTTATTCTATTCTTAATACACACAGAACCAGCATACATATATATGTATATGTGCCTGTATGTGAATAGAGGGAGGTTGGGCACAATAGGTATGTATATGGGTAGGTGATACTATTATGATTGTCTATTCTAGAGAAATATACAAAATAATCGACCTCTTTTGTAATAATAATACATGTTCGCCTGATACAACAATACCTTTAACAATATGTTGTATTATAATAAAAAGCAGCGACCGACCACACAACACCAACCAATACTTCTTATTCACTCACTACTCTCACCCTCCCCACCACACCACTACTCCCTCCATTATCCCCACCATCAATTCTATTCATAAAACATATATGTATGTATTGTATGTTTATCTGTCAGTCTTTGTACTTTGCATGGTTCATACATGCCATACTACCATACATATGTGGTAGAAAAACATCTAAAAATGGGAGGAAGGTGCATTTTATGTGAGTGAAAATGCATCACATCATCATCTACCACATTCTCCTTTACCAGTACCTTCTGCCCCCACCACTTCTACACTCTTCACTACACGTACAGGGTATTACAGAAGAAATAGTAAATATTCTTAGAGATGATAATATTCCGAGTAACAAAATTTACATAAATGTGTACCTGAATACTCTTTTGACTCGTTGTAAACAACAATAAAAAAGACAGAAACAGAATTATATATCTTACCTTTTTTAAAATAAGGCATATGATTCTATTTCAATTTTGATGTTGCTTACAGCGAGTCAAAAGTGTATAGATATTATTATTTTGAATTAGGCCACAAGAAACATAAATTCTGAAATACCAAATTTCTAGCCTAAGAAAATTTTCAACCTTTCTCTTGAACCAGAAGCTAGAAACAGTGCAACCATCCGTTTCCTATAGTTTTAGTATTAACCAGTTTAAATGGGCACGATTTAATATAATTAATATCGTCCACTTAAATCGCTCAATTTATCAGTTTTAATTCTGATTCCGATCGCACCGAATTTTATCTCAAGTCCCGAAATACAGTTACATTATATTTAGTGTCACTCATAGCCGTTTCCAAAAAAATCAACTCGTTGGAACCTGGGCAATACGTCTGTCATAGATTGCTGACTGCTCGCCTAAGTACTAAATATTTATCAGTTTTTCTAAAACTCTTTCTTTTATATGTCTGCTTGTATTAGGCTTGCAACGAATATTCGATAATTACTCAGTATTCGGCCTCTTCAGCCATTTTCATACTGTATACTGAAGAACTATTCAGCCAAATACCGAATACCGGAAAAAAACGCAACAAAACAAAAATAAATTTCCCTAAATTATGTATACTTTGAATAACATCCCCTACTAACTATTAATATGTCTGTAACGTTTATTTTTTTTTATATCCAGCTGCTTATATGAACTCATACACAAACATACAACTACATAGTCTTAATATGCGTACTGTTTAGTATACGTATTTAAAAATATTCAAATTTGAAGAAATAATTACAACAAGTCACTGACTGCTACAATTCATTATAGTGAATTTAAAAAATTTAAAGGCAATTTGGCACCTTAAAACATGTACATACATATAACGATAATTTTAAAATACCACTGTCACAGCATCCTGCATACCATAGCGAATTTCATTTCATAAAAATTTGTTCTTCTCGGAAACCAGTTTACATAGAACGATGGTTTAAAACTTTTTTATGTGATTTTTCCTTGTCTTTCTAATGGTGTAAAAAAATGTCGCAGAAACTTCGGAACTTAGGAAAATTTTGGCAAAAAACTATTTTTTTCACGAAAAATGGCCAAAAAACCATGTTCCAGACATCGGACATGGCTGACTAACGAACTCGTCCAACGGTTTGGGACTTTCAACATTTTCACCAAATTTCGTAAAAATAGGACATTTCGTTCGAGAGTTATCGTGCGGACATATATACATATACATATATATTATATACATATATGTATATATACACTGAGAAAAAAATACAGTAATTTTTACTGAAATTTCTGGTAAAAAATTACTGAGCTCTCTGGTAATGCGGACATAAGTGACAGGCTAAGCAAAAAATACGATAATTTATAGTAAAAATTTTAAATTATCCTATAGCTCAGTAAAAATTACCGTATTATTTATAAATAAGGCTTTTTTTTTATTTATTAATAAATAATTGAATTAAAATAGTTTAGAAGGATATTGATAGAAGGGTAAGCATTAAAATCAAATTATTAATATAGAAAAAAATTTTTGTGGTTTTTTATTATTTGTGGAAAAAAATATATAAATTCTTTATTTGACATATTACATGATAAAACAATAGGCACATTACAATAATTTGTATAAAAACATATTTCAATTAACATATCAAAACTAAACAAAAATTCATGAAACAACAATTTTTTGTTTTAAAAATTTATTATAAAAAAAAAAAAAACACTATATAAACATCCAGTCACGTTGGTTATTGAACAACTAAATGAACCAGTCCTGGTTAGTTGCAGTCTGAAGTCGTGTTGGTCGTGTTATTGCGCATGCTCGGTGCTATTGCGCATGCTTGTTTTATTTATTCTCAGTTTATGTGATGCTTGGCTATGCAGTGGTGTGTGACAAATAACAAATGCGCAACGACTCAGTAAAAATTATTCATATGTCCAGTATATTTTACAAAAAATTAAGTAAATTTTCCCGGTGTCCACTTGAAATTTTACTAGCCCATCGAATTTTACGCAGCTGTATAGGAAAAATTCCTAAGGTGTATAGGAAAAATTCTTAAGGTGTACAGGAAAAATTTTCAAATGAATCGTAAAAAATAATGTTTGAAACGCATTTTTTATATTTTTGCTTAATAATTTCCTACGGACTAGTCACTTAAGACTCGTTTACCGGAGGCAGCTCAGTAATTTTTACTGGAATTTTTTCTCTGTATATATATATATATATATATATATATATATATATATATATATATATATATATATATACTATTTTCAGTTTCTAGGGACCTCAAAACAAATTTCTGCCATAGTCGCGGGTTCAAGTCGTGTCATAACAGTGACTGTAATAGCTAAATTCGCTAAGAATTAAACACTTCAAACTTTTTGTTTCGTTTTATTTATCGTGTCATGTGTCGCTTGAACGGTCACAAAATACCGACTAGTATTCGCCAAATATTCAAATATTCGCGGAGACTGTAGACCGAATATTCGATATTTATGGCAAGACTGTAGACCGAATATTCGATATTTATGGCAAGCTTTATAGTATTTGATGGATTTGAGCATTACTTTATGGTATTCCTTTTTAAAATAAAAAGACAATTTTTTTACTTTACTAATACCACTGTATTTAAAGTCTTAATTGTCTGTGACATGTTTCGGCCCGTATGGCCATTGACGAACAGTTCGTTAATGGCCATACGGGCCGAAATATGTTACAGACAATTAAGACTTTAAATAAAGTGGTATTATTAAAGTAAAAAAAAAACTGTCTTTTTACTTTATAGTATTTATGATTTGTTCTAAAACATTTTGTACATTTTGTCTTTTCCTTCATTCATATAGATAGATGTAGTACATTCGTTCATTGTGTATGGATATTTTTTATTATTTCTTCAACACCCATCATTCGATTATTTGTTTGTCCTATATATGTATTGTGTACGCGCCATACCATGACAACAATACGCATTTGTTTGATGGAAAAATTTTATATCACCGTAGATAGATAAACAGACAAAGGTACAGAATATCTATATCAAAATATAAGTGCTTTGGTTTGACTATACGCGTATAGTATTTTCATTTTGGACAATTATTTTTGAAGGGAAAAGTAGAAAATCGAAATGTTTAAGTGAAAAAAGAACAATATGATATGAAAGGGTAACAAAAACTACACTGATCCATTGCATCCACTACTGTACATATATATAAATATTTCTTTCATTTAAAAAACGAAGTGCTCTAGACCTTCTTTTTCCTCATATGCGATTATAGTGTTATAAATTTAGATTATGATGGTAAAGTGGTCTTTGATATTTTCTAGCGAATATTTTTGTTCTTACCAATCTTGCATGACTAAAAACAGTAACACGTTACTAAGAAACTATATTTGTAAGTAATAAACCTGGAAAGGTACTTATATTTATATAGAGCTGAATCTTTCTTATGCAGTTTTTAAAAAAATTCCCATTAAAGGGAAATAATATGAATAAAAATCAAAAGAAAGTAAGAAATCTGAAAATTATTTATAATAATTTTCTTTGATAAAACAATTTATTGACAGTTTTTAAGCGTACACTCCATTTGATCAGTACACTGCATACGAATATTATAAGTTATTGCATCATTAAGTTTTTTTTGTCATATAAGAGTATTTATCCCATTTTTTTATAATATTACAAATATGAAATAAAATATTATCATGTGTAAATTAATACTTTATCTTGTTTAGAAAAGCAACTTCTAAGGAAATCGTTAAGTTGTGAGCATATTGAGTCATATATTTTCTATGAAACTATTTTTAAGCAGTTCCTATTCCGCTATATAAAAATTTTTTTCAGTTTGAACCGAACTGTACTTTTTATAGCTATTTATAACGTTTTTAATTTTTTTTTTGTGCGATTTGATAGGCACCGCACAAAAAAAGGTACAGCTGTACTTATACGGTTAAATTAACATTGCTTATTTTGATTAAATAACAGAATAATCTAATTTCATTAATTTCTATTGGTACACAGGACACAGGGCCAGCCCGAGAGCAGCGCAAACGATGCATCACACAGGACCCCGCGTTTTTGAAAGCCCCGCGGCCTTGACTAATTTTGTAAGATCAAAAACTGAAATGTGACTTTTAAAAGAAAATATTAATTTATTTAATTAAGGGGAGGTTTACTTGAGAGTCGTTAAAAAAATCGATTATTTTTTTTTTGCAGAAATTGGTAGCTAATTATGTGTAGAATATGTTCCTAAAGTGATTTTGCTGAAAGTAATTTAAGGGAAGGTTTACTTAAGATTTGATAAAAAAAAATCGATTTTTGTTTTTGGCGAAATTGATAACAAATTATGTGTAGAATATGTTCCCAAAGTGATTTTACTGAAAATAATTTAAAAACAAGATTCTTGCACATTAACCGAATCCAGCTTTCTATTAAAAAAAAATCAAAAAACGTAGTTCACGCAATAATGAGTATTAAATATAAAATTTTGAAAATACATTTCTTTATATATATTTTATAATATCTCGGAACTACATTTTTGGAACTGGCCGACACGATAACTCAAAAACTATTCGATGGATCCTGTTTAATAATTTTTTATTTTAAAGATAATTTAATTCTTCGGCACCTCTACCTAAGTCCGATACACTTCCAATATTTTTTTTATTTTTAAATTTACTTAGGTAGTTTTTTATTTTTTATTTTACTAGAGCGAAAAATAAGACAAAAATCGTAATCAAAAGTTCACACATCCGCCATTTTTTTTTCATTCAGCAATTTATTGATATTATAGGTAGAGGTGCCGATACTCTTCATATATCTTATAAATCTTTTTTGTTTTTGGATTTCGGTGGTTTATTACCGGCGCTAGGATGTCCGCCAACAAGGCATTGGATTTTCGGATCGTCACACTGCAGTATCTATAAAATGGACAATTTTTTATATTTTTCCTTGAATTTTTTCGTATAGCTTAATACTTAATAAATATGTGTACAAAATTTGAAATTGATATTTACTTCCGTTCTTGAGAAAAAAATTCTAGAAAAATACATAATTTTTCTAGAATTCTCGAGTAAACCTCTCCTTAAATTAAAATTTGTCCTGAAGTTTTGCGTTCCAGAATCACAATTTTACGAATATATATTACAATATTTATTTAAAAATATATAATTTATTTCAACAGTACCCAAATTTTGTTACTATTCTGAAAACTAGGTAAACTTTATCAATTAAATTATTTACCATTGTATCTACAGAAAGATCTTTCTCAAGACTGAAAATAATAAACCATTACTTCAGATTTATCGTTAGTCAAAATTGATTTACCTCTTCAGTAATTTTATCCATCAAATTTCAATACTAAAAGTAGTAAGGTTACAGCAGTTCTGTACCAAAAGTAGTAAAGTTACAGTGATTCTGTAACAAAAGTAGTAAGGTTACGGTAGTTCTGTACCAATAGTTTGAAATTTGTTTCAGTCCCAAAAGTTAACTTTGTACTCGACCCCACTTCTGATTAGGCAGGCTCTGGGTACACATTAAAAAAATCTAAATATATTCAGTAGCCAACAGAAAGCTGCCACAGTTATTTTAATTAAGGGGTAAATGGGGGGAAATAAAGTTTCAATTCCAGATTTAATTAAAATAAAAATTTTATATTAAATTTATTTTTGTGTTTAATTTTTTATATAATTTAATTTTTGTAATTAATAAATTTCTCTAAATAATTAACGGGATCATTACTGATTGTTCTGAGTATTTTATTGGAAATACAGGACTCGGAAACCAATGAAACACGTACGACAAGATAAATGTCGTAAATGCGCAAACTTTAAAGCCAACCAAAAAAAAAGAGATACTATCTCAAATTACTGGATACAACATAAATAATATAAATATTTGGCACTTGTTAAACAATTTTCAAGAAAAAATCAAGCAATGAAAATTTGCTTGCATAAATACAACAGATTATACGTAATACCCTAGATCAAATAATATTGTACAGGTTTTCTTTGCACGTTCAAATTTCGTAATAAAAATAGAAATATGTCAAAAAAAATTTTTTACAGTAGAAAAATTTCATATCATTTTACAAAAAGATAAAAGCATAAAAAATTTTTACTTCTCCGTTTTTCATTCATCTATCAATATATCATCTGCTTTTCTTTACACTTTATATAAATTTATTTCATTTTCTTTTTGATAATAATAATCAAAATATAACATTGTACAGGTGGTTTAATAAAAAATTTTTTAAAGAACCGATTTCAAAAAGCAAAGAAATATGTAACAACAGGTATTTTGAAGTCAAGCGGAGTGCAGTAAAAAAAAGTTAGACCCATGAGAATTTATTCTGTTTGAAAATGAACCGACTAACTATGTTCGAAACAATATTGTCACACTTAGGTACAAGACTAAAAGTGATATTATA
Source organism: Brachynemurus nebulosus (assembly GCA_035578155.1). Taxonomy (NCBI): domain Eukaryota; kingdom Metazoa; phylum Arthropoda; class Insecta; order Neuroptera; family Myrmeleontidae; genus Brachynemurus; species Brachynemurus nebulosus. The sequence continues at coordinate 9,056,534 of JAPWDM010000005.1, read as the reverse complement.
GTTTGGGAAGTAATAGTATATTACATGATTGAGATTGTAAGTTGCGCGCGCAATTACGCTGCGCGGCTCTTGCGTGACCTTTTCGCTCGTGTGTAATATGCCTTAAAACCAACCGAGTTACGAACTATACTTTATCTACGACTAACATGAAATTCACAATAAACAACAAAAATTTGGTACAAATCTACAAATACCAATACATTAAAATTATCTAGTATTTGAATTTTATTAAAAACAAACGTAAACAATCGGTTGCTTGGTAAAATTTTTGTACAGATGATTCTAACATAATATGTATCATATATATCACTGTATAATATATAATAATTATAAGAATTAATGAAAGTGTAGTAGGCGTTGTTATTTTTAGCATACATGCGTGTAAAGGGCTATTTTTTGTACAGCTGGATATGTGGCTGTATGTAAAACGTAGCTTACTTAGATAGTATTTTGTACAATAAACAAGCAATTTCATGGTAGTCGTAGATAAAATATTTTTTTTTTTTTATTATTTACAAATAAAAAAAAACCCTAAACAAAAAAAATTTTAATGTAAAAGTAAAATAAAGTAATTATATTGTACACTTGACGTAATAGAGGAAAACGTGACAAATGGGCCAAGACATGAATTCAATTTTTTCGTCCAAAACCAATATCTACTTGACTTTAATTGTGTTATATTATTATTTATTTGAGCGTTTGGGTATAGTATGGTAATTTCAAAATAAATTTTTGCGTGTGTCACGTCCAGACACTTCAGTATCATCATTTTTACGATTTGACCGGATTGGTGTGAATGTCCAATTTGTGTCACGCACCACAGGGCGGTCAAGTTGCGGTGGTGTTACGATCTGTTGTACCAGTCTGTTCGGTCCTTAATGTGTTGTTATAACACATTTACATTAGGCCGGTAAGCTTTATAAATAAAATCACCCTCTATATTCCTATAAATTTATTTACATATTTTTGCACACCCTCATTACTCTTCACCAACCCTTACAACACAACAACTATCATCATCACTATCAAAATAACATTTCACATATATTATATATTATTTATTATATTAATAAAATGAAACAGATTGCTAGTTTTTTTTAATGGAATAAAATTTTTTCTCTCACTTACAATTTTTCGTTCGTGTTAAAAGGATCCGACGATACATTGCAAACGTAAAATATACTTATTTGTCACACATATGAAATCTGCTATATTAATCTATTCCATATACAATACCCAGAAGCGAGGAGGATCATGACAGCGATAATAATGGTAATCATATAGTTAAGATGATATGTGTGTTGTCAAAAGAACGATACAAATAAATCTTGTCTCCATTTACGGTTAAAAGCATACACTCATTTTCATAACGATGGGACGTTTAACCTTATTTACATAAAAACTTTTTGGGGAAAAATACGCATACATACTTATGCATAAACACAAAATATTTACTAATGGATTCAAATACAGATTTGGAAACTTTGAATATTTGTTTTTTGAACCAATTCCCAGCTAACAGGATTGGGTTTAGTTTGTTTATAAAAACGGGTTATGTGTAAATTGTGGGTCCACGCATAGGTATATTGCATCAATAATAATGAAAAAAACATTTTTCCAACCCATAAAATTTTTAAAATAATTCCATTTTGACATAAAAAATTCTTTAATTCTATATAGATCTAATTGTAACATTATTGAAAATTAAATGTAATGCAAATATGCAGTGTATTCTTATATGAGATTTATAGTTTTAATCTAATATAATTTTTACACAAGTCCCGAGGTAAAATTTTCAGTAGAAATTGAAGAAAACAATTTTTTCAAACTAGTGAAACTGATTAAGTATTTAATACTGGCTACAAGCTGATTCCAGTAAAATGAAAGAAAGACATGAAAACAAGTACAAAATTTTTAATGAATAATTTAAGGACCTTTTAAAATGTCAATAAAGTATGAAAACAAAAATAGTGGTAATTAAGACTAGTGACTACTGAAAATTTACTACAGACTACAGACTAGTGAAAATTTAAATACTAATTAACTAGGTAATTATTATAAATATTCAAATTATACTCTCAATTTCAATACCCATACTAATATTATAAATTCAGAAGTGAGTTTGTTTGTTTGTCTTATTTTCACGTTTCACCAGTCAACTTCAAACACTCCAAAGAAATAGCTTGGAAAAAAACAAAGCTGGTTATAGACTACTTTTTACCCCGTAAACATATTATATTTCAGTGGGAAAATTCTCCAGAGAAATAGTAATTCTCAATTGTAACACAATGTAAATATGGCTATTTCTCTACTAATTGGAAAATTTTGATACAAAACTGTCCCAAGCATATTTTTCTTAAATATTAAGAAAATATGTAAATACAATGGAAGGCATTAATAAATTAAATGTGTATCTTAAAAAAGCTTACTAATTGTCCTCTTTATTTGTGAATTATGGACGATTTTATGAAAAATCGCGACAAGGAACTGTTCCAGGGGAAGAAAAAACATACTTTCGTCGAATAGAAGCAATCAAAATTTTGTTTTTATTTATTATAAGTTTTAGAATCTATATTACGTACGAATAAATTAAAAATTTCTAAGTAAGTTAAACATTATAATGAATTTTCTTAATGCTACAGGACGTTTATCATTAAAATCAAATTTTTGGTTAAATTGCCTTTTTAAGTAGCTGAACTTATAACTCTAAAGTCATAAAATTATATATTATAAAATTAATATTGGAACAAGAAAAATACTACCTTCTTTTGTAGAAGGTAGTATTTAATAAATAAAAACAAAGATTTTGATTGCTTCTATTCGACGAAAGTATGTTTTTGACAGGGGACTATTTGTCAGGGGACTGATATTTTACATATAAAATTTCCTAGCCTAAAATCATTTTAAATCTATTCAATTTTAAGGAGTAGGATAGTATACTTGCTAGGTAATATTATTTTATAAATTTGTTGTGACTTAATCACTTAAAACAATAGAAAAATTGTTTAGCAGGGGACTGTTACAACTAGCGGCCCAGACGTGTAGTTTACTTACAAGTGCAGCGGTGACAGTGAACAAAATGATGTTAGCGCACTTAACTCTGCAACCAAACGAACTTCACACCGATTGCGTTTCGTTTCATGATATAAACGATCGCGCCAATGCACGGTGTGATTTCAGTACCATTATTAAATTGTAGCAGGGGACTGTTCAAAAAATTTGAGGACAACATTTGATTACTGGTTTTTTAATGAAATTTTTATTTTAAAAATATGATTGCGTTTTACAAAAATACTTACAATATTCTAGTATTATTCACATTTTCTTTTTCTTAAACAGTAATGATACTGAAAATAAATATTTGTAATAATACCTCTAATTCTGGAAATGGGGCACGACAGGGGACTGTGAATTGACTGTAAAAAGTGATTGTAAATTGAATATTACAATATTATATTACTAAATGGGTTATGGCCTGCCAAGAATAGCTAGTGTACTGTCTTGTACATAAAACTCAACAATAATAAGATCTATTATATAAAATCTACCTGGGACAGCGATTTTCCAATTAGTAGAGAAATGGCCATATACTCTATACCTACCTATTAAGATGATGTCATAATTTCAAACACTACGCGTGCGAAGTCACGGGTAAATACTAGTATTTAAATAAATTGCAATCATTTTAAGCTAATTTTACTTCCCACACTGTTATGTACTCCCTGCACTGTTATTTTTTTATTATTATGGATATAAACAAACGTTCAGGAAATGTAACTTGCTAGCAATGTGAGGGAAATGTCTCGGAAATACAGGACCATGCAAAAAATATAACACTTAGCGTCTCCACAGAGACGCAGTGTAACGCCTTAACTGCAAGCTATCTCACCGATACACATTACACCTGTGATAAATTATTTTAGGAAACATCCTGTATAAAAATTTTAATTTACATTATTTATATAACATTATTTATTACTTTATTTTTATGTATGAACCTACTTCACTTTTTTAAAAGTTTTTCATCATCCTAATAAGATGAAAAGAAATACTCGAATCTCTTCATTCATATACATATTTTGATTACCTACAAACAGTAGAAACCACGTATATAAATATATTTAATTTTTTTGTTTGCATGCCCAGATGAAAAGAATAAAATAAACTTTTACACTTGGCCAGACTTTTTTGTTCAGAAATGTATCTACTTACATAATATTCAAAATTTGAAATACATAAAAAAAATGTTTGGTCTGCAAATCAAATATAATAGGTAATAATATAAATATATATACATGTCTGGTAGAGACCTCTAAACAGTGCCGGATTTATACTAGGGGCACGCGGGGCACAGTTTTTGCAACTTTAAATGAATTTTGTGCAAAAACTATAAGAGATACCCTAAAACCGTCTAGATCCGGACACTTTTTTACATTTTTGGTATAGTTTTATGTTTATACATGTTTCCTTCATACATATCACCAATAAAAGTATAACCATTAGAAAGAGCGTATATTATTTGTTATATCCCTGACTCATTTGTTTCATTATAAGTAAAAATAAAAGAAATAAAAAATAATTAGTAAGTGTCCGGGTTTACACCCCAAATCCGTCTTGACCCGGACACTTACTTAAATAACGTAATAACATTTATATCGTCTAATGTCTTTGAACCTGTCAAAGACTTCAAAATATTTTGTGGGAAGGGAGAGGAGGCAATGCATAGTATGCCTCTCTATAAAGTAAACATACGATATGAGACCAGAAGGAGGCATAAACCGCGTAATTCTGGGGGGAATATTAACGTATGGACAGTGGGAGTTACAACTGGTGCGAATCGCGGCCATAGTGTAATAAACTGATGTGTCCGGGTCTAAACGGATATACATATATAGCATGTATTTTTTTTATATATACATCGAATATAACGCGCGATAAAATTCTGAACACATACATGTCAAAACTAAAACAATATAACAATTATGACGAAAATTACAGGCCTAAGTTTTATTTCTTTGAAAAACTGTAAGATAGTAATCCTGTGAAATGAGATAGTAAATGTTGAAATCCATAGTTTTTATTAGTACAACTGTTTAGAGGATGTTTTTCTCTCTCTAATGACGTCAAGAGCAAATGTTTATTGTGGCATGTTAATGTAGAAATTATTTAATTTGAAGATTGATGCAAAGTGTCCGGGTTTAAACCCTCTGTCCGGGTATAGACGGATTTACGTTACGCGAAAATACGTTGATACCTTTTTTGTAGGGAATTTAATTTTCTACAATTTTGTATTAGGAATTTTTTTTATTTTCCCAGCCAATCGCGAGATATTGACAAAAAAGACGATTTTGCATCCTTTTGCAATTTTTTGCACCCTTTGCCGTCAACGCAGCACCCTACAATGGAGAAGTATCGTAGTGTGGAAAATGTAATATGTAGTTAGATTTAACTAAAATATAGACCAAAACTAATAAACTGGTGAAACAATTTTTGGAATCCATTAACAAATAATAGAGAAATAGAAGATCAAAGTTTAATGCAAAATGATAGATTTTCAATTCGCCTGTGACGTCAAACATCCGCACAATCGGACACCGAGTGTCTTTTATACAATATTTTTTTTAAATAAATTATATTAAATTACCATGGATTTAATATTTTCTTAAAATTATTTTTTTCTTATATATTTATAAATCTTCAAAAGTTCAAAAAATGACATTTCAAAACGTCAAAATATTGAATTTGTGAAAGATAAAAGATTGAAAATGGTCGAATCCATATAGTATCCGTAGTAATTAACGTATTGACCAGCTTTATAAAAATTAAATAAAAAAGACTCTTCGTTCTATTTGCAATGCCGTAGAATAAATGACGTCACACATCTGTCTCAAATGAAATTGAAAAGTGAAATTTTAAAGTCCCATAACTTTGTTAGTTGTTGAGATATCTTAATTTTTCTTTTACACTTTTCTTTAATTTTGCCTTAATTTTTATTTTCATTCATAAAAAAAAATTGGTAAACTTCTCCATTTTAGTATATTAATCTACGAACACTTACGAAAATTTTCGCCTTGGTTGCAGGTCATCAACTCAAAATGGCAAAGTTAAGCTTTTATTAACTGGACTATTCCTATTTTGAGGAACAAAACCGGAATTGCAAAAAACTATTTATTCATTTTTGGTACAAACGAATAAACAATTGATATCAGATAATTACATAATATTATTATTCAAATGACAAAAAGCTATCTTTTAAGTTAGTTGTGAAAAAAATACTTTCGAATGAGGCACTTGAAATTAAGTTCGTCAATAATTCGGAAGATATTTATAGCGAACGTGTTTTCGACGTTGTTAAATTTATTCGAAGCTTTTGAATTTATAAAATGAACAGAGACAAGAAGAATTTTATTCTTCAATAAAATCAAATTTTAAATGAAGTGCCAATTCTACAATCTAATCGACGATAAATTCAAAATTTTGTAGCATGAAATAATTCATATACACAGGAGATCATCTGAAAGAAAAATAATCGACCTGTATATAAATAATATACGTTATACGTATAGCAAGTAAACGTACGCTTTGGAAAATATTATGAATAAGACTAAATTGTAGCCACAATACTGTCTTTGAAAATCGACTTCAATAGCGTTAATTTAGAATATATTTTATACATACATACAACACATATATATACATAGTTACATATAAAATATATACCAAGTGCTTATGGAAAGTGTCACGAAAATATTTTCTTAAAATGAAGTACTTACCTATAAAAATAATATTCTAAAATACCCCTGTCGCAGCATCCTGCATAACATAGCGAATTTCCGTTTATAAAAAATAGTTTTTCTCGGAAACTAGTTGACATAGAAAAATAGTATAAAGACCTTTTTTATGTAATTTTTTCCCCTCTTTTAAATGGTGTAAAAAAATTTCGCAAAAATTTTTCACCAAATTTCATAAAAATTGGATACTTCGTTCGAGAGTTATCGCGCGGACACTCACATACACACACACACACACACACACACACACACACATATATATATATATATATATATATATATATATATATATATATATATATATGATCATTTCTCCACACCTGTGAATAATACCTAACTTTCTTAACAATTAATGGATGTATATTGAATATGTTCTTCAACAGGAGTAGAAAATATATTTTATTTCTTCAGAACCCTAGAAACCGAAAATAATATTCACTAAAATTTATATATATATATATATATATATATATATATATATATATATATATATATATATATATATATATATATATATATATATATATATAAATTTTAGTGAATATTATTTTCGGTTTCTAGGGACCTCAAAACAAATTTCTGCCATAGTCCTAGGCTCAAGTCGCGTCATGACAATGGCTGTAATAGCTGAATTTCATTCTGGAAATTCGCTAAAAGTGAAATTGTTGCAATGTTCTGAAGAAATAAAATATATTTTCTACTCCCGTTGAAGAACATATTCAATATACATCCATTAATTGTTAAGAAAGTTAGGTATTATTCACAGGTGCCGAGAAATGATCAATACTCGATATCTTTCGACCAATGAAATATTCGCATGATAAATAAATATTTATATATGAATATAAATAATTTTTTTTATACCATTTTCATTCAATACCGAAAAAATACCGGAATTCCGGTATTTTAAATTTTAATACCGAATAAATACCGGTATTGTAAAAAGACACCGGTATTCCAAGCCCTAGTCCAAATTATGTGTATTACACATATATTTATGTGTATTTACAAATTTATACATTCATACTGATACTATACTAGAAAAAAAACTTCCATAGGATGAGTCACATTTCTAAAGGGAATTTCGTCGTTTTGATAACAAAAGTGAAAAGTTCCCGCCCAAATTACCCTAATTCACCACCATTTATACTGATTTAAATCACTTTCAAAAAAATTTGATTTGCGACTAAAGGATTTTTTTAATTTGATGACGTCATCAAGTTTACTAAAAATTTTCATTGACTTAAAAACCGTAAATAAAATAATGGAATGATGAAATTGGAAGCGAACTGTAGGTTTTCAAAGCAATTCTTTTCGTTCTTATCAAAATTAGCCACGTAAGACTACTAGAAAAAAGTGTATCACTTCACTGAAGCCTTTAAAGAAAAGAAATTTTTATTAATTTGGTGACATCATCAAGTTTATTAAAATTTTTCACTGTCTTAAAAACTGTAAGTAAAGTAATAGGATGATGCAAATAGTAGCGAATTATAGGTTTACAAAGTCGTTCTCTTCATTTTCACTAAAAATAAATATGTAGGGCCACTAGGAGAAAAATTTAGGGTCATTATTATTTGTATTGTCTAGGTTTAAATTTCTAAGAATAATAATAATGAGAATAGATTTTGTAATGAATGAAAAAAAAGAAAATTCCACCCTTAGTATTTACATAATTGCATCCAATGTACGTGTCATAATTCGATCAATTAAACGTTACCTAAAAGACACACGGTATAAGCTATTTACCAAGGAAAATATGTCATAAAAATTCAGACATTCTATGTACACACAGACGACAACATCATACATATGTACACGTATAAACGTTGTGAATCTATAGAATCATACTTTTTGAATCATTTCTCCTCATCTCCAACTTTTTATATAATTTATTTTAATATTTCTTTTTATTATACTTTTTTTTTATTCAGTTAGTTGACGGTACATACGTAGATGGCATTGCTGAAATGAAAGTTGAATAAGTACACAATATGTACCTATTTCCAATGTAGTTGTAGATTTTTCTTTGATTTTTTGAAATGAATATTTTTAGTTCTGTTGGTAATACCGACTTTTCTCTGTTTGTACATGATATATCATTTTTTTAAAGTATAATTCACCGATGGAAATTAAAAATATCGACCATGAAAGTGTCAATATAGCCACGGTGATATTGCATAGCTAAAGTTTTTTAGGGATTTTTCGGGATAAACAAAGGAATTTAAGTCGATTTATTACACATCTATCTTTGGTCTGCAATGGCATGATTTGTCCGAGCTCAAACTCAGATAATTTGGTAGAATAATTATGTTCAAATTTAGGCATTTTTAGGTGTGTAAGTCTTACACCCGACTGTGTGTGAAGAACCACAGATTACTACACTTATAATAATCTTTATACTGGGCATATTCATATTAAAATCTGTATAAAATTTTTACCTAACAACTGACAGTTGGTATTTGTTTTTATTCGTACCAAAATGTTAATTATTGTGACTTTCATATTAGTCGTAGATAAATTATAGTATGTAACTTGGTTGTAAAACATATTACACACTCGCGTAATTACGCACTTATTGTTGCACGGATCTTGAGTAAGTTTTCACTCGTGTGTAGTATGAAACTTACGACTTCAATTACGTAATATACTAGAACGGTAGATATTCATGAACTAGACTAATATTTTTCTCTAATTTTTCTCTGATAACATCATATAATAGGGTACGTCCAAAACAACTTTCATACCCCGTTTTCTTAAAAAAAAAAAAAAAATACTTGAAAATAAGAAAAACAAATTTTTTTGCAGCTTATAATACACGGAGAAAAAAATCATATAATTTTTGTAGATAAAATTTCAGAAAAATTACCATGCTCTCTTTTAATGCGTGCGCGATCGACGACCAAAGTAAAAAATATATTATAGCATGGAAAAATTTAATCTGGTAACACAACTTTTATCACACTCTTATGCATATATGTTATAGTTTAATTCTTGTTGTCGTACTCTTTCATTTGCGCATCTGACCCGCAACCTTATGTTGCTTTGGCTGTACCTGTAAAAACTTCGAAGATGCCCGATCTTTTCCGACCTTTGATTCTTTATGATCCATACAAAAATGATTGGCAACAATATATTCTAATACTGAAGATAGTGGAGTAACAAAATGATGAATTAAACGATGACCATCCGTCAAGACATTCTAATGAACACTGCTTCGACACCACACGACACCACACCAGCTAACCAGCTACTTGCAACACCAACAGTCCACATAGCAGGACTTCATATATGATTGTGTTGATACTTTCTGCAGCTTGCCTCGCTATGTGACAGCGTTGATACCTTCTCTTTCTTTCTTTCTTTCTACTATTAGCTTCTTTTATTCTTTTCTACTTTTCTTCTATTTTAAGACAGCATGGTAATTTTTGTAAGAAAAACAATTAAACTGTCGACAATGGAACTTTTTACTGTGCTGTTTTACAAATTTTACGGAGCTAATATTACGGAAAGAACATTCTATCCTTTAAATTTTCTATGATTAATTATAATTTTTATATTTTTACCGTACAAAATTGAATATGTTCGCCTTTTACATGTCGATTGTAGTGCTAAGCACAGTAATTTTTATATGAATTTTCTCTCTGTGTATCATTCAAATCTCAGTTTATAGAATTGATATAAATAACTTTATCTATACATCTAAATACAGAAACTTAGAAACTACATATTAGAGTTTAACAGAAGGGCATGACGTATTTATAAAGAGCTTCTAATATAGAGTTTCTGATACGCTATTTTTAAGTACCGAAGTAGAATAACTAGTTTTAGAACAATTTTAGGAATTTTTTTACCTTTACCAAGAATATGTCAATAAATTTTCCATTCTATAACTTTAATAACTTTCAAACCCAATTACCAAATATTTCTATTTAGGTACGTCAAATGTTTTCTGAAAATACTGTACCACAGATAGACAGATAAACTGAAATACATACTGATTTAATATTGTCCTATTTTCTTAATTTAATTTCCAAATTTAAACCGAGAATGTTGACATTAAATTCTACGAAATTTGTCAGCAGTAAACACCAAAGTATATATAGTAATAATTTTAAAAGCAGTATTTTATTATCTTGAAACAAATTTTAAAATGATAACAATATACAATATAAAATCCATATAATAAGCTTATGTACGACAAAACTCGCAGATAAAATTAGAAATTGTAAACAATAAGTGAAACAGAGTCATATTTATAAATACGGAACAATTAACTGTTTTATATTTATTATAAATAATATATGAAAATGCGTACTAGCTATATACATAGGTATAGCCGTCACTCGGTTAACAATACTGTAAGGTGCTGTGCTCATGAGCGCAACCAACAATTTATTCGGAGGCAGACTCGAGACTTCGAGATGAATCGATCCAGTAAGAAAAAAACTATTAGATAAAATTTTTGCAAAAATGATTCAATTAATATTTCTATTCACTAAAAGTTAGATAAAAAAAAATTTCACTTTGCTTCCATTATTATTACCTATCAATTCATTTCTGTAGTGACTGCTAAAATTTAACAAATCTATGGAAACCAAAATAAATCAAAGTAAATTTTAAAATTAAAACAATTTAAATCACATTTAATATGCATTTAACTGATATCAAATATTTATATTTGTATTATTTCAAAGCTAACCTTCTGACAAATTATTTTATGGTAAATAGGATCTAAATAAATAATCCTTTCAGTCCCAAAATATGAAAACGGTATTTGAAAAATAATTTTTCGATTTTTTCCTCCTATATTGTCCATGCTTAACACAAAAAAGGTACTTTTGTTAATTCATAATTAATTAAATAATTTATTATAAATTGTTGTTCAGGTACAACAACATTGAGTCTTACCGTATAACCTTACCACTAAAACAGCTTGTTTTTAGACATTTGAGAGACACCTATCACCATCTACACCATCACCGGTAGAACATGAAACTAACATCTATGTTGTTGTCAAAAATCCATGGGATAAGAGGAAAAAGTCGATTTTATATTTTTTGGGAATTTTGTAAGTTGACGTTATTCACGAACAACGCTGCTACCGAAAGGATTAAAAATGGTAAAAAAAAATGTATAAATACTTCAAGCAAACTATAAAATTGAGACATACTTTCATTTCTTATAGATTTTATTTCTAACCTGATGGTATCTAATCTTAAACTCAATTTAAAAATAATTTATTAGGGTAAGTGCGGGAGAGATGCCGCGTCGGGAGAGATGCCGCAGTACCAATAGTTCGTCCGTTGATTGGTAGATAGAGCGATTAATGGATTGTATGTTTAAAATAAATTACTTATTTAAGCTGTATATGGTAACTTTTATGATTAGTCCATCAGTTTAGTAATTATCCAACTTTTTATTATTGAAAAGTACGTTTGTTAACATAATATTTTATCAAGCATTTAAGAACACTCATTAGAATTTAAGAATGTATATTACATTGTTTTAATGAAAATGAGTTTTGTTATTAAATTAGGTATACATATTTTAAAAATACTGTATAAAATTTTAGGTTAGAATTTCGCACTATGCTTGCTATAGCAACATGCGGCATCTATCCCAACAAAAAGGAGAGATGCCGCATTTAAAGTTGGTATAGATGCCACATCATATTACATGTTAAAAACATAGTCTTATACCTTAATTATGCAATTTTTTTTTTGGACTGTAAATTATGCCACGTAAATATAAAAGATCCATTAATGGATCAAGAAGAGCCCTCATATTAGTGAAGATAACAAAAATAATGTTGATTGCCTGTGTATTGAATGTTTTGAAAAGTACTCAGAAACAAAAAAAAATTTGACTGGTTAAGATGTATAAAGTGCCAAAAATGGTTACAAATGGCATGCATCATCTATGGATATGTGTGTAAAATGCAAAGTTTTTAATATTAACTATGTGGCGTCTCACCTTCTTTGATGCGGCATCTCTCCCATAGGTGTGGGAGAGACGCCGCTTTGCAGGCTCTACAAAAATGTTAATTATGAATCCTTCATGACTCAAAATTTAAAATTATTTATAAACAATTTTAAAGAACAATGTTTACATTTATTGTGTACCAAATTTCAAATCACTTAAATGCATACTTTAAGAATTATCAAGTCTTTTCAAAATGTGCGGCATCTCTCCCGCATTCACCCTATTATTTGATTTCCTCAGTTTTGTTACTAGCTTCACACGCTCACCATAATCGTGACTCCTTCAGTAAAGTCCTATCTATACATAATATTTACGTTATTTGGAGTTCCTGACTACGCTCATGATCGTAGTGATGAAGAATTGTCGTCGAAATAAAGAAGACGACGTCGACGGCAATGATGACGATGATGAAGAAGAAGAAACATTCGTAACGAATAAGCGAGCGCAACAACAGCAACGCAACCAGGTAGAAACAAACAAACAATAATACACAACAATAAACGGTAAAAGGAAGGAACTAAATAAAGAGTATAAAGCTTCATTGTTTTGTTATTGTTATATGTGTATACTATGTTAAACAATACTATACTTATTGTATTCTTCATACCTCCCACCATCGATGTTCCGCCACCACCATCATACCCCTACCACCCCCACGATCAACTCACATCATCAGTTATGTGTGTTGGATCACCTCACTAGCTAAGTAGATATATGTATTTGTACATACCGTTCCTTTCTCTGCCACGAAATCACATCATTCGGTTAAAATCTATCTAATATGATATCAATGCTTACTTACATATAACTGTATTATTATTATTATGAAATTCTTATTGATGCTATTTGAAACAGCTTGTACGAATGAATAATACAAGTTGTTTGACAATGTAATAATAAATGATATCGTGTTATCTGCACCCAGCTCGTTTAAGATTGCTTAGGTTTATGTCAACCATGAAAATGGTCATTTTATCTTACGGGCAATATGTTTGCCGTCAATGTATCCTCTAATTTAGCGTTTCTCAAACTGTGTTCCGTGAAATAAAATTATAAAATTGAGATTAGAAAATACTGCAACATATCATACTTTTGTGTGTTTAACAAAATTTAAAACAAGTCTTTAGGAAAATTCAGGGAAACTGATTGGAGGTTTTTTCATGTGAAAGAATTTTAAATGGAAATAAAACATGTGTGAATTAAGGGGAGGTTTACTTGAGAGTCGTTAAAAAAAATTAATTTTTTTTTTTGCAGAAATTGGTAGCTAATTATGTGTAGAATATGTTCCCAAAGTGATTTTGCTGAAAGTAATTTAAGAGAAGGTTTACTTGAGATTTGATAGCAAAATCGATTTTTTTTTGCCGAAATTGATAGCAAATTATGTGTAGAATATGTTCCCAAAGTGATTTTACTGAAAATAATTTAAAAACAAGATTCTTGCACATTAACCGAATCCAGCATTCTATGAAAAAAAAAATTCAAAAAACGTAGTTCACGCAATAATGAGTATTAAATATAAAATTTTGAAAATACGTTTCTTTATATATATTTTATAATATCTCGGAACTATATTTTTGGAACTGGTGGACACGATAACTCAAAAACTATTCGATGGATTTTTTATTTTAAAGATAATTCAATTCTTCGGCACCTCTACCTAAGTTCGATACACTTTCAATATTTTTTTTATTTTTAAATTTAATTTAAAGAGCGAAAAATAAGACAAAAATCGTAATCAAAAGTTCAAACATCCGCCATTTTTTTTCTTTCAGAAATTTATTGATATTATAGGTAGAGGTGCCGGTACTCTTCATATATTTTATAAATCTTTTTTGTTTTTGGATTTCGGTGGTTTTGGTTATTACCGGCGGTAGGATGTCCACCAACAAGGCATTGGATTTTCGGATCGTCACACTGCACTATCTATAAAATGGACACTTTTTTATATTTTTCCTTGAACAATTTTTTTTGTGTAGTTTAATACTTAATAAATATGTGCACAAAATTTGAAATTGATGTTTACTTCCGTTCTTGAGAAAAAAATTCCAGAAAAATACATAATTTTTAAGGACTCTCGAGTAAACCTCCCCTTAAGTTGGAAGCCATTTTTCTTTTTAACAATCTTAATCTTTTCGTTTTAACGATCTTAATCCTTCCATGATAACTTATTCAACTTTACTGAAAGTTAAGCTAAAGACTATCAATTATTTTCGACGGCACAGATATCCCTATCAAATGAGACTAAAAAAGTATCTCCTGTAATGCAATTGTAATATACATGATTTATAAAAATAAACTCGTAAAAAAAGTCGTCAAGTGCGTGTTTGACACGCATTAAGTTATGACTAGTCAGTAGAAATGAGCTAAATGGTTACTGCAATAACAGTTATTGAAAAATAACTGTTATTTATAACAGTCGGGTTGAAAATAGAAAAGTTATAACCCCCTCAAAGTTTTCCATCCCTAAATCTTTCATGCTTTTTTGAGAATAATTTTTTTAATATCAATTATTCGACAAAAAGATTCGGATAAAAATTATAGAAAATAAAATTTCCTATAAAAATGGTGCTTACAAAATTTTTGTCGAACTTACGGTTACAGAGATAATCGAAAAATTAATTTTGACCTCTTTTCCAAGATGGCGGCTAAACTGCAACACCCCCAGTCCCGAATTTATTTTTCTGCTCATCACAGACCCTTCTACGAATTTCAGAAAAAGTTAGGCTCTTTTTGGCGACCCTTTTACGGTATTATATGTTATCTTTCTAAATTATGTACTTTAAAGTACATATACTGTAAGTTTGTAACAATTCATTACTAAAATACGAAATTCTTTATATTAGTAAAAGGCGTATTTATGCAAAAAGAAAAAAACCGGTATGACGTAAAATATATTAATTAAAAATTTTTTTATTTACACATAGCCTCATCTTTTACCAAAAAATACCTGATCAAACTAGGGGTTGGGGCCCAGGATTTATGAAACCCCAATGATTTTATAACTTTAATTTTGGTATCATATTAAACATCTTAAAGTGCCATTTACAAATATATATATATATATATATATATATATATATATATATATATATATATATATATATATATATATATATATACATATATATATATATATATATATATATATAATTTCCCTACCAAGGCAAGACAACAAAATGAAAATGTTTTAACAAAGTTTCTAATAAAAAAATCATTTTGAATTAAGGTAGAAGGGATAAAACGATATATATATATATATATATATATATATATATATATATATATATATATATATATATATGCACATGTTTATATACAACAGAAAAAGAGAAAAGAATATTCGAACGTTCTTAGGAATTATTCATAATATCGATGTGGTATGACAACTATTGGTGCCCATATGTTTTTTTTTTTTTCATTCACTTTTAACTTTGATAATAAATAAAAAATTGCTTGTAAAGTAACAAAAAGACGAATGAATGTAAAAATTAATGAGTGTGAGTTAGAACATTAAATAACTAGCAGTAAATTCGAATATGTTAAAGGTTTAAGTATGTTTTTTTTATTATTACAAATAAACCCTTATGGATCCATACAAACAAGCGCTAATGTGCTTTGTAAAAACTAATTGGTGTTGGCTAATCATTAAAATCTACGAAAGTGAGAATGTATTATGACTCTTCGGAGTCATAAAAATCATGTGGATAGCATCCGTTATTGACAAAAAATCTTACCAGTAACACTACCCAACTGACACTCACTGATTTAAATGAAACTTAACATATACTTATTCAGCATCAAAAAATATTAAATACGTGGTTTTTTGTTTCGGATGAATACGCTGTTTAGGGGTAGAAAACACTCCTCCACCTCTGAAAGTAGAAACAATTATGGCTAATAATTTCTGAAAAGATATGGTTTTTGAAAAAAGTGCTTATGACCAAAGTTGTAGAGAACAAAATGATGCACTCACTGGTGACCTCGAAGTCAATTTTCGATGCTTAATAAGTATGTTAAAGTTCATTCAAATCGGTGAGTATCAATTGGGTAATGTTATTTGTTAGAAGCGAACATAAAACCATTGTTGCTATAAAAAGAAATTGCTTTAAATCGCGCGCGTAATAAATTTAGTAGAAAGTCAAATTTAGAATTTGAAAAGTATTCCGCAATGAGAAAAGTTTGGAAATCACTGCTTTGATTAAACTACCGGAGATTTCATTTTTGTACAAAAGTATCTTAATTATAGCGTTTGAAATTTTGAATGTCTAAATAGTAGAATATGGTTTGAAATCTAAATTAAAAATCAATTTCGATAAGCAGTCCCATGAACTTCAAAGCAGTCTTTAATAAAAAAAAACATAAATCATATATGACGATTGACGAAGAACATAGCTCAAAAGTGATTTTTTTATCCGTTGACCAAACAAATTCTAACACAAACCTTGCACAAACCGCATTAATCATATCACTGATTGAATGGCCACTGCCATTTTTTTTACTAGAAATGCAATTACTTTGATAAATCAGTAGCAATTACTTTTTCTATATTATTTACCCGTTTTAAAGGACAATGATATGCAAGAACAAAAATAATTTCTATCTAAATAATGGCCATATCTATTGATTAAACTCTTAAATGCATTCCTCTTGACATACAAATGTACACATTTTTATATATATGAATATCTAACCATTCATACAAAGTAAGAACAATTTATATTATTTAGTCCATAGTCTTTGTCTCAAAAACTATATTTTTAACTTTTCCCCCATATACAGGCTGCGCGACATGACTATCTCTCACTTTGTTTTTGATGCTGTAAAAAATAACCATAAAATGGATATTATTTGCCACAAGATACTTTTAAAGATAAGAAGTAAAGGGTATAGCTAGATATTCTCGGATGTGTGAGGTAAGGGACAAAAATACGTTATACCATATGTACTCTTAAACATCGTAAAATATCTACAATATACAATGTAAATTTATAAGGAATGACTGTACCCAAAAAAGTAGATTTGGATAATATAACCAACTGAAGAAACATATTCCTTATTAAGGACTAGCAAATGATTCGAATTATCGGTATATCATTCAATTTTTAAAATCACTCATAATTTAAGAATCCGATTATGCCATCGCAATACAAAATTCCATCCAAAATCATCTTCATAGGGTTTCTATAGAGGGATCACCTCTAAAAAAAAAATATTAACTATCTCTTAATATATTTTACCAAATAAATACTTCGAGCATAGAACCAGACATTGTCTGCGCCTTAAGGAATACTTTCACAGCACCAAAATGACTGATGAGCAAGAAAAAGCTCGTTTTACTTTTTTCCGGGCTCCTATCGACCGCTGCGAACCCCCTCTTCCAGTCCAAGCCCCGAGGCTGCAACTCCGGCTACGCCAACCTCTCGTCGGACCTGCACAGCGCGAAGAATGAGGCCATAATATATGAATAAATTTCCATATTTTCAGATTAGTTTACAGCCGAGTAGGGGAGAAGTGGTATGAAAAGAACACGTATTGAAAGGGACAATTCAAATTACACGCTAAATATAAATCCCGCAAAATCAAACGTATTGGTGTTGTGTGGATATGTTTGTTCCTGATGTAGATATGTTTGTTCCTGATTTCAAGCTACTGTCATTTAAAACATGGTAGTGCTATGCCTGTAAATTTTTTTTATGTTTTAAAGTAATTTTTTTTTAAATTTTTCGGAACGTTTTCTGATATAGGAAGTATTTTTTTAAATGTTTGTAATTACATAAAATTCGTTATTCTTTCAACTAGAGGAAAACAACAGATCAGATATCTTTTAAATAAAATTGTAGATTTAAAGGTTAAATTTTTAATTTGGGTGTGATATTTATGAAAGGGACAGGGCAAACAAGTTATGAAAGGGACTACCTTTAAGACTAGTAATTTCGAATTCGTTTTATTTGAATATCCACATGTCACAATTTTTTCTGTATTATCGTGTTTTCTTAGTGTTAATAATTAATTTTTTTAAACTTTCATCTCGTTTAAAAATTTCGAACAAAAATAGTCAAATGAAAAACAATGGTTTTAATTATCGATAACTAAAACCACGCAATTAATAATCATCGATTACAGAAATCATTTGGTTATTCCCATTATTTATTAATATGTAAGTTCAGTAAGATAACCTGCGCAATAGTATGAACCGTATGTCTTACATACATAAGGTGGAAATTTAAATAACATGAATGACATTTAGTATTGTCCCTTTCATAAATTATCATGTCCCTTTCAATACAGTCTATTAATGAAAGGAACAAAATGCACTTTTTTTAAAAACTGACAAAAATTACAACTAATAACAAAGAAATGTTTATTATTGGATTTTATTTGAAGAGTAAGATAACTGAAGGTTCTAATTCCGTTCGTAAATATTTAATTTGTTATCTCATTTATTTCCTAGAACCCTGAAAACAAAAACGTCCCTTATATAGGCAGTAAAGAAAATTTTTCATATAAATCCAATTTGCACATTTCCCTGAATTCTTTTTCCAATTGTTTTAATTCAATTTTTAGATAACAAAAACAAAAATCAATCGTATCAAAATGGTGACACCTATTCAAAAATGTGATAAAGCATACTTCACAATTCATTAAAATAGCGGGCTACATATTCATTTAACACGATAAAACATCCTATATAAACATGCCATAGATACATTTATAGTCTAGATATAATAGAAAAACAATCCTGAAAGAATTGTTCTCTATAACAATACAAGATACATAAAGAAATCATAGAGAACTAACTACTATTCACTCTCTATACGTATGTTTGTATGCTTTGAATCTTCTTTTGACTTGTGTCTTGTTTATATAGATACTTCGCTACATACAATGAACAAAAGAACAATAATAGAATAGAAACTATTGTTTCCTTTTGTATCTACTGAATTTTTTCTCATTTCATTTCTTTTTAAATATGGTGTGTATATTTATACATCGGGTACACGGGAGCTCGAAATTTTCACACATCAATTTTACTTAATCTCATAGTTTCACTTCTAATACTGTGTCTGACGTGAATCGTGTATCGTCGAATCGAGCCAAGTGAATGAGCGAACCGAAACGATCATGCACGATTAGCAGCGATTGATACGAATAGCGGAAACTCGTAATAAATGAAACAGGAACAGGAATAAATCAAGGTTGTTGCGGATGTCATATGAGGAACATAATGTGCTGCCTATTAAACAAGACCATATTTATTACAAGACATAATTTGTATACATAGGTACATATACATATTTTGAAATAAAACCAATACTCCAGCTATAACTAAGTACTAAATGTTACCGTAACCGTCCAAAATATCAGGTTGCCTAAACAACATACAGCGCAATAAACATCTTAATATGGAAGTGAAATTCTTGAGATCACCGAAATGAGAACACTGAGGAAATCGCTGAGAGACAGAGTATATCAGAAGCACTGATACACGAAAGGCTCTAAATATTCAACCGATCTATAACTGAGTACTTGAAAGGCACTGGGATGATCACATAAGCAGAATGGATCGTTCTAAAATAGCTTGAGATAGGTCGTCGGAAGAAAGACGCCGGAAGACCAAAGAAATGATGGAAAAGATTCATTATAATTAATTGTTATCTAGTATGAAGAAAAAGAAGAAACCGATACCATTTTTTAACCCTAGAATCATACGTACACGTCAAAACGACGAACGAACTTCTCTACCTGCTCCAATACTACAACTTATCGGTACCTGCTTGCTGTGAGATTTCTGTTATCTAATTTATTTGTTGTTATAACACATAAGACGTATTTATTTTGTTTATAGTCATTGTCGTTTTATTTGTATTGAAATAGTGTCCGTCAAAAGGACGTCGATGTATGATTACGGGATGTTTTTTTTCTTTAAAGATTTTGTACTTCACATATAAAAGCTTTCCTAATTTTTCTAAAATTTATTAAAGATATGCATGTTATAATTAATTTATTCAATGATTATGGTAATGTGAAAGATGATTACAGCTGTTTGACTTATAGAGACGATATAATACTGAAGTTTTAATATATTGAATCAAAAACTAAAGAATGAATTTCAAGTGACTTAATAAAAGATTAACAATTTATTTTGTGGAAAAATATTTTAAGTTTTATTATTTTTTGAGATCTTATTCGAAAAATTACTAACAAATTTTAGAAAATTTATAAATGTGCCTAATGGGGAAATAACTACATACCTATAGGAATATTTATGACTGAGAAATTTCACATTCTGTAAAGTCACACATGTCCACTGACTCATAATAGTTCATAAATTAATTATTTGAAACACATGTTTTATGATACAGTTGATGTATTTATCTATTTTTTAATTTTTATAATGAAAATATGCTTTAATAAAAAGATTAAAAAAATTAATAAATATTTACATTAAGAAATTTTTCCAAATCCAATTTTTTTTAAATATTTTGTTCGCTTTTGTAGTATTGTTATGTAAAAAAAGATGTTTTTTGCAAATAAACTCTAAAACTCTCCGTAAAAAGTCCATCCGTCAAAACGACGTCGATGTATGATTAACGTTTCTCGTAGACCAACGTATGATTCTAGGGTTAATTGTTATCTACACTCTACAGGGTAGCATTGGCCTACATACAGTATGAAGAAAAAGAAGAAACCGATATCATTTTTTCAAAAAGTTTTGCAGTTTTCTCTCAAAGAAATAGTTAACTCGACAATTCCCAAGCCGCGATCTATCGACAAAATATTCTTATTTTGTGCTAGTTTTTATCTTTAGGTACTCAACATATAAAAAATAAATAATTGAAAAAAAAATACCCTTCAGTTTTTTTTTTTTAAATGGCGTGTCAATTATAGGTCATACGGGCCGTTATTTGTAATATGAACTGATAAAATGGTATGAAATTACCGGAAAAAAATTACTTTCATTATAAGCTTGATTCTTAAATAATAATTTGTTATAACAATATTAACAGTACCTACTTTTTAGACATTTTTATAACAGCGAAAATACCACAAGATACACTCACGTCCAATAAAACAGCAAATCATTTGAAACAACAGAATTAATTTGACCGTTAACATAACTTCAGTGTTGCCAAATTAAAACCATGAATACTACTAAGTATTAACATTATAGTCGTGACACATTTATTTTTAAAATTTGTTATATTGTCTGTAAAAAAGAATCACAAATCACTGTCACCTAGAGATGACACTGGGAATTCCCGAGTTAAATTTATTGGTTACTACACTAATAAATTACAATATTTCAAAATAGAAGTTGATCGTATCTTTCGACTTCATTTATTCATTGGTACACTTAGTCTATCTATACACTATATATTATATAATATGTTCATTGGTCTATGTTTTATAACTATTGCGGACGTCCATTCTGATAGGATCGCTCGACTTTTTACTTTATGTTGATACTCTTTTAAATTCGTATTTTCTACGAAAATTTTTGTAGTCTGCTTTTAAAAAAAAATTTATTGAAACTCAAATATGAATTTGATATTAAATAGAATTTTTCTTTGAACAAACGTTTGACAAAAATATTCACTTGATATTACAACAATATTCAAAAAAAAAGAAAGTTAAATGCAGAAAATAAGCAAAAAAATAAAAATAGAAAATGGAAAACGCGCGAAATGCAAAGACCAGCAAAATATGTATAAAATGAATATAGATAAGATAGAAGATAATATTGAATAAAAACATACCAAAAAGAAAATAAAAAGAAAATGAATGGATAAAAATTGAAAAGAATTGAAAAAAATATATATAAAGATGAAAAATTCATTCGTACAATAACGACAATACACCAGTTCTGAACAGTTTTTCTATTTTATTTTTTCAAAACATTACAATACAATTTCATCAGCAGTTAGTATCCAAGTTCATTTAGCCTTTGAATACGTATGTACGTCATCCCACAAACGCCGCACACAAACACTTACGAATAAGTTTACGCACACCACTCTGCTATATACGTAATTTTATATACATACACTATCATCAAAAAGTTTGGAAAAGATTATTTAATAACAATTAAATACAACTATTTCTGTCGAATGATTTGGTAGTTCAATGACTACACTCTCAAAAATTTCTTTAATTTTTCTTTTCCTTTGAATCAAAGAAAATATTTTTTGATTAAAAAAAATATTTTTTTGACTACTGCAAAAAAGTCAACAAAATATTTCTTTGTTTCAGAATTATTTTTTTCATTTAAAAAATATTTTTTGATTAAAAAAAAAAAATTAAAGAAATTTTTAATTTTTGAACAAAGAAATCGTTTTGAGTGTGTAGTAAACTAACCTCTGAGCACTATTTCTACGGCGTTATTTAAAATGACCCCGTCACAATACCTGCATAACATAGCAAATTTCCAAAGACTGGACACTGGCGGATCTCATACAGTAGATATAGCATATATCCATTTAAAATAGTTTAGATCTGTAACAATGAACAATTTTCAAAATAGATAATAAGGCGTTTTTGATAAGTTAGTTAATTTTTACTTTGCAAAATGAAACAGATGTAAATTTGTTGTTATTGTAATAACAGAAACGATGAAGCGTTTATCGAAAATTCAATAAATTTCTTAATTTTTCTCAAAAATTAGTTCCTTATAGAACAATGATTCGGAAGCTTTTTTATGTAATTTTTACACTCTTTTCAATGGTGTAAAAAAATTTGAATTCTGGCCAATTTTTGCAAGAAACCACCAGAAATGGTGAAGAATGACCAAAATTTTGGCTTGTAAATATCGAACGTATCTGGCTGACGAAATCGTTCAAGGGTTTGGGACTTTTGATCTTTTCATCAAATTCCATAAAATCTGGTTAACCTCGCAGATACCTACATAAATATATACAGGATGTTACTGAATAAGTGCGAAAGATTTTAATGCGTGATTGCTGAGGTGGTTTTATGTAAATAAGTTTATATAAACTTAGGTCCGAAAACGCTTAGTTTCCAAGATAAAGAGTATTCAGTTTCTTGTTTTTAAAAAAATATTTTTCTGCATTAAAATAAAAACAAATTATGTGGTCATCTTGTAGAAGCGAAGCGAAGAGGTCATTTTTGTTAACAATTTATGGGACATTTGAAAAAACATTTTCAAATTGGTAAAAATTATTGGCGTGCCTTTCTTTTCTTTAAAAATATGTCATCACATGGCCGTACGGACGCCACTGGTTGGAGTGGAAACATTCTGTCTACTTCAGAGTATGGATATTTATCCTGCCGTAGGTTGTCCAAAATTTTGTATCAATATCTCAAAATTTTTTTGAAATATTTAAGAAAATGTTAAAAAAGACGAGAAATTGAACAGCCTGTATCTTGAAAACTAAGCGTTTTCGGACTTGGGTTTATATGAACTTTTTTACATAAAAGAACCCCAGCAATTACCTGTTAAAATCTTTCACACTTTATATATAAATAAAATAATAAAAATTTTAGTGAAGGTCATTCTCGGTTTCCTGATGCTTCAAAACAAATTTCTGTCATAATCCTGGGCTCGAGTCTTACCATGACCGCCGCTGTAATAGCTAAATTTCTAGAATGGATATTCGCTAAAAACTTGAAGCCGCATAGTAAATTGTATAATATAATATTATGGTGTGAGCGCCGGCTAATATTTAGGTATTTTAAAAATAAAAAGCTATTAGAATACGTTAGTTTCTGTAATGAATTTACTATACCTCTTTTCAGATACAATTGATCATGAGTTTTCGTTAAAAAATTAAATAATTCTTATATTCGAAACAAATCAATCTTCTATTCTTTTCTAAAAATAAACTGCAAATTTAAAATTTACATAAATACAATAATAAAAGAGATAAAGCCAAGAAAACGTAAATTATTTAAATTCAAAGTGACGAAGCATGGTTAAATTTAACTGAAATGAACCATACTATGATCAATCGGTGCAAAGATTTTTACAATTCCGATTTGCTATACGGCAGTGTACGAATGGTATCCATTAAAGGATAGGTAACACGAATGGCAAAGGTAAAAAAGTCATAACTCTCTCTGTGCTCCTTTTCACTTCTTTTTTATTTTCCAAATAAAAGAGGTGAAAAAAAGAAACGAAATATTCACTAGTTTTTAATCTTTACCTCTTTTACCTCTCTCTTTCTCTCTCTGTCTCTCTCTCTGTCGCACGTATTGTTGATGATAATAATGATGACAATGATGACGACTGTATTCACAAAATACAAATATAACAATAGCCGTCCATAATAATACAATAGATTGTAAAGAGACCTTGCATTGTTGCTGTGTATTCATACAAATGTTTATATGTACCCACCTATCAGCCATACATACATATAATAAGTGGAAAAATACAATAGGGGAAAACCAAGACGAAAGAAAACGAAACTTTAGGTGAACTAATCTGATTGGAATTACATGGGAAGCTAGAAATACCTCGAACGGACACTTTACAGTCCGAGCACACATATGAATGTGAGAGCTAAAACAACCGTAGAGGCCATCACGATCAGTAATCACACATAATGTGTGTGAGGCTACCGCGGACGAGTGTTGATCGATAGCAAGCACACTTAGACATTTATTTACTTTTTGTTCATAAATTTTCTTATCACTTTATTGTTATTGACACTATGTTTATTTTTTAGTTTTTTTTTTTTTTTTTTATTAAAAACACATTTGTACATGTTGAATTATTTCATAAGTTTATTATTTTAAAAAAAAATTTTTATTGAACTGTATAGTGTTAATATCAACAATTGAAAATGGACCCACCTAAGTCCAAGTGGAAGCCTTAGCCTTAGCCCGTTCAGGAATTCAGGCCCTACTAAATCAACCTAAACCTTGAATAAAATGAGCGAAGCGCAGAATATAGACACCACAGAATTCAGAAACCAACAACCAAATACTAGCAAGATCACTGTGGCAGAAAGATGACGTAAAATTTCTCTCCCACCCCAAACGCACAACATGTTACTACATAAATCTCGTATCAATGTACACGAGATCTACGTTTGTGTGTGTGTGTGTGTGTCAGTCAATTTCTCTTGCCTTGTGTAATAATATAATGGACGTATTCGAAGCGTCTGTATGTATGTATTACATTGTTGCAAGTGGTTGATAAACAATGACCAACAATCAATGTTCGCGATGTTTGCACCGCTACAACTGGTGCACGACTACAGACCTAAGCTGTGACAGACCAACAAATGATTCCAAGCGATTTACACTTTTTAACTTCCCATTGGAAGTTATTGTAATGGGTCCGATTTTACGAATCGCTAATTTTGACATATCTCCACGTTTCAAGGTCACTAGAATCCGAATCCATCGTTTTTAGCGTGATGTCTGTGTATGCGTTCGTTAGTTCGTTCGTTCGTTCGTTCGTGAATTTTTTTTCGTCTCGCATATCTCGAGAACAAATGATGATATCTACTCCGGACTAATTTTATTAGATGCGTTATCAAAAAATGAAGACCGGATAAAGTTTTCAGCAAATTCGGATTAGCGGTTTGTTTTTTGTGATAAAAAAACGGAATTAACTTTATTAACATAACATAGAATATATGGATTTTTTACCATGTCTTTATTATATAATGGCCTAAGAACCTTTCCGTGATGTTAAAAACGCCAGTAAATTATTGCAAAATTAAAAAAAAGGAAATTAGAAACTTTTTGTGAAATATTTTTTGCCTCACGTATCTTGAGAACAAATGATGTTATCATTTGTTTGATAAGGGTGGTGCCCCCACCCTTAGGTACAGACGGCGAAGCCCCCGGTGTGGTGCAAGGGGCAAAGCCTCTATCGGGGGTCCAGAGGAGGAGTCCCCTGAATTAAAAAAAAAAAAAGTTACTCATTTGCAATAGTCTTTACGTGCATCCAACGGGAAGTTTACAGTGTGGGTAGACCTGTCCCCCAAATTTTTTAATTTTAGTTTGCTTCTAGCGTTCTATAACAGACAATAATTTAAAATTTCTTTGCGCTACCACCACAATTACGACTTTATGTATATATTTTCTTGTAGAGCAGCTTCGGTTTTAGGGTTCTGAAACTTAATGAAAATAAGAAACGCGTCATATTGTTAGAAAACAAAAATACACTGCCAATGGAGGGTGGCACACAACTTCCTCGCACTGGTAACAGACTTTTATCCAATCTTTGAAGTGCTTAAACTACGTCTTAACTTAAATTTCGTGTCTTATATAGGATAAACTGCTTCTTAACTTTTTCTAATCGCCTATATAGCTATAGAAATTACGAGAAGAATAACTACGTAAAAAAAATTACAGAAACCAATAGACATTATTTATTTAACTTTTGAACTGTCAAATAATTGCAAAAATTAAAACGAAACGGTTTTTTATTTTTACAGATAACACACAAATGGACAGACAAACACGAAAACAAAATGGTTTAGTAAGCTCTATAACGTAAAATGCGCGTAAAAATTTTCATTTTGAAAGGGAAAAAATTTTCATATTACAAAAAGGATCACAATGCTTCTGGTATTTTAGTAGTCTCGGAAGGAAAATACTGACTACTGTCAGAAAAGCAAAAACATCATCGCCCCGTGTTCTGTAATTTAAATTTATACAAACCAACGCCAACGTCCATTCAGATCCAGTTGTCCAATACCTACAGATGTAAGTACGTGAAGGGCCGATTTTAGCTTCTTGCCGCCCCTAGGCTCCATAAAGCTTGCCGCCCCCACACACACCCCCCAATTAGATAAGGAAAGAAGTCGAATATAGTACAGTAGTACAGTCGCATACTGTGCTTAAATGTTTGATAATTTTTTACCATTTTTAATTTCACTTAAATTTAACCATGCTTCATCACTTATGTATTTAAATAATTTCCGTTTTCTTGGCTTTATCTCTTTCATTATTGCATTTACGTAAATTTTGAGTTTGCAGTGTGTTTTTAGAAAAGAATAGAAGATTGATTTGTTTTGAATATAAGAATTATTTAATTTTTTAACGATGACTCATGATTAATTGTATTTGAAATGGGGTATAACAACTTTTAGCATAGTAAAACAAAATCATTAATGAATTTACTGGTTAAAAATAACTACGGGCTTTAAAGTAATTATTATCAGTTTTTTAATACCCTTGTTTTATTGCAATATTATCTTCAGTAATGTTTTATATATGAAAACTGATTCTGAGAATCTCATCTTTCTAATGATATCAGTTTTATTACGTTTTTTTTTTACAATGTGTTGCAAAAGTGCTCGGAACAGTGCTATGTCGACTCTGTCGATTAATCGACAAAACCAGGCGGCGGGCGGAAATACTTTGTCGATTAATCGACAATTGTCAGCGCTAGGGTTAACAGAAATAATTTTTAAAGACACTATTATAATAAACCAAAACTGAACATCGACTGTTCCAGACACTGAACGTAAACAAACAACTGAAAAACTTTCAACGACGATCGCAATTTACTATATGAGGAGTTGGCGGGAAGAACGCTGAAGGTCAATTTTTTTAAAATTTTGGGTTATCCCACTTTCGTATATAACTTACGCCGTATTTTTATATGTACTATTAAGTTAAGAATAAAACGAAGAGCTTGTTGAGCAATAGAGCCCAAAAGAAATGACTTAGCGGAAAAAATGATGAAGGTCAGTCGCTTTAGCTGAAAGAACGATGAGGGTTTATTATTATCTCGTTGTCAACTTCCTTATATTATGAAAATAAATTTATTTATTTATGAAAATAAGTAAGAATATGGTTTAACGTCCAATTTTAGGACAAGTATTCTATAACAGGCACCATCCACATCATTATTTATATATTTTTATTTAGTTCACGACTTTTTTAATTAAACATTTTATGATATGAGTGACGTACAAGGAAACTGATGGGGGGCTAGGATTTGGAAGGTGGTCGTCTGAAGCCGTCTTCTTAAGGAACTATACCAATATTCATCTGGAAGGGAGAATGCAAAAAACTTTCATACGATAATATTGAATACTCTATGGATCATAAGAAAACAGATAAAAAATAAACATTTTGTTTGTTATATGATAAACGTTTGACATCATTTTTAAGATCGTGAACTCCATTTTTAAGTTTGATGAACCGTATTTCTAGGGTTCGCAGGCCGTAGTTTAAGAATCCCTGCTATATTTATGCAATCGTAATTTTTTTGATCTTGAGCTATTCAATAAAATAATCTTGTTGAATCAACGGCGTCTACATAATTTTTCCTGCAAGTCTTTGTACTATTCATCATTTTTTCAACTTTTAGCAACAATTATATGAATATTTACTCAGACTATTTTTGTTAATATTAAAGAGAACTAGTAATAATAAGTCACATAATATAATATTGATGCACGAATATACCAATATACCAATATAAGAATTAATTAATGATTTATCACCTTTAGCAATGTCAAAAAATGGTTTTAAAATTTAAAATTCAATTTACTCAGTTTCTATAAAAACTCACTTTCATCGTTTTTCCCGCCGACTCCTCATATCTTAGAAATCTAGATATGTTTTTAAGCAGGCCTGCAATATTTTAAATAAATTTGTCTGTTAACGAATTTAGAAAAAAAAAATTACCAAAATTTGCCGCCCCAAAAAATCTGCCGCTCTAGGCTACAGCCTACTTAGCCTGTTTAGAAAATAGGCTCTGAGTACGTGCCTTTAGGATAAAGACTCTTTTATACTGACCAAAAATGAATATTCAAGCTCCTATTTCGTTTTAAATTAACAGCAGAAAATAGTAGGTATCTAGTTTAAACTGAGAAAGACAAAATTCAAATTCGTGACAAGACCGTGTCTAAACATGGAATATTTTTTGAATACATCACAGTATAAAACTCTGTTATTATTAACGATCATATAACACTAGAACAAAGTTCTATATTACGAGGTTACAACTGAACAACTACACTTTACCGACTACTGTTTGACCGTCAAGTAAAAGAAAAGCTCTTTATCCCGTACTTGGCAACAGTTAACATTTTTCACGGAGATCGAATGCTTTCTTTTTCTTGTTTTATTATTTTCATGCAGTCATCGCAAGAAATGACCAAACATTATCAATCCTCATCTTTATCATTTTAGTCATTGCAGCATTGTTGTCAACAGTAAACACACTCAATATACGTACATATATTTGCGCCTTTCATCCCTTCCGTGACGTCTGTATTATTTTTCTTCCCCTTTCTGTTGATACAATTGTCCTTGAGACATTCAACTTACATTGAGTATATGAAATGAACGAAAATTCTCTATACAAAACCAATACGGAATTTGACGTTGTTCCCATTTCATAATAGAAAGTAATGTCTTTCAAAATCTCACGCCAAGCGTTATAATATATTTTTGTCGCATCTTTTCATTATTTACGCTCTGGCTTGTTTCATTTAATTTTTTCCTTTCAGCTGAATAGAACAAAAATTTTTCACCAATTATTTTGATAAGGGTTAGTTAAGTTAATCAAAAATTTCAAATAAATATTATTCACGCGTAATATCAACTTACCACTTAGTCAATTTTCGATTATTATTTAGGTATAGATTCGAAAGAAAAATTTCTATCTTGAAATATTCCCAACACCAATATTAACCCGGCGTGTGTACACTGGGTCTTTAAAGGAACAGTCGAAATTTAAGACTCAAATTTCTCTCTTATGAATAAAGCGCGGGCTTTGGCTACCCTCCATAAAAAATCTAGTTAGTAATGGATGCCCGGGTCTGACGATTGACTTGCTGATGCGAGCGAGCGAAAGTTTCATCCGTTCCCTAAAAGGGTCAGTGTACACACGCTGTCAGTATTTTCGAAGGTAAAAGAATGGTATTATTTTTATCTTTGTCGTAGTTTTTCAGTTTTTTGAAACCTAAAATAAATTACTGTATACCGTTATAATTCATTGATGGATCTACCTTAGATGACATGGATAACGTGCACAGCAGTGGAATAGCGACTTTGTTTTTTCATTGTTTTTTTATTTTTTTATATAAAACAAAATTTTGCTCCATTTTTTTCCTTTACTTTCTTGCTTTTTCGGTTTTTTTCTATTAGTATTTAATTTGTTTTATATTTTCAACAATAAAAACTCATTTTGTGCCAAATAATTACTGTTCCGTTTATTATGACTTGTCTGTAAATATTCCCCATTTTCAGGTGCTTGAATAATTCAACTTTTTGGAGCCAATGTCAGAAAAATTATATTCATTTGAAAGCTCATAGTATAAGCTATAAAAGCCTAAAACCATTTGTTTTAATATTACTTCATTGTAGAGTTAGGAATTTTTTTACAAAATTTTATTTTTCATGCTTTTTGGACTACTGGTCGATTTTTATTAATAACAGTTTTAAACTTTTGACTCTGGCAACTGCTGGGCCATGTAGTAGACACTCCAAAAAGTAACTCAGAATTTTTTGAGATTTTTTGGAAGCCTAGAAAACTTTGAAAACACGACCGTTCCCTGAAAGACCCAGTGTACACACCGTCTTCTTGAAAATATAGTGTACACATGCCGGGTTAATATTGTAGTTTTTTACTTTTATCGCGGAAAAAACTAAAGGTAAATACGATAAAAAAGAAACAAAAGTTTTTGTTATTAAATTTAACTTGATTTTAGAATCATAGTAACGAAACAATAATAGTATGAATTATGTCAACTTATTTTATTCGTTAAATTGTCTTACCGTTTTACACTAGAATTTTGTATTTTTTCAAAATAAATTTGTGTTTCCTGCAATTCAAATTTGTTACCTAAAAGTAATTGAATTCGAAGCAATTTAACCAAAAGTAACGAGGTTACAGCAGTTCTATATCAAAAGTAGTAAGATCACAGCTGTTCTGCACCTAAGGTAGTAAAGTTACAGCGATTCTAGATCAAAAATAGTAAGGTTACAACGGTTCTGCCCCAAAAATAGTAAAATCACAGAACTTCCGTCCCAAAGGTAGTAAGGTCAGTAGCGTAGCTGAGGTGATTGACGCTCTTGGCCAGAATTGAAAGTGGCGCCCCCTCTTTGATTAAAAAATGGGGGAGGGTTTAATAACCAAAAAAAATCCGTCCCCTACCCACAATCAGATCATACGTTTCCTTCCATCTTTTGTACAAACTACAGCCACCTGGGCTTCTGGGTATGACGCATCGAACTTCACGCAGAGCTGGGAACTATTTAAAATATGTATTTCATTTTAAATATGTATTGAAAATACAAAATGGCATTTTGCATTTTCTATTTTAAATAAGTTCGATCAAACCATTTTCCATTTTGTATTTAAATTGGAAATTTGAATCCATTTTACATTTAAAATGAAAATGCATGTATACTCAAATGTATGTGTATGCAATATTAATTATAGAACTTGAATTGAATAGTGATGAGCTAATGCAAGACCAAGACCAAGACTTGGCAGTTTTGGTCTTGGTCTTGTTCTTGTATTAAGAATCTTGGTCTTGGTCTTGCCAAAGCAGTCTGAGTCTTGGTCTTGGTCTTGATCTTGCAAAATGCAGTCTTGATATTGGTCTTGGTCTTCGTCTTGGTATTGCTAAAGAATCTTGCACTTTCTTGCATTTTTTTATTAGCGAATTTTTTCCTTCTGAAATCAGAATCTTCTCTCTTTACGGTATTAATTATACTTTTAAACTATTTAAATAATTTAGCAAGAGTCTTGCTTTTTTCTTGCTATTGTCTTGGTCTTGCTCACTTGAGTCTTGGTATTGGTCTTGCAGCCATACTTATAGTCTTGGTCTTGATCTTGCTCTTGGTATACATAGTCTTGATCTTGGTCTTAGTCTTGCAAAATATACAAGACCAAGACAAGACTGCAAGACCAAGACTAATTTTGCTCATCACTACCCACCTCTGACTGTACGAATTTGCGAAATATAAAAGTAGCCAAAATACAAGAAATTTTTATATTGCTGTACGAAATTCATTTCAAGGCCTAGTAAGTTAACTTTGTACCGGGCTCTATTTTTGGTCATGAGTACCGTAACTGGAAACTTACCAGTCGTGTTTTCATATGCCAGAAAAATTTCACAATTGTTTTATGCAATATGACGAATTTTATGTGAAAAAATTTATGAACGGTCAGTAAATACATCGTAAGATACATAAAATTGTGTGTATAGTATGCCATATCATAATTACTTTTGCCGCGAACTCTAAAATACGCATTTTAAAATCCCGACACGACGCTAATAAGAGAATGACTGTTCAGATATATGGGGTTGAAGCGTTTTTCAATATCATAGTAGAGTGGTTATAATTTAATAAAACTAATTTCTCACACCCCTGTTGTTACAAATGATCTGATATTTCATTTAATTGGTGAACATAATTACCTTAACCGTACACCGGGAGGGACCGTATGTTGTTATATAATTTTAAAAATTTTACCAAATGTTCGTTTTTTTTTTTATTGTCAATTGTTTCTGTACCTACTTTAATTTTTTTTAATGACTTTCAGTTTTTATATTGTCGTTGTTGATATAATTAAGTATTTTGTTATTAAATTAACTTTTTGTATTTTGGTGCGATGCGAGATAATAATCTTTTATAATTTACTCCATTTCAACCCACGATAATGTTACAGTGGGAAAATGATTTAACTAACCGTCGATACTGGTCTCATAAGATCTACAAGACTCAGCAGACCGACGGATTAAATCCTTTAAAAAGTCCGCCCGTTTATGGCTACCAATTGGTTGGATTTGCCACTACTTATTATCCGAAAATAAATTCTGTGCCTGAGAAGCATAAAACTGTAAGCGCCAAGTCGCCAAGTTTACAGGATGTGAATTTTTTATCAAAATTATACTGTTCTGCTTATAGACTTTTTAAGAAATATGTTATTATCAGGTATCGGATTTCTCTCGGATCAGACAGTTTCGTCTTTAGCATATGCAGGTATACATATTGCACTCAATGTGACTAAAAGTTCAAAATATTTTCATAAAAACAACGTACACAAGTTACATACACACACATACATATATGTATCAAAATATTATTTATACGTATTTTATGTAAACATCCTTTTTTTTATCTATTACCTGCACAATTGAAAAGTGACACTGTAATTTTAATTCACTATCAAAAGTATTTTTGTTTATATTATGTATGTGATTTATGTGACATGTCATTTAAATTAAATTAATTCATCTTTTTTTATTGTTTTCAATTTTGAGAGATAGAAGTATAGTTGCTTGTTAAAAGTTTGTTTTTCAGTAATAAAAAATCTTAGTAAATACGTATGTCTTAGCTATTATAGTGGATCGTCTAAATATTCAACAACTTTTCAACATATTTTACAAAAATTTTTTCCGATTTTTAAAATTTTCTTACTTTCGTCAAATAAAAAATGCTGTTAGTATTCTAAATGGTGAAAAATGTAATTTTTGACCAATTATATTCATTCAAATGAGCATAATTTAATGTAATTTAGTTGCAAAATTTTATTAAAATAAGTACGGTCCGAACAAACCCGGTACCTATTAATAATATATTTATCCGGCGCCGCCACCATGATGTATTTTATTAAAATATGTATTTATATGTACAAAATTTTTAACTGTTCATTTTCATTGTTATGTTTATAGTATACAGTAGACACCATGAAAGTGTTACAGCACGGGGCTAAAATAACAGTTTCATAGTGAGATCGGCGCCAAAGTAAAATTTTGATTACACATTTAAGAAATTTATGAATACATTGGGCATCCAATGGTACGTACTCCGATTTTACGTAGTCGTAAGAGCAACTGCGGAAAACATTCTTTTCTGTACTCAAAATAAAGTTGTATATAATGAGAAAGTAAAACAATTTGTGGAATGGATATTTATGGTGCACATATAAGGCGACAAATTTCTATCATTGAAGATAAAACCTTCCAGACCGGGTCATCGTAATTTTCTACTTTCCCTATCATAATTAGCGGTAATAAAATAAGCATGTGCCAAACTTCATTAGTTTGCCCAGGAACTTTTTTTATTATTAAATCTAATTTTGGAAATTAAAATGAAAGTTTAAATTTTTTTCTCAGTGATGGTAAAGCTAAGTTAACATAATCAAATGAAATCATTTTGAAAAATGGAAATTTGTCTAATGGTCTTGTAACCTCTAACAATTTCAAAATTTCACTACAAATATTATACACATATTCTGTCTGCATAGGTAATAAGTATATTTGTAATAAGTATATATATGTAATATTATTGAAATAATTACGGTCCTGATCTGTCCGAAGAAACCCGGTACCTAGTTATTATAAAATTCCACATCTCAAACAGTTTTAGGTTAACTCAGTTACAGTTGTATAACTTTATAGAGGAGAGTGCCAGGGTCGTAATTAGGCTGGTTCAGCCGAGGCATTGCGCCAGGGCCCCCAACCAAAGGCGACCTCCAAGAGAATACAAGAATTATTTCTTGGCAAATTTTAAAGCCGGTATTTCTGTAAAATTAGGGCAGCAAATTACTGACAAGCAAAAAAAAAAAAGATCGCCACTGCTGTTTGTCAGGGGGCGGAATTTTAAGGGCCGTATTTATGTAAAATTAGGGCGGGAAACGATTGACGAGCAAGATCACTGCTTTTTTTGCCCGGGGCCACGTAGGGGCCCCGAATGTACTTTCTGCCCCAAGGCCCCTGAAGACCTAGTTACGGCCCTGGAGAGTACATACTATAAGAACAGTGTAAAAACCTAAAAATAAAAACCGTACAAAATGAAGTTACAGTGTTATGCTTCTCAGGTACAGAATTATTAGCCATAATTCACAATCCATTTTGATAAGCCAACAAACAACATATAAAACACTCATTTTAACAATATCAATGTTACTTTTTATTTTCAATTAGTGTCTAGTAAACACGGAAATGACCCTTTTCTAATTTTGCGGAAACCGTCACTTCATAAACACAAACATTAATACACATATGTATGCGTATACCTTGGTCGTTTGTACATTATGTGGACAAATAGGGGGTGTCTGTTCGCACGTTCTTATTATATCACCTGAAATAATAAAGGTGTGTACGAAATTTATGTTTTACAGGGGGTGTATGACTGTTTTAAAACCATTTGTAATTTATAGAGAAAAAATATATCATTAAGAACAACAATCTGTAATGTAGTATTTTAACGCACAACTCACAGGGGTAGTTTATCCTTTTAATTTATTTGATGAACTTTTTTAAATGTTCACTTTGTCGATGACTTTGTTACAATAGTCTAGGTTCGGAAACGAATCAAGTGGTCAAACTTATTCGCCCGGTTTTTTTTACATAATCAGGCTCTATACATAAGTAGTACTTATAATAAAACTTCATGTTGTCACTTGGCAACCTGGTTAAATTTTGTCTAAACCAAAAAGAGTAACGTATTTGCATTTTTAAACTTTTTAGAGAATTTCCAGAACGGAATGGACCATTTTCTCAAATATGTAGCAATCTGACATCAGGGCGGCGACACAGGTATTTGGGATTACATGTCTATAATCGAGATATTAATTTAACCAACCAAAAATCACCTTCTGTTAATTCCACTTTAGCAACGAAATTTTCCAATTCGGTTACCTAGGAACATTGTTTGTTTTTTAGAAATTAATATTCCAACTATAGAGATGTAGTTCCGAATAACCCGTGTCGCCGCCCTGGTGTTAAACAATTTCCTCATGCGGTTACATAGCAATTTTTAAATTAAAATTTCAATCATAGAGATGTAGATATTTTGAGAAAATAGCTCATTCAGCTATTATAGCCACTGTCATGACGCGACTTGAGCCCGGGACTATGGCAGAAATTTGTCTTGAGGTCCCTAGAAACCGAAAAAAACTAATTTTTATAAACGAAAATTCGTTATGTTATGCAGGATGCTGCAACAGGGGTATTTCTAATATTCTTTGATATAATACCAACAATTAGGGTATTCTTAGTTTTCACCATAATGTTATAGGGTTGACCGGGATAATTGTGAATGGATTTTAATGAGTTGAGATAAAAGCGTTGTTTTAAGTATTTTTTATTTTATATATCACATTATGGTTGATTTATTTTTAATTCTACATTATTCAGGATGCACCACACAATTTTGAGCAAATTCGTATGAAAAACAAAAATTTTATAAGCCATTCACATTTCCCCGGGGCAAATCTTATGAATTTCGGGGTAAAAGTGAATGCCATCAGAAAAATTATTTAGAATGGATTACAATAGAAGTGTGGTACGTCAGAGTAAAGCCCAGCTCAAATTCTTCACATTTACTCCACTTTCAAATTTTTCATCATACTTTAGCGGTCACAATTTCTCTTTGTTTAATGCAAGTTACGCATACCTCAAATTTCTACAAAAAATCAAGGTTAAAGAAAAATAACAAAAATTGTAGGAACAAATTTATTACAAGCTAAGAATGATATTTTGATGATATTTTGTCATTTTATCATATAAAAAATCAAAAAATTCAATGTATTCACACAAAAACAAGGAAAATAAGACTTTTTCAAGGAAATATATTTAGTTTACAGGAATAAAAAACTTTTTTTTTTTTTTGTATTGTTTGTACAACGGAAACTTGTACAATAAAGTCACTAGCGCCTTCATCAACATTTTCAATTCTGACAAGGACACTACTTAAATTTTTGACCGAATGGGGGCATTTGTGAATGACGTTCACAATTACCCCACAATTTTGAAATCATGGGGTAACTGTTAATTGGTGATAAATTGTCCAATTTCTTTAGCAATTAATAAGGAACCCTCTCAGGGCTTAGACCACTTCTTTAAAAGTACTTTTAACCATTTCTTACCTTTTAAAAAAAGAAAATGTATTTAAAATTTTTTTTTTTGAGGATTGGTCGAAGTAAAATACATAAGATTTTGCAAGGGTTTTTTCAAAATAAAAAAAAAGATACTAATACTTGGAGAATTGTTATGAAATTTTAATAACATATTAAGAAAGGACAGAAAAACATACTAAGATTTGATTTTTAACAAAATTAATGTTATTTTAGAAATTATAGGCGCCGTTCACAATTGCCCTAATTCACATTTACCCTGGTCAACCCTATACCCTGGTCAATATTTTAACCCTATATTTACATTAAAAAATAAAATTATGATTTTTTTAAAAATTTTTTTCCCATATAATACAACTTTGCATAGCGTTTTCAAAAAAGTTCCATCGAGTGCCGCTTTGTGCGTTATTTTAGTTCCTAGCTTAGTATTCCAGTATGCCAGTAAAATTTTAATAGCATATTAAAAAAAGACAGAAAAACATATTAAGAGTTGATTTTTAAAAACATTAATGTTATTTGACAAATTGTAGGCGCAGTTCACAATTGCCCCAGTTCACAATTACCCCGGTCAACCCTACACGTTTTTAATTTAAAAAAATCTGGATTTTGCTTCATTTCATATCGCTATAACTATGTTAAAAAACACCAAAATTTATCCAGGTAAATTTTATCTACATACTTTGATCTCTTATTAATGAAATGTCTCAATAAAAATTTCAATTGTATTGGTGTCTCTCCCACTCTCACCTGCAATAAATTGTGAATAATATTAACACTACTCACTAAAGATGTGAAATCAAAATAGACATCTGTTTTGTAAAAATTATAATAGCATTTAATTAGTATAATGAATGTAAACATTGATTTTTTTTATTATAAAATTAATTTTATTTATCAACATTTTCAATTTTTACAATATGTATCTAATTATCTACAGAAAAAATTTTTTGTGTGTATTTTATTATCTTTGATTTTATTATACTGGGCAGGGCCGTATTAGCCACTAGGATTACCTACTGAGCGACAAGTTTTTAGGGGCGGTAAGAGGGCGGTAAAGGTTGGAATTTGACAAAGATAAGTTGATAAAAGGTATTAGGAAAAGTTAAACTTTTTAAGGAAAGGCAGGAGCGGGATTTTTCACGGTGTAAAGGGTAGCACTTAGGGTAAATCCGGCCCTGATACTGGGTGCTGTTTAGAGACACTTAAAAAAAATATTTATAATTTTAACACTGAAATATTTATTGAGTCATTTCGTTGATAAAAGATCAAAGTATGTGAAAAAACTTTATCTGGAAAATTTTTCATATTTTTCGTGAACAATAATAATTCTGCAAAGATTATAAATTTACAAACAAATAATGTTACTTCTTCAATATCTCAAAAGAACATTTTGTAGACCTAACCTTAATAAACTTGTAGTTCAAAATATAAAACTTAACAAAAGTGAAGGTTTCTTGTCAATTTTAACCCTTTGCACTCGATGGGCGTCGCCACGGCGACACAATAAATATTAATTCCACTCGTTAGGCGCCGCAGCGGCGCCATAAACAATAGGTACGTATTTTATTATTTACAACACGCTAGGGGACCTAAGGCCCGATTAACATTAACGCTCCGCTCTCAGTACGATATCACTCCACTCCCGGTTCGATAAAATATTCTTACATAATAAATAATGAGTGTATTCACATCATCTGATATCGGTCCGATATCAGTCATGGTTCGCTCTCGCTTCAATACCGCTCCAATACCAATACCACTAAGATAATATTTTATCGGAGCGATATCAGACCCCTATATCGATGATAGTGAACACGTTTTTGATTCCACTTCGCTCCGTTTCTCAGCCTTCTTCATTTATTTGAAAATTATTATATTAGGAAAACATGATACAACACAACGACGCGACGTCTTCCTACAATACATTGTGATACATACTACTAAAATTAACTAATAAATATATTGTATTTTGGATATTATGTTCTCCCAGTACAATAGTGTTTGCAGCGTTTTAAAACTACTGTCGAGTAGTTGAGTACCCATACTAAAAAATGGTTCGAGTGCAAAGTGTTAAATTATATATCGATGTTCACAGAGTTTTTTAATGCACTGCCACCATTTTATCACCAAAAGCCGAAAATAGTATTGTTAACTTCATATTCGTTTAAACTAAGTGAACTCACGAATAAGTGAATATCCAATTGTAGTGATAAAATTTAAACTGATGATCCTTCCCCATGATAAATTAAAACTAACTAACGTTGTAAATAAATTAGATTACTGAATAATGTTTTTTTTTTTTACTCCCCATAAACTGTTTTTTCTAATGCAACTGTTAAATAACAAATATTACCACGAACCTTAATTCGGCACACAAATTCCCTAACCAGAATAAATATAAATTATTTTCGGCATGCATGTTTAAATATCATTTATCTTAAGCACCCACACTAATTACTCAAAATCATATAAATCTAATAAAACATGGAATCCATCCATTCAAGTTGAACATTAACCATATGTTGATACGTAAAATATAATAACAAAAATGTGAAAAATATATTTCAAAAAACGGTGGAAGCGCTGTAAATATAGGTATAGTTTTAAGAATTTTATTTTACAATGGTTAGATTATTATTACACATTTACTAAACAATATATCAATTTTTAATACGTTGTGTTTTGTGATTCATTCGTCCATTCGCTCATTTTGACGTAGCCTTAAATTCAGCTTTAGCTTTATCCACATTCGACCATATACTCGTTGAGTGTGGTCGAAGGTGGCTAAAATTTGCGACAAGTGGACGACTTATAAGCGACAGATACATAAGTACCAGTACTACACTGCATATATAGTCGACTCTCGTTAATTCGAAACTCGAGGGACTCTTAAAATATTACAAATTATAGAGAGGTTCGAATTACCGCAGATAACAATTTTAATTTTTTAAGCATTTGCGATGAATGAACTTGAACTTGTCTCAAAATGTACTTACAATCTTTCTGTCTCTTTCTCTCTGCAACTTTGAATTGTCGAATATTTGACGCCGATGAGTTCGAATTAACGTGTCGTTTTATTACGTAGCAATGATTTTTTTCGTTCGAATTACCAAGTGCATAAAAATGTATTAATTTAGTTCGAAATATAAAGAGATTTTGTAGGGAACTCGGGATAACTTTGAATTATAGAGAGGTTCGAATTATCGCAGGTTTGAATTAACGAGAGTCGACTGTAACAGACAATATTGGTGGGGTTGATGTTGTACAACTACACTGATTATACGTCACTCGGCCACTAAAAAGTGGCTTGTAAGTCGTCTAAAACACACGTACGACAGTACAACCACACGACAACGACAAAAAAGTGGTCGTCGCGTGGTACGTGTGTATTGGGCTCTTATTTATTCTTGTTTTACCCTAGTTTATTTTAAGGGTCACTCCACACTATAGTGCCAATCACAGTTCGTTCCCGGTTCAGTCTCAGTTCGATAAAATACTTAAAGAAACAAATGAACTGAAACTGGACTGATGTTAATAGTGTGAAAACACTCATTTGTTTCTCATTTAAGGGGGACCACTAGTGTGACGTTTTCAAAAAATTGTAATTTTTTGCATGTTTCGATAGTCTCTACCTTTAAAAATAACATACTAAAATTTCAAGTGCATATCTCAAATAGTTTTTTAGTTACAGCCATCCGAAGAGTGGATTCTGATTTTCATTGTTAACTTTGAGATATTGAGAAATGTATGAAGATTGATAGTTCGGGAGTTTCTGGACCCTGGCACATTTAAACAACTCATCTAGTTTTACAACGACCGTTATAATCAGTAGATCGTAAAAAATTTTAGTAAAAATTCTCAGTGATTAAAACTAAAAGGTAAAATAAAGAAAAACTACATTTTTCAAATTTGCTGCAGTTATAACTCGAAGACAACTCATCCGATCGAGTTGATTCTCATTGCAGTTTCTTTTATATATGTTTCTTCGTACCATGAACCTCCAGTTTTCCGATCGAATAAAAGATGTAATTTTTGCAGGCCAAAAATCATCAAATTTTCGGGTAATTTTGAAACTTCTTTTTTTAAAAACTCCGCCATTTTGTTAAATTTCAACTTTTTTTCGATTGAGGTTCACGGCACGAGCAATACATTCTAGTTGAATAGACTTTTTGGTTCTTTTGATTTCAGGCACTATGAAGGTCGCTATCACTGCAGCAGTGGGGGAACTTTTTTTTGGAGCTTTGGGAGATCACGAATAACTCCCTGAATTTTCAATTGTTTGGTTCAAAAATTTTATCATGAATTTATTATACATCAACGAATATATCCTTGAAATATTAAAACATTCCATGCAGTAGTTTTCTTTAAAAAAATTCCCAAAAATTACCTTTTTTAATGCGGTCACACTAGTGGTCCCCCTTAAGAATATTGGTTTCGACAGCCTTCACCAAAGTTTCAATGATCAGTTTTAGGTATTCGGGATGGACTGTCGCGCATTTTTTGGCCACAAATGTTACCTAGATTCATTAAAACGGAAATGTCGTGTGGATCAGTACTGTACGTTACATAACCCCGCCATCTAACTACCTATACACAAACTATCTCAAACTTGTAATGTTGTAATACAATTGTATGACTCGTGTTTTACACCTCATTGTTACACATGTAAGTTTTTATATATATTATTACACACAACATTTAAAGAAAAAAAAACATGGCGGGAGAAAAACAAAAATATAGGTAGTACAACAAGAAAACAAAATAGAAAATTCTCTCCCTCTTTTATTCAAATTCATATTCTTTTGTCTACCAACATACAACAAAAAAAATAAAAATAAAAGAAAACCCGTAACACAAGGAATGAAATAATAAAAACGACGAATTGTACAAAAACGTTAAAAAAAATGAAGAAAAAGAATCTAAACAAAAAAATGTCAACTTTTTAAAAAAACAACAAGCAAAAATTAAAAAAAATTAAAAGAAATGTAATTGTTTTTGTGCACAGTAATGTTTGTATGTTTATATGTATTATAACTACATGTAATAAGAAAAAAAAATTGTAACTTGTCCAAGAAGCGTGATAACGATAAATAAACCAAAACTCTTTGTTATGAAGAAGCTGAAAGGAAAAATAAAAAGCGAAATCTAATGCACGTGTAATAAAAGTACCTAATATATTCTGTTAGACAGAAATAGTCATCATTTCTATATTTCTTATTTAATAGGTATATATTTCTTTTTCTAGGTGTATATTAGATATAAATATATGCGAACAATACTTCCGACAATTCTACTGCACTGTTAGTGATGTCAGAAGAAATGTTCAATTTTTTGACGCTAGACACCCTTTTTTATATGATCCCATAAGCATTGATGAACTCTAACTGTCTTTGACTAAAGCTAAAAATGATAAAAGTGTTGGTTTGGATAACTTTCCAAACGAATTTTTTATGAGCATTTACCATCCAACTGGCTACATTATATTCAAAATCTTTTAAATAATATCCTAGAAAGTGAAATTATTCCAGATAAATGGAAAGAAAGCCAAATTTGCTTAATACATAAAAATGGTGACAGGACTGACGACCCAGCAAATTACCGTTCAATAGCTTTGCTTAATAGTCTTTTGAAATTGTTTACAGCTATACTTAACAGACGTTCAACAGAGTGGTGTGAAAGCAGATAAATTATTCCTGATGCCCAGTTCGGATTCCGGAGGAGTCGTAGCTGCATTGATAGCATTTTTATTTTGTCTTCGATAATAAACATTTATACCAAACCTCAAGGATCTGATGTATTTGCCATTTTTGTCGATTTCAAAAACGCCTTCGATCTCCTACAGCATGATATACTCTGGCACAAATTATACAACCTCGACATAAGTGGTAAATTCGTTCGAATTGTCAAAAACCTTTATGATGACGTTAAATCGCAAATCAAACTTGGTCATGAAGCATCGGGGTTTTTCGATATCACCACTGCGGTTTTGCAAGGCGAGACTCTAAGCTCGCTATTGTTTAACTTATTTATTGCAAATATCGAAAATTTCTTTCGTAGTTTGAGTCTTACAGGCTTCGAACTCAACCGTATAATGGACGTTATATTGTTGCTTTACGCCGATGAGATAATACAGCGTGAGTTTTTCGAGAGTTGCCGTTTTGATTACAGCCAAACCGTTGATTTAATCGAAAAATTGTTCAAATAAGAGTTGTAGATATCGACGGGGGCAACCGATTGCTATAGTCGAGAGCTTTATAGCTCTTATGGTTTTCGAGTTATGATACAAACTTATAGATTTTTAAATGAGACTATATGTTAATTTTTCGATAAAAATATTACAACAAGTATTGTATAGACACGTAACTTTACCATAGTTTTCGATTAAAATTTGAAAAAAAATGAAGAAATTTAGTTACAGTAACTACTATTTAGTTACAGTAAGAAATTTAGTTACAGTAACTACAGTATCCTACCTTAGTTTTCACAAACATATTTTATTCTTTTGCATAAAAATAAAGAATGCTAAAATACTTTATTTTGAATCTTGACTGTGATTACACTAAACAAAATTTTCCGATACGTAATTCCCAAACGATTTATTAAATATTAAGATCGATGACTTACCTATATTCTGAATCAATAATACTTAAAGAAATCCAGAAAAATTTTACTAATTATAACAAAGATTTTGCAAAGAAAAATACTTTTGAAAAACGACAATATATACTTATAGTTCGGGGGTCAGGGGGTGTTTTCATAACTTATTACCACTCCTCTGTAACTTCGTAGGCGGCTTCATTTTGACGAGTCTCTCAAGTTTTTTATCTAGGAAAATTCTTATAAATGCGGCGTTTACTAAGTACGCAGTTGCGAAAGGCGTTAATTTGACGATGTTATAAAAATTCATTACCAACGTTTTACTTTTAAATTTACGTAAAAGATAATGACATAACATACGCGAAAATATATTTGCCCGACAAAAACGGTGCGCCGTTCGCCGTGTCCGCCGTCTGAAACTGCATCCGAGGCCGTAAAGCCATTCGAAAACAAAATTTCCTGCACACTGTCAAACATGGTCATACGTCTATCA
This sequence comes from Brachynemurus nebulosus, assembly GCA_035578155.1. Taxonomy (NCBI): domain Eukaryota; kingdom Metazoa; phylum Arthropoda; class Insecta; order Neuroptera; family Myrmeleontidae; genus Brachynemurus; species Brachynemurus nebulosus. Next base: position 9,011,860 of record JAPWDM010000005.1, on the reverse strand, counting down.
TGGGGTAGGGGTGTAATGTTAGAAATTTACATTTTTTGGATCAAATTAAGGATAAATATGTTTATCGGAATATTTTAAAAAGAACTAACTAATTTGTCAACAGGACAATGACCCTAAACATTCGGCATTGTAGTGAAGCAGTATTTCTTGTATTACGTGCCTCGTTTACTTCATACACCTCCACAGTAAACCCTATCAAACATCTATGGCCAATATCTAGGTGTTCAAATAAGAAAACGTAATATTTCTAATAAACAGGATTTAATTAAAGCATTAAATTGATGAATAGAGCCAAATCAGTCCGGATTTTACAACAAAGTCAATCGCATCAATGCCCAATCGCTTGCAAGTAATAATTAAAGCAAAGGAATGTGTAACGGAATATCAAAAATAGTAATTAACCTATGTTCCGAACTTTTATCGTAATTTTTTTGTTTACTGTTCTGTCTAAAGAGTTTTGTGAGTGCTATAATACATGCCTTAATTTAATTTTATTTTTTTAAACAGTTATAATATTTGCTGTGATTTTAATTAGTATGATTTTGTAGTACAAATTTTGAAGAATTTATTTCCCTTATTTCTATTTTCTTTTGTACAAAAGATCTCGCAAAAATTAAATAAAATTTTTAAGTTTCTTTAAAGAAACTTTTGTCTAAACACTTTTGTGATATACTGTATGTAATTAAGGTTTGGTTTTGGTTTAACAACATTTGAGGTTTTACATCAAAAATGTCCATCTTTAATTAAAATCTGAAGGATGGACATAGGTTTTCAATAAACTTACCATTTTCCAAAATTAAGCATGTAGAACTACTAGAGAAAGGATTTCCATCATATTTATAAAAGGAATTGGGTCATTTTGATAGCAAAAATGCAAATTTCACACCCAAATTACCCTAATTCAGATCACTTCAATAAAGTTTAATTTGAGAAAAAATTTTAATATAATGACGTCATCAAGTTCACTAAAATTTTTAAATACGTTAAAGTCCGTAAATGAAATCATACAATGACAAATCTGGCAGCGAATTATAGGTTTTTGAAGCCGTTCTTTGTATTTTTACCAAAATTAAGCATGTAGGACTAATAAACAAAGATCTCTGTTTATTAGTCTGTCACATTCATAAAAGAACTGCGGTCGCCGTAATTCATATAACTTCTATAAAATTTGATTTAAGAAATAACAACCTTTTTACAGGCCCGACGAGAGGATGGGGTAGCCGAGGTTGTAGCCCTGGGACCCGACTTGAAAAAAAGGGCTCGCAGCGGTCAGTAGGGGCCCGGGAAAAAGTAAAGTCACTTTTTGTGTTTGTCACTTATTTTTTCGGGGAGAAATTTTTAAGAGATGTGCTTTATTCCCAGGGCCCGCTATTTCTCTCCACGACCCTGCTTTTTTAATTTGCAGACGTTTGATAGAAGATGAATAGAACAAAGGAGAGATAAAAAGTAATATAAAAGTAATATAACATGTAGAAAAAGTAATATAGCAATAATAAATATATCGATATCGAAAATTCTTAATAACGAATATCTCGTAATATTAAAATAATACAGGTATGTATCGATACCGAAAATTTTTAATAGTTCACTATCTCGTAAATTTAAATAATTCATAACTGCGCCTCCCACTGAAACTAACGTTTATAAATAAGACTCTAGCCAGAATTTATATGAACGTAGGTGAAAACTGATTAAATTAAACTCAATCAATTTTAGAAGGATGATGGGTATATGCATTTAAAAAGATATTTTTAATTTCTGACGAACAATACGTTAATTTATTAATTCCTCAAAAAAATGTTGGACCACAATAACTATATGATGTGATGACTGGCAAACAAGTAAACGGGAAGACAAGCGCGGCTTTAAATACATAGCCTAGCAACAGTAGTAAGCACCTTTATTTAATATAATTGTATGAATTTAAATTGTACATATTTATACGTTAAAAAAAATAGGGGAGTATATAAAAAATATTTATATTAAACTTTTCTGTTATTGGTTTTGCCTAAAAAAGTTGTGACATTTTAAGTTTTAGGAACTTTAACAACGTTAAGTCCGTACGGTTTGATTTTTAAGTACAATCAGTAAAAAATCTGCGATTTTTGGGAAATTTTTTGTACGGAACTGCGATTTTGTAAGTTATATATGAGCACAAAAAAAATATAAAACAATAAATGAAACAAAATTAAATAATTAGCCTTCAAAAAACCGAACCCTAGCCATTTGCCTCATTTGTCTACGCGATGATCCGGCCCTCAGTGTCGATATTTATCTGAATTATATTCTCGGCTAAGTGGTTGTAAAACGAGATTTTATATTACACAACCTAATATCGTCGGGGATAGTGCAAATACGCGTAACTAGCATTGGATAATTCCGCGTATCTGACAAATGTAGCCAATTGAAAAATTCGCAGACAGTGAACGCAGGAACCTGATTAGCAGCTACTTCTTTGATAGATACTTTGTTCAACTATAACGGAGAGCAAGGAATCGTCCAATAACAATACCGCAGAACTACTGCCGGCAAGTGGCGATCCCGCGTATGTGGTCAAGTCTAATGTAAATACGCACTCTTTACCTATGGTATATACGCGGATTTGCACTATCCCCGACTAGGGCTTGGAATACCGGTGTCTTTTTATAATACCAGTATTAATTCGGTATTAAAATTTAAAATACCGGAATTCCGGTATTTCGGTATTGAATGAAAATGGTATAGAAAAAAAGAATATAAATTTTCTTCGATTCTATAGCACATTTAATTTAAAGAGATATACACACGAACTGCAAGGGCGGAAAAACACAGCTTAAATAGTTCAAAGACGTGGTGGCAGTTCTAAAATAATTTAAAAAAAAATACATGGACATGCATAAGTTTCCCCCCAATACTTACACAGAGCAATAAAAAAAATCCTTTCAAGGAATTTTTTAAATACCATTTTAATTAACAGTAGTGTTTAACAATAGTAAAATATTTTACTCATACATAATTTTATATTTTTTTTGAGCGAAAAATACTTAAAAATATGTATTCCAGAATTATAAAAACATATGAATGAACAAAACGTATTTGGTCATCTGAACATCTGGAAAACATTAAACAAAACCCAAAACTGAAAATATTGTAATAATTTATGATCCATGTTTATACTGCTATATACAAAATAATCTATAACAATTCAATACCAATAGTGCCTATAAATCTAACGTAAAAATATTTAAAATATGTAATTATATGAAGTATCTGATTTTACTAATACCGAAACCGAAATACCGGTATTTGAAATTTTGATACCGGTTTTATAAAACGTATAAATATGTCCGGTATTCCGGTTTTTCGGTAGTACCGAAATACCGGTGTCCATGTTCTATCCCCGACGATATTATTCCAGATAATAGCGAAAATGATTCCGGGCTACAAGAATTCTTTATTTATTTAAATAAAGACATTTATTTAAATTACATGGTCGGCCAGATGGTCAAAAAACGACATTTCATATTACACGACCTAATGTTACTCTATTCTAAAATCTATCCGATTTTGTTAGTGTCTTGTCAACTGGTTTTCATCATTTTTCAGATCCATGATTACGGAAATCTCCCAAAAAAGTCAGTGTTTACTCTGACCACTGATCAAAATACACGGTTGATAATTTCAAACGATCAAAAGCTTTTACTGCGAGTGTACTCTCACTGACAGAGCTACACAATTTGTCAACCTGTAACGATTTATCACTATTAACGTGACTTTTTAACTTTCCCCTATACATACAAGCATACATACACACACACACACAATACTCATTTATAGTAAATATGCATAATGGTAGAAAGAAAAGAAAAAAAAAAGTTGTAAAAAAGAAAAGCAGATACACTTATACATGTAAAAACTAAACAGAAAATAAAGATAAAAAATGCATGTTTTTTAAAAAGTTAAATAGTGACAGATTCGGACGTACCTTACACACGTAGACTACAGCAGGCGGGTGAGGGTGTGGAGGGAAGGTGAGGGTTGTAGGGGACAATAGAGAGAGGCCGGTGGACGGACACACGAGCACAGTTTTATAATGAAGTATTCATTCATTGAACAATATAATAAGAACAAAGCAAAACCATCTCCACTCACAATGCTTAACAATAAAACCTGACGAGTTCTATACAATAAACTCCATATTATTATTATATTATAACAGAACTAAATACAGTTTGTATTCTGAATAAATACCGCTACGAACTGTTTTAATCGGCTAATTCGACTTGAATCGAAATAAAAGTATCCAACAGATAGATAACGAAAATTTTTAATAGCGAATATCTCGTAATATTAGAATAATATATTTATTGATACCGAAAACTTTTAATAATTACTATCTCGTAAACGGTGTTTACTAGTCTACTACGTAACTATTGCAACTACCAAATTAAATTTTCATCGATATCAAAAATTTTGCTCCTACTGTAATCCTAAAGATTATCTACTTTATTTGAACTATTATTTTTAAAGTTAGCTCTACATCTGTAAGAATTCGAATATAAGAACTTTTTAAAGTCTATCAAAAAAAAACAAAAAAAAAAAACAATCAAGTAAATGTTAAAGAAAAAACTGAATTTGGACTTCATCCCCGCTTAGTTAGGGGTTCAGATGAAAAATATCCAACCAAGGCCTTGGAAGTAAAGCACATCTCTTAAAAATTCTTCCCCCAGAAAAGCCGGGCCCCGCCTATCTCATTCTCTCGACAGGCCTATATCTAATACGCTCTCTTACTTAACCAACCTTCATTGCTTTCTACTCGAAGGCATATAATACTTCCGAAAACTTGGCGTATCTGCATTTCATGACATAGTTTACCTATAATAACTCATTCACACCAAAGCGGTAAGTGGTAAGTAGAAGGCATTAGAGCAGAGAAATACAATAGTAGGTAATCTCTATTCTTGCATCCAGACGTCTCTAATAATATCGAAAAAATTGGCGTCTCGTGAGCTGACAGTGAAATACTAAAGTAATTATGCAATTGCTGTATAAAGCGACTAGCAACAGAAAAATTAATAATCTGTTCTAAAAAAAAAATTAATTTATTTCCATCATAACTATTTATTTCGATTACTGTGGCTTTTTCGGTACAAATAATGCAAAATACAAATGCAAAAAAAGACTTTAAATATCATATTCTTTTCCTTGTAGTATTAACTGTTTTGCTGCTTAAGCTTTAAAACGAGATATGTTGTAGCCATCATTAAACAAGTTAAATTTAAATGCATTCGAAAAAATACAAACAAATGCATTTATTAAATAAATGGATTATAAAATGTACAAGTTGATTTTTTTATTCAAATTTTCTGAAACGGTCAGTGATTCCTTCAGCAGTCTTTAAAACAAATTGTTGACTACTGTCCACAATATAAAAATGTGTTAATAACAGAACGCTGTACTTTTGACTAAATAATTACCAGGTATCGGATTTCTTTCGGATCAGACAGTTTCGTCTTTAGCATATACAGGTATACATATTGCACTCAATGTGACTAAAAGTTCAAAATATTTTCATAAAAACAACGTACACAAGTTACATACACACACATACATATGTGTATCAAAATATTATTTATACGTATTTTATGTAAACAGCCTTTTTTTTCCTTTTATTTATTACCTGCACAATTGAAAAATGCCACTGTAATTTTAATTGACTATCAAAAGTATTTTTTTATTACTCATGCGGGAGAAGTACTAACTTGGCGCACACATTTCTGTACGCAAAATAGCCGTTTGCCCACTGTACTCTTCCCGCATACTTTTTTGCGTGTGGAAAGTAACTTTCCACACGCAAATTGACAATAAAACACGCAAAATTTAATCAAAACACGCAAAGCCGCCTCTTAATTTTTCATCTAATAAATATTTCATAATTATTTCTATAGAAACCACCAACAAAGTAATTTAAACGATAATTAATTCAGAAAAAAAAGACGAACACTTAAAAATTTTATTTTAAAAGGTAACAAAAATGTCAAAATAAGTGATAATAATAGAAAAAAGTATGTGAAATTCGTAATAAAAAATAGTATGTGCAACTCGTGCGGGATTGTCGATTGCCCCACTCAAGCGAATGAGCGCACTCACTACGTTCGTGCGCTCAACTTCGCTTTCGTGGGCAATCGACAATTTCCCGCACTTATTGCATAATATACTATTGTTTATATTATTTATATGATTTATGTGACATGTCATTTAAATTAAATAAATTCATCTTTTTTTATTGTTTTCAATTTTGAGAGATAAAAGTATAGAAGTTGCTTCTTAAAAATTTGTTTTTCAATAATAAAAAATCTTAGTTAATACGTATGTCTTAGCTATTATAGTGGACCGTCTAAATATTCAACAACTTATCAATATATTTTACAAAAAATTTTTTCGATTTTTTGAATTTTCTTACTTTCGTCAAATAAAAAATGCTGTTAGTATTCTAAATGGCGAAAAATGTAATTTTTGACCAATTATATTCATTCAAATGTGCATAATTTAATGTAATTTAGTTGCAAAATTTTATTGAAATAAGTACGGTCCTGACCTGTCCGAAGAAACCCGGTATCTAATAATTACCTATAGTGCCTACACCAGTAGCTACCTCATAAAAATATATATTCAAAAAAATAATAAATACTGTGTTGCAATTTTTCTACCAAATAATTACACGCGTGCTTACAAAAAAAAAAAAAAAAAAATTAGCCAAGAACGAGTGAAGCTTGCATAACTAGAGTTCCGTACAATGGGCCGTCAATAGGCCAAATTAACACCTTGACGGTCGTACGGCGTCAACAATTTCAAATAAAGTGTAATAGCTGTCAAAACACTGTACAAGTTAGGCGTTTTGTCATTATAGGTTATGACCGTCATGATGTTAATTATAAAATTCGCAAATTCTTAAAATATTTCATTAATAGAAAAGTTGAATTGTTGTAATTGCAAATTCTAATCAGAATCTTTCAATAAGGCGATGATAATTAAATCTACGAATATGTTACTTACAAAATAATACCTCACTGTAATTTTGATTTAATTAAAAAGCGTACATTATGTGCACAGATCATTATAATCGTTATTTTTATGCCCTTAGCATATGCGCGTTATATAATTGAATGCAAGGAATTATAAAATAAAAAAAGTGCGAAAGTGCAAGCTATTGTTATCTGAAATTAATGTAGATATATATTTGAAATATTTATTAAAATACTATTTCAAAATTTAGGAATTACAGGAAGATGATATAGAAATTTTGGAAAAATTAATTAAAAATAACATACAAATAATACAATAGTATCTATATCTTATACAAAATAGAATAAAAAACAAATAGCATATTCCACAACAAGGGACTAAAGTGTGACTTTTGATCCCGAGTGTAAAGTTTGTTGCCAAAGAGCCTGTAAAGCACCAAGGGTAATAATTCACACGAGGGACCAACAGAAACACTTTAATCTCGTGACCTACATATATATACTATTTTCTGCAATTCCAAATAATTTAAGATTATGGAAATTTAGGAAAAATTATTTAAATATCTTTTAAAAAGTGTAAAATATAACATTAAGTATACTGTGGACAAATTAAATATATTGGATAATACTATATATATATATATATATATATATATATATATATATATATATATATATATATATATATATATATATATATATATATATATATATATATATATATATATATATATATATATATATATATTTGATTTTAGCTTACGTTTTCATTCTAAAATATCGTATTGTGAATAGTTTTCCCCTCTCTAAAAAAATGTGTTATATTCGTTTATTTTCTATATATCAGTGATGTCTACTGATATTATCTTCATTAATCTTACTTTTCGTAGAAATGCCGGTATTTAATTAAAAAATAGTATTTAAATTTTTTATTCCTCTATAAATTTTGAATCAATTTAAAAAAAAAATCAGTCACTAGAACACTCGTGGTCACTTTTTATTAAAAATGCCAAAATCCAAACTACATATATATGAGAATCAAATGTTGTGTCTGGAATTTTTCTAGCTACCTACTTCCATGAAGCTTGGGACATCCTGTATTTTCCAAAGTATAAAATATATGTACAATTAATAAATCAATATTGATTGACCTTTATACCAAAATGAAAAAAAAAAAATAAAAATAAAATATGCAAATCATAATAATAATGATAATCCACTTCTTTTCTTTTCTCCCCCATAACATTTTCATCACGGGACATGCGGCAGGCACTCTAAGCCAGTGGCGGTGTCTCGGGTGTCTTGTGTGTCGACTTCCATCGGCTGTCGTCAGTCAATGAGTTAATATCATTAAATGAAAAGGCACGCATACCATCTTTTTCGTATCCGTTTATATTTATAACAATAGTTGTCTAATATTACATATAAAGCATTGGACATATTCATATAGATACAGACTTTAATATTGATGGGCAATATTTCATTTGCGATTCATTAATTCTTGTTAAAAACTCCCCTGAGTGCGTAATGTATAGTTTCAACAAACAGAAATGGTATTTTTTTAGCTTGACGAGGGGAAGGAGATGGGGGAAAAGCTGTAGATATAGACATAAAAACAATAAAAAAAAAAGGATAAAAACATTTAAAAGTAAAAAATAAACATTTTTTGGTTAATAATGATCGAAATAGTTAACTTGAATTCTTCATATTAACTTATGATAACTTTCGATAACGAAAAGCAGGTTGTGATAGTCCCAATTTGTTCGGAATAGCCATAACTTGCTTCGCTAAAGCGTTCAAAAATTGCGTTATTTTTGAGCTACGATGCACCGTTTACGAGATATTTACGATCAAAAGTTTACGTTTGCGAAAACTATCGAAAATTAATTTTTCTGAAAATATTCTATTGCTGACCAGATCAATGGGACTAATGGAACATAAATTAAGCCATTATAATCTATTTATAATAATTTGTCAGATATTAAGTAGTAAAAGTAATTAAACATATTTAAATGAAAATATTATGTTTTACTCTTCTTTCCTTCTTTATTTTTAAACGCCTGGCTCAGGTATTTTATATTATCATTAAAATAACTTTAATGTTTTTTTTTTCAATTCAATATGTTAGTAACATATAAGACAAAAGCAAAGATAGTCCGGACTTGGTTCCTTGGCTATACTGCAATCCAATAAAACTCTTCTTTTCGTTTTACCTAGCCTGTGTAATATACCGTAACCTTGGTTTAAAGATTTAGTATATTGTGCAATAAGTGCGGGAAATTGTCGATTGCCCACGAGAGCGAAGTTGAGCGCACGAATGTAGTGAGTGCGCTCATTCGCTTGAGTGGGCAATGGACAATCCCGCACGAGTTGTACATACTATTTTTTATTACGAATTTCACATACTTTTTTCTATTAATTATTATTACTATTTTTGACATTTTTATTACTTTTTAAAATAATATTTTTAAGTGTTCGACTTTTTTTTTGAATTAAATATCGTTTAAATTACTTTGTTGGTGGTATCTATAGAAATAATTATGAAATATTTATTAAATGAAAAATCAAGAGGTGGCTTTGCGTGTTTTGATTAAATTTTACGTGTTTTATTGTCAATTTTCGTGTGGAAAGTTACTTTCCACACGCAAAAAAGTATGTGGGAAGAGTACAGTGGGCAAACAGCTATTTTGCGTACAGAAATGTGTGCGCCAACTTAGTACCTACTTCTCCCGCATGAGTAATAAAAAATTATTTACATTGCAAATAATCTCTATTAAGTATTAAGCAATGGTTTTGATAGTTTAAATCCAAAATAATATGCTAAATAGTAAATTAAAATAAATTCCCGCATTTCGGGAATTTTCCCGGGAAAATTCCGGGTAGAATCCCATCTCTATGACCAAATTCTTTTTAGAAATATAACTAATTCGACAAAAGTCTTTTTCTAGTTATCATACGTGCTTAATTTTGGTAAAAATGAAAAGAAGGACTTTGAAAACCCATAATTCACTTTTAGTTTCATAATTCTGTCATTTTGTTTACAGTTTTTGAATCACTAAAAATTTTTAGTAAACATATTGATGTCATCAAATTAAAAAAATTATGTTTTCTCAATTCAAGTTTTATTGAAGTGATTTGAGTTAGAAATGATTGGTTGAATTAAGGTAATTTTAGTGTGAACTCCTCATTTTTCCTATCAAAACGAAACATTACTCTGTATAAATGTAAATAATTGATTCGAGAACCTATATAATGTATTCGGATTTTTTGGAAATAATCCCTGGTAATCGAGATAAGTTGTTGTTTGAACAAATGTAACAAAATTATCACTGAGTTAAAAAATAATAATGCTGCTATTATGTTATAAATGAATTTATTGTAAATATCTGTATAATCGTTTAATACTTGATCGAAATTTTTTTCACTGATTTCTATTGCCTCTAACATTTTTAATTTTTGTCCTTTATTTGTCTCGTACAAAATCATAAGGTCCCTTTCTACAGTGTATCGTATGTCGATTAAATGGCTAACAAAATAAAAGTTGGTCTTTCAACAAAAAATAAAAAATCATTTTTTCAATTTGTGAAACCCCTGTAGCTATTCCTATAATACCTATGGTACCTGTTTCACACATATTCCATCATTTGACCTTACATTCCGTACTACCGTTACACAAATATGTTTGTCCTTTTTGTTCATTCAAGAAAATTTAATCCTATTATCTCTGTTTAATAATATTATAGATATGTTAAACTATTTCTTCTATAACAATAGATGATATCATCATTATTATAATATAATAATAGCAGCGCCAACCATCGTCAAAATGAGAAACTAACGTAAGATTTTATGAACTATATAGTCAAAATAATGTAACACTGTACCATTACACACATTATAAATGTCTATGTATGTATGAAAACAGTATTTTATTATTTGGGATTGTACTGTAGTACGATAATGGTATTGTTCCGTATTGTACTGTACCATAATTATGAAGTTTGAGTTTTACAATATGGTGTGTGAAATTATCTTCTGTAAAGAAAATGTTGTTTAAACCAATAGATCTTAGTTTCAGAAGTATGATAATAAAAGGGTTTAATATATCAAGTGATTCTTCAACAAATTCTTTTTATTGTAATTTAATGTTTGGCTTATTTCGTGCTTTTATTTTCAGGTATTCACCAAATGCAGCTTTTAAAAAAGTCAAATTTATAATAGTTACACAGTAATAATATTCATAAAATTGCGATATTGGTGAGAGCGCTGGGGAATGTAAGTTTGCAAATTTTTAACTGAGTCATATACGGCGTTTCCATCAATACTTGTGAATGTAAATATTTCAAGTTTATACCGACAAAAAACATTAATTTTTAATCATCTATATAGGGTAAGTGTGGGAGAGATGCCGCAGTAGCCATAGTTCGTCCGTTGATTGACAGATAGCGCTATTAATGGATTATATGTTTAAAATAAGTTACTTATTTAAGCTGTATATGGCAATATTTATGATTAGTTCATCAGTTTAGTAATTATCCAACTTTTTATTATTGAAAAGTAAGTTTTTTAACATAATATTTTATCAAGCATTTAATTCATTAGAATTTAAGAATGTATATTTCATTGTTTTAATGAAAATGAGTTTTGTTATTAATTTAGGTATATTTTAAAAGTACTGTATAAAATTTTAGGTTAGAATTTCGCACTATGCTTGCTATAGCAACATGCGGCATATATCCTAACAAAAAGGAGAGGTGCCGCATTTAAAGTTGGTATAGATACCGCATCATAATACATGTTAAAAACATAGACTTATACACCTTTATTATGCAATTTTTTTTTGGACTGTAAATTATGCCACGTAAATATAAAGGATCCATTAATGGATCAGGAAGAGCCCTCATATTAGTGAAGATAACGAAAATAATGATGATTGCCTATGTATTGAATGTTTTCTCAGAAACAAAAAAATGTTGACTGGTTAAGATATATAAAGTGTCAAAAATGGTTACATATGGCATGCATCATGAATGGAGATGTGTGTAATATGCAAAATTTTTAATTTGGACTATGCGCCGTCGCTTCTTCTTTGATGCGGCATCTCACCCATAGGTGTGGGAGAGACGCCGCTTTGCAGGCTCTACAAAAATGTTAATTATGAATCCTTTATGACTCAAAATTTAAAATTAGGTATTTATAAATAATTTTAAAAAACAATGTTTACATTTATTGTGTACCAAATTTCAAATCAATTAAATGCATAATTTAAGAATTATCAAGTATTTTCAAAATGTGCGGCATCTTTCCCGCATTCACCCTACCTACTCGCGAAATGATTTATTTGTTCAAAGATTAAAAATTTCTTATTTTTTGAGTCAAAAAAATATTTTGTTTCAAATAAATATTTTCTGCTGAAATAGAGAAATATTTCTTTAGGTCTTTTTTCATTAGTCAAAGAATCTTTGAATAAAAAAATAGTTTTTTTAAAACAATTTTTTTTTCTTTTTTTTTTTTTTTTGATTTAACGAAAGAAATATGTTTTTTAAAAAATAGTTTTTTGTAACAATAAAATATTTCTTTATTTTAAAAGAAATTTTTTTTATAATAATAAAATATTATTTTGATTCAAAGAAAATAAATTCCATAAAATTTTTAATCTTGAGAGTATATGTATTGAGTCGCCCATTGATCTATTAGTGACCCAAATGATAATTTCAAGTAATCCATTTAAATTCTGCAAATAAAGTATAATGTAATAAAAATTTATTTGAAAACATTATATTGTTACAGCTAACTTAAAAGGGGATTTCTTTCCATTCAAGTAATAATAGTACAGTCATCTGATATAAATTGCTTAATTTCTCTAAAAATATAATCAACTTCCAGGATCCATAACTCAGAAACGATACCGAATTTCAAAATTCTGGTTCCATTAAGTCAACCCTGCTGGTGTCATCCTACACCAATAGACACCACATTTATAGAAATCCATTGTAGTGATGTTGGCTGCAGGCTCTTCACAAAATTTTCCCTTATTCTACTATATACATGTGCAGATTATATTTCTTTAATCAAATTTCCATTTAAACAAATAGTGATGTTAGAGGTCTCGATGGTCAATTGTCATCTTCTTTCTACACGGTAGCTAACGGACCACAAGAAAGTTAAAAGCTCATCAAATAGTACCAAAGATAGTAGTAAATTCGCACTACAATAGAACAGCTAACATCACTAACATCACTAACATCGTGACCAACGTCGCTCGTTGTGTTTGACGATGTTGATGATCGCATCAGACGGCAACACTTCTACTGCTCTCCCTCCCGATCACTGTGTCTCACACTCTATTATCTCTTTCTTCAGTGATCCCTACCGTCCGTCTCTACTGAACTTGTCAACACCGTCACTGTCCAACTCTCACACTGTCCTGCTGGCTGAATCTTCTCTTACAATTCTATTGTTGTACGGTTGGTCCTGTAGGAGTTGGTCAGGACTCGAAGATATGTATGTTGTCAGTAGAGGTAAATATCTGTGTACATAGATCTATCTCTGCTACACAGCGCAGCGTACGTGTACAGTAAAACGTAGTGAACTGGGATATTTGAATGCAATATGTTAATACCCCTGTCGCAGCATCCTGCATCACATGACGAGCTTCCGTTTAAAAAAATTAATTTTTCTCGGAATCCAGTTTATATAAAATAATAGTGCAAAAACCTTTTTTATGTGACTAATTTTTTGACGAAAATTGTCTAAAAAACCATGCCGGACCAGCGCCCGCTCTAGCGTTTACGCCGCCCCGGGCAAAAGGGAATAATGCCGCCCCTGCAACAAAATGAGTGACCTTTTTATTTTGGTCGCTGGGTGTGAAAATCGCGCCCTCTTTTCTCTTTTCTTTATACCGGCGACCTTTTTTTTTTTTTTGCTCGTCAGCTGTACAATGCCGCCCCTTTTTTACAAAATTATCGCCTTTAAAATTTGCCGCCCTGGGCAATTGCCCGGGTTGCCCCTCCCTTGGAGCGGACCCTGGCCGGACGTGTCTGACTAAAAAACTCATCCAAGATTTTTGGACTTCCAATGTTTTCACCAAATTTCGTAAAAATAAGATGTTTTATTCTTGAGTTATCATGCGGACACACATATATATACATAGTACATACATACGTGAATACATACATATAAATATTTTAGTGAATATCATTTTCGATTTCTAGGGACCTTAAAACAAATTTCTGTCATAGTTCCGAACTCAAGTTGGAGACTGGCTGTAATAGCTGAATTTTCAATTCGAAAATTTGCTAAAAAATCATCTTCAATGTTTTTTTTTTCTTAAAATTTTATTTAAAAACAATTTATTTTAATGTTCTTATGAATACAATGTTGTTTAATTGAATTTTTGGTCACTTTAGAACATAATATGTGAGAAAAGAAAATTGAAATTTTTTATTTGCTTTTGTTTTTCTAGTTGAAAATCATGCTGAGGACATTTAATTTAATTTAGGCCTGAGATTAATAAAGGGGTGAGTAGAGACAGGACATAGATTAATAGGAACACTATATCAAGTATAAATGAACGAATGTGAGGTGTTTGGGAACAAATAATACAATTAGTTTATAATTAGACCTTAAATACCCCTTGATTTTTCAAGGGAAAAATCAAGGGGTATTTAAGGTCTAATTATAAACTAATCATATATTTATGTTCCCCTAAATATTTTATATAACAAATAATAGATGTATTGGAACACAGAAGAGAACATTATTAAGATTACCAAGTTATGCGAGATTTTTATAAATAGATAAAATATAACATTTTTACCCCCATTTATCATAAAGTAGAAATTACGTAATTTTAATTATGTTTACTTTTTCAAAATCAAAAAAAAAAAAAACTTTTAATAAAATAATAGCTCATAAAAGTAAAAATTACAAAAAATTACGATGTGGAGTATGAAATCATTCCAATTTACTCCATTTTACGGTGTACATATACACTGGTACATTCGTACATTGGATAGATACAACGCTATACAGATATATAAATACACAATAGCTTATGAAAATGGTTCAACTAGTCCTTTGTTAACTGTCCATTGTTATCTAGCGTCCATTACCATCGAAACTAGCTAGTATTCCACAGTACAATTGTCTTCGAATGTGTATATATATCTGCTCTGGTAATATAAACGAAACAAGAGACATAACGTTCTGGTGTAAAGCTCAGATAGATAAGTTTAGCCAAAACTACTCATTTTTTACTAAATTATTTCAATTTAAATTTGATTAATACATTATTCAGTCTTTTCCTACAACACCTATATATTATAACTAGCAGGAATATACAGTGCGTCCAGTCGAAGATTACACACAGGAGATCCATGAGATAGTGTTTCTGGGGAAACTAACAATAACATTTCATTTTTTCAAAATTTTGCCAGAATATTTTAAAATAAATCATTTGCAATTAAAAGTAAAACATATCAATTATTAGTATACTTCAAATGGAAGAAAAATAGAAAACGAAAAATATGTGTGTAGTACTTTAAGGGAAGAGAAATGTTGGCTCGTTTTCACGTCAAATATCTCTATAAACAACAATGATTTGTTAATTTTTGTTTCTTAAATAAATTATTCAATAAAATTTGCTATTCAATAATACTAATGTGTAATTCTTAACTGAACACCAATACTTTTATGAAAATAATAATTGAATTTCCATAGGAACGCTATAAATTACCATTGAAATTTTCCCTATGTGTAATTTTGAAGTGGACAGTCATATACTATATTATATTATGTAATGTGTAATCTTGAAATGAACGCACTGTATATACCTACTATATTATAGTATATATATATATATATATATATATATATATATATATATATATATATATATATATATATATATATATATATACCATATGAGTTTTCTGAGAGTTACCATTCGATTTATTCCTAAAATATGCATCTATACGAAAAAAAAGTTCATACAAAAAATATTTAAGATAGAGGGGGCCATTCAGAAAAAATTGTTCCAGACTTCTAGGACCAACGGTTTTCTGAGAGTTACCATTCGAATGGAATAGAAAAAAAATTTTTTTTTCATGGAAACATATGTTAAGGTGTTTTTTAAAAATTAATTTACTACTTCAAATTACCAATTATGCTAAAATTTTCATTATTTTATTCCATATTTTTAAGAAATTGCATCTATGGATTTTAATTTTCAAAACCCGTGGTCAAGTTTATTTAATCGAACGCAAAAAATACGGATAATTTGCAATTTACATTCAAAACACGCAAAATAACTAGTGATGGTATGTTCACATTAATCTGTTATACATTAATTATCAAAATAATTTGTAGTCTTTCCTCAAATATTTAACTTAGTATTCAATAAAAAGTCATTAAATTATAGCTGTAGTTTTAATTTTTAATATTTAATATTACACCGCACTATAGAAGTCAAAAATAAGCATTTGTGAAACAGTCATTAGGTTCTCTGAATGGTAATACGTAGTAATAAATATGAAACCTGTATTATCTTATATTATTTGTAATTTGTTATTGAAATATTTATGTAGATGGCAATTGGCATCGATGTCGGATGTATAAACAGATAGCTGTGATTATTCGTCACCGTTAAATAAAAATGTCAAAAAAAAGTATTTTTAACGCCAAAATTCTGGTATTTAAACAAAAGAAGATTGCGGTATGTTTAAAAAGGGAAAAATATAATTTTATTCATTTCACGATTAGTTTTTAATCTGTAGTAATAAATAATTAACTTCATAACTTTATTTTCTTTTGCAGTAAGAATCCAAACAATTTCAAAATCTACAATAATTCGCATAGCTCATTTCATTCGATGTTTAAAATTGGAGCATTTACTAAACTTCTATCAACTTCAACAGGAAAAGCAGTATTAAAATATTTAAATTTGTCGTTACGTGGGCATTAGTAAAAATCAGCTGATCACACAATTGGAGGAAAACCATTCTCATTTGAAACGAAAATTACTCATGTAAATAATGGCTCTTAGTGTAGACTTATAGTGTAATGAGCGTACTCTCGAAGAAAAAAATCCGATGAAAAGTTTTAATTTCCAAAGACTTTCCTACTATACAAACAGTCATTTTTATAAAAAAAATTATTCGGTATTTTAAAAGACAAAAATGGTTTTTGTAACGTGAAAATTCAAACAAATGTTATAATGAAACAGATTTTACTAAAAATAATAAAGTTTATTTAAAAAAACAAAGTTTTTATTAAAAATATTTTATCTTTAATTGACTCTTATACTGAGCGTCCACTAGGTCGGAAAGGCGGCGGGGCGCGATTTTTACATCAATAAGTTTTCCGGGGCGGTACCGCACCGCTCTGTCGACCTAGTGGACGAACCTGCATTTATTCAGATCTATTTATCTCCGAGAGCGGAAGTGCGCTGCGCCGCCTTTCCGACCTAGTGGACGCTCAGCTTAAGACTAAGGCTACACGAGCGTTTTTTAACGCCTGTTTTTGAGCGGAAATTAACGCGGCTTTTTTTTTAGCGATAATCCCTGACTACACGGGCGTTTTTTAACACTTATTTTCTTTAGCGAAAATTAACGCGACGTTTTTTAACGCTGATCCGCGGATACACGAGCGATAAATAACGCCATTAATGCTTTTGAACTTCAGGAATTAATAGTTCACTGTTGATAAATTTCATTTCAATATTTATTATGTTATAAATTCAAAGTATGAAAACAAAATGAAATTGAATCATCAGTCTGTATTTCTCAATACATATGGGATATGATATGGAGTTTGGCGTTACTAGCATTATTTGTCGCTCGTGTAGCCAGCCAGATGTACCACACGCGTTTTTTATCGCCGCATAGGCCTGGACCGACCAGATTCAAATTCTTGCGTTATGACCTTAAAAACGCGTGTGTCTTTCCAGACTGAGCGATAATTTAGCCACTTTAAATCATATCAATGTTTTCCATATTTCTAGCGTTATTTAACGCTCAAAACTAAGCGTTAAAAAACGCTCGTGTAGCCTTAGCCTAACTCTTGTAGAGCGTCGACATTTAGTAAATCACTAGCGCCATCTGCAGCAGACGTTCTGTATCACATTTAGAGTTTTTCTACATGCACGTTATTGCCAACGTTGTCATTGGCGATTCCTTCATTCACGTTGTCATTGTCAACACCGATATCATTGGAATCCCAACTATTTGTATGAATTACATTTAAATCTTTGCCTTTTTCCAGGTTCAGCAGATCTGGTTCACATTGCTGTTTTGAACTACATTTTGTATACGTGACCTGAGGTTTTAGATAAACACGATTATGATTGTAGGTCGAGTTATCTTCAGTAGTCACTAAATAATCATTGTTGTTTAACACTTTTCTGACTATTGCAGGAACCCACTTTCTTAACTTTTTTTTATAAAAGTATAGAAAGCAAAACATCCGTAACTCGATGAATCAACAAATAATACTGTTTGAATATCTTGCTTAAAATTGCGAACACCGAAGTACTTTTATATCTGCATAACCTGATAATTCATATCACAGTGGCCTAAAAAATAATATTTTTAAAATTAAAATCAATTAATATTTTTAAATAACGAACCTAAATTTAAAATTACGCAAACCAAGGTAATAATTTTTTTTCTAAAATAAACATGCAAAATATAGAAATATATTTCTACATGTCAGATATTTGTCATATTCAAATAAATTCAAATCAGTTAAAAATTTCTGTTTTACCTACCTGGAAACACGAGTTTTACAAGTTGTTAACTAGATAGCCATCTACGTAGCATAAATACAATTACCGCTTAGCTGCTTTATACAATCATTTTCCATAATTATGAGGGTACTTTGAACTAAACGCCCTTAAACTCACCAAAATTCACTTAAATAAATCACTTTGAAGCGCGAAAGTAGTAAAATTCGAAAAAAAACTTAAGATGAAAATTTTTTTTTTTATTTTTTGTTTCTGTTGCTTTAACGAATAATTTTTATCAACAAACTAGTATACTATTCCATTTAAAAAAAGGTAAGTTTGTCTCGTATCTCGAAAACCACAACAACTATAGGTAAAGCTCCGAAGTATATCAATCAATGTCCTCCGCCAGTGGCTACAACTTTTATTTGAACAATTTTTGGATTAAGTCAATAGTTTAGCGATAATCAAAATGGCAACTCTCAGAAAACTCAGCCTATATATGTATATATATATATATATATATATATATATATATATATATATATATATATATGTTTGTGTACGATGACTTTTGAACCAAATATCCAATTTTTACGAAATTTGGTGGAAACATTGAAAGTCCCCAAATCATGGATGAATTCTTCAGCTAGAGTCCGCGATGTCCGAAACCTCAGAGTATTTTGTTAAAATTTCCTAAAATTCAAAAGTTTTTTGAGTTTTCTTACATCGTTGTAAAGAACGAAAAAATCACATAGCACAGGTTTTTGTGAACCATTATGTATGTAAACGGATTTTCGAGAAAAATCAAAAAATATGTTTATTCTTGCTTATATGCTTTCTGTATACTATTTTATAAGTCATTTTTTGTTTCTGTTATTTTAGAGTTCCGAAGAAAGTCTCGAAACTCATAGCTTCATGAAATTTTGCATGTACATGCTACAGGTGTAGATGTCAATTAATAAATCGCAAAAACATTTTTAAATAGTTATCTATATTGGAGAGTAGAGACGAAAATTTTTTGTTCACATACCACATTGTGTTGGATTGTTAGAAAGGGCTTCAAAAATGAAATGAACTCCTTTTAACATTTTTCATTTTTAAGCTCCGTTTGCAAAATACTGAGCTTCAAAATTAAGTAACTTTTTTACCCGATAATTCACTATATTATGCAGGATACTGAGACAGAGGTATTTTAAATATCGTGTAATAAAATATTTTATGTACGACTGAATCATAAAAGCCTATTTTATTGCATTACTAAGAGATATGAAAAGTAGTACTTTTTGGCACTAGTTGCATAATGAAAAACAAAAAGCACAAGTGCAATAAAGAATAGTCTACTTGATAAATTTTATTTTCAATTTTACAATAAACAAAAAACACTAGCTTTAAGTATTTGTAGACCATATTTACAAATATTTATATAATTAATATTAATTACACAATCTGAAATATTATTAATATTTATTCCAGGCAATTTCCTCCTCTCTTGTTAAAATATTAGTAATTTTAATTGAGAAATCTTCTAAACATGTCGCAGTATTATATTGACATCAGATGACAGATACTCCCAACCAAAGCATGTGTTAACATAAGGAATTTTTGCAGTCGTACATAAAGCTTTGTATGGAACTTATGAACTCGCCTTTTTTTATTGGCCTCGCTCGCAAGCTCGCTCAGCCATAAACACGGCTCGTTCATAAAGATCTTCATTATTTACTTGTTGCATAAATAGCTATTAAAGGTTACAGTTTTAAATCTTCTACTTAATAAATTTCTAACACTGACTGACTGACTGACTGACAACGCACAGCCTAAACCGTTGAGTTTAGAAGAATGAAATTTTGCATAGGAGTTCCCGATGTAACGTAGATGAGCACTAAGAAAGGATTTTTGAAAATTCGTCCACTAAATGGGTTTAATAGGGTATGAAAATTTGTATGTAAATTCGTTATTTTTGAAGTTAGTGGTATATAAAAATATGTTACTATGGTTATTAAAATAAATAATATCTCATTTAATGAATCTTTAACTTTGACTAACAGACAACGCACAACTTCAACTGTTGAGTTTAGAAGGACGAAATTAATCACAGGAGTTATGAAAATTGGCGTTTAGGCTTCTATTTATAAATAAAAGTTAGTTGTTTCTGGAAATTTATTCCCTAAGACGTTAAAACAGAAAATGAGAGAACATATGGGAAGTTCATCATTTTTGAAGTTATAAACGTGAAAATCATAGAGTAATGTAGAGACAACATATGTATCTATCTGTATACTACTGGAACCAGTGTAACCAGTAAGAGATAGAATATATGATATATACGTGCATGCTGTTTACTTTGTATTGGTGCGGTAAACTGTGTTTGTGTTAGTAATCGAAGATGGTGGTGGCCATCACGTGACCGTGCTCGCATACATATGTGTTATACCACAACGCTATGTGGGAATGTAATAATGCCAACACAACCAACATAATAATCAAATCCATTGTCTTGTGACTAACCTACACTGAGAAAGTGACTACTAAGTAGCCTAAGGTACACAAAAATGCACACTGCAGATTTCATGATAGAGATAGTTGCTGTATCTCTGTACTCTATGGTGGAAATTGATTTAGGTTTTTAAAAAACATTAAAAGTGAGCAGAGAGTACCTAAAAAAAAAGATGTTGTCGATGGGAAATCCAATCGGGCATACGGCTAGTAAATATATATATTTGGAAAAGAAAAATTTTCAAAACATAGTCCACCAGTAGTGGTGAGCGTGTTTTTATAACACGACTGTATTACACATACATATGCGTATTAATTTGTAAAGATAATTTAAAACTGTAAATACTATTTGTACTTATATAATTTTATATAAATTTTATTGAAATGTAATAGCTTGTAATTAATATTTTTATGTTTTGTTAATTAGAAATTAGAAATATTTTTTGGCTGTTTTTATAAAATAATGTAACATACATAATTGCAGTCATATAAAAAATTGGGCTTTTAGTGAGTTCTTTTGTTTTTTGTATTTTTCAAATCAATTATTTTTCTGTTTAGTGTTTTCAAGTTATTTTTTGTTTTGTTTTTTTTTTTTCAAGCAAAACTTACCTTATATCTACTAAATTACTAAATTTCCAGTGTTTATGGAATAAAATGTGCAAGCATAACTATAAAGATAATGAGACTAATGAAAATTTTATTTAATCTACAATTTTTTCCATAAATATTTTTTTCGTGAACCAATCTATCAGATGAAAACAGAATTAGCCGTATGTATGTATGTATGAAAAAAAATCGACTTATGTACAAGGTTTTGTACTTTTAACGTCACGATATTTACTGACTAAAAATCCACTTATATGAGTTAAAATTAGGTAAAAAATAAGACCTATTTGGCCGGCTCGGGCCCCCTTTGGGACCTCGGGCCCCGAGGCTACAGCCCCGGCTGCCCCCCTCTCGTCGGGCCTGCTTATATGGTTATTTAGTACTTTTCATACCTATATATACCTACTGCAAGTATGTATTTTTCTATTCTATTAAAGTGTTCTATACTTATTACTAACGTATCGTACGAAAGTACTAATCGCTAAACGGTCCGGTATATCAGACACTGTATATTATTTAGTATTTAATTTATTATATTTATACCAATTTAGTAGAATTTTATATACAAAATATATTTACCGGTACCTGGACCATATTTCATGTTTTAAATTACATTGATCAACTACACATAATGAAACGTTACAATTAGTAATCAAATCACCTGTATAACATTTGCATACATATGTTCAACAATATACAATACACAATATACATGTTTTATTGTTATATATATTTATTAATATATAGATACAGTATTACATTCCTCTATACATAATAATGAACATAAAACACAAAAGATTTATAACAATAAACTTTTGTTAATGTAGGAATTATTATTACAGCCTATAGAATATACAATAATATTTATATGTATATTATACATATACATATACATATATAAACTAAACCATACTATTATCATTATTATTATTGTTTTTATATGTATATGTATATAAATACTGGATGAGATAAAAATATCGACGTTATCAGTCGAGAAAACTTATCGAAAATATTTACAAGAGCTGCTAGTTTTTTAATTATACTTCTTTTGGCGCGTTATGCGTTTGGCGTTTTATTTCAATAGGAATAAAAATTATAGATATACTAGCCGTATACCCACCCTATGGGATTTACCATTAGCAACATCTCAGGATGTCAGTCAGTGTTAAAGATTTATTAAATAAGATATTATTTATTTTAATAGCCATAGCAGCAAAAATGGTGCCGCGACTAGTGAACCGCAGACAGTTCAACCGCGACAGTCCAACCGACTACAGATCAACCTAATAACGACAGTTTAGTCTAACGACAGATCAACCGACGACAATTCAACCTAACGACATTTTAACTGAAGACAATTTAACCGTTGTACAATCTATTAACTAATAAGAACAAAATTATTTGAATTTTATCTAACAATGAAATTTGCTTCCCTTGAGATTTGAGACTAAATAAATATTTATGTAGTCTCAAGTCTCAAGGGCGACTCTTTACACAATGAAGGGTATACTATTTGGTTGGGTTGTGTTGGATTTGGTTATACCTTTCGTTGAATTCGATTCGTTTAGGTGTTGTTTGGTTAGGTTAATCTGTTAAGTTGTATTTGATTACTTTAGGTTGGGTTTGTTTACAATTTGTTGAATTCGGTTAATTTCGGCTGGTTTTGGTTAAGTTAGGTCGGATTTATTTACAATTTGTTGAGTTCGATTAGTTTATTTCGGTTAGTTCACGTTGGGTTTGGATAGGTTTATATATAATCTTAGAGATTTATTGAGTTCAGTTAGTTTAGGTTGAATTTGATCAGCTAGGTTTTATTTGGTTGTATTTGGTTAGGTTAGGTTGGGTTTGTTTATAATTTGTTGAGTTCGGTTAGTTTAAGCTAGTTTTGGTTAGGTTTGGTTGGGTTTGTTTATAATTTATTGAGTTCGGTTAGTTCAGGTTGGTTTTGGTTATGTTAGATTGTTTTATATTAGGTTAGGATGAGTTTGTTTACAATTTGTTGAATTCGGTGAGCTCAGGCTGATTTTGGTTAGGTTAGGTTGGGTTTGTTTATAATTTACTGAGTTGGATTAGTTCAAATTCGGTTTGGTTTCGTTAGGTTGTATTAGATTAGGTTATGATGGGTTTATTTATAATTTATTGAATTCGGTTAGTTTAGGTTGGGTTTGGTTAAGTCAGGTTTTATTTGGTTAAGTTGTTTTTGGTTAGGTTAGGTTGCTTTTATTTATGATTTGTTGAGTTTGATTAGTTTAGGTTGGGTTTGGTTAGGTTAGGTTGGATTTGTTTATAATTTATTGAATTGGGTTAGTTCAGGTTGTATTTAGTTAATTTATATATTAGTGTTAAGCAGTTAAAATGTCCTGTGGTTTAACTATTCTACGGTTCAATTGTCGTTTGGTTAAACTGTCATTAGGCTGAACTGTCGTGAGGTTGAACTATCATCGGCTAATCTGTCGTTAGGTTGTATTGTCGTCGGTTGATCTGTCATCACGTTGAACTGTCGTCAGTTGAACTGTCGCAGTTTAACTGTCGCGGTTGAACTGTCCGCGGTTTACTTGTTACAGAACCTATTTTATCTAACTTCAAGAATTGCGAATTTTCATACAAAATATCATCCCCTATTTAACCCATTTAGGGGATGAGGGATGCTCATATACGTTATATACAAAACCGTGCAAACTCCTGTGCAAAATTTCATCCTTCTAAACTCAACG
Source organism: Brachynemurus nebulosus (assembly GCA_035578155.1). Classification (NCBI taxonomy): domain Eukaryota; kingdom Metazoa; phylum Arthropoda; class Insecta; order Neuroptera; family Myrmeleontidae; genus Brachynemurus; species Brachynemurus nebulosus. The sequence continues at coordinate 8,987,318 of JAPWDM010000005.1, read as the reverse complement.
GTTTAAACTGTGCTTTGTCTATCAGTCAGTTAGTGTTAGAGATTTATTAAGTAGATATACTTATGAATTATATATAGTAATGATTGATAGTAAATATTGGTGAGTATTACTGGAAATATGCAAGGGGGTCGGTAGGAGGGCAGATGCCCCTCCCTAAAAGTTCAAAAAAATTACAAAAATAAAGTTTTTTTTAATATCTTCAGTTTTTCTTGAACTAAAAGACAAAAATTCGTCAAGTGCATGTTTTTGACACGCGCTAAGTAATGTCACCTCAGTGAAAGTGTTAATTTATGATTTTTTGGCTCGTTTTTTTAAGTACAGTGAGAATACAGCCCTCTTGCGCTTATTCAATATATGCACGTACAACTCTATAATACAGTGAGAATACAGCCCTCTTGCGTTTATTCAATATATGCATGTACAACTCTGTAATTATTATATTATATATTATTATTATTATTATTAATTTTTTCCCCACTATAATCACATAACGAGATTAATATGTCATCCTTCGGTGACATAAAAAAGGAAACATTGCGTATAGAGTAGAAGTTTCCAATAATATAAATTTTTCCAGTACGGAAGTAAAATTCTTGGAAAAGCTATATCCCCACTCTAGTTCTGTATTTTTCACCGTCACATTTCATTTCACTTCTAAATAATTCCAGCGATTACAAAAAGAAACAAAAATTTATTTATCTCTAACAACTGACACGTATATTTTTAATAGTTTGTTAATAATACGTATATGATCTTGCATAATATGTATATCTATCTATAGTTGGGATATGCAGCAAGGCACAATCTTTCATTCAGGCCATTCATATACTATTGTAACGTGATAGATAACAAGCGCACATACTTAGTATAGTTTCAACTTTTGAGAAAAAAATAAAATTGTTTAGATTATCTACTTTGTAAAACTATCTATTCCGCATTTTTTTCGCACGAAATTTTTAATTCTTATTGCCTGAGAATGACACTAGTCAAGTGGAGTGATTTAAAATTTCGCTCAGAATAAAACAGTTTGGCGGAGATGGTAGAGAATTGTGGCGACACCGAAGACGATTAGCGATAGAGTCAGTTCCACTCCATTTTTTTAATCTCACTTAAATATTTCTTCTACAATATCAGTATGAATATTTTTTAATCGGTAGTGTATCTGTATATTTTTTATATTCACGGCCAATAGAAAATATTTTACCATTAAACATTACCTAAAATATACAAAAAAAATAAAAAACACAGCATAAAAAACAATGTATAAAAATATATTTTATCTAATAATAAATAAATAAAGTTTATTATATTATAACCATGCTTTTGTGAAGTTTTCCATTCAAAACATTCAAAGGCAATGCCACTTTTATTTTTAAATGTAAAGAATTTATTGTTTACAAAATTGATAAATTATTTATTTATAAATAAAGACTAATTAAATACATATATAGTTTTTAATGCTTTGAATTTAAAACAAAAATTTTTAACCTATATACTTAATACAGATGAAGTTACAGCACCTTGTAATATTTGAAATACATATTAGTGAATTTCCGAACGGAAATTGAGCTATTACAGTAGAAGTCAGGGTGCGACTTGAGGCCGGAACTGTGATAGAAAATTGTTTTGAGGCCCCTGCTTTGAAACTGACTGGGTTTTGGTGCCAGTTAATGCTTTTAACAAAAAAATTTTATGGTGTCTATTCGTTTCTTAAGTATTACCTACCTAACAAAGAGATACGCCCAGAGTGAAATTCGGAATTTTAATGAAACTTCGCTGGTGTGTAAATTAGGCAAAAATAAGGGAACCGTATTTTTTTATCGGCCATCTTCCACGTTTACGGGGTGAAACCAGCCCCAAATGTTGGGGGTTCAAATCGTATTTCTTAAGATATATCGAAAACTATAACAGATTGAGGAAAACTTTAAATTGACGAAATATTACCTTTTGAAAGACCTATTCACCTGTATAAGTTAAACCATGACCGGGTTCATAAAAGGGGCTGGAGGGGTGAAAATGAGGGTAAATTTTCTAGTACAACCTGAATGGTTCAATGAATCAAATTTCTGCCATCATAAATAGAAAGAGCAGCAAAAATTATAGGATACGTGTTTTTGCGTTTTTACAAAATATGTGTGGTATCCAAGCCATTTAAGGAAGAAAAAAATAGGATAAATTATATTGCATTATTATTGATTGCAAATACGTTCTATATTTTTTTATTTTTATGTTTATTTTCATCATGAAAATGTAAATTTTTATTTTTCGATAATGATTCATGTATTTTTCAATACTTACTTAATTGGTAATTTAGCCATGTGTATATTTGGTTACTTATATCCGATATTTTTTATACCCATTTCTGCCAAAGTTCTCTGGTGTGCAAATGTTAATGAATGTTCAACAAGAAGCAATAATCTTCCGTTCAACAACTGCCTTTATCTTCTTACAAATTCTTTTTTAACCAAATAAACGTGGTTTGCTTCTTTCTCAACATTCAAACTATTTCTCTTATTCTTTTTGTATGTCTTATAGGTGTCAACCCCATTTCCAAAACTACAAAATTTATTACAAAGCACCTGAACAGTGAGCGAATGAGATTATTACTTCTTGTCGAGCATTCATTAACACAAGCACACCAGAGAACTTTAACTTTCGCAGAAATTAGTATAAAAAATATCGAATATGAGTAGCCAAATGTACATATGGCTAAATTACCAATTAAGTTAGTACTGAAAAATATATGAATCATTATCGGAAAGTAAAAATTTACATTTTCATGATGAAAACAGACATAAAAATAAAAAAATATAGAACGTATTTGCAATCAATAATAATGCAATATAATCTGCCCTATTTTTTTCTTCCTTAAATGGCTTGAATACCACACATATTTTGAAAAAACACAAAAACACCCCTCCCATAATCTTTGATGCTCTTTCTATTTATGATGTCAGAAATTTGATTTATTGAACTATTCAGGCTGTACAAGAAAATTTACCCCCATTTTCACCCCTCCAGCTCCTCTTATGAACTCGGCCCTCATTTAACCTATGCAACTGAATAGGTCTTTCAAAGAGTAATCTCTTATACTTTTCGAGATATCTTAAGAAATACGATTTGAACCGCCAACTTTAAGGGCTGCTTTCACCCCGTAAACGTGGAAGATGGCCGATAAAAAAAAATACGGGTCCCTTATTTTTGGCTAGTTTACATACCAGCGAAGTTTCGTCAAAATCCCGAATTTCACTCTGGATGCATCTCCTTGTAACAGCCAGTATCACATTTCATTCTTTATGGTTATTTGAGCATGTAGCAGTTTTATTCATCGTTCATCATATTGAATTTTCACTCTAATTAAACAAAAATACCTAATTCTTAATTACTTTAGGAGATATCTCAAGTTATTGTTAATTCATTTTTGCTCCCCGGCGCCTCCACCACAACGCGTTAAAGCACAAATGATTAATACATAATAGATACCTATCTAGAAAAAAACTAACATATAGTCAAGTCGCGGACAGTGGCGTAACTACTCCAGTGCACACGGCAAAAGAGGGCGCACCTTAAAAAGAAACGTGAAAAATTCCTCCAAATCCAAGAGAGGATTAATAACGATTTGGATACATCTTAATCGAAAGAAGCTCAATCCTCTCCGCCAGCATGTTTCTACCTCATTACTTGTAATTAAGTTTAATCTTTACAGAGTCTATCGAGGCCCATTCCACGAACCTATAGTGCCGTCCTCGATTCATTTTCGGTTTAACAAAATATTCCTACAGAAGAAACAATGAGTGTAATCATATCATCGCTACGATTCAATTATACTACGATAAGATTTTATTGAATCGAGAACGTATCGAGAACGGAACTATAGTGTGAAACGAGCCGTACTGTTCCCGACTTTACGTGTCTCGCCAGCAAGTGCAGACGGATCCTTTCCTAAATTGAAAATTATTAAAAAACATGATTAGTAATACTGTCAGTATTTATTGACAAAAATAATGAATCATTATTTTTATATATAAATTATATGTATACTGACAATAATACTGATTGTGTACAAGTCGTCTCAGGGTTGTTTTTATTGCAAAAATCAGAGCAGGTAAAGTGAATTTAGACGACATACTTTCTCAAAGAAAGAAGCAAATTTTTTTAGAAAATGGCAAGTTTGTTTCGAATAATATTCTTAAACTGTTTTAGAAGCGCTTCATCTTTTATTATTATTTCAACTTCTTTACCTTAGGTAACTTCTTTATCTTAGACTAATGACTAGGATCAAAATCGCCTCAGAGTGCAATGAATCTAATTGCGCCACTGATCGCGGGATTTATTGTTGAAAATCAATAAAAAAAAAATTGTTATAAATGCAAATATAACACTTACCTTTGGCAAACTCATCACCAAGAGTCTATAAAAAAATATTTTTGTAAAAATTAGGAAATCACTTTAAGAAATAAATCAAATTAAAGTACTTATAAAATAAACAAAATATACACTTAAAATCAAAAATTACAAAAAAAGACACTTTAAAGTTCAAAAACGTGATTCACAATCAGCCAGAAATTCGATTAAATACCCTAATGAAACTCAAACAAATAATCCGCGTGAGTTTGACAGTTTCAAATGACGCACACAGAACACAACAAATACACACGTTTCATAATGTTTCAAATTTAAAACATTTACTAAAATTAATTCATAAATACGTATCACACACTTGAACACCCAAACTTCTAGTCCCCAAAAAAAAAAACTACCCCAAAAACTAACAATATTTTCAAAAAAATTCACACATCACACTTTCAAAAACATGACAATACATACGCGTACACTAAATGAAAATCAAAACATTACGATTTCAACAATGGTAAACGACACCATCAAACAATCAACACTACCAACAACGATATAAAAAGCATCATCCATAGTTCTTAATTTTATCAAACCCCGCCAATGAAGTTGTCGATGCGCGCGCAATTTATCATCACAAAAAACGCCTACTATGTTGATGATAATAATAACGCTATATAATATTATATATACATATATGCATGTATATGTATATATTTATATTTCATTGTTATCAAAACAATCAAAAAACTACGCAAACTGAAACAATTGAAATAAAATAATAAACAAACAATAGATTACGTATATGTACGTAATGTACACACACGAAATTGTCATGGTTTGTGCTATTTGAATTTCGTTTAATTCGGAGCTTCCTGAATGAATGTTCATAATAATGTCTTTAATTTATGGAATAATATTAGCAAAGTACACTTACGGCCGGTTTTACATTCACATTTAAAGGCGACTTTAACACTAAAGCCAACTTTAAAACTGATTTTATTTTTGGTACTGTCTTACAATCAGATTTAAAGCTCCGTTAGCGTAAAAGTCAACTTTAAACTAAAGTAAGAATTATCTCGACTTTTACTGCTTAAAGTCGGCTTTAACATATTTGTTATTGCTGATTATTATCATTGAATTTTGTTTATAAGCATAATTTTTTTATTAAATATTCGTACCTTAAATAAATAAAATAAAAATTTTATTTATTTGCTTATTTTCACTAATATTTTTGACTATTTTTACGTCTTGGATTAATATCAAACATTCCTTTTGGGTTAAACTGGCTGAACGATTTTTGGGTTACCCGCGATTTCTTTTATGATTCATTGTATTTATTTTTTTTTTTTTTTTTTTAATTTCAAATATTATCGAGTGCTTGTGAAACACTACTACGTATGACAGACTTTTGTCTGCATTTTAAACACACGTAGTATTCATATGTTCACTTATCGTTCAGCTAAACTGAAACTTTAAGCACTCGACTTCCTTGGTTAACATAACCAAAAACCACATATGTAAATTAAAAATCACAAAGTGATTGAAAAAATTATCTGGATCGGCCGGGAATCGAACCCAGGATCTTCTGGTAACTAGCCAGATGTGCTATCCGTTACACCACCGGTCCTTTGCTCGGTAGGCTTCCAATACAGACAACATTCAACCACCTATGTGTATGTACTCTCTATAATGCGAGAAGCAGTTACAATTTTTCAATTTCAAATATTATCGAGTGCTTGTGAAACACTACTACGTATGACAGACTTTTGTCTGCATTTTAGTACAAAAGTCTGTCATACGTAGTAGTGTTTCACAAGCACTCGATAATATTTGAAATTGAAAAATTGTAACTGCTTCTCGCATTATAGAGAGTACATACACATAGGTGGTTGAATGTTGTCTGTATTGGAAGCCTACCGAGCAAAGGACCGGTGGTGTAACGGATAGCACATCTGGCTAGTTACCAGAAGATCCTGGGTTCGATTCCCGGCCGATCCAGATAATTTTTTCAATCACTTTGTGATTTTTAATTTACATTGTATTTATGATAAATTTCTTTTAAAAAGAAATAATGTAGTTTTCTATTCCAATCTCGTTGGCAGTAGCGAAATGAGTGAAATCCGTATATTTTGAAATTCAATCATGTTGATATCTTCGTTTCTATAGTTATTTTTTTTAAATGTAAGATTGGCTACGATCATTCATAGTTCGTTTTATCCATGCAACACTTAAAAGTCCTTTAACAAAAGTAAACAGACCTGATCATTGTAAAACAATACTAAAAATAAAGTCGACTTTAAATTAAAAGTAGCTTTAGTTAAAGAACCTTTAAAATTGTGAATGTAAAACCGGCCGTTAAGAGTATAATCTATATAGACAGGATTCATAATTCAACAATTGAGGAGCTGGGTAGAAAAAGGGCGTAAGTCGCTTTACGCCCTTTTTCCTTAGAATTGATTTTCTAACTCTTTAGAGTGTCTACTTATAGTAAACAAATTTTTACAATGACCAGAAATCAATTAATGCCCCTACGCTACGATAATAATTTGAAGCGTATAAGCCATATTTGCAAAAAATTAAATATATAATTAGTAACTTACAACTAAGAATGAATTTTTACAGTACATGACACATAATAGCCTTTAAAAGATATTTCTGGTCCGAAAAAATCTAAATTTATTTTTTGGGGCAGTTAGCTGTGATTCTGTATTTTGAATTAACTTTCACTTCTAAACAACTTTTTCAAATTATATTTTCTTATATTTTCATTAATTATAGTACTTTACTCTTAAACTATGTATATACATTTTTAAGCCCACTCTCGATACAACCAGATATGTCCAAATTTCTGTGGGTGCTTTTTTAGCCTAAGACCAAGTACTAACTGTTATCAAGAATAAAATTCTCTGAAAAATTTGATATAAAATAGTTTTCCACATATAACCAACTTTCAGGCGGACACTGTACAAGTATCCATATAAAATATTCATGAAATTAACATGAATCAAATGTTCTGGTTTAGAATTTAATAAATGTACTGACAAAGTTTAATTCGAATTTCAGAAAAAGGAAACAGAACTTATGTTTTTGTTCAATCAAAATTTTATCTGCAAAAAGGGCGTAAGTTATACTTCGGAAAAATTCAAAAAATTATGCAATAACAACCGATATTTACTGTTTTTTTAATCTTAATGCATAGTGTATTATTAGTGGTACCAATTGTATAACACGACAATTACCAGTTTTTCAGTTTTCACCTTCATACTAGGCACCCAAACTTTGAAATGATCTTTTCTCAAAACGGTATTTCTATACTTACGCCCTTTTTCCACCCAGCTCCTCAATTGTTCGATTAAAATTCAACAATTTTTCACAGCACCGCCACCATATCATTTGTATACATAAATAAAAATCAATGTTTTATTGTTTGTCCCGTATGCATTGCTATTGCATCACTCATCCGGTTGCGATGAAACTTTGCTAACTTGTTGGGCACATGCTCACGAAGGTTTCTAAATTAGTACAACCATTTGACAATAGGTGACGCGCGAACAGCTTCAAGAAATATGTGTATTTCAAATAATTTATTGCGATAATTTAACTCATATGTATCAAGTCCCATAAGAATATTGTAGTTTTTCCACTTTTAACATGGAAAAAAGTTAAGGCAGACTTTTACAGCGATAAAAATGGTACAAAACATTTCATTGGTCATTTCATTGTAGGTAAACACGATAAAAAAATTTTACTGGCTCCAGAACCATGGTAACAATATATTAAATAATAATATGAATTATACTGATTTATTTTATTCGTTAATAGTATATTGTGAAATAAGTGCGGGAAATTGTGGATAGCCCACGAAAGCGAAGTTGAGGGCACAAACGTAGTGAGTGTGCTCATTAGCTTGAGTGGACAATCGACAATCCCGCACGAGTTGCACATACTATTTTTTATTACGAATTTGACATACTTTATTCTATTATTATTACTATTTTTGACATTTTTATTACTTTTTAAAATAATATTTTTAAGTGTTCGTCTTTTTTTTCTGAATTAATTATTGTGTAAATGACTTTGTTGGTGGTTTTGCGTGTTTTATTGTCAATTTGCGTGTGGAAAGTTACTTTCCGCACGCAAAAAAGTATGTGGGAAGAGTACAGTGGGCAAACAGCTATTTTGCGTACAGAAATGTGTGCGCCAAGTTAGTACTTCTCTCGCATGAGTAATAAAAATTATCTTACCGTATTACACTTGAGTTTTATATTTTTTCTGAATAAATTTGTGTTTTCTACAACTCAAATTTCTTGCCTAACAGCAATTTAACTCGAAGAAGTGTCAACCCAAAAACGCTTCAGCTCCGCTATCGCACTTTTGTTAGTTGACAATTCTTTTCGTTAAATTGCTAAGCAACAAATTTTCGTTAGACAAACCCAAATTTATTCGAAAGAATACAAACCTCTCGTGTAATAATAAGTGACAAAACTGATGAGTTGTTGTCAAACCTTTGCTGGTTTCCAGTGTAACTCACATTTTTGATGGCCAAGTGTGTGGACTGTGTGTTAAAGCAATTGAAATAATGTCTGTAATATTTTTGCAGTAAAAGAGTTATTTTTTAGCTTTTTTAGTTCATGTGGTGTATTTCTGTTTTCAACAAATGTGCAAACCTATCATTTGATTTCATTAAAACAGTTAAATATAACTTAATTAATTTCATCTTCATTGTATTCAGATTTGATATGATTTTTCAAGACTGGGTAATAGTAAGATAATAGTGATTATGGGCCACTGGATAGCAAGGTCACAGTGATTATGAACCGCTGGGTAGTAAGGTCACAGTGATTATGAACCGCTAAATAGTAGTTATAGTGAATAATATGGACCACTGGGTAGTAAGTCAGATCAAAGGTTTTTTATCAATTTATTTCATTAAAATAGTTAAATATAACTAAATGGGGTATTTGACAGTATCAAAGAAAAGCAATTAAAACAAATTTTAATGAAAATTTATAATAAAAGACAGCAATTTATTATACTAATTCATCTTAATTATCATTATTTGATTAAAAAGAAAATTAATTAAAAAAGTAATTTTTTAGCTAAAATCTACGTAAGCAGAAACGTTGTGACGTTGCTTTCTCTTATATTTCAACACTATCGCCACTAGTGTCGCTACTTAAATTCCGTCGCAAACATAACTATGGAAATTAATCAAAATTCAATTAATTTTTTTAAAAATCAACAATTTCTTTTCCTAGTTACAGGAAAAATAAACATTCTTTTTCCTTAGTTACAGGACACCTGTTGCCATCTAAAGAATGTGACGTAACTGATAGCTAGTAAACGTTTTCGCGCAAATTTTGAAACCAGATACGAAAATAATTTTTTCTAACAATTTTCGGCATTATTTTTAAAAATTAAAGAGGTATACATACATAATTCATAAATATGTGTGTCTTAAAATAATTTCCCAAAATTAGTCAAATTCTCCATTAATTTCATCTTTATTTTATTCAGATTTAAATCTTTGAAAACTTGAAAATTATGATAAAGTTAGATGGCTTGACGGTATGACTAATAAGGCTTGACGTCCACTGTTAACAGAAGACGTACGTTTGTCGTTTATCCGAAATGATGTGTCTCTACTTGAAGAACTCAGATTTTAAATTCTTAATATATTAACATGTTGAAAGTCATAACCTATAATGACGTAACAACCAACTAGTGCACTTTTTGACAACTAATACACTTTATATGGAATTCCTAACGCTGTACAGCGTTCTGTCGCAGTGTGTCAGGTTTCACTTGATACCGTACAGCGTCCATCATCGCTATTAACATGTTACCAATGAACACTATCATATTATAGTAGACAGCGCGTAAAGTCAGTTTGTGGGCTATTTCACTGAAGCACCTAACAGGGTGTGATATAAGGAGGAGCATATTTATTTCAAGATATGAATTTAAAAAAGATAAAAAAATTTCTCTAAATTTTTATTTTGAATATTATATTTTGACAATAATTATTTGAAAAGACACTTAGGGCCGATTGCACCAACATTAATTTAATCAGAACTTAATGGCCATTAGTAAATCAGAGGGTAATTAACGCCGATTTGTCTGTTGCACCATTTAAAATGTACCAATGGTTAACTAATGTACGCTAACGGTCAATTTTGACTAGCAACGGTGTCTGATTTGTTTTTATAGGACATGAAATGAGACACAAGAAAAGTAAATGCTAGTAAGTTCATAATATCACATGGTTAAAAAAATTTAAATTTGTATATTTTGAAAATAGGTAGCGCCTACTTGATTTATACAGCCTTGGCCAAAAGTATTAGGCATCCCCATAAAACACGTGTAACTCTAAAATTAATTGAAAAATGACTTTTCTGTTTCATAATAGAATGAAAGGCAATACTAAGAGTTAATTTTAAGCAATTGATAAAGGATTTTTAAGGTAGATAGGCTTTAAGACACCAGTATTCTTCTGAAAAAGATAGATCCAATGTGGTATGGTCCGGCAAATCTAATCGCATCTTTTAATGCGATGGTATAGAATTTAACTTACTTCAAAACTAGATTCGTCGGATCATACCACATTGAACCAATCTTCTTCAGAAAAATGCTGGTGTCTTAAAACCCATTCTAAACGATTTTTCTTGATGTTGTCGGAGAACCAAGACTTCTTTCTTCCTAGCTTTGCGGCTTTTTAAACCTGCTTCTGTGGGTCTTCTTCTTACAGTTCGAGAACTAATTGGTTTCCCAATGTCTCCCGATAAAGCTGCAGTGAGCTCAGAAGAAGTTTTTTTGCAGTCCTTAAGTGAGTCACGGATAAGTTTTCTAATCTGGCGGTCAGCAGTAGCGTGTTTTCTGCACGTTCTCATTTTGTTTGTGTGAGAGCCAGTCTCCACGAACCTTTTAATTGTAAATTGCACTGCACATCGTCAAACTTTTATTAATTTAGCAATCTCTATTTGAATCTTCCCTTCTTCATATAAAATCTGGATTTTTATTCGTGTTTTTGTGTTAAGTTCTCGTTGTTTCGGCATTTCGTATTACAAACTGTCTCTACTATACGAATAAACAACACTCAGCAGTTTCTTGTTATCCTGAAAGTTAATAACAGACTAACAAATAAGTTACATTATTTTTCAAAAAACTTCAAATTACACATTTTGTGGGCCAGGTGTTTTATGGTACCTTAAAATCCTTTATCAATTGTTTAAAATTAACTCTTAGTATTGCCTTTCATTCTATTATTAAACAGAAAAGTCATTTTTAAATTAATTTTAGAGTTACACGTGTTTTATGGGGGTTCCTCAATACTTTTGGCCCAGGCTGTATAATATTAGAAAATATATAATTTATGTTTACGGAAAACATTTTGAAACTGTAATTTGATGATTGTGAAGAATTTAAAAATGGAAAAATGAAATAGATGCCAAAATTTTACAGAAAAAGAAAAGATAATTTTAATTGAAATTGTACAAAAGTATATTTCAATAGTAGAAAATAAATATAAATATTAGCGCTACTATGGAAACTAGCATCAAAATATTCACTAAACGCTGATTAAATATTTAATTGCCCAATATCCATCCATTAATTTAACAGACGGTTTAATCATCAGTTAACAAAAATTACCCTTGGTGCAACAGATAATCAGAGATTTTAACTACAGTTAAAGTTAATCATTGATTAATGTCTTAACGGCCGATTAATATCATTGGTGCAATCGGCCCTAAAAGTTGTTACTATGGTCTATGTTATTACAAAGTAGCAATTGGTCGTATTTTAAACGTATCTTAGAAGCTTCATTTATTCAATGGCACACTCAATCTACACACTATATACAGGGTGTTAGAGAAATAAGTGACCATCTTTTGAGGGGTGACTCATAACACCCTGTAGACACTAAAACCGCAGGAATTTTTTCGGAATTAACAGTCGCGTCACCCCTCAAAAGGATAAGAGTTATTTCCTTTACACCCTGTATATAATATATATATATATATATATATATATGTGTGTGTGTGTGTGTGTGTGTGTATTATATACAGGGTGTAAAGGAAATAACTCTTGTCCTTTTGAGGGGTGACGCGACTGTTAATTCCGAAAAAATTCGTGCAGTTTAGTGTCTACAGGGTGCTATGAGTCAGCCCTCAAAATATTAACACTTATTTCTCTGACACCCTGTATAATTATGTTCATTTGTCTATGATGAAAACAAAAATTTCGTTGCCATTTTCAAAACTGTATCAAAGAAATGTGATTAAGATAAATTTTCACGAAAACTCTCTGAAATAAACATCGGCACACAAATAAATCCATTTATTGACAACTGAAAAAAAAAAATATTATTTACGTCAGAGAAAAATTGAATGTAGATATAAAAAAAAAAAATACCAAATTGATAAAAATCTTTTGAATTGATAAACATAAAGAGAAGAAAGAAAAGTTCTCATCATCCCACCATTATTAAATGATATCTCCTGTTTTAAAAGATGCCATCCCTTTCACAATACGATACATACATATTATATGGCGCACATACATATATCAATTGTTGCGAATACAATGTATTTACATCGAAGCTATGAGATTAAACATTTTAGAATAGCTTCCATTGTATTCATTGCTTACCCATCACTGTCATCTATACAGATGATCAGAAATACTTTGAATTTATTATAAAGAAAATAGGTAAGCATTTGTAGTCAACGTAATGCACGCTACAACCAAGTCAAAACGCTTCAAAGAAACTAATTAAATATAGATATTATCTTGAACTATGAAATTGAGGTACTATATCTAGAATTGGTTGGGAAAACGGTTGGTTTCTGGTACCTGCCAAACACTGTGGGGAATTTCTTTCTCCTTTTTGTGGGAAAAAGTAGAATGGGCTCAATCGTGTCTGCGTTGTAGGCGGTTACACAAAGGCTCGCTCGATGTTAGACTTTGGGAACTAATTTAATTCACACTTTCTTCGGATATTCGTTTTTTCTGATTTTGAGCACATTTCTACATCAAACATTCTTGTAAAATTTTGATGGGAATCGGTGCATGAACTAACAGGATGTCCCTACCTCAAGAAGAAGAAAAAAGAAAAACGGTCTTGTTTACTCGGTGTTAGATTTTTGGCACTTTTTGAATTTACCTTCATCCACACTTTCTTCTGCGACTCGTTTCCTTCGATTCTGTATATACTGATACACACTTCAAATATGCCGATATTCTTGTAAAATTTTGTTTTTATTCAATTTTGACAATTAATAAAATGTTGGCTACTGTAGCTGAAGTCATTATCGCTTGAGGTCTAAGTATAGTTCACTTTTTTTTTTCTGAGAAGGAACAATTCTGAAAAGGAACACCGTACATATAGGCGTATACTATATTATAATCTATACTGAGCGTGAATATAGTGTTGCATGCGTACGCCCCTTACCTCATATGCCCGAAAAAATTGTTCCTTTTTAGAAAAAAATCACTGGATTTTCCTACTGGTATAGAAAGTTTTCCCGGATTAAAAAGTAGCCTATAACCTATAGTTTGTTTCCCAAACTATCTCTGTACAAAGTTTTGAGTCGATTAGTTAAGCTGCTCAGGCATATTAGCAAGACAAACAAACAAACAAATTCACTTTCACATTGATAATATTAGTTAAAATGCTTCAAAGCACACATACGTATTATCTACCATACATATACACCACAAATCCAATTTTACGTAGTGGTCGGTGCAAATTTAAGGGGAAGTACGTAAAATCGGAAGATCAGGGGCGTCGGTAAACTTTTGTTTCAGGGGTTGGTAAATATTATTTATCTGAACTTATTTAAAACAGTATAATCTTAAGAGACAATTTACACCTAAAATTCGGTTGTTTAGACAAAGGAAATCAAATGTTATACTAATGAATATGAGTGACGACTTTTAGAAAACTGTCGAAAAATCAACTTCACTATCGCATTCATCAGCGTAAAAGACGCCAAATAGCGGAAGCTGATAAAAATTCTAGAATATTCTACTCGTGAACTAGCAAAGATACCAAAAAACAAACTTCACTATTGATTGGGCACTAAAAATTAGATTAAGCAGCGCATTTTGACAAAAATTCTAGAATGTTCTATTCGTCAACTAACAAAGATATCGAAAAATCGATTGCACCATTTAATTGGCCATCGAATAAAAGACGGAATAGCACATTTTGATAAATGTTCTAGAATATTCTATTCGTCAATTAGCAAAAACTGTTTGTCAAAATCGGACATTTGGTTTACATTAGTTTAATTTCGGTTGGACAATTAAGTGGTGCAGTAGATTTTCCAATATCTTTGTTAGTTGACAAATAGAATATTCTAGAACATTTGTCAAAATGTGTAATTTGACCTATTTTTCAATGGACAATTAAATGGTACAATTGATCAATTGATTTTTCAATATCTTTGCTAGTCGACAAATAAAACATTCTAGAATTTTTGTCAAACTGCGCTGTTTAATCTCATTTTTAATGACCAATTCAACGGTGAAGTCTGTTTTTTGATATCTCTGCTAGTTAACGATTAGAATATTCTAGAATTTTACGTTACTCATTTTGCATTTGCATTTTGTTTACAGAATATGTGCATATACATATATCTACAGTGAAATTTTAAAATTTTTAAAGGCTACGAGGCCCTCAGACAATATTACCTACGGCCCTGACTCTGGCTTGGTACATAAATTTTCACCAACACAGACAAACAACAACATATTTGTGAGAAGAGAACCCCACTAAATCGCTGACGTCACTACGTAAAATCGGAAGTACGTACCATTGGATGGCCACTGTATATCGAACTAAGCATTTAAGATTAATAAGTAGCGGATAAAACACACATGAACAAACCAATGAGTCCAAAAGGTTCCATAGATTTTTTTGTCGCTGATATATCTATTTTCTAAAAACATTAATGTGCAATTTTAGTGTACTTTCAGTGTATTTTAGTACATCTTCCCGATGCCTCCACCATCGTTACAATTTTGTCCGACATATTGTTATGTATACTTCATAGCTATAAATAAAATCTATGTTTTCTCTTTATAAACGTAACAGAAAATAATGAAACTAGTGAATACGTATTATACACAATAATTTCATACATCTACATGTAATGAATACGTGTATTTAGATACATATATGTATATATACATACATACGTATTCATCCTCATATGCATTGTTATTACTCTATGTATTGTTGGTGATGCCTGATCGATTTCTTCAAAAGATCGTCTTTGAATTGTGAACAATTGTTAAATACGAAATACGAAATATATTTTTTCTAAAAACGGTACAATATTTTACAAAATTTTAATGTAATTATAATACTTCACTTAAATCTAGGTACCTACAACTAGTGCTTAACCCTAACCTAACATGTACAATCTAAGTAATACAATACATGAAAAATACTTAATTATTAATGACTCTATACAAAGGAAAATTTTCAAAAAACCTTTAAACATGAATAATTAAAAATAAAATAAAACTTAACCTAAACACACTTACGCACACACTTTCTCTTCACTTACTCCGTCCGCACGTACACATTTGACCGCCCCCCGGGGCCGAGGGCAGTCACGGTGGGGAGATATCCTTCGGCAGGATGAACTTCTTGCTCCGCTTGGACAGCGTCTTTGAAGGCAGGAACATGTCAGCAATTCGGTCGTTGTGGTGAAGACGGCATCTGGCCAGGTGACGTGAAGTTAGTGACATTATGTAGTCAAGAACAGGTTCAACGCCTGATTCTTGATGTAGTTGACGTACCGGGGTACGTCGCGGGGCGTTCAGGATAAGACGAAGTATCCTGTTCTGGAACAGTTGCAATTTGGCAATGTTGCCAGATGAAACAGTGCACCACACAGGTGCGGCGTATGTGACGATGGGCCGGATGCACGTCTTGTACAGCTGTATCTTTTTCGCCGTCGGGATGACATTGGAGATGAGTAGGGGCCGCAGTCGGGCAGCAGCACATTCGCCGGCGATTCGTCGTCGTGTTACAGCTGTCTTGAACGTGAGTTTACGGTCGAGGTGCAGACCGAGATACTTGATGACGGGTGACGTGGTGATTCGGGAGTCGCCGCATCGAAGCTGGGAACGTGGAAGCAGCCTGGAGTGTGTGAAGACGACGGCCTCCGTCTTGTTGGAGTTGACTTTGATGCGGTTCTCCTGGAAGTAGTCCTGGAGGGTGGTGAGCGCCTTTTCAATCCGCCTATCAGCAGTCGACTGGTTCGCTCTCGTTGATGAGGTGAAGACGGCAGTATCATCAGCGTACAGGGCGATCTGGACCTTGGGTGGCATCTTGGGGATGTCGCTGATGTATAAGCTGAACAAGACTGGCCCAAGGATCGAACCTTGGGGCACGCCTGCTGGTATCTGGAGGACGCTGGACTTGGCGTCGCCGCTTTCGACATAAAAGCTCCGGTTAGTGAGGTAGTTCTGGATGATCCTGGTGATATACATTGGTACATCATGGGACTGCAGCTTGGCGATGAGGTTGGCGTGCCATACATTGTCGAAAGCTTTCTCGATATCCAGAGATACCAGCGTCGTGTTCAGCTTCTTGCGTAATCCGCGGGTGATGTGATCGGTAATCCTACCGAGCTGGTGCGTCGTTGAGTGACCGGATCTGAAACCAAATTGATCGTTTGGGATTAGTTCATGTTCTTCTATGTGTGATAGAAGGCGGGTATGGATGACTTTTTCAAGGAGTTTGCTGATCGAGGGAAGCAGGCTGATAGGTCGGTAGCTGGTGGGGAGGTTGGGTGGTTTTCCCGGTTTGGGAAGAGGAACAACTTTTGCCATTTTCCACTGTTGCGGAAAATAGCTGAGTTGTAAACAACTGTTGAAGATGTGTTTCATCTGAAGAAGGGCTTTCTTCGGCAGCTTTTTCAGGTGCCGGTTGGAGATGGTGTCGGCGCCGGGGGCCTTACGATTTCTTGCTTTCCTAATGTGTTTACTGATCTCGCCCACAGTTGTGGGTTTGATAGTAGTCGAGAACAATTGTTATGAACAGGGTACATATATACTTATGTTCTTCTTTGGAAACATTTCCCCCTCTCTATACCATCCCCCACCACGGTGCGGTGTATTGTGCACATGCATGACAATGATGTACCGCAAGTGTATTGTACATACAACATAACCAAACACATACACACACACACACACAATCGCGTCATCATCAACAGTTCGATTCTAAATCCTCGCACCACTTGCTGCTGCGTCCATCCTGCCTGCCTTGCTGTCGTCTTTCTTTCAGATGAAAAGTTTTCTTTCAGTTCAAGGAAATATATTTCAGATGAGTCTCTTTTTCATATCTGCCAGTGCCATTATAGTGTTATTTAATTTAAATGGATTCTACACATGAAAGAAAAATGAATGTACCGGAAGGTTTCGGTTCTTTGGTAGCATAATATTGTAGAACATCAACCACACACAAAACATACACGTATATATATATTATAAAAGATTGTGCATAAAGATAGCCCAATTATAATTCGAAGTAAAAATACCAACTCATTTCTTTTTTTAAATTAAATCTGTTAAAAAGAGGAATATCGATGATTATATTGAGCTTTCTCAATTTTCTTTTCATAAATTCAAAACACTATTACGGAGAAATACCACATTTTTAATATCTAGCGTATAGAAAAATTTAGATAATTTCAGACGGTTCTATAACAGATATTTTTCTTAATATACTGTATCAGTTTTTCAAGAGTTGCCATTTTCATTACAGCCAAACCGTTGATTTAATCGAAAAATTGTTCAAATAAGAGTTGTAGATATCGACGAGGGCAACCGATTGCTATAGTCAGGAGCTTTATAGCTCTTATGGTTTTCGAGCTATGATACAAACTTATAGATTTTTAAATGGGACTATATATTACATCTAAGAAAAGAACCTTTTTCAGTACCATTTCTATCATAAAAATTTGGTTGTAATAGAAATGGCAACTCTCAAAAAACTCACATTGTATATGTAGTTAACTTCAGATTCACAGAAAAAACACACCAATATAGTGAATTCCATTTATAACCGATTTTCCAATTAGAACTTCTTAACATCTTTTAACTTCCTAACTTTAACGTATTGAAATCTGTTAGTTATGCAAAGATGAAAACGGAATTAATTTTTCTTGTGTTTATTAAAAGAGAAAAATGCCTTCGTAATTCCAGATTAATATTGGCACAAATCCCCAAAAAAAGAGCTTGCAAATCGCAAAACTTTTAAAAATGCCTACAACTGAAATTCACAACCTTATTAATATGTAGTTAATATAAAAAAAATAATTGCAAATAAATCAATGTTAATTCAATTCACATTTTAACCGATTTTCACTACATCAAAAATTTGTAGATCAGGAATTCCTAAAGTGAGATTCAAGGCTTCCATAAGGCTTTTTGGTATTGCGAATTTTAAACTAACAAAATCGAAAACTTATAACCCTTTTAAACAAACCATATGGTAAAATTTTTTTGTCTCAAAATGCCGGGCTTTTTACTACCAAGTGATAAGTACAATAGATAAAGCTACAAAAAAAGAAAAAGAAAAAAATCAAAGATCCCAACATTAAAAAAGTGAACCCTAGGAATTTACAAAAAATAAATTATACTAAACTATGTTGATAAAATTGAACATTATTTAGAATTATACCGTATTGTCACAAATGGCGGCACCTGTACCAGTGAATATATACATATGACAGCATTTTGAGCCGCCATATTGAAGGACGAGTTAACTCGTCTTAATCATTTAAAGCGATAATTTGCTTCAAATTTCATCATTCTATCATTTTATTTGCGGATTTTAAGCCGTAGGAAAATTTTAGTAAATTTGATGACGTCATCAAGTTAAAAATCACATAACATTTTTTTTCAAATCAAGCTTGGTTGAAGTAATCTGAATAAAAAGTGACTACTGAATTAGAGTAATTTGGGTGTGAACTTAATTTTAGAATAATGACGAATGCGAAAGAAGTATTTTTTAGTGGTCCTAGATGCCTAAACTGGGTAAAAATGAAAAGAACGACTTCGAAAATCTATAATTTACTTCCAGTTTCATCCTTCTATTATTTTATTTAAAATTTTTAGCATACTGAAAAATTTTAGTAAACATGATGACGTCACCACATAAAGAAAATTTTTCCCTCAAATCAAACTTTATTGAAGTGATTTGAATTAGGGTAATTGATTTGATTAGAGTAATTTGGGTGTGAACTTTTCGTTTTTACTATTAAAATTAGAAAATTCTTTTTATAAATGTAACTGACTCGACAGAAGTCCTTTTTCTAATAGTCCTACATGTTTAATTATAGTAAAAATGGAAAAAACGACTTCGAAAACCTACAATTCACTTCAAATTTCATCATTCTATTATTCTATTTACGGTTTTTAAGATACTGAAAAATTTTAGTAAATCTGATGACGTCATCGGATTAAAAAATTTCTTTGTTCTTAAATCAAACTTTATTGAACTTCTCATTTTTACTATCAAAACAACGAAATTCGTTTTAGAAATATGACGGAGTTGAGAAAAACCTTTTATAAGTTGACGCTCTAGCTCAAAACTTTGAGAAAACCTATTCTAAATGATGCCAACAAGCTAAAACACAAAAAAGACATTACATTAGTTTATACATATTTTATTCTGTTGAAATCATTTAATCGTTATCGATATTAAAAATCTGAAAATACACTAATAAATACAGAAGGAGAATATACAATAAAATTTCATTTAAATAGAGGAGTTGTACATCTTTTTCTTTTCTTATGTATACGTATTTATATTCAATCTCAAAAGGGAATTAATTTTATATGTACATACAATAAGAAGTAAAATGAGTTTTTCGTAACATTTTTTAAACTCACTTATTATTTTTTCATGTTTCTACTTTTTATCAATCAGTTTATTTCGTGAAATCTTACATTTAAATACTATCAACAAAAAGTTTGTGTTTTCTTTTATTATTATACAATATCAATTCCAGTATAAAATATTCGCCAAGTGTGTATTAAACCCGCAGTACGACAGGATTTCGTAGTCATTAATTAAAATTTTTCATAGTTCTTAGAATAAAATCGTTCTTGCTTTTATTTAATCTTATAATTAACCTTTAATTTGTTAATAATATGATTATCTGAACCTTTTACTTTCTACATGAGTTAAAAAATTTCAATACATATTTTAAAAAAAAATACCCCTGTCGCAACATCTGCATAACATAGCGAATTTCCAAATAAGTATTGGACACTGGCGGATTTCATCTAAGACCTGTACCCATTTAAAATAGTTTAGCTCTCTAAAAGTAAAAGAATTTTTAAAATCGGCTGGGTAATTAGTTTTGGTATTTTGGGACCCAAGAACCCGAACGGACTTTGTGCAGCATAGTTGTATTCATCTAAAATAATCTAGTCCTCTAGCAGTGAGAAAATTTTCAGCTTATTTCTGGCGTTTTCGGATCTGCAAGATCTCGGTGGACCTCATTAAAAAATCAGCTCGACCGTATATTCTAGGCGGACTTTATGTAATATATATATATATATATATATATATATATATATATATATATATATATATATATATATATATATATATATATAGGATATTTTACCTTTCTAACAGTAAAAGTATTTTCAAAACCCGTTGTGTAGCATTCTACGCCACATTTTCATCCGCAGGACAGTTGTGGATCTCAGATAATACAACCTGTACCTATCTAAAATAGTTTACCTCTGTAATAGTGAAAAAATTTTCAAAATTGGTCTAAAATAGTTTAGCTCTCTAACAGTGACAAAATTTTCAAAATCGGTCGGTTAGTTTATTTTTGGCGCTTTTAAGATCCCAAGACCCTGGCAGACCTCATACAACATATAAGCTATATCCATCTAAAATAGTTTACCTCTGTAGCAATGAAAAAATTTTCAAAATCGGTCACTTATTTCATTTTTGACACATTTGGGTCCCATTGACCCTGGAGGATCTTACATAACGTAATCTATATCTATCTAAAATAATTAAGCTCTATAACTCATTGTTAGAACTACGAAATCCTAAAAACACCCCTGTTCACAGCCGGCGTAGGTAAAGTCGCTCCCAGATTCTTCAGTAATACCCCGTTGATTTTTTTTACCTATGTAAACTCGCTCCCTAAATGGTCAGCAAAAGTGCGTCATCTCGACGGGAGGTTGCAACATTTGTTTTCATGTACATACGCGGCAGTTCAAAAATATTGGAACCCTCTAGATAAAAAGTAAGGCTTATATATTTTTGCCAAAAATATTTTCTTGGCAATGTTTAATTTATTGATTTATCAAATTTAAAATTATTTTTATCAGACAAATTTTCTTTAAAAACTAGGTGGTGAGGTTAGTGAAGGTTAGGTTAGTTTAGTTAGCTTTGCTAATATACTTCGACTTTAATATAAAAACTAGGTAGTGAGGTTAGTTAAGGTTAGGTTAGTTTAGTTGTTCATGGATTTTTGTAGAGTAGTGTATATATACCAATAGAAAAAACTGCTTCAATAGAAAAAACATGTGCTAACCCCCTGCAAAGTAGGGAGCGAGTTTACATAGATCATTAAGAGACCCGGGAGCGAGATTACACTATAAAAATGGTCAAGGGAGCGAACTTACCTTCGTCCGTCACATCATCCTTCACAGCATAGCGAATTTATCACAACTTTTAAGAGAATAACTTCCTGTCACATGTTGTAGAACAAGCACCTACATATCTCACTTCAAAAAATAAAATTTTTAAAATGCTTACAAGACTGATGGGCTCAGAACTCTAGTGGTGTAAGTCGAAATATGTTGTTTTAAGTTATTTAACGTTAACACTTTTAGGACTAATGACGAGCTCAGCCCGTCATACTAATTTTTAGAAAAAATTCAACTGAAGAGTGTGCATTGTCTTATATCGGTAACTGGAGGCTGTATAGTAAAGAGCGGTCATATTGTAAATAAATTAAGCAAAACCTACCAAATTTGCAATTAAACTTATAGAGATATTAAATTCTTAATCTAAAATATTGGAATATACGATGGTACTAAAAGAGTTAAAGGTGGTTAAAGTATGAGTGAAGCATAGTAAGTACATATTATGTATACGGAGCTAAAGTAATGATCTCTATTGGCTTTATTGTATAAGTAATGACTTATGTCGTTTTGGCACTGAATAAAAATCGGGTTAAGGTAGTTGGTCGATAAAACGATTTTTTCAAAGGAATTTAACGAAACTTCTCTAGATATGTATTTAATCCAATACCAATAATTCGAGCCCTTACCCCCAAAAACATTGACCATCCCAATTTTGAGAAAAACGGTTTGACAGTTTTGTAATTTTAACACGGGATCTTATGGGAAAACTCAATTTTTTTTGAATAAAATGAAAACGTGTCAAAGAAATTTGATAATACAAAATTACAAACCAAATTTAATAAATAATAAGAAATAAAAGTTATTGACCACGCCGTTTTTGAAATATAATTTAAAAACATCATTTTACAACATTTTTACAACGCTTTTTCAACAATTATTTTAAATTGCTACAACATAAGCGCGCGGAAATTCAAAAAAAAACAAGTGGCATACAAATACAATAACTGAAGAATAGTAATACATTATTTAATTTTTGATAAAAGAAAATTTTTTGCTGAGGCATACTTTTGTACCTATCTCAGAGCAACTACGTTAAATAACAATAAGGAATAAGAAATAAGAAATAAGGAATAAGAAGTATGCCATCTAGTGACGTTGAATGGAACTTTAACGTAACTGCCCATAGGTATATGTATTTAAGTATTTTTGTACATCAAAATTCATGAAAAAATAACGTTCGTGATGACCATAGAGCATCTAGAGAGAAAATACATATTTCTATACTACTGGAACCTGTGTAACCACTTGAGATAGAAAATATGTTGTATACGTGCACGGTGTTTACTTTGTATTTGTGCGGTAAACTCTGTTTGTGTGAGTGGTGATAGCCGTCACGTGACCTTTGGTTCACATACATGTATGTGATGTGTGTGATACCACAACGCTACTTGTGCCGGTTCAACAATCAAATTTATTGTTGTTTGACTGACTTACACTGAGCGACGGGTACTGACCAACTGACACCTAAGCAGCCTAAGATGCACATACTTCCACATAAGTGATTGCAGAAAAGAGACAGTTATATTCGTTCTATTTGTTCTGTGGTGATGACTTTTTTGTCACTAAAGTGAAAAAAATCACGAATTTTGACGTACAAAAGTACCTACATATTTATATCTATGAGCACTTACGTTAAAGTTCCACCCAACGTCACCTAGATGGCATACTTCTTATTCCTTATTTCATTGATTGTGTAGACACCATTATTCCTTATTTCTTATTTCATTAAAGTTCCATTCAACATCACTAGATGGCATACTTCTTATTCCTTATTTCTTATTCCTTATTTCATTGATTGCGTAGACACCCTAAATGCCATCAGGTTGAACTAGAATCCGTAAGAATTCAAGGTATGTCTCAGTTTATCTGAAAAAGCTGGCTTTAATAATACAAATACAGTTACATCAATTAAAGCATATTATTTAATGTGATTGTTACAATTGTTTTAATTTTAAAATTTATTTTGATTTGTCTTGGTTTCCATAGATTTGTAAAATATTAGTAATCTGACAAGGACAGAAATTAATTGATAGGTAATAATAATGACAGTAAAATTACCTTTATCTAATTTTGAGTAAACAGAAATAAGTTTTAGTGACCATTTTCGACTTCCAAAGGTTTCAAAATAAATTTCTACCACAGTGTCGGCCTCGAGTCTCGAAAATACTAAAAATTTGATAGTAGAAAACAAATGATTTCTTTATATATAGAAACGGGGAGTTTACATAAAAAGTTAATAAAAATGGGGCACCTATTAAAAAAAAGAAGAAAGATGAAGAAAGCTAGGTACGGAAACAAAAAAAAAAAAATTACAGCCAATGAAATACGTGAACACATTTATTGAAACTTAAACGTACAGAGAATACAACAAGTAACATTATTTTTTCTTTTGCCCTTTTTGATTTGATGACGGCATCGTTTTCTTACGACTAGCTTCTAATTCTTTTAATTTCTTTTGAAATTTGATTGCATTTTTATCTTTCTGTTTTTGTGGTACCGGTTCCATTGTTGGATGTTGGAACTTTTTTCGATAATCCTTTCGCACTTCTTCGCCACATCCATGAACTTCCGGTAAGTAGTGTTGCGTACAGTAACGATTCTTACAGTAATCACAGGTTATCGAAAAATCCTTAACCTTTATTTTACATTTTAACGCAGCACAAACTTCATCAATTTTCTCAATCTCTTTCAACGTTTCATCTAGTTTTTGGTCATCGTTTAAATTTGTTTTTTCTAATAATTGTTCTACTTGTTTAAGACGATTTTTCTGTAATTTTTCGGCTGTTTTAGTGATTGATTTTTTTGGTTTCGGTTTTTCGATATTATCATCCGATTTTGCTTTATCAGTTTCTTTTTTCTTTGAAGTACTTGGCGCTTCGATAAATAATAAATCTGGTGGCATTTGTGGTTTCGACATTATTTCTATAAAACAAAAACATTTCACTGATTTAAATACGTCCTTAAAGAGTCAAATTTACGTCTACAAAGATGCAATTTAAGAAATGTAATTAAAAATTAGCATCAACGAAAGCCTAAATATAATTATAAACAATTTTTTG
Source organism: Brachynemurus nebulosus (assembly GCA_035578155.1). Taxonomy (NCBI): domain Eukaryota; kingdom Metazoa; phylum Arthropoda; class Insecta; order Neuroptera; family Myrmeleontidae; genus Brachynemurus; species Brachynemurus nebulosus. Next base: position 8,962,197 of record JAPWDM010000005.1, on the reverse strand, counting down.
GGATAAATTCAATGTATCAACTAATAGTTACTTAAACCAAATTCCTAAAGTGTGGACCAGTTTCACTAGAGGATGAAGGAATTAAATTTAGACATCTTCCATGCAAAACTTTTCTTTATTTGATCAAATAAGAGAATAAAGAAATTAAATTCAGACGTATTCCATGTAAAACTTTTCTTTATTTGATCAAATAAGAAAAAGTTTTGCATGGAAGATGTCTGAATTTAATTCCTTTATCCTCTTATTTGATCAAATAAAGAAAAGTTTTGCATGGAAGATGTCTAAATTTAATTCCTTTATCCTCTAGTGAAACTGATCCACACTTTGGGAATTTGGTTTAAATAACTATTAGAAAGCCTAAATAATTACACAGGGTATTAGAAAAAAAATTTGGCAAATTAACAGGGATTTGTAATAAATTAAAATACTATTTTTGAGATATTATATTTTTCCATAATTTTTAATATTTTTTCCAAAAAGATGAGCTGAAACTATTATATAATCCATTTCACTTTTTAACCATGATTCATCACTTATAAATTTAAAGAATTTCCATTTTCTTGACTTTATCTCTTTCATTATTGCTCTTGCGTAAATTTTAAATTCGCAGTTTGTTTTTAGAAAAGAATAGAAGACTGATTTGTTTGGAATAAAAAAATTATTTATTTCTTTAAAGATGACTCATGATCAATTGTATTTGAAATTCGGTACAATATTCTTTAATTAATGTGGTAACATCAAAAATGTAAAGCGCCTAACAACCAGAGAAATAGTATATCAAAATAGGGACTAATGTTTCTTGAGAGCCTATATTGGATAGAATTAAGCAAATTATAAGTTATTTAACATCAAAATTGTGGCAAAAATGAGATCAAAAGTCAATGATGCGGCCAAAATAGAGGTAAGTTAAAGGTGGCTGCTTGTACATCTACATTTATATGTGTACTTAGTACTTACACATGCAAAAAAAATTTTATAACATGCATAGGAAGTTAATACTGTCGGCTCTTGAACTATAAAACTTTTTGGTCATTTTTAATGAATAAAGAAATTAATTAACTCTATTTTAATTGAAGTTTTTCCTTTTTTCCTTTCAAGACCGAAATACTGGGTATTACAGTATTTTAAATGTTAATACCGAATAAATACCGATATTGTAAACTCTATAAACAGACACTAACGTTCCAAATCCTAATTTTAATGAAATGTTCCATAGCTTTTGGTGTTCTTGATCGAAACATGTAAACAAACCTTTTTATCATTTTAGGTGAAAATACATTTCAATACATAATATGTAACTTTAATTTACCACCACTTATGATTTACATTCCTATGATTTTACCTGATCAGTTTTATTTTAAAATACAATTTTTCTTACCTGAAAAATTTACTACGTAAGTACATTTTAAAAATTTGTAATAAAATGTCAAATTCACTAAATAAAATTCTAACCTAAAAATTCAGTTTTATTTACTAATTTTGGTAATCCTGTACATATCAAATTTACAAAATTTATATTTTAAAATTGTTTTTTCAAAATAAAAATAAACAGTTAAATTACAATAAATTAAAAATATAACTTACCTAAAATTAAAAATTATATGTAGGCTGATCGTCCATTGGTTGCGAACAACTTCGAAATTCAATTCAGACGATTACGCACGTTTTTCGTTCACTCGTTCGTCCAAAATGATATGTCTACGAACAATTTATGGCACGTAATATGTAAAGGTACTCAGTTATAATTGTAATTTACCTTCAGTTTCATCTTAATGAAAATAAAAATCTCATGAAACGGACTTCTTCGTGCGAAAAAATTCAAACAAAATTGGATTTGTTCGCACGTTGCAATTATACACATGGAAGCAGACGAACGAGACGCTTTCAATGGACGAGGATTTATAGCTTCACAGCTGTTTGGATTGTTCGTCCGTTTTCTATGGTTTTCATACGTATTCGTCCGAATTAAATTTCGCACGTTTCCGCATCTAATGGACGACCAGCCTAGCCTTATAAAAATCAATTTTTTTCCAGCTTCTGGTAAAATTCCATAGTTTAGAATTCCCTGACATTTCCAGGTTTTCTAGTAATGTGGCCACCATGTTTTATAGCTTGAGAAAAAAAAAGGTAATACTGACGAATATTGGGCTAGTGGACGGACAGCAACATATAATTTCGGACGAACGACAAACGTGCGTAAACATTGGAATCAAATTTCGCAGTTGTCCGTAAAGCAGTCTCCACATTCTCGCCGAAGTAGGACGAGGTTCCTCGTCGAAGTTCTCGCTGAGGTTGGCCGAGGCATATGAATAGCAGTAACATGGTGGCCACAGATTTTTAAAGATCAAATTCCCTGACTTTTCCAGGTTTTCCAGAAGTTTCTATTTTGTGAAAAATGCCGCCCCTACTTTATCCCAAAAATCTAAAAAAAAAAATTCTTAATAACTTAACACTTTTCTTAAAAAAAGTAAATGGCAAGTTAAAAAAAAAAAAAAAAAATACCAAAAAAAAAAAAATCCGCGCCAATTTTTAAATCTAATCTCAAAACAAGTGAAAAATTGATTGAAATTTTATCCCTTAGGGCCCGTCCACACGCTCAAGCTTTACCACCGACTTACCTGCGCAAACCAGGTTTGTGCAAGTAAGTCGCTACGTTTTTTCCCGTCCATACGTACATGTTTACTTGCACAAACTGGTTTGCGCAAGTAAGTCGGTGGTAAAGCTTGTGTCGTGTGGACGGACCCTAAATAAACAAAATTATAAAAATCAATTTTTTCCAGTCTTCTGGTAAAATTCTCTGACCTTTCCCTGACTTTTCCAGAAAGTTTAAAATTCCCTGACATTTCCAGGTTTTCCAGTAATGTGGCCACCATGATTAAAACATCAACCACGAGACACAACGAAATGACCCTCTACATTCTCGTTTCGTCCAACCTCGGCGAGAATGTGGAGACTCCTTAACGTTTTGCATCACTTGCATCGTTTTGTATAATAATGAATATATGTAACTAACTACACCAAGACCTCGATTTGCGTCGTGGTTACGTTCCAAAAAAAACACGACGCAAAGTGAATTATGATTTTCTATAGAAAACCATGTAAAGATCGAGGATAGGTTTCAGGGTTACGAAAATACTACTTTTTAAAAAGAAAATTGAACAAAGTAGGTATGTAAACTTTTAAAAAACAAAAATAATATAAAATTTCGAAAAAAAAATTAAAGACTCGAACCCAAAACAACGCAACTTCGAAAAATTAACGACGCACAGTGAAAATTAGTACTAATTCAGCAGCGACGCAACTTCGAAAAAACGCAAAACGAAACAACGCAAAGCGAGGTCTTGGTGTATATGATACAGGTTAACTTATGTTACAATAAAACCACTGATACAATTTTTTTCTAAATATTTTATTAAAGAACTTAAAATCCAATAAAATTATTTTTGCTTAACATTTACATTTTATAATTCTACCTGAAAAAAGTTAAAAGATTGTATTCTGACACAACTGAACAACAGACGATCTGTGTGATGACGGGACATGTGAATGATGTATGACTAGGCCTGAAATTTACCAAGGTTTACTTTTCAATATATCTTTATTACGCTCTAACATCTCCTCTTTCTTTTCCTTTTTTACCTTATTTAAAAATTTGTCCATTTCTTCGATATTTGTTTCCGACGGAATTTTATTATCTTTACCTTCTGATGGTGGTTCTGGTGGCTCTGGCGGTTGTCCATTGTGTTCACCCTCTTCTTTGTCCGCCCATTTACCCTCATACTGCTGGCGGTCTACCATTTTGTCTCCATTATAATCGTCCCTGTCTTCACCCTCACTTAACGGTCCATCGTGTTTTGGTGGTGGATCGCTGCTGTCAATGTACTTATTGATTTTTTCCTTTTCTTGATTCACTTTGGTCATTGGATCCCGATCTGAGTCGTGACTGTAACTTCGTTCTCGACTTATACTACGTGAATCGGAACGACGATCGTATCGCCTGTAACGATCATCCCTGTAGCCACCTCGTCCAAAACGACCTCTCGGTCTGCGACTGCGGTTATTGTACGGTCTATTACTTCCACGTCCACGATAACGGTCATAGTAACGATCATCCCGATCTCTGTCTCTGTAGTCTCGATATCCACCGCGACCTCCACGACTTCCAAAACCACGGGATTTATTGTAACTTTGGAATCTAGGTTTATAGTACGTCCCACGGTCGTCAAATCGACCACGATATCCACCGCGACGATCATAATATCGAGACCGACTTCTTGATCGACTTCGACTACGTGAATAATATGAACGACTACCACTACGAGACCGTGACCGACTGTAATATGATCTAGATCGGCTTCGGTAGCTGCGGCGAGACCGAGAACGTGATCTGGATGAATGACTGCTTGACCTTGAACGACTTCTAGAACCAGGTGAACGCCGTTTGCGACCCGGAGACCTACTGCGAGAACGTGGTGGGCCAGGTGGTTCTGGTGGTCGTATCTTTTTAGGGAATGGAATACTTTGGGGAGGAGGAGCACCGGGAGGTAAAGGAGGTAAATCTTCCTCTTGTTGTAGTTTTTTAGCGGTATTTGGTGAAGCGATTCTGAAGTTACCAAACTTATCAAGCACAACTGGACCCGACTGATTTACATGAGCAGGTTTTGGAGGGGGAGGTTTTGGTGGTGGACTACTAATACGCCGTCGTGGAGGTTCTGGAGGTGGTTCTTTCTTTGGCGGAGGTTCTTTCATAGCCATAGCTTTTCTAATACTCATAGCTTTCTCTTCAGAGGCACTTGGACCTAACTTTGGAGTTGGTTCTTTTGGAGTTGATTTTTCATCATCCCATTCCTCACGTTCATTTTTCTTTTTGAATCTTAAAAATAAATAAATAAATATAGCACGTGCGTACAAGAAAAAACATTTCTCAATTTTCATTAGTTTTACCGTGAACCACTTGAAGCCGTATTTGGCATTGCCATACGCCATTTAGGAAAGGCTGCATTTTGTGCGCTAGCAGCTGCTTCTGCCACCGTCTGTCTTGCTTTTTGTTCTCTTGTCGGTGATGGTGAATTTTCAAATCGTTGTACTGGACTTAACGATGGAGTTCGATTTGCTTTACTATAAACAAAAAAAAAATATCAATATGTAGGTAATTTTTTTTTTTTATTACTCATGCGGGAGAAGTACTAACTTGGCGCACACATTTCTGTACGCAAAATAGCTGTTTGCCCACTGTACTCTTTCCGCATACTTTTTTGCGGGTGGAAAGTAACTTTCCACACGAAAATTGACATTAAAAAAACGCAAAATTTAATCAAAACACGCAAAGCCGCCTCTTAATTTTTCATTTAAAAAATATTTCATAATTATTTCTATAGAAACCACCAACAAAGTAATTTAAACGATAATTAATTCAGAAAAAAAAGACGGACACTTAAAAATATTATTTTAAAAAGTAATAAAAATGTCAAAAATAGTGATAATAATAGAAAAAAGTATGTAAAATTCGTAATAAAAAATAGTATGTGCAACTCGTGCGGAATTGTCAATTGCTCCACTCAAGCGAATGAGTTGATTCAAGCGAATCAACTTCGCTTTCGTGGGCAATCGACAATTTCCCGCACTTATTGCACAATATACTATTTTTTACATTTGGCGATATTTTAATTTCTTACCTTTTCTCAGCTTTCTCAATTGCATAGTACGCACTGAGTTTCGATTCTAGTTCGTCTAAATCAGGTAAACTATCCAAAAATCTGAAAAATATTTGTTAATAATTAACATTTAACACTTAAATGTATTTAACATGTAAAGTACTTGCGAGTAATAACGCTCTCCTAAAATAATTATTGTTTTCAGGGTTCGGAAAAATGGTTCATAGAAACCATTTAATAGAAAATGGAAAATGGTTTCCAAAATGCATTTAAAATACAAAATGGAAAATGGTTTTGCTGAACATATTTAAAATAGAAAATGGAAAATAACCATTTAAAATGAATTATAAAATGCAAAATGCTTTCTTTATTTTTTTATACTATAAATCTTTTATCGTTTTTTATATTAATAAAAAAAAGTTAAGAAAACGTCAAACGTATTGAAATTAAATAAGGGCAGCCCAGTCTTTTGAGAAAATTTTATAAAGTTTGCATGATATGAAAACAAAATTTAACTGTTGAAATATTGTTACTCAAAAATATTGTAAAATTTAATTCAGACTTGACATAATCAAACCGTGACTACGCTACTACTGCGGCTTCTAAATTATGAAAATCATCTACTCGAAATACTAAAACATTTCTTATCGACGTGTCTTAAAAATAATAGCACACGATTTGAATCAGAAAAATTTTACTTGAGAGAACTACAGCTCTAGTAACTCACGTGACATTGAAACTCAGTTACAGAGTATACATGCATTTTCATTTTAAATGCAAAATGGATTCAATTTCCATTTTAAATGCAAAATGAAAAATGGTTTAACCGAACTTATTTAAAATAGAAAATGCAAAATGCCATTTTGTATTTTAAATACATATTTAAAATGAAATCATTTTAAATAGTTCCCAGCTCTAATTATTTTAGTCCAATAACTAATGAAAACAAACTAATTTGGACTGGCCCTACAAAGTTAGATGGGCGTTATTACCCACAAATACCGTATATTATCAAAAAGGAATCAAAAAAAAAGATCAAAAATACCATTTCTAAATTAAAACTAAATTCTGGAAAATCAATTTTAACTAAACATAACCTCTCTGGTAACAATAATTTTCTCATCCATTCATAACAATTAAAACTTAAGACTTGATTCAAGGCAACGGCTGAATTATAAAAAGATCGTTTGCGCTGTTTCATTTTACACAATTGGAAAAATTCCCTCTTAAACTCATATTCATAATCTGAAAAAAAGCTATTAATTGCAACTTAGCCTCTTCACATACTCCAAATCCAACGGTACGTTTTAGTGACCGACAATTCAAAAATTTACAAAGTGGAATTTCTCATTTTGTTAGGAATCAGACGGCAGTTTTGCTCTGTTCTAAACAAAATCGTTATATATAGACTGTCTCAATTAAAAGTAGGTATGTCAAGAGACTACAACAAAGAAAAATATATACGATAAAAAAAAGATGCATAACTAAAGATTACACAGAATGTAAATAAAAGTATCAAACATAAGAAAATGTAAAAGATCGATTAGTTTTTATGTTTGATATTTCCGTTTACACACTGTTTTTATTTCCTGGTTGCAGTTAATAACCTACCTCTTACTGATACCATGTTTTCGTAGTAAATACTCTTCTTCATCTGATCCAATTGACGATCTTTTTTTATTCTTTTTTTCTTTAGTCGTTAAACCAAGTTCTTTACGTAAAGCATCTCTTAATTCAAGTTCTTTCTGTTGAGCTTTCAATTTCTTTTCCTTACGTTTCTTCTTACTTTCTTTTTTCGCCTTTTTCTCCTTCTTCTTCTTTTTCTTTTTTTCATCGCTAGATTTCTTTTCCTTTTTCCAACGAGCAGTTTCCTCCAAAAATTTACGAACCTAAGAAACAAAATTTACATTACTTGTACCGTAAAGCGGAATAAATCGACACAAATTCAAACTTCATATTTTTTTTATTTCTTTTACGAGTAAGGTAAAAGCCCCCTTTGTGGAACGGTATCTAATTATGAACATTTACATATTAATGAAGTTATTTCTGAAAGAAACGTCTGATAACAAAAATTATTATTAATAGAATGATTGTTTTTCAATTTAAATTCACCTCGCATTTAAAGTTTCCTTACTTAATTAAAGAAATAAATTATGTAAATGTCAAAACTGTTCCAGTATTAGATACCGTTCCACAAAGGGGGCTTTTACCCTACCTATTCTTTAATATATTAAAAATGGTTACTTTATTATAATCAGAAATTTTTAAAAATATTTCTAGTTTTTGAAAAAATAATAATTATGTAATTTCTACTCTGTGGTAAAATGCGGCCCAAAGCGGTGATAAAAAGGTAAATTGGGACTATTCGGAGGGTTGACCAAAATTGCAACTAAAATAATATTTGACTTCATAATTTTGTGTAGAAATAAACGTAAAATCTAAAGTACGGAAATGTTATATTTAATATTTATAAAAATCTCGAATAAATTAATAACCTTGAAAGTGGTCTGTTCTATATTCCGATATATTCTTCATCCATTCTAATTACCCCACATTTCCTCCCTTATACTTGATACAGAATTCCGATTAACCCATGGACTGTTTCTATCCACCCGTTCCCCGTTCATATTAACCTCAAACTTAACCCAAATTTAAAGTCCTCACCATTTCCTCTTAAAAAATCCAAGTCTGCAGTGTCAAACACAAGACGTCTTATTTTATTCATAGACATCGGTATTATAGAGCTAAATGAATAATCTGAGAAACTGAATCTACCGAATAATTTACTTGTTTTAAAATCTACCAAGTAAATTTCATTCAAAGACGTAAACAAAATTTGAACTTTGTTTATATTTGCATTCACAAATTTCAGAAAACTTAACATAGCTTTATAATATCGAATGTTATTTTACTTGGGAATTACTAAACATTTAGAATTTATAGCAAAGAAACTTACTCTTTCCTCGTAATCTGAATCATCTTTATTGTGTTCCAAGAAATTTCGAACTTTCAATTCATATTCTAGATCTTTATTAGCTTTTGGTGGCTCCTGAACTTGCTCAAATCCAAAATCAAATGAGGAAGTCGCCCCAGCAGGTTTATTAAACTGAAAACTAGTAGGGGTATCATGGCTTGGATCCATCATTGCCATTCGTTTGCTCAAAGGAGATAATGATTTTTGTTTTTCGTGGCGATCTCTGCGTGATTTACGCTTCTTTCGTTTTGATTTCGAATCAGAATCACTAGAACCAGAACTAGAGTCTGAACTGCTTGATGACGACGAACTTGAGCTACGAGAAGAAGCTGAACTTCCTGAAGATGAGCTGGACGATGATGAATGGTGTCTACGTTTTCTATTTTTAGATTTCTTTTTCTTTTTCTTATCCTTCTTCTCTTCTTCCTCATTACGCAAAAACTGTTTTAACGGATCAGCCGCCTCTGGATTGCTTCCAGATGGCGCTTGTTTATTAGCCGACGAAGCTAAATTTGGTAGTAATAAATCATCTGATGCAATCACGTTTTTGTTGACATTATTCTTATTTTGTAAGAAATCCAACGAATGCTGAGCTTCCTCATGGAATGGAATAATATTCAAACAATTCTGATAAGCTTTTCGAGCTTCCTCAATTTTGCCTTCTTCCTCGTAACTTCTACCTAAAGCAACCAACGTTTCGCCCATATACTTACGGGCGTTTGCGTGGCTAGGATTTAATTTTAAAGCTGTTTCAAATTCTTCAATTGCTTTTTGGAAACTACCACTATTAGCATATAAAGCACCACGCGCAACAAGACCTTCCACATTTCTCGGATCAATTGTTAAAGCTTTATTTAAACACTGAAAGGCTTCAGTGTGTCGCCCCTCTTTAAAATGTTTTATACCATCGGCTACACTTCGAAATGCCCAAGCACTAGCTTGAACTTGTCTAAGTTCACTAGCGTATTCTTGTTGAGGGAATCGAGACCTAAATTGAAAAAAAAAATCATTTATTATAGAAATTTTCGTATTTTTTTTTTACAAAATCTTACCGAAGTCCGATCATATTGGAAAGCGGTTGTTGTCCGCCAAGTCCAAATACTCCCAACAAGTAATTGATGTTATTTGGATTATTGAATCCAACACTTTTTTCAAGTACTGCTTCATAAGTTTCCCCTTTTGTATCCAAAGCTTTTCTAAACAAAACCAAAGACAAAACAAACTCCAATTATTACCAGAATCCTCCGAAAATTGTAATATTTTCAAAACTAAAACTTATAAAATATTTGTAATTTTTAAAGATTCGTTACCCTAATACATACCACAAACTGGTAATAATTTGATTTTTGACTGTAAACACAATTTTTTGAAAAAACATACTTAAATTTTAACAGAAGAAACGATTTTATATTTCATGTAAAATTTGAAGACTCTTCGGTTTAAAGATGAATTACAATTGTTTTTGAAACATCCTGTTATGTAGTAGTATTTGATATTATATTTGATTAAATACTCTGTTTTTAAATCACCTTGTACTTTTTGGATCTCTACAATACATGAAATAATTTGTTTTAAAAATATTTTTAGATGTTAGTTGTTCTTTTAATTTTGTTATTTCTTTCTCTTTTTGCGTGCAAATTCTTTCAATAATTTTATAAAAACAAAAATTCTAAATTAGTATCGTATTAAAAAATGTGGTTATGTTCTTAGATTTTATGACAAATTTTTACCAATGATGATCTAAATTTCTTAGATCAGTGATAAAATGTTGAAGAATTTTTGAAAAGTTCCATATCATCAATGGCTAAATTTGCTATTCGCTCTATCGACAATTTTTTTGAGTGGAAAATTTGAGATTTACATTAATTAAAAATTTTATTTCTGTAAAAAGATCCGACAGACGAGTTAACAAACTCAAAAAAAAAAAAATGTGTAAATTAATTTTTATTTCACTTTCAAAAGTAGCGCCAAAACCGTTTGTGATGTAATCGTTCATTAACATAGATTATCTCTCTCATATATGAGATCACTGTTCGTAAAGTATGGAAATATGGCGGATATTTCTTAAATTTTCTGCCTTTTTTCGTGAATTGGAACTGAATTTTTACTTTTTCATTGTACTTTGCTATCATTTTTATGCAGAACTTCCACGAACAAGTATACTTGTATGCAAATATACTTTTAAGTAAAAATTAAGGCTATTAAGGCTTTAATAAGGTCATTTCGGAGAAATTTTTCTTTGAAAAAAAAAAAAGGATCTAAACGGATTGGGATCGGGAACTGATATCGGGAATTTTTAAAATCAGTTGTGTTTAATGTTTCTGTTAATAAAGTATCTTCTATATTAAAGTTTCTTTTATCCAAAACTATCTTTTTCCCGAGAAGTTTTCTTTTTTTTGAGTTTGATATAGTTAGCAGTACTAAAGCAAGACATTTTTTGATATGATATTTCTATTATTGAATTAAAAAATCAAATTTTAAAAAATATCGTGTTTTGGCGCGTACCTACTTTCATTGGCTACGTTCAGCAGAACGCAACAGTTGCAAAGCGGTTTATGATTTTCTGCTGAATGGTATTTTTTTTCCGTTGAGTTGCAACATGTTAACTCAGCGGTCGCCATGTTTTCCATCATATTTAAAGTACGCTGCAAAGAAGCGGAATGTGTTGTCGGAAATAGCCAACACTGATTGGCTGGTTGCTTGTCAAACGTTAACTGTCATCGTCCTTGTATAAAAAACGTTCACCAGAATAAAAAAACTGTTGCAATTAATCACTAATCGCTAATTGAGCGCTGAAATCTGCTGAACGTAACCATTGTTATAAAAACTTGGCCACGCCCCCTAAAAACATTACTTTTATGCAAGTGTACTTGCTCGTGGAAGTGTAGCTTTAGAATTTCATTGTTGTACTACGAAATATTACGTTGTAATGTGAAACATTATATCCATTGACTACGAAATCCTAACTTAATTCGTGTTTAACACACACTTGACAAATTTGTATATCGTGATAATCTTACTTCACCATTTTAATTTCTGATGGAAAACGTAATAACGCTCCTTTCACATTATACGGTTTTTGCCGTACGGCAAAAAACCGTACGGTCGCATTTTTTTAGTCTAGTGAAGAAGAGCATTGGACCTTTCACATTACACGGTCACGGCAAAATGCCGTTGCCGTGCCGTGTAGCAGCCGTCTCTTGCCACTGGACTTCACGGTTGCCGTACGGCGTTTTTAGCTCAGTAGTATATGTAATTAAATGGATGCTTTCACATTAGACGGCTTTTTAACGTACGGCATTAACAATATTTTGTTGAATTTCATGTTAATTATTAATTTTATTTGTGAAATGGATGAAACTAATGTTGAATGTGATAACCAATATTTTAATAGATTGTATGTAATTTCGAAATTGTGTGTTTTGATGTTAAGTTCGTTAAGAAATTAATCAAATGAGTCTGTAAACATCCGAAAATAGTTGAAAAACTTATTTTCGTAATTTTTCAGGTCTTCAAAGAGTGTGATAATAAATAATCCTACTTTCTATTTCCTCTGATTTATAAAATTAACATTAATGACACTTATTACTTGTATAATGTTGCAAGTCGAATAAAGATATTCAGTTTACAACGGCAAAAAACCGTGCAATGTGAAAGTAACAATATCACGGCAAAAAACCGTACGGTTTTTTACCGTACGGCGAAAACCGTACAATGTGAAAGGAGCGTAACGATTAATCACTTCATGCAGACATCAAATTTTGAAAAGTAGGCACCAGGTTATTATGATAACTTTAATCATCATAAATATTCAATGGTATTACTCATAACGCAACATTTTATTGTCAGTTTGCCTATTTACATTACTAAATTTTTGAAGACAAGTCCATCGTTTAAAGCAGTCTAACACAATGTTTGAGATATCATTTGCTTAATTTTTATAAAAAAAGTTTAATAAAATCTTAATAGTTATTGTTTCCTTAGATGTGGACTTCAAATTGTAAAAATTTTGGAGAAATATTTGCATAATAAATTTTTTTTAAAAATCGACAGAATAAAAATCAAGAAATTAAGAATCCAGAAGAACTAAGATGCCCGACACTTCTTAGAGTATGTAATTTTTGATCCTTTTACGCCAAGCCGTTTAACTCGAATTAATTATCGCAATTTTTCAAGGACGTTTCAATTTTTTTCTTTTTCTACGGTCTAGGGGCACAAATCAATGTACTAGCTGGGAAATTCCACTAAAATATTTTAAAGTTCCCAAATTTTCCACTTTAAATTGTCTTGAAAAGTTTTCACGAAGTTTGACAGTCACGTGGCCTGAACCCAAATAAGCATCGATTTTTTTTTTTTAAAGAATATATATGTATACCCATATCTGTCATTCTCACCTGTTAAATGTAGAAGTAATATTTAAGAAAAGCAATCAAATTGCCAACAATTGCTTCTCAAATAATATTTTTATAAATGGGGTTTGTATTTTTATATTCAAACAGATACATGTTTTTGATTTAACATAATTTATTGTGCTCTTTCGACAGTCATTTTGATTTTTCGTTCAATTTTGTGCAGTGATCTATTTTAGCGCACCTATTAGTTTTGTGTTTATCTTACGATTTTTTATTACGACTTTGTCAGTTAAGCTGTAATTTCAAATTAACGTGTTAATATTGGTTTTTATCAAGGAATCAGTTGGTTTTTTTTTAAATTTTCTTTTGTATTCGTTTTTGTACACATAAGATACAATAAGTAATTTATTTTTTTAAATTAGAAAACGCTGAAAATTTTATATTTAAAGAATAAAATTAGTTTTTTATACGGAACTTAAGAATAAAAATTGTTGAAATCATGTAAAATCTTATTTTGTTTGAGATACCTATTTCAAAAAGGTTAAAAGCCATCCATATATTACGTTATGCGCTAAAAATAACGAATGTGGCGTAATATGATTAGTATTTTAAAGAATTTTCTTTGTTTAGTTAAAATTATTTGATATTTTTTAATATAGGGTAGCTTCGCTAGTTTGCCGTCCAGGTCCAGTATTCGTCCATTTTACTGTACAAGAGCATATAATAGTAATATAAAAACAGATAACCGAACATGTTTGAATTTGTTACAAGCCTCATACATAAGCAATGACAACACCGATAAAAAATACTTACTTGATAGAGTTGCGTATTTAAAAAAAATTATAAATCATTCACTTGTTTTCGCATTGTGGGGACAGTGTGTGAATATACAAAAAAAAAAATAGTGACATGACGAGGTTTCACGGTAAGTTTTAATACTGTTATAGCATGATGAAGTTTTATTTTTTGTTTTTATACGAAGTAAAAATTATATGTACTTTAAAGTTAAGTAGTAAAATTTTAGTGGACGGTTATTGAATTACCAATCCTTTAAAAAATTCAGTTTTCAACCGCTTGGACGAAAACGGAAACAATCAAATGAAATTTATTTTATTTCCCAATCTAGCTAAATATTGTAAAATAGTAAAAAGCTTTGTTTTAGACCAGGGGTCGGCAACCTGTGGACCATGGGCCGCATGCGACCCGCCAAGCAATATAACTTTTCGAACAATTTGCTCTGCCTATGCAGAGTTGAGCATACTTTAGGCATACTTTTTCCGATGTTTTATAACAGGTAAATAAAACTGTTACTGAAAATTTTTCCTCATGTTGATTTTTAATAATATTTATATTGTGTTAAAAAAAGAAAATACCCCTGTCGCAGTATCCTGCATAATATAGCGAATTTCCGTTTATAAAAATCAGTTTTTCTCGGAAACTACTTGACATAGAATTATTTTTCAAAAACTCTTTTTATGTGATAATTTTGTCCTTTTTCCAACGATGTAAGAAAATGTGGCAAAAACTTGAGGAAATTGAGGCAAAAAACTCTCTTCTTCCACAAAAATTGTTTAGGCAAAAATGCCTAAAAATCCATTCCGGGCATCGGACGTGTCTGACTTTTTTTACTTCCAACATTTTTACCAAATTTCGTGAAAACGGGAGTTTTCATTTTCGTTCGAGAGTAATATAAATTTTAGTGAATGTCATTTTTCGCTTCTAGAGACTTCAAAATAAATTATTTCTATCATAGTTCCGGGCTCAAGCAGCATCAAGACAGTGACTCTAATAGCTAAATTTTCGATTCGAAAATTCGTTTAAAAAAACCTACTTAAGCCACATACTACATTGAAAAATATTTGAGTGTGCGGCCCGCTAAAAATTATTTTTTTTAAAAGTGGCCCGCCATCCAACAAAGGTTGCCGACCCCTGTTTTAGACAATTAATATTGGCTGCTTGATTAGAGATTTAATTTTCGTCCACTCAATTATTTGCGTTGAATGAATTACAAAAGTTTAAATTATTTGGACAAAAACTGAAAACTACAATAAATTGTACTTTTTAGTTTTCGTCCATTCATTTTTCTATGTGGATGATATTTTCAAACTTTTTGATAACGTCGTTAATGGCAAAAAAAAACTATAAAGTAAGATAAAATAATAGCTGAATTCCATTCTAGAAATTCGCTAAAAAGAAGGAAGCTAAGGGGTCCTGAATACATATAAGCATTTGCTTTTTATTAAAATTAATTTTTTTTTAACAATTCTCAACCTAAATGGTGGTGGCCGAAAACTATCCTACATGTGGACGACAACTTTTTTAGACAAAAACTAGTGAAATCTATATATTTACCATTATTTATTTATTAAAAAAAAAAAAAAAAAAAAAAAAAAAAAAAAAACTGAACGTAATTAGTTATAATTTTGTCAACTTAAAATAGACTATATAAGCAATAAATAGCAACATAATTCATTAGCATTAGATCAACTGAACATATTCTTTTTATGTCGCAAAGCTATCAACTCCACTAATTGGACAAAAACTAGCGAAGCTACCCTATTATGTTTATTTTATTTTAGTTTGACTTTAAACGTGAAAAACAGATATTTAATTAATATTCTTTCACCTTTATTCTTAAGTTTTCATTAACTCTTTGAGGCCCTTCAATCAAATTTTAAGTCTGAAATTAAATTTTCGAATAAAAAAGATGCAAAATAACAACATAATTTTACCAATTCGAATTTAATTTGCTACAGGGTGCCAAATATATTCAACCAAAGTATTACTTACAAATACAGTTAAAATCCCACAATTATTGGGTTCAGAGAGTTAAAGAAGTATTTTGATTCGAATCAGTTAACTTACCTTGATAAAATATTTAATTGTTCAAAAATAGACACATAAAAAAAAAATTAAATTTGGATTTACACTTCAAAACTGACTCGAAAATGATTTCTTTGATATTAATAAAATTAGGAAAGATATATTTTGCAAAATTAAAAAAGCAAGAAGAAACACTTACTTGTAAAGAAGTGGAAAATCGTCAGAAGCAACAAGACCTAATGGCGGACATCCAGGTGGTGCTGGAAACACACCTTTCATTCCACAAACCATCTTGTCACAATCGGGAACAACTTCTAATACTTCACAGCAAACAGAATCATTCAACATATAGCTTCGTGAGACACCTTTCTTATCCACAGCAGAAATTACATTTGCTGTTGGACATGCGGCCTAAAATTTGCCAAGAAAAGCAAAAATATTAAATACAAATTAAAAATACGCTGCCAATGGAGTGTGGCACACAGCTTCCTCGTACTAGTAAAAGACTTTAAAACAGTATTCTACCAAATATATATACCGTGAAATTAGATTTTCGCCTTAAAGTTCATAAAAATTGTTGTAACTCGAAATACTTAAAGGGTAAATTATAAAATAATAGCAAAAATATTTTAGAAACCCCCAAAATATTTTAAAAATTTGAGCGAAGCGGGACTAGCAGTAAATAAGATATTGATATTTAATGGGATTTCATGGTAGCGCCGTGGATACTATTACTCCGAATGCAATGAAATTTTTAGGGGACCATCTAGAAATCAGACCGCATAAGTTCTGACAATTTCATAAAAAATTGAATAATTCAGAAGTTACGCCACTGGTGCAATTTAGTATATTAATGGAATGACATGGTAGCGGCGTAGCTACCGTTACTCCGATTTCGATTAAATTCACAGGGGACCATCTAGGAATCAAACTGCATATTTTCTGAAAATTTCATGAAAAGCAATCAAATAGTTCAGAAGTTATGCCACTTGATGCAAACTGGCGACACAGACAGACACCAAACCAAAATTGTTCAGGAAGCTCTAAAACGTAAAATGTGCGTAAAAAATTTTATTTTGGAGGGAAAAAATTTTTTGTTTTTCAAAAGTGATCACAATGCTTTCGCTACTTTAGTAGTCTCGGAAACAATCAGGAAAACTGAACAACGTACCTTAACATTAATATCAGCAACATATCGCATTCTTGGTCCTAAAGTACATAATACTTTGAGCATCAAGCCAGAAGGTGTCTTACTTGCAACTGTACCCAAAATGTAATCTCCTTTCTTAACATTCTGCAAGAAAATTCACCATCAAAATCTGAATTTACAAAAATCAATCTCTCAAAAATCTTAAACAGATACCTGAAAAAAGTAACGCAATCGACTCTGTTTATCAATGTTCAAATAAATTTCCAGAGGTGGCATAACAGCGTACACGTCATCAGTGGTTGGAACGTCACAAGGTGGATTCTCTTCACATATTTCATTTGAAAATAATACATCCGCTTTCTTAGCAATAAATTGCTGTAATTTTAATCGTTTCCCTCTATCTTGAAAAGATAGATGTGCCTGTCGTTGTGCATACACATGAAAATCGGGATCTTTCACTTTATTTTTGAGTAAATCTTGTTCTCCACGTTCACTTTCCCATAACTTCTGTAGTTGTTGTCCATGAAAATTGAGCGATCGTAAGATTAAATCCGAATTCATAGATGTCTCCATGATTGTACTTGAAATAACCACTTGCTCTTCCTAAATCATACTATATAGAAAGGAAATTCAAAATTAAACTTTCATTGCTAATGAAAATTCTAGAAATTTTAAATTTTTTTAAAACACATTTTCACAAAGTACTGCTTCCACAAACTAAAAATTGATTCCAATCTGAAATAGGTACTTCTCCAATATAATCTAGTAACTTTTCCTTTTGTTACATTGAGGCACAAACAAGTATACCATGAACTGTTTTGTTGTTAACACTGGTTAAAATTGACGCCCCCTTACAAAAACAAAAATGGCTACTCATTAATTTTATATTGAACTTTTCATATTACAATTATAATTTTCTTTGTCAAGGGCATACGTACATTTAATTATTTATGTAGGTAACGTTCAAAGTATCTTTCCTATTGAATAACACATACTGTTCACTTATTATTTAGCTTGTAAAATGTCGATTTTTCCAATAGTCGGAATTTTTTAAAATATTAAATACACAAATAAAAAAGGCTAAAAATGAAGAAAAAAACTTTTCGTAAATATAGCTCCATATCTAATTACAAATATTGTAACGAATCATGTTACTAAGTCAAAAATAATAATTTAAAATCAATAATAAAAGCAATTAATAAATTGGACAAAATAAAAATGGACGCCTCAAGATCCCCACCTTTAAGCTAAATATGTATATTCAAATTATAACTAAAACAAAAAAATAAAAGAACTGATTTATTAGTGAATGAATTAAATGAATACTCACGTTTTAATTTTCAACACTTAAAAAGTATTTAATTAAAATAATTTGATAATTTTATCAATAAATTGCTTTAAACGCAGTTCCTGTTAATTTATAACCATTTACGCCATTTACATAAAACAACTGCTTGCCCGGATGTTTGCAGAGATGTTCACGGAAATATCAGTAGCGCTGAAAACTATTTTTGAAAATAAGCGCGAAAAGTATACATTTTATTTCTTTAATTATTAAAAAAGTTGTTTAATTACACAGATATTTTCAAATAATAGTACATTTATCAAATATTAAAATTAATTGTTAATTTTATATTTAATTACTAAAAAAGACAAAATAAAGCCAATACTGCCTACCCTGCCTACATAATATTGCATAATATTATTGATATTATTATTGTATGTACAGCTGTGGACAAAACAATTGCCACACGTATTAACATAAACTAGGAAGAATCTGTACAAAATGATAAAAAAATTTTATTTTATTATAAATATTTTTCTGATTATTTGAAATACATACAACTGATAAAAAAAAGTTTAATAATAAAAATTTAGAAGGTTAATACAAACATTTTTAATTTTTAAATATTAATTTACTTAATAGATAAAATTAAGCAACATCAGAATTAAACTGAAGTCTTAGATTGTCCATAATAGCTTGTCGTTGATACTCAGCTTCCCGTCGACAAAAAGATGAGAAAATTGCGGGACAATCGAAAGTAATTTTTTCAGTACATCTTGTACTGTGACCAGTTGCTGGTGAAAATTTGAAAGTACTATGTGAATTTACTAAAAATAAAAATACTCATTTAATAATTTATTCAAAAATAAAAAAATAAACCAAAGATACACACAACAAAATAATCCAATCAAAAAACATGTTTTATGCGTTGATTCAATTATGTAATCAGTTCCCTCGGGTTTAACAGAAAAATGACCCACAGCAATATTTTCTAAATAGGGCCAATGAGAAAGATCCTCTACATACTCTACCGTATATTTCCAATGATCGAAATTTCCGTCTTCTGATAATATATTAAAATTTTTTCTGAAATCAGATATGAAAAAGCAATTTTAGAGCTATATTAAATTCTTTTGTTTGTAATATACTATGAAATAAATAATTGTATTAATATTTTTTTAAGAAATCATAAACTATTGTAGAAAAACTACAAAAAAAGTTGTAACTCATCAATGAAGTACTTTTTATCTGAGAAATTTTTGCTTGTAATTTCTTAAGATAAAATTTCAATCAAAAAATTCAATAAAACCCTTCTTAAACAGTGGACTGATAGAAAGTCATATCAAGTTTAAATGAACAAAAATTAATACTGTTGTACCATCTATACAGTCAAGAGCGAATCCAGTGAGTGCTTTTGAGGTTATGACTTCCCCATCAGTCCTGAATGAAGGAAAAATCTTTATGTCGGCTTTTACATTTGGAATTAATGTAAAATTTTAAAAGTTTTTAAGGTAGTTGAACTTACAACGCCTAAAAAAAGTATTATTAAAATATGTACCCCTTTCCTAAACTGAGAACTGAACCTGCTCCTGTATTTTGTGAACCACTGTACATTTAAATATGAAGTTTTACTAACTTTAATTTGAATAACTGAATAAGTAATTAAGTAATTAACAATGCCAAGAAACTGTACATAGTAATTAAATAATAGCTCTTTTTATAACATTAATTATAAATACGTACATAGTCGGATTCAATTTTTTCATATTACTAAAATCCGCAACAAATTCCCAAACATCAATGGGTCGAGTATCGCGTAAAACAGCACTTGTTATAATCGTTTGTGATTTAAATCGTAGACATAAATATAATATAAATAATACAACACTAATTATAATTATTTTTTTAGTTTTCCAATTATTCCAATTGTATCGAACCATTTTGCTTTCAGTTACTTAAATTTTTTTTGCTATAAACTTAAAACATTCTGAATAAAAACGATTAGTTTATATCGTTCATATTTTACATTAATATATTTATTTATTATACTTTAAAATTCAACAAATTATTCAAAAAAAATAAACATTCGTTTCCAGTAAGCCAGTTGTTCAATGCATATGAAACGTAGAATATATTTAAGTAAAGATGACTTAAGCGTTAAATGAAACATTGAATGAAACGAATGCTGAAATGACTGCTGCTGGAATGCTGCGATAAGAGTTTTTGAATAGATTAACTTCCGTTATTGTTTGATAAAAATAATAGCGCCTACAAACAAATATAAATTTTTAAATTTACAAAAGAATTGTTAAAACAATTCATTTAACTATGTATAATTTTTAATTTTTTATACAGTAATAAATTATTTTTAATTTTGAACATTTTGACTAACGGGAATTGAACAACACATACAGCTGGGTACAAAACAATTGTAACACACTAACGAAAAGTTTCCGTGTCCACGGGGTCCACGGCAGATATAATTCTGTTAAAGAAATTGGGTAGGAGGATGATGATAAACCAATCCTACAACCTACATAGTACGAAATACCATATATCTATGGAAGTACCTTTACCCCTATACATTCTGTGCCCTCCCTTGGATTCCTCCTTAGTGTTAAAAATTCCTAATATGAAAGGACTTCAAAAGACGATTTGTGTCAAGATACGGTAAGTATATTTTTTATCGTGCAGTCAATCCGTAAATACTAAAAGAAAAAGAAAAAAAGATCATAAAAAGAATTTCAGTAAACTGAATACTAAAATTCAAAAAGTAGTGGTCCCTGCAATACTCACTATAATTGGCCACAATATTATGACATTTTAAAGAGGAACGAATCCAAAGGAGGCGATAAGAGCGATTGTCCCCTTCAAGACTTTCGAGAATGATGCCAAACTCGACTAAAATTAGTCAGAAGGCTGAAATAAAAACAGTTTCATCGAATTGAACAATATAATGCCGAATTGACACGGGTTTAGTAACTAAAGCAAGTAGCTAAATTGATTATTTTTTTGTTTATGTGTTTACACTGGTACAAATAACACCAATTTAAAAAAATAAAGTGGGGATAAGCTACTTGCACAAGTAAATAGAACAGGTTTCTATTTACTTGACTAAACAGATTACTAAATTTCTTACTTGCACTTGTACTAAATACAACTGTCTACATGACAAAAGTAACTAAATTTAGTAACTTGGTTTAGTAACCTACTTTAGCTACTAAACACGTGTAAATTCGGCATAAGGCTAATATAGTTTTTTTTTTTTTTAATTTAATTATTTGGTAGAACAAATTTTTATGTTTTTTGATGAAAATTTAATCTTATACCATAAAAGTTTAAATTTATATTTGTTTTTTTTTTTGGGGGGGGGAATGCAACTGATGTAAAATTTGAATTTCTGTGATAACCCGGCCAAATACAACCTTTCTGCCAAGCTTGCCAAGAAATAATTACATTTGTCATTACTTAAGCCGCTTAAGACGCCGCTTGAAATATTCTTTTTACTCTGTTTTATACTACTCTTAACACTATGAGGCCCGAGCACTTCCATAGTAAACTTCCCTGGAAGCCGGCAATATTTAAAAAATAAACTTTATATAAACAAATACATAAAACAAAATGATTCAAACACTGAATAGATTCAACACAGTTCAACATGTATGTGTAAAACTGTAAACATACGTTCGTCATACGTACATAATATATATACACTGACATTCAAATCAATTTTATTTAAAAATATAAATTATATTTTTTATGTACCTATTTTTTGTTTATCTTAAAATTTTTTATACATACATAGACACCAAAAGAGCAGTGTGTGTTGGTATGTATTTGTGTGAGTAGGAACACATTCGTGTGATGAATGATGATAATTGATAAACATCGCACACATAATGCGTAACCAACTAATCAATCATTGGTCGCGGTCGGCCTCTGGGGATGTTTTGTTTGGTTTCGGATGCTAAAGCCATGGGACTGAAAGTGTTAATGTCTGTTTCATCGCCGAAATTCTATTTTCCTATTACGCATCGTTTCCGAATTATAATTTTCACCAAAAACATGAATTTGTTTACACATACCATTTCTAAAAACTGTCTCAAGGAAAGGAAATATAATATGTTTTATTCAAAATTAACATCCATCTAAGTTTACAAATGAAAAAATTATTGATATGAAAATTCTTGAATATACGTAAATCAAATTTTATATTTAATATTTGTACATTTCAGTCATTTAAGAAATAAATAAATTAAAATTTTTTTACAATAAATTACTAATTTAATAACAATTAAAAGAAACTCTTAAAGAAATAAACAACAGTTTGCACCCAATATGGCACTGGTCGACTAGTATCAGCGGTAACGGAATACTTATATAAATTTTCACATTCCTCATGTAATTTACGCGAAAGTTCTTCATTTGTCGTCACAATAACAACTTGTGTTTCAAGATCTCTCTCGACTGATCGAGCACCAAAATTTGGCGAACCAATAAATGTTAAAATCGGATATTTATGTTCCGGTAAATAATACCTGAAAAAGCACATTTTAAGAAAAAATATTTTTCTAAATTATTTTCTATTAATTTTACCATAGACCCTTAGCATGATAGGTCCAACCAGGTCTTAAATATTCATAAAGTTTAATAACATTACTTTTTCCGTTAATACGATCTTGGAATTTTTTCGCTAGAAAACTGTAAGCGGCTGGAATACCGCCAGCAGGACCTTTAGCTCCCTGAAATCCATTTGCCTAAAAAAAAAAAAAATGAGAGTAAAATTGGTAGAAGTGGTAATTGTACACTTTCACGGTCACCTGGTTTTTCGGCTATAAATAAAAAAACTAATGGTCCGATTTGGATAATTTTTTTTTAAAATGTTCGTCATTACGGCGGATTAATGATAAAAATCACAAAAATAAACAAAAATGAATATTTTTGATAGTTTTATGGCTTTAAATGGACAAAAATGTGAAGCTTTTTGAAATAATCGTTCATAAATTTTTTAACGTGGATATATATTAACTTCTTATGTTATTTTCCGTAATCTACATGAAAAAATGATAATTTAAAAAATTTCTATTTTATACTACTAAAAATACAACGAATGCTAAAAAAACAATAAATTTTGACCAATAATCCTTTATAAAAAATTTTTACATTGTTAGATCGACTTCTCAAACTCAATTTCGAGCAAAGAGTAATTGTAAATCTTATTTAATTACCCTTTTCCCGAAAATGAGGTTCCAGTGGTGCTCCGCCGTCCATTTATTTCTCAGCCTTTCCCAGCACTTCCAGTATCAGTGTCGAGTTCTAGTATTTTTTTTTTCATTAATCTGCCGTAATGACGAACATTTAAAAAAACAATCATCCAAATTGGGCCATTAAGGTGGTGTTCCACCTAACATCTAGATTTTATAAAATTATAATTTTACAGGGGCGTGGCTTAAATTTTAGTGTAATCGTAGATGTAACATACTTAAAATCTATATTTTATAAAATTTAGATGTTTTTCATGTAAATGTATATCAAAATCTATTTTTAATAAACATTATTGATGAAAAAATTTACTACATAACATTATTGATGAAAATTACTAACATTATTGATGAAAAAATAAATTCTAACTTTTAGTAGAAAAATTTAGTACCATAATAGAAAAATTTAGTACCATGTTAAATTGTACAATGACCACGAATGTTTTTTAGTACCGTTTAACTTTTTAGTACCGCCGTATATTCCAATATTTTAGATAAAAAATGTAATATCTCTATAAGTATAATTGAAAGTTTGGTACGTTTTGCTTAATTTATTTACAATATGACCGCTCTTTACTATACAGACTCCAGTTACCGATATAAGACAATGCACACTCTTCAGTTGAATTTTTTCAAAAAATTAGTATGACGAGCTGAGCTCGTCATTAGTCCTAAAGGGGTTAAAAATTGCCTTTTTATTTTTTTTAAGTAAATGTATATTAATAGTATAGTATGCAAGAAATAAGTTTTTTTTCTGTAAAGTGACATTTGGTGCCATTTTTCTCTTATACAGCTCAACCAATAATGTTGCCGGTCAAGGTTGTACGCGCAGTAGACAAACACAATTTCTGTCACACTTTTATGCATATATCGCGCGTACTCTGTCTCAACCTCGTATCTGAAAACTCCCAATTTTTGGACACAAAAAAAAAAACATATTTTAAATCCGTGTTTTCATCACTATGAGTTTAAGACTTATGCTAATTACACCCTTTGATGTTGGCTACCCATATATATAAATATATATAGATAAGTATATATGTAAATACAGTATTTAATATGTTTTTTGTGTGTCCTAAAACATGTAGCTTTTAGGATACATGTTTTATGTTTAATTCTTGTTGTCGCACTCTTTCATTTGCGTATCTGACCAGTAACCTTATGTTGGTTGGGCTGTAATTAAGTAGTCGTTTGTTCAATCGGTTATAGTCGGTATAATCGGCTTATAAAATCTAGATGTTAGGTGGAACACCTCGTAAAAAATAATTTTACCACAAAATTATAATTTTATAAAATCTAGATGTTGGGTGAAACAGTAGCTTTAGTTTTTTATTTATATCCAAAAAACCAGATGACCGTGAAAGTGTACAATTTCCGTAAAATTAAAGTTCTCACAAATTTTATATCAATTTCTTACATCAGGATGCGCCATAAGAACTCGACACTCAGCACGACAATTTTCAATAAGCGTTTGCATGTATTCATTGGTTAAATTAAAATATCCGGTGGCTAAAAAAATTTTTGAATTTGGAACAGCCGCGGAAAAGAACGTTTTTGTAACAACACTATCATTATGTATATTCAACTGTCCCATTTCAACTAACGGAAACACCCATGAATCTTTCTTACTCATTGTCACATCAAATTTTTGCATATTAAATGTTTTTTTCAAAAGTTTATTAATACGATCACTAGCTTCCGCAACAAATTTCTCTTGACTTCCCTGATACGGTAACTGGGACCATTTCGGCGATAGACCAACGTTGTTTTGATCGTCCACGGTTAAACTAAATTCTTGTACGCAAGATATTAACTCGTGATAAAAATCGGCAAGTTTTTTATCTTCGATTACATAATAACGATCTTGTCGATTCGTAAAATAATCATTCGACAGATTGGCGCCACTAATGATCAATGAATTATCAAAAATATACAGTTTCATGTGTTGTAGTCCAACCACTTCCATCCATCGCGGTGGTAAAATTTTACGATAAATCCCCCGTAAAGCGGGTGTATGATACAATGATAAATTAACTAAATTTTTATATCTTTTTATTAATGGCAATAACATACTACGTGAGTTAAAATCGCCGCGAGATCCACGTGAAAAATCAAGTAATATATTGACCTGTAACGAGCCATCAATTAAATTACGATTATTTCGAATTGTTTCGACTAAATTCTTTTCTAATTGTCCGGTTCCTAAATATAAACTGGCTAGTGTGATTCTTTGTTTGGCTGTTTTACACTTTTCGAGTAATGTATCATAAAAACTTTGTGGTGTTTGCATTATTTGAATACATTTACTGCTTACTGGAAAACATGGGGCCACAGTATTTAGCCAAGTAATTGAATTATAACCCGTTTCTGTTACAGACGTTGGTTTATTGACTTCAAATGTGGACTGTTCCACAAACGTAACAAATCTTCGTAACATCATCTATAAAAAAAGAAATAATATTTTTATAAAAAGAAAATTAAATAATAAAAGTGATTTTTACATTGAACAAAGGATTCCTCATATTATTTTCACATAACAGTCAAAATAATCCATTTATAGTGGTTAAAATATCAATTTTAAACAAATATTATTTATTTTTTCACTTTACGTCACCTTTGATTTGAATCATTTGAATTTTAAGATTAAATTAACCTATTTTACTTTTTGCGATTTTTAATTAAAAATCAAAATTTTCAATTTGGCACAACTGATTTTATAAATTGCGAAATTTTGCAGTTTGCAAATATATTATCTATGGTGTCGATATTGGAAATTGTTAGCTCTGTTCGATTTTACAGATAATTCTTCCAATCCTTGCAGCTAATTTGCGTTCAAGAAAAAGATATCTAACAATAAGTTCTAGAAACTGTACAGCAAGAATAATGTTAAATTTTATTCATCAAATCAGTTTATGTATTTTTATAATTTTTCATGATTACCTTTGAAAAAACTTGAATCAGCAACAATTTCTTTATTTTATCAATTAAATGTTGGCACCAAACATATGAAACATATCTAATTTTATTACACCTGTAAATAATTAAAATTTTATTGGCAATGCTTATGGGTCATACACAATCAATGAAATAAGGAATAAGAAGTATGCCATCTAGTGACGTTGAATGGAACTTTAACGTAACTGCCCATAGGTATATGTATTTAGGTATTTTTGTACATCAAAATTCATGAAAAAATAACGTTCATGATGACTTTTTTTGTCACTAAAGTGAAAAAAATCACGAATTTTGACGTACAAAAGTACCTACATATTCATATTTATGAGCAGTTACGTTAAAGTTCCACTCAACGTCACTAGATGGCATACTTCTTATTCCTTATTTCATTGATTGTGTAGACACCCTTAAGCGGGTTCTACACGATGCTACGAACGTTCCTTCCAACATTCGATCGAACGTTTGAGGCAATTAAGTTCGATAGCTGGTGCGACGAATGTATCTGCTACACGGTGAGTCGAATGTTTGATCCAATACGAATGATGATGTGTTGGTACTCAGTCGACAACGCTGTTATCTGTCTGATGTTATCTCTAATGTTATACACTGATGTTGTCTCTCTTGTATAATGTGTTGGGACAAACGTGACGAAGATGTTATCTGTCTGATGTTATCTCTAATGTTATACACTGATGTTGTCTCTCTTCACATGAACGAGTCGTGCGCAACCAACGAACACAACCAACATTGACCTTCAAACGTTCGAAGCATCCCTTTGACTCGGTGCAAGAATACCGACATCGAACGGGACACGACCAAATGCGAATGTTTGACGCTCGACATTGGACACTCGTAGGTTCGAACAACGGCTACACGATGCTATGAACCATCCAACGTCGAATGTTGGAAGGTGTTCGTAGCATCGTGTAGCAGCGGCATTAGACTATACGTGTTTCTATTGACGATGAAAGATTACGCGAACACCTATCTGGTTTTTTAAATTAGATCATCAATAGATCATTAGATATCAAGTAAAAAATTTTGTATAAGTTTAATAAATTCCCGATAAAATTTATCATTATACAAATTATAATATGTGGATTACTAAATTTTTTTATCAGCAATTAAACATATACGTACATTCCTACTTGATCCTAGTTCTAATTTTACCACCAGAGACGTGAGTGAGAATTTTTGCGTCGCCAAGTAGTGAAATCAGAAGTAGTCTTTAGGCGGACATTTACACATATACAACATCTGAGTGACGATAAGATAATTATTATTATAAATAGTTTCCATTGTCAGATTTATATATATAGGTATGTATATATATAAAAATATGCATCCGGAGACAGTTTCTAATTTCACAATAAGAGGCGAGAGTGAGATCTTTGCAACGTTAACTGTAGTGAGAAAAGTATTTAGTAAGTTGTTGGTATTTTTAGCTGGTATTCGAACTAGATACTTCGAATATTGACAACCATTTCAAAAAATATTTTAAAATTACCATTTTCCTTTCTAAAAATTCCTTTTGTTCTTCAGCATAAAAAATAGTACCTTACTCCTTCATATCAGAGACTTTTCCAAACTTCCATAACTAAATTATTACGTTCATATACTTACAATAAAACAACTTTTGCTTTCACCATTGTGAGCCAATAATTACGACTAAAACTATATTAAAATTTTTTTTATACTTAATAATTAGTATAATCAGCTACGGTATTGAAGAAAATAATATGAATACTGATAATTTTTAAGTAGATCTACTAATAATTTTAAAGTACAGTAGATCTTCAATACATATTCGTGAAAGTTTAGAATTCAAGTTCTTCAACCTTAATAACCTTCTTTACATACCATAATTTTAGGCAAAGCTACAAACAGAAATTAAATTACTAAGAATATAATTTTTACGACAACTATAATCGCCTTGAAAGCTTGGCTTTAACACTTATTCCATTCGTTTAATGTAGTTTTTCCAATCTGTTTTAGACTAAAATTTTTAATATTTTTTTTAAAATAAAAAATGATTTTATTTTTGTACAAAAGAATTAAATTAAGTAAACCTGTTACGACATAAATTTCATACTGATACAAAGTCGCCTAAGAATACTATTTTTTACATTAGGATGGATATTGAGAATCGTAAGACAATGGATACGCGAACTAGTGGTCAAGAAAATAACTACTGCCAGTAGGCAAGGTTTGTTTATTAAATTTTGACAATTCATAAAATTTATGTTGTTTAATTTGCAAAATATAAATTGGCATATTTTTTTGAATGCCATTTTAATTTTTTCATAATAATTTACTGTTTTCAAATAAAAATGGATAACTCCAAATTGCTAGCATTTTTTAAGTACAAATTTTTGCCATCTGGTGACGAATGAAGAAACTACTGCCGGTAAGCTAAATGTTAAACCATGCCTCCATTTGATTTCCCAATACCAAAAATTTTATTTTATAAAAAATTTGCATGACATACCTAAATTTCAAAGTATTTACTTGAATGAATTATAGATAAAAATAGTATATTATTCAACGAGCTAGTAATGATAGCTATTACTCACGAAGATGAAATTGCGACACGAGCCGAGCTTGCGAGGCGAGTATCGTAATGCATCTGAGTGAGTAATAGCCATTGCAAGCGAGTAGAATACGATATTTTTTCTACGACTTTTTTCCTTTTTGATTTAAATAAAATTGAATATAAATTTTAAATCAAATTTTTAATCTATTTCTAATTTCATTAAATGTTTGTATAATATGTATAAAGCGATCAAAACAAAATATATACTACTTTGTTTACTTGAACGTTACTATGCAACATATATTAAATTAAAACTTGATACATACATTATACATAAAACAATCGCAAACCCATTGAATAATGGTTAATACTGTGATTTCATTGGTCAAAAAGGTATTGAGTAATGATCATTCCTCCACACCTCTGAATAATGCTTAACTTTGTCAACAATTAACAGATATATAATGAGTGTGTTCTTTAACAGGAGTAGAAAAAAATTTTCTACTTAATTCAATTTTTTATTTCTGATGGAATATGCAATAATCGCTTAACAAGAGTGCAGGGGTGAGTGGAAACATCCAATTTTACGGATTTTTAAAATGGTGAAAAATAAAAAATAAGTTGCCAGAAATAAAATTATTCTATATTATCTAATAGATAAAACATAATATGAAAATCGAATACAAATTTTAAAAATGTTCATTCATTTTTTTATTAGATTCCTTTTTCAACTTATCTACTGTTAAAAATCGAGTACTTACTGTACACTTATAAACGAAAATATATTTATTGAAATTTTAATTACATATTATGGGTAGATTCTGTATTAGTAACCTATTTAAAATCAATAATTATTATAATTGCCAATTAATTTATCAATTATACAAGTGTACGTACAATTAAAATAAATTATTTAAAAAAAAAAAGAAAAAAAGAATACACACACAAATCATATTACATTCGATATATGAATAGCTAAATGTTTTTTCAACAATCGAAAATTAACATATCGTTTACCACAAATTTTACACTCGGCCGGTCTCTCGCCACTATGCACTTTTAAATGATCCCGTAAAAATGTTTTGTACTGGAATTTTTTACCGCAAATATCACATTGGTGTCGTTTACCATCGATATCATGCAATTTGACGTGCTGTTTCAAATAACGTAACTGTTTAAATTTCTTATTACATATGACACATTCGAGCGTTTCCGTCACAGACTCGTCGTGTGAACCATTCAATAATTTCGTTTGATCCGAATCGTTATGTTTGCGTTCTATATGCATCGATAGATATGACTTGTTGAAAAAGTACCGGGTACAATAGGTACATTTGAACGTGTCTCGAGTTTTCTCGTTCTCGTGTATTTTTCTATGCAGCACCAAACGATTGCTGGTCAATAATTCACCGCAAACGGTACACGGATACAATTGGAGTTGCGTGACGGTTTGTTTATGCACAAAATGCATATGTTCCATTAAAACACGGTTACTGGTGAACGATTTTTGGCATTTTTTACACTCGTAGTGCGGTTCACGTGAATGGGTGATTTTATGGATTTTCAGCGTGTATGCATTCTTGAAACGTTTCGAACAAACAATACACAGATGTGTACGTTTTGCATTGTGTATGTCGCGAATATGGCGATTGAGTGAGGACGAGCATGAAAACGTTGAATTACATTGCGCGCAACGGTGTATTTTCCTGTTTAATGGATGTGTGGAATTGAGATGTTTGCGCATGAGCAAATCATTCGCAAATGTTTTATCACATTCGGGACATTTGATGTTTCGCGAGTCCTGATGAGTGAGTTGATGTTTCCATAGACACGCGGTTGATTTTCCACAAATGTGACATAATTCATGACCTTTTATGTAATTTGATTGTTCTTTTATGTCTTTTTTCGTCTCTTTTTCCGGTTTGGGTGAAGGTGGGTGTACTTTTTCGGGGTTTTGTTCAATTTTTTCATTTTCAGGTTTTTTCTCTACGGTTAAATCTTTTGTTTTGTTGGAGAATTCGATGACATTCATTTCAAAATGATCCTTTTCCTTTTTATTATTAAAGAATATGTTTTTCAAAAGTGTTGATTCTACAAAATTTTCTTTACCCTTTTCTTGAAGTATGTTGAAGATATCGGAATCATTTCCTTCTTTAATATTCAACGTGTTTGCATTTAAAATTCGTTTACTGTAACGTTTGTTAGTCAATTTTTTGTCCAATAAATTTTCTTCGTTTGAGGCAGTTGATTTTTCATTACTAAGTTCACTGCCTGTTTCGATCTCTTTGTCAATTAAGCTTTTATAATCGATATTTTGATCACAATCTAATGGTATTACTTTAACAATTGGATCCTTAATTATTAAATTTTTATATTTTTCGCGTAGCCGTTTATCAATTTCTTGTCGTGGCTCAGTTTTTTTGAATCTTCTCGAATGCCTTCGTTCATGGGACAGTGGATACGGTTTAATCTTCCTTTTCTTTTTTCTTTTTGATTTTTGGTCTTTGGTAGCTTGCTCTGGTTTTATTACATGTTTAATAATCTCCTTATTCATGTCAATTTTAACATCTTTTAAACACTTAATAATACTCTGTTTGGTTTTAAATTGAAGACATTTTTCCAATATTACGTGAGATTTTATGCACTGAGTACGAAATTCTTGAATTGCATTTATGATTTTTAAACAATCATAACAAACGTATGGCGGGAGTCCATCTTCTGGATGTGCCTGAAAATTTTAGGGAAAACATTTTGAGTATTAGATACGTATGTAATTTGTGTGTACAATAGAACCTCAATTTTCCGGGGGCGGATCAACTGGGGTTCCAAAAATGATTAAATATCAAAATTTTTCGACCTGAGGACATTTTTAATGTCGTATACACTTCTCGACGCGATCTAAGAGTGCAATTCTGCATGGGAAAATGTAAAGAAACCACCCTTGCGTGGTACTGTGTCAATATGAATGGACCTAATTGGCATTCAGCTGTACTCCTTGTTTGCCTTTCGAATTAATCGTGGTTTTTCAGTTATCCGTGCCCTCCTCTCCATGATTACCCCGGTTAATCGAGGCTCTACTGTATTAAGATATAAAATTTGTGCTTAAAAACTACGGTCAACCAAAATTTTGGTGGCTGGAGTTCTGAAAACCGCATATCCTCAATTGAGCTGAAATTTGGTATACATACTCTTTTGGGCTTAACTCTTTAAATGATTAAGACGAGTTAACTCGTCCTGCAATATGGCGGCTCAAAATGCTGTCATATGTATATATTCATTGGTGCAGGTGCTGCCATCTGTGACAATACGGTATAATTCTAAATAATGTTCAATTTTATCAACACGTTTAGTATAATTTATATTTTGTAAATTCCTAGGGTTCACTTTTTTGATGTTGGGATCTTTTTTTTTTTTCTTTTTTTGTAACCTTATCTATTGTACTTATCACTTGGCAGTAAAAAGTCCGGCATTTTGAGACAAAAAAATTTTTCCTTATGGTTTGTTTAAAAGAGTTAAGAAGTTACCCCCTAGACGGATTTTTAGCGATGCGGACCGGAAATGTATTTTTTAACCCTCCGAATATCTGAATCTAGGGGTTACTAAAAGATGGTTTCCGTTCTCATAATAACAAAAATTAAAGACAGATTCTTATAGAACTTGGTGAGTAGAACAAAAAAGGAAGAATAAAGTTTTTTGATATCTTGCTTCGTTTTCGAGATATGACGTGTTACATTTCTAAAACTTACTATATATATATATATATATATATATATATATATATATATATATATATATATATATATACTGAAATCATTGATATAGAAGAATATGGATGGAGACCATTTCTTAAGAGAGAGACAAGATATAATATAATATGATATGTTAGAATGAATACGTATATTCCTTTGAATGTACCACAAAAAATAAAAACAAAAGAGTAAATATACACGATAACACGTGCAAATAAGCACTAAACATCCAGTCCTACAAAAAATTAAATTTAAAAAAATATTAGATAACGCAATACATCGTAAATATAATATTTGGGTAAGTAAATATTGTATTTATCAATAAATGCAACCATTTCTAGCGAAAATTTGTTAATTTTTCTAAATTTTTCATTTAAAAAAACAGGTTTATAATAAGCGTAAAAATACCAATTTTGACATTACACAAAGTAAAGGAAAGATCGAAAAAGGAATCATTCTACATAAATAAGGAATTCGTTTTTTAGTTAAAATATGTGATAATAACGACAAAAATTTTAAAAATATTGTAAAAAATAAAATTATGTAAAAATCAAAATATAGGTTAGTTGGACCCTTCATTTCAGTAGCGTCTTATATGTAAAATTAATGAGCATATAAAAATTTAACTTCAAGATTATGTATTTTGTTTGTATTTATTTATTTATTAATAAAATGATAATTTAATAAACATATAGTTTTATTTATGTTTGTGTCTACTTTTATCAAAAAGATATGTCTTATTAGTGATGGAAAATTATAAACCAAAACGTAATCTTTTTAAAGAAATAGTTATAAATTGTAAATAATCGATTAATTTGAGCAATTTTTGTTTTGAGTTTATAGTAATTTATAATATTCTTTAAGCAGCGTTAAAAAATGCAATAATTTAGTAGACAAGTAAGAATTCGAAAAATTAATTGATAAAATAGTCGAACAGCATTCTTAAGGAGTTGATTATTGAATTAAATAGAAAAGATATTAAAAATAATTAATTAATTTTTTTGTTTTTATATAAAAATCACAATTATAATAAAAATATACTAAATATATTGTTTTAAAAGCAATGGCAATGTTTTAATTAAATTAACACCGCTACTGTTTGTTGACAAAATGACGTCATTCATAATACGCACGTTTAATATTCATAATATGTTGATCAGTATTTTGGCAAATGCTCCTTCCTTTACAATATTATATACCTCTCCTTCTTCCATGACTGAAATAGACAATATATGTATTATACGTATGTATTATGTATTGTATAATGTATACCCATACAATATAAATTTTTAATATGTGTATACACATAAGCTTATTTCAGATAATTATAATATTTTTAATGGTATATAACGGTTTTTAGTGATAGCTAAGTAAGTGGAAAATGAATGGGACAACAACACTGAAACCTCATTTTCGGGCAAAGGGTAATTTAATAATATTGGGGTAATTACACGGAGGAGCCCCATTTGTAAATAATTATCCTTTGCCCGAAAATGAGATTTCAGTGATAAACTTATGGACCATATACCAAACTCTTACGGAAGAATTGCCAAAATTGGTCACGAAAATGGCACATACAAAGCTTTCTTTTTTTTTCCCACTCGTGGCGTTAATATTCTCAAAATACTGATGTGAATATAGCGAATATAGTAACATAAAACGGATAAAACACAATGTAAATACAGTACTTATTCTCAAATGGAAACACGTCAGCACTGGGAAAGAGAGTGTTTCCATTTGAGAATCACCAATGCCGGTTATGATATGTACCACCAATGATATTTAATAATAAGGAAATACATAGAAATTACATATCTATGAAATAAACTCTCATAGTTTAAATTACTTTATACGGCGGATATCCAATGGTACTGACTCCAATTTTACATAGTGACGTCAGCGAATTATATAATATACAATGTAAATGATGCAACTCAAAATAAAAATTGTTGTTTATTTTAAAAACGATCGAAAAACCCACTTTATAACTGAGTTGAAAATTGAAAAAGATTCCAGAAGATTCTATTCAGAAACTAATAAAAAGAATACAGAAGCTCGCGTTTCCATTTGAGAATAAGTACTGTACTGTTTTGGTATCTAAGTCACACGAATGTCCTCTTTTATTTAGATACTTTTTTGAATACATTGAGTTGGGTCACCTTGTCTAATCACCATAGGTAAGCTAACCAAAACTAACCTAACCTTAATTAACCTCACCACCTAGTTTTTATATCCAAGTCCAAGTATATTGTCAAAACTAACTAAACTAATCTAACCTTAACTAACCTTACTACCTAGTTTTTATATCAAAGTCGAAGTATAATTGTCAAAACTAACTAAACTAACCTAACCTTAACTAACCTCACCACCTAGTTTTACGTTAAAAAATACATTTCCGGTTCGAGTTGCCAAAAATTCATTCAGAGAATACTTTTTAATTTATGAAAAATATATTTTAAAAAAATTTTGTGCAATTAGAGATATCCAATGGTATATTCATCTACATCTACATCTATTTTAGACCCTTAAAAGTACAACTTCCGGTCCGCGGCACCAAGAATCCGCTTAGGAGGTAACTTCTTAAGCCAAAAAGAGTATGTATACCGAATTTCAGCTCAATCGGGGGTATGCGGTTTTCAGAACTCCAACCATTTTGGTGACCTTGAAATGTTTTATAGGTTATACAATAGGTGGAGTACGCTATTTTGAACAATTTCACATAATCACAGAGGCGGGAAACCCACTTGAACAATAAATTGTCTGCAAGAAATGGAAATCTCAAATTTTAGTTGAACATACGTGATTATGGAGGGATTTAGGTGCTATAGGTTTAGATTTTTATAATTCACCAATTGATAGTTTAATATATAGTCTAATAAAACTACCGATGTTCTAATTTAGCTACTATACGTTATAATTTTGTTCGTATCGATTTTTCAGCTCCAGTACATTGGGTGAAGGCCCCTTATCTACATACTTACTACAATTTGGTAGGATAAACTAAAGATAGTTATGCCGGTTGTGCCTACTAAAAAATATAGTTATGTATAATACCCATCCATACAGAAATAAAAGCCACATATTGATTTTGAAAATCAGACTGTTAAAGGTAAAAATGTAAGGACTGATAACAAATACACAACCTCTAAAGCGTAATTTGTTTTACTAATACTTATAAATTATATTACCTTTAGTGAAGTACACTCCGTCAATGTTTTATATAGTAATGGTTGTTTACTATCAGTCACGAATATATTTTGTAAATTTGTTGTAAATGATAAACAAAGTCTGCAAACTTCTAATGTATCCATCTTCATATTTTCGTCGTGTTTCTTGATGTTTGTATTTGATTTCATCATAAAAATATCTATAAAATATTATTGATATTATCAAAATATCTGAATTGTAGAACGTAAGGAATACAATTTCCGTCTTCTTTCTCTTCGGTCGTTGAAGTTTATAAATCAAAACAATACTCAGTTTTGTTTATTACATGCAATTTAAATTTTCAAACAAACATTTGACAGTACATAATTTAAAAGACCACATTTTAGAGAACAGAATAATTTCGCTATGATTTATCACTATAAAGGAAAAACCACTCTAGACGATTTGAATTATGTATCCTCAGTTTCAAAAAATCTAGACACTTTTTGGAGTTAATTAATATTTTTATGATAATTGGAAAGATAAATTAATATTACATTTATTAACAAAATCTATTACTATATTTTGATTTGCTACACTCTATTTTACAATGCTAAATGAACTTCAAAGTAACCACAAGAGTTGACCAAATTTTTATGAAAAGAATTATACCTACTTAGGCTGGTCGTCCATTGGTTGCGGACAACCGCGAAATTGGATTCTGACGATACTAAAAATTAGATTTATGTACATATTTCAATGCAAATACATATCATAGAACACATACATATACAATACATATGCAGTTGGATTCTAATAATTTATATACAATACAGTGCGTTCCAAAAGCCATTCCTGACTTACGATTTAAATGGAGGCCTTCAGTCGTGAAACTTTTTAAGTTTTTTATCAAAGAGAAAATGACAACAACTGTATCATTGATTAATATCATAATATAAATGAATTACCGCACGAAAGAAAAAAAATGCTCTCTAAAAGCACAAATATAAAAATTTTCAAACATTTTGTAAATTTTCAAAATACATACATATATTTTGTTACCATGGTAAATTGTTTGCTCATTTCATTTTTATAGATAATATGAATAGAGACATTTCTTCAACGACATAACTGTCTGTTAAAATTTAAAGGGACAATTGGCAGTTACAATTTAATTCAAATTGTGAATTTAAATAGTTAAATATGTATTTTTTTTATGAAATTTAAATTTAATTAAATGAAAATACTTAATTAATATTCGGGAATTTTTGGTGTTCTGTAAATATTTAAAGTTTATTAGTTATACATTTTTCTATTAATTTTTTTGATTTTTTTTTTTTGACCCGCCTTTTTAAATTAATGGAAAAAGAATCCATGACACCCGAAAAGAATATCACGAAGACCCCAATTAAACTGCTTAATAAAATTGTTCCTCATATGTCTAATGATAGTCCGGCATTTAAACTTATAGGGAGTCATTCAACTCCACCTTCTAGATTTTTTAAAGTGCGAAATCCATTTGATGCAGCACTTGCAAATAGACTACATTTGCCAATATCCAGGTAAAATTTTTGAATATTTTTTTGCCTTATTCGTATGATTGGAATCTAATACTTTGTATTTTTTCCAGTCCGTCAGTATTTGAAAAATTACCAACACCAAAAGATAAATTTCGTTGGACTATTGAAGAAATATCGAATCTGAATCCGGCTCCAATTGAGGAACAAGAGTGCAATCAATTCGATCAACCTGAGGATCCAGAGATTGAAGAAACCGCGCATAAAAATATTGAAAAGTAAGTAGAAAATAATTTTCTTATTTAATTAAAATTTTTTGAATAAAACAATCTTACTTTTCTTCAGTATTTTTACTTTTTTGTATAAATTAACTTTTTCTTACTTTTTTTTCTTTAATATTTATTCAGTTAAAATTATTATTCTTTATATCGACCATTTATTAATTTTAGTGATCGAGTTAAAAAATAACTTGATTTTAAAACTGTATTAGTCCAAGTTCGATGTCCATCTAAAGGTATAAATACGTTTTTAAGAACGTATTATAGCAGTGCGAACTAGTGATGGGCATAATCGAATGAAAATTAATCGATCATTCGATTATTAAAATATCTCCAGATATAATAAAACCATTCGATTATTTTTCATTCGAATGATTTTAAAAAAATATCTCGAGATATTAAATCAATCGATTATTTTTCAATCGAACAATTTTAAAAATATCTCGAGATAAAACAAATTCGATTTTTTTAAGTGATCCTACTAAATACCAGGTAATAATTATTTAGTGGGTCGTCATATCTATTGAAAACAGACAACAGTTTAAAACACATTTAAAATAAAAAAAAAAGAAGATTTTATGATAACAATGATTGGCGATGTTTTGCATAAGATGAATAGCACAACCTAGCAGGGGTGCTTCCTTATTGATACTTTAATGGTCATGGGCGCTGTATGTGCACCATTAAGTAAAACCTAACTAACTAATACACAACGCTGTACTACGTCAACAATTCTATATATGAAGTGTATTAGTTGTCAAAATACTGCGCTAGTGGGGTGTTTCGTCATTATAGATTATGACCATCAACGTGTTAAAATGCCGACTATTAAAATGGAAAAACTGATAATACTGTAATTAGTACTGGTTTAATCTCTAATGGACATTAATATTATAAAAAAAAAAAAAGATTTTTGAAGATAATAAACCACCTAAAAACAAAATAACTGAAAGGTGGATTATGGTTGTATGGTTCATACAAGTAAATAATATTGTATTATAGGTTTGAATTTGAAAATAAAAATTACAATAAAAGGATTCCCAAAAAATTACAAAATTGAAATTTAATTTCTTATCGCATCTCAATAACTGAATAATATAACCGATAAAAATAATCGATAAATAATTGTTAGAAATAATCGAAAGAAAATAATTGATAATAATAATCGAATGAGGCTGCGGTTACATTAGATACGAATTTGTACGAAAATTGATCCGTACGAGCTCGTACGAAATTCATTCGTACGATTATGTGGTTACATTGGATACGGAATGGATACTGAATTCGTATTTAAATTTAAATTGAAAACCGTTAGTACATAATTAGTAATAGAAAGGACGACAAGCCCACAAAAAAAGTGATAAAAATCACCACATCAAATTTATCAACAAAAAGAAAAGAAATTAAACAATAAAAAAGGACATATTGCATGATATCAAACCACAGAGTAGTGATGCGACTCGAGTGATGTTTACTCGAGTGACTCGAGTGAATTTGTCAAACTCGTATTCGAGTGAAAAAAAATTTTTTACTCGAGTCCAATTGCACTCGAGTTTCCGAGTCAACTCGGCACACCGAGTAGACTCGGTTAGGGCCAGATGTTACTTCACTAGTTACAAAGAGACGGGTTGAAACTTGCACTTGATACGATAACAATAAATTAATAGGTATTAGGTTGATTTGATTGAACTATTGAATAATTATTTTATGAAAGTGGGACATACGTGTGATTTTGAATTTAGCTTTCGTTAATATTACTAGTAAAGACTAAAGTATAGGTGTATAATAATGATGTTCCGATTTGATTATTTTACCAATCGATTAATCGATTATATACTAATAATCGTAATCGATTTATAATCGGTATATTAATCGAGGTATAATCGATTATACCGATAATTGACTTAAATATAATAACCTAACTTTATCCACTTTTTAGTCAATAAAATTGAAATATTTAAATAACAAAAATACAACCAAAATATTTAATCAAATAATCAATGATTGATAATTGAAACTAATTATAAAATAACTAAGTTTAATTTTTATTTGCAATCAAAATTGCATAAATGTTATTTATGGTCATTAATTGGTCATCCTTACATGGAAATTTTATTATTCTTAAGAAGTCATTTTACTTTTATTTGTTGATTACATAAATAAATAATATGTACACTAATCATATGTATTTTATTTCATATTACCTCATATTACTAATTCAATAAAGGTATTTAAAAATGCTTAAAAAAATCTTACTCGAGTTGGAGGGAGTGAAATAGTTAACTCGGTTGACTCGAGTGACTCGAAAACTCGAGTACAATTCGAGTGACATAGCAAAATTACTCGAGTGACTCGAGTCACAAAATCCTACTCGAGTCGCATCACTACCACAGAGCATATCAGACAATGGATCCAGTTATTCCAGTTACCGAATCTTATTTATTAGAATCACCGTTTCCAAAATTTCTAATTATAGAAAACAAACAATTCTGGGTAAACGATTA
This sequence comes from Brachynemurus nebulosus, assembly GCA_035578155.1. NCBI lineage: Eukaryota > Metazoa > Arthropoda > Insecta > Neuroptera > Myrmeleontidae > Brachynemurus > Brachynemurus nebulosus. The sequence continues at coordinate 8,922,015 of JAPWDM010000005.1, read as the reverse complement.
TTTAACGATTATTCATTATTCATGTAGAGCAAAAGAAGCTGAGTTCTGGAATTACTTTGAGGAAATTTTTCAAGACGAACAGAAATTTTTAGAATACTTGAACATGTCGTAAGTCACATTCAATTACATTTTAAAATCTACTGAATTTCAGCTTCAATATTTAGTTAATTAATTAATTTTTTATTACACATACTTAAAATGTTTTTGTTAGCTTAGGTTAGCTTTATTATAGTGTAATAATATATTTAATTAAAAAATTATCTAAACATTTCCTCTGCCACCTCATTCCACAATTTTTTATTTAACTTTCTATTATGATAATATTAATGTTTTGATCCCTTAAAGACCGCCATTGTTCAACAAAAATAATTATTTTTTCTATATCCATAGCATTTTTTTCGTACGAATTCGCATCAAAAAATAAAATATTTTGATCGTATCAAAAAGTCGTACGAGCTCGTACGAACGAGTCGTAAGCAGTGTAACCACGCATGGCTAAATGTATGCCTTTGTTTAATTCGTATAAACTCGTACGAATTCGTACGAATGAATTTTCGGATGAATTCGTATCCAGTGTAACCGCTACCTGAAACAGTCGATAAAAATGATCGAATGAAAATAATCGACAAAAATAATCAAATGAAAATAATCGAATGAAAATAATCGATAAAAATAATCGAATGATTAATCGATTATTAAAATCACTCGATTAAAAATAATCGATTATTGAAATCATTCGTTATTCCCATCTCTAGTGCGAACTTCAATAATTGTACTTTATTTAACAAGGTAGAAAATAAATAGTTTTACTACTAAAGCTAACTTTTGGGCTTGGTTTACCAGGCAAGGCAGTAAAATTATTTTTCTGCAATGTTCAATACAATATTTTTCCCCAACTAAAAATAAAGACCTTATTTCTAACATTTTTCTTATTTCTAAATAAATATAAATTGCTGTGGTTTCTATGAATTCATAGGTATAAATTGATGTTTCCTTTAATTGGGGTACTTTATAGTACCAAGAAAAAATGATTAAAACAATTTTTAATAAAAATTTATAATAATAAAAATAGTATATTGTGCAACAAGGGTGGGCAATCGACAATCCCACACGAGTTGTATATATTAATTTTTATTGCGAATTTCACAGACTTTTTTCTATTATTATTACTATTTTTGATTACTTTTTAAAGTAATATTTTTGAGTGTTTGTCTCTTTTTCTGAATTAAATATTGTTTAAATTTCTTTGTTGGTTGGTTCTATAGAAATACAGCAATTCCCCGAAGAACACGATTAATTGGTTCCGTGTTCTTTGAAACCGTGTTGTTCGAGACCCCAAAAGATAGGCATTTTCTGTTACAAGTGTGAAAATAAAAAAAATATAAAAAATTTCAAAGAAATAACGCAACGAAATTTGAATTACATACTTACATACATATTAGTATGCAATGCGTATTTATTTCGATTAAAATAGAATGGAATTGAGCATTCGTTAGCTCTGAAGTTGGTCTATCATAAAAATTTATTGGAAACTTAGATCCTAAGTATCTCGTAAACGGTGCATCGTAGCTCAAAAATAACGAAATACTTTGAAGGCTTAAGCGAAGCAAGTTGTGGGTATTCCAAACATATTGGAACTATCAAAACCTACTTTTCGTTATCGAAAATTATCGATACCGCGTAACTTATCATAGATTGGCTATAACTGGTTAATTTAGGCTCTGTTAGTCCCATTGGTTTAGTCATCAATAGAATATTTTCGAAAAAAATAGTTTTCGATACTTTCCGTAAACGTAAACTTTTGATCGTAAATATCTCGTTAACGGTGCGTCGTAGCGAAAAATAACGAAATTTTTAAAGGCTAAGCGAAGCAAGTTGTGGGTATTCCAAACATATTGGGACTGTCAAAACCTGCTTTTCGTTATCGAAAATTATCCATGTCGAAAATAACGACATTTTTAAAATTTAAATATGTAAATTTCTACATATTCGTTATCATTTTATTATAAAATTCTCAAAAATTTTAGTAGTTTTTATTCCCAGCATTTTTCTTTTATAATGACAGATTCAATTTATACGATTTTTATTCGTGTAAATCAGAGCTTCTTAAACTATGGGTCGCGACCCCATTTGGGGTCGCTAAGCGAAATCTTTGAGTCGCAGCGAAAAATTTTTTATATGTGTATTTTTTATATTGTTACTTAATCAATAAATCCTTATAAAATGTTTATATATCTCTATTTGGGGTTGCGAATGAAAAAAGTTTAAGAAGCGCTGGTGTAAATCAAATCCACATTGAACTGATATATTCGCGTACATTGAGAACCGTTGTAACTTTATATCAAATATGTAATATATATTATTCTTTTTGAAAATAATTACTTAAAAATCGTGTTGTTTGAAACCGTGTAGTTCGGGGGAAGTGTACCCGTGTTCTTCGAGTACCGTATTCTTCGGGAGTTGCCTGTAATTATGAAATATTTATTAAATAAAAAATCAAGAGGCGGCTTTGCGTGTTTTGATTAAATTTTACGTATTTTATTGTCAATTTGCGTGCAGAAAGTTTACTTTGCGCACGCAAAAAAGTATGTGGGGAGAGTACAGTGGGCAAACAGCTATTTTGCGTACAAAAATGTGTGCGCCAAGTTGGTACTTCTCCCGCATGAGTAATAAAAAAAAATTATTATGCTAATTTATCCTAACTATTACTATTTAATTTTTTTTGCTGTTAACCACGTGATCAGAAATGGGTTGTGACGTCACAGTCTCGTATACTTCGATCGATTATCCTACTCTAATCAAATATATGAAAATTAACACAAATCAACAATTTTCTTATTGTTAGTTTACTTTCTTATTAGTTACAAAATACCTGTTGTCCCTGTTGTTATTTAGTGAATGTGACATAACTGACGTAACGAACAAATATTAAATTATGTAATTTTTTCCAACGATTTTTGGCATTATTTTCAAAAATGAAAAATGTATACATATTGTATAAAGTATAAATATGCGTATTTTAAAATAGTTTCTCAAATTTAGTCAAATTCGGTAACTGCTACAACAAAATGTTACGAATTTATATGGCTTTAAATGAATACCATCATTGGCGATGCAAATATCCTCACTTGCGCCTCTGGTGGTGAAATTAGACGTTCTATTAAATTAAGTAAAACATACACGTATACGTTTAATTGTCGATACAAATAGGTATTATACCATAGACCAACGAATATATTATATATTATATTATATAGACTAAGTATATAAATGTATAATTGAGGCAGCCAGTTACGACCAAGTTCCGACCTTAATAGTATTCTGTAATATAGTAATGGATGGTATCCGTAGTAACGTTTTCAAATAATTATTGTAAAAATATAATATTGATAATAAAATTTTACTTTTTTGAGAAGAAACTGCAAAATTTTGAAAGAAAAAAGTTGTATTCCCTTTATTTTCAAAATACGTACGTATACAAATTATGTCCTGCAATAATTATAGTCGCATTTGCTCAAAAATTGACATTATATTATTTTATTAAATTTCACCCGTCTCACCCTATTACCTGCTTCAAGAAAAATGCCTACAAACTGGCTTTACGCTTTGGTCTGTGTATTATTATAGAAATTATGTGCGAGCTGCTAGATTTTTATTTGCATGTTTTACTTGATACAGCTTCTAATTTCACCACTAGAGGCGCGAATGAACGAATTATTAAAAATATTGATCTGTATTTACAATAGGTACTTTAGTGAAGAAAAACAAATAGTTCCTAGTCCGTGGGATGAATCGAAAAGTCATGTAGTTTTATTACCAAAAGATGTTTCAACACCATTTCGTAGCTGTTCATTGAAATCGGATAAAATGCCGGTTGAAACGCGAGATGGAATTTGTCAAACAGTACTTAGTCTGCCATCGATTCTTCCACCTGAAATCGAATCAGTATTACTTCCCTATTTCACGTTCACTGCCGATCAACAACAATCAAATAGTGAGAATTCGATGAATCAATCCCTCTGTCGACGACTCTTCCACGACGAACCAGTTGAATCCGAAACTTCGAATAGCACGATTGCTTCCGATGCGCTGCCACCATTTCATTCACCCGATTTAGATAAAATTGTATGTACTTAAAAAAAAAATTTAAGGGGAAAAACGCCCACTTAATTAATAATCAGGACAGCGATTCTTGAAAAGTGAAGTGAAGTGGAATGGAATGAAATGAAATAGCTGAGAACAGAACCAAAGGAAATATTATATTTTTATAAGTTGGTAGGTATACATTATTGTGATAAAGGGTACTCTATCGACGAAATTGATTACTAATAAGAGGAGGTATTATTTATGGTACACAGTTTTCATTTCCGGTTACATATTTTAAATAGCGAAATCAAACCGGTGGAGGAGAGAATTTTAAAATTAATTAATGAAAAATTAAATAAAATTACTAATGGGTCATACACAATCAATGAAATAAGGAATAAGAAATAAGGAATAAGAAGTATGCCATCTGGTGACGTTGAATGGAACTTTAATGAAATAAGAAATAAGGAATAAGAAATAACGAGTATCATAAGAAATAAGGAGTTCATAAGTAATCATGAACGTTACTTTTCCATGAACAGTTAAGTTAAAGTTTCATTCAACGTCACTAGATGGCATACTTCTTATTCCTTATTTCTTATTCCTTATTTCATTGATTGTGTATTAATCCTAAATAAACAAAAACAAACGCTACTACTTCAAAACAAGGTTTAGTCGAAATTTTATTTCTACTATTAACTACTATTAAAAAGGAAAATATATAATTTACGGCCGGTTTTATAAACCGAGTTTAAACTGAGTTTATTAGTTAATCCAAGTTTAAGTAAATGAGACCGTTTTACATATTGAGTTTATCTGTTAAACTCGGCTTATATTTAAACTACCAATAAAGGTGGCTTAAATCATTTAAACTAAGCTTACCTAGTTAAGATTATAGAAAAGATATAACTACGACATAATAAGGAGTATTTGCCTTCTCTATGGCTGAGGTCGTTTTTAGAGATTCGATTATATTTTTATATGATTTTTATATTTCTCTACTAGAGCAATTAAATACTCAATCATGGTGACCACATTACTGGAAAACCTGGAAATGCCAGGGAATTCTGAACTTTTTGGAAGTCAGGGAATTTCACCAGAAGATTGTAAAAAAATAATTTTTATAATTTTGTTCATTTAGGTACAAAACTTCAATCAATTTTTCACTTGTTTTGAGATTAGATTTAAAAATTGGGGCGGATTTCTTTTTTTTTGCTCATCATTTACTTTTTTAAGAAAAAGTGTTAAAAAGTTATTAAAAAAATTTTTTTAGCTTTTTGGGATAAAATTGGGGCAGCATTTTTCACAAAATAGTCAGGGAATTTTTTAATAAAATTTCTGGAAAACTTGGAAAAGTCAGTGAATTTGATCTTTAAAAATCTGTGGCCACCATGCTCAATTTCATACTCATGAAATTTACTGATCTTTTTTTTTCATTTGTGTCATTCATTTTTTTAAATTTCTTTTTTTAATTTTATTATTAAAATAAATTTTTTTCCTTTATAGCCTTATTTCTATATAGGTTACGTTTGTAGCGTATATCGCGTATGAATTATATCTGGATACATATGGTTGAACGGTTGGTAAAATAAAGTTATTTTACCGACTTTGCCGAATACAGATACATACATATATTGAATGAAATAAGCAAATGATTGAAAGCAGGTTCGCCAACACAAACTTACTTAAACTTTGCTTTAAATTGTATTGTAAAACAGACGCAAAGACAAACTGGGTTTAACTTTTAAACTAGGTTTAGTTAAGCTTAAGCTTAAACTCCGTTTGTAAAACCGGCCGTTAAATAAAAAATATTAATAAAAGATAAAAAATAATTAAAATACAAGAAAAAAAGTAAAAAAAAAAACAGTTAATATAAAGCACAGCTAGCTACTCAAAAATCATAACGAACGTAAACGGAATGGCCGAAAGATGGCAATAAAATGGTGAATGTTTGTAAATTTTATTTTTTAAATTCCACATAATATGTAACCTGAAATGAAAACTGTGTACCATAAATAATACCTCCTTTTATTAGTAATAAATTTTATCGATAGAGTATCCATTATCACAATAATGTATATACCTGCCAACTTATAAAAATATATTTCCTTTGGTTCTGTTCTCAGCTATTTCATTTCATTCCATTCCACTTCACTTCACTTTTCAAGAATCGCTGTCCACAGGTCTCATTTGTATCAGAATGTAAAATTAAGTGAGCGTTATTACCCTTAAAAGTATCTTCTGTTATGATACTATATAATACTGTTTACAGAAGGAAACTGCAAACTGTGATAATGACTTTAATCGACGTCATCTAATGGACTCACCTCCAGAATCGCCCGTCCTAAAGGGAACACCAACGTCACTAAAAAACTGTAGCTCAAAAATTGCATCTATTCATCAGTCTACACCGACTCCAAGTCCAAAGTCAACAAAAGATGAACCATCTGAAACACTAGAAGAATCTCCACTGTCTCCGATTTCAAAAAATATTGATTTAACGAAACCACCGGTATCGGCCGTTGATTTACAATGTGCGGAAGATATGAAAATGGATGATACTTCGATAAATATTACTCCAGTGAATTCGTCACGTAGATCGATCAAACGATTGGAATTTTCCGATGAAATGTGTGTCGATTATGTGCCAGATTCCGAAAATTTGCCGGATCAGTCCATGAATTTAATGTCGACAATGGGTATGTTTTATGTTTAATTATAATTGTGAGTATTTTGAACTAGCTAAAGAAGGTTTTCCAACTAGAAAATTCTAAAAAATGTTTCAACTTTCTAACTGGTAAATGCTGTTGCGGATACACTATCTGGTGATAAAAAATGAAACTATTCAAAATGTATTTAGATTCGCAACTTTACCAAAGATTTATAAAACCGTCACAGATGACATCAACCTTTGAAACTTTTTAGACATTTTAGAGTATATATTATACGTGATCAAAGGTATACAAAAAATGTATTTTTTTTCAAATTTAAAAACAAAATGTCGGCACGGGCGTTCAATGCAGATACTTCTTTTCGAAGACGTTCAGGGTGGGTAGTTTTATTAAGAAATATTAATTTTACGCTAAATGGGACCAATTTGAAAAAAAATGACAATCGATGAAAAAATCAACCTTAATTTGTTTTAAAAAAAATTTATTTGCTAACCAATTTCAAATATCCTGTGTACCGCTCAACATAATCTGTAAGAAGCTACAGGTAAAATTTCAAATTAATCAGATAAAAACTGTTCACAGTTTTCCAAAATAACTCCAAAAAAACGCGTGTAAAATTTTAAAATGTGTTTGTCTTTTTTATGTGTTTATACCTACCATTAATGCCATCTGTAGACCATTTATGGAAATATAAGTGGTCTGTAAGGCTGTATAAAATAAGTGGTCTGTAAGGCTACACAATCAGTGAAATAAGGAATAAGAAATAAAGAATAAGAAGTATGTCATCTAGTGACGTTGAATGAAACTTTAACTTAACTGCTCATAGGTAAATGTATTTAGGTATTTTTGTATATCAGGGCCGTGTTCGATTCGTGGTATAAAAAATTCTCGCGCATGTGCACTATTAAACCGCGCAAACAAAAATTCAAATTATTTCACGTTTACTACCATATTTGGAAACTTGTAGACGTTATATATTTAAACTTTTGCTAATATGTTCGCGCGGTTTAGTAATGCACATGCGGAAATATACTGGAATTTTTTATACCAGAAATCGAACACAAGGCAGAATTCATGAAAAAGTAACGTTCGTGATGACTTTTTTGTCACTAAGTGAAAAAAATCATGAATTTTGACGTAAAAAAATACCTACATATTTATATCTATGATCAGTTACGTTAAAGTTCCATTCAACATCACTAGATGGCATACTCCTTATTTCTTATTCCTTATTTCATTAAAGTTCCATTCAACGTCACTAGATGGCATACTTCTTATTCCTTATTTCATTGATTGTGTAGACACAATGAAAAAAAGTTATCAACCAAGCTGAGACTTCAAAATGTTAGGCGCAATCGTTTAAAAATCTGGTTCAAAACGGTTTTTAAAATATTGTCTCAGTTAATTCCTTTTGAAAATCATTTAGAAATTTTTTAATACGTCATATAAGTCAATAAAAAGAAAAAGGTAAAATTTTTTTGTCACAAAATGATGCAACCCGTTAATCATTAAAGGCGTTCTGATGGTATAAAAATTCACATATTACTTTATTTAATAATGTTCTTAAAAATTTACTAGGTACATCATTGTTAGCTGCCGAGGAAGATTGTACGTATTCATCCGTAAATTGGGATATTGAAAATCGGAGTATCTCGAATATGAATCAATCGAAAATCATCAAAGATACGGACATCAAAGCCGATAATTTAATAACACTGTACGTGCCACCGAAAAATTTAATCCACGAGAACACAAGCCTGATGGACATATCAAATTGTATCGCATCGCCGCCACGAAGACGACAACGTTTACACAGTTTCGTGAAAAAGTATTCGGAAGATTTCGATGATCGCGACAAAGAAAATATTCCGTACCATCAGCACAGACGTACGTTACGTCGCTGCTTCTCGGACGTTAGTTTCGGCAGTACTGCTACAAATATGTGCAATAATCGTGGTCGACGAAATTACTATCCGCTAAAACGGGAATCATCGTCAACGGCAGTCAGTTCAACGGCTGACGATGATGATGATAGCGTGATTCGTGATCGATCGTGGCTCGATAGTGATCGAGACAATAATAGCCCGTTTCATTTTGAAACCGAACAGATCGTTTTTAATAATGAAAACACCCAAGACACCGGTTACAATAGTAATACCGGCGAAGTTTCCGTTACAACTATGTTCGGCAACACACATTTGACACAGCGAGAACGTACTCCATTAAGTGATAAAGAATTGGCATTAGAGTTTACGTCTACGCCAAAAAGGGCAAATAAATTAAATTGAATTATATACTGGATTGAGTATATAACATATTTAAGTTATTTTGGTAATATAGACGACTTAAATTTTTATTTAAGGATATGTTACAGTGTATTTTTGTTTAGTTATCAAAAATTAAAACAATTGGGATCTGTCGAATGATGGTAGGACATCTGGTGTTAAAAAATCAGACTATTTTTGCTGAAATGTCACTTATCTCCGTTATAAGTTGAATTTTGTAGATTGATTTTGTCCATTCGTTAATAAATCTTCTGTTATTTTATGACGTTTACGCATTATTTTCATATTTTTTTTACATTTTAAGTGTTTTTCAGATGTAAAATTTTTTCAACAAAATTCTCTCTATACTTGTGTCAACCCAAGCACAAATAGTTTTAATATGTCAGCCATTTTTAAGCTCCACCCAACTGACAGATTCCAATAGACAATGAAAATCTGAATAAAATTTTTCTGCAGTACACCACCGTTTATGGAACTAAAAAAGCGTTTTAACCGTCGTCCAGTGTAAACAGACATTCCCTGCTTTTAATACGATTACATGTTAGTAATTAAATATAGGTTTAACGAGTCTCATATCAGATTATGATATAGTCTAGTATTTTATTATAAAAAGTTACGTAATTGACTTTTTAGAACGCTTCAACTTTATTTTTTTTTATAAGATTTTGATAAAATTCACTGCCAAAACGTTTTATACGATTAGTATAATAAATTATATACGTATACGAATTTTTGAAGAAATTCTAAGTTAAACGAGTTAAAAAAATTTTTTATTGTGTATAAAAAACTTGTGATTAATAATGTCCACTTTAGGTCTACTTTAGAAATTTTGCTTATTTGACTGCCTTTTTAAAATGAATCTGAACCTATCGTATTTTTATATAGAGTGTGCAATTTAATTGTAATTTTTTAAAATATATTCTAATAAACTGAATTATTTTCTAAATATTGTTGTTTCTTTCTGAACCTATTATGACCCGTTTATATTTCTATGAAGCAGGATAAATCTCAAATTATCCCTTCCGGGGTCACGCGGAAAATAATAGAACTAAAAAAATTTCTGAGACAAAATTAACAAAAAAAAAAATAATAATAATAATAATAACTTGAACTTCTTCTATACCGTTAATGACTAAAAAAACAAAACGTCAGTCAGTAAATTTACCGATATGGTGTTTAAAATTAAATAATATCTAGTGTATATTTTTAATTCTCATGACACGTTTGAGAATGGTCATATTAACCGAAACATATCATAAGAGTTTTTATCTATACATATAATAAAACCGTAAATCTGTCTCTGTCTGTCTGTTCACGCATCACGTAAAAATTACTGGACGGATTTTAATGAAATTTGGTGTGATGATAACTTATTACCTGGGTCAACATCTAAGATACTTTTTATTCCGGGAAAATGACTCATTCCCACGGGAAAATGGAAAAACTATTTTGGGCATCTACACACATTACGCCAATTTACATATTTCATAAAAAATTTCATAACTATAGTAACAAAAGTTGTAAATAAATTTTGTAGTTTGGAAAGTTTTCTGAATTTGAAATTAAAGAAAATGTTGCTAATTGTGTACCGAAAAATACAATAAATACACAATTGTCAATTTCGAGACAATTTAATGCATTTTGTGTTGCAACAAACTACAAATTGGAAAAAGAAACTACTCAACGTTTCGCGTGAACAACGTCACGGGTACGGCTAGTATTCAATAAAAGTGGTATTTTGCAAAGAAAATGTGTTTTTGTTTACTAATATTAATAATAAACAAACCTTGCGCTAGTTCGTGTATCCAAATTCGACGATTCTCTATATATATTGAAGATGTAAAAATTTTAAAAATAAATAACTCGGTAAAAATTGAACTAATTTGAACTGAGAGAGTTCATTTCGTTCACGCAAATGGAATGAATAAAATAAACAAATATGGGGGCTAGTGAAATCCATAAGATGTGTGTATACTACAGAATTTGAGAGTTGATTTTAAAAATGACAGACTGAACCACTCTAAAATAAGTTCGTATTTATTATATTGCTTAATAATCATTTATTTTAAATTGTTTCTTAAATTGTAATTATAAATCTGAATTACATAATTTGTTATTTATTAAAAAACTAACACTAACATCCAATTTGTAAATTTAATAAGTTAATTGTTTTATTAATATAACTTGCAGTGTTGATATCTGATCCAATTCCAAGTGTAAATGCTTTTTCTAAAATTGGAATTGCATTTTCTGAAAAATTTGAAAAGTCGCATTTAAATAAAATTATTTTAAACTTTCTGCGCGCGCTTCTTTCACTGAAAATATTTACCTTGCATACAAATAACAAGTTCCGGTAATCGTTCCAATGTTGTCACGACAATATCAATATTTGACGAGTCAAGGCAACGTAACGTTGCCGTGAATACTGTCGATGTGACTGAATCATCAACCGGATTGAATTTTAAATGTCTTGTTACCAACGTGTGAGCCAACGTGCGAATTGACATTGTAGGTGACATCATCAGTCGACATAATTCAGGAAGAATTGATTCTAATATCGCCGGTTTACGATTTGATAAATGATCGATTTCTTGTAGGGCCGAAAGAACATCTGAAAATTTATAAAATTATTACAGTTGAACCTTTTTTTATGCGGTCCTTTTTTGTACAATTTTTTTTTATGCGGTTTCTGAAAAAATTTTCATTAAAGTGCATAATGTAAATCAAAAGCAAGAGAAAGTAAGAAAATTAAACATTAACTATAATAACTTTCTTTGAAAAAATTAATTTTTTTCAAAGAAAGTTATGTTTTTTAGCATTTAATCAGTACATTGCATAAGAATATAAGTTATTGCATCATTCAGTTTTTTTACAGATGTATTTTTCAGAATTTTCATAATATTATAAAAATGAAATAAAACGTTCTCAAGTGTAAATTAATACTTTATCTTGTTTAGAGAAACAACTTCTAAGCAAATCTTAAGGTTTTGAAGTTATGTATTTTCGATAAAACTTTTTTATGTGGTCTCAATCCACTGCATTAAAAAAGTTTTTTTTACAATCTGGACCGAAATTTATTTTTATAGCTATTTATGAAGTTTTTGAATATATTTTTTTTTTGTGGAATTTTTTTTTATGCGGTCCCTAACTACCGCACAAAAAAGGTTTAGTTGTATAAGCTTGTTTGGGAGTTTACATATATACGATAATATTTTAGGAAAAAGTAGTTAAATCCAAATTTATTGCCAAAAAGTTTAAATTAATGGGGTTTAATTATTTTAAAAGTTTTAATTAGCGCAAAACGTAGTATCGAAAAAAAAATTGGCAATGATAAAATTCCCTAGCGACGAGTCGCGAAACTAACGTATGAGGGTACTTGACTGCAATTGAAAAATGATTCTACATGCTTTGTTCTTACGTATAAATTAGTTCATTTTTGTTTTTAAAAATCTTCAAAAAAACCATTGTTCAATTTTAAATGAACAAATTGGCGGGAAAAGCGACTTGGCGTAGTGACGTATGCAATGACGTCACGATTTAACTCAAACAGATGTCGCTTTCATTCATGTCAACACTTGTCAACATGGTTTCAAATTTGTACACAATATTCAGCAGTCATCATGCTCAGTTTTAGTGGTATTTAATATTTAAAACAAATTGATAAGGATATTTTACGTATTAAGTGACGATGTATTCCTTCCATCAATCCTTTTTGAGTGCAAAATTAATTGCAAACCAAAAAGTTCAAAATAAATTACAAAGAAAAACAACTTCTCTTGGTCAATTAGAATTGTAAAAATGTCACAATGAAAATGCAATTTGTCATAGACAATACGTAACTACAGTAATAAGATCTGCTATAAAAAATGACGTCATTTTCAAATATCACTACGTTTTTAATCATTTAAATGAAGGCTAAAAATTTATATGGTCTATTTCAGTTAAATTTAACCATGCTTCGTAACTTTGAATTTAAATAATTTCCGTTTTCTTGGCTTCATCTCTTTTATTGTTGCATTTATGTAAATTTTAAATTTGCAGTTTATTTTTAGAAAAGAATAGAAGATCGATTTGTTTCGAATATAAGAATTATTTAATTTTTTAACGAAAACTCATGATCAATTTTATCTGAAAAGAGGTATAATTTTCAAAATCGAATTTTTAAATAACTAAAATTGAATATATTTAAGGATAATACATAAAATTATTCAACATTTAAAACAAATTTTGAATACAGTCAAGTACCGTATTGGGCGTTCTAATAACAATTTTATAAAGTTTTTTCGGGATTCGAGTCATTTAATATATTATGTATGGACTCCCAGTCGACAAGTATGTCGTTGAAGCCTGTCTCTTCGTAATCCGAAAGATTTCAAAAATCTAGATTTCCGTATTTCTGCGAAATTACACGTAAAAATAAATTTATTTTTTTCAAATTTACCGTCTCCTTGTAACTTTGTTAAATTTGTAATTAACTGTTCCCAGTTGAGTGGTAATTGATCTTGTGTAGCTGGCGGAATAACAGCCACAAGTACATCTTCGCCATCTTCATCAATCATCATATCACCATCACTACGTGGCAATAATATTCCCGTCATTAGATCTCGTAATGAATTAACGTTTGAATGAATTATTTGTAAATCGCTAAACAAAACAACAAATAACGTTAAAAGTAGAATAATTTTGTTTGTTTTATATTCGCTCCGTGCATAAGGCTGCGGTTACACTGGATACGAATTCGTACGAAAATTGATTCGTACGAATTCGTATCCAGTGAACATCGTATTCGTATTAAACTGAACTGCATGATATCCAACAATGGATCCAGCTACCGAATCTAAAGCTGAATTCTGGAACTGCTTCGAAGAAATTCTTCAAGACTTGAACATATCGCAAGTCACATTCAATTAAAATGTTTTTGTTAGGTTAGGTTAGCTTTGTTATGTTTCAATATTTATTTAAAAAAGTATCTAATAATTTCCTTTGCCACCTCATTCCGCAATTTTTTATTTAACTTTCTGTTATGATGATATTTATATTTTTAATTATCGATTTACTAGTGCTGTCAAAATCATCAAACCACTGTAAAAACTACCCATTTCAGTATTTTTGTAATTTACAATACAGAAACTATTTTAGACATTTATTACAAATTACAAGTTCAAAAAATTTTAATAGAACCTACAGTGTTGCAATTTTTATACGCTAAAAACGCTGCGATCGATTTCATTACTCCCATTCAGTACTGTGCACGGAGCGAATTGACTGTGGAAGAAGTTACTTACTTTAATAAATGGGCATGTTTTTGTAAAAATTTCAATGCCCTCTTCGCATTATGATTTATGTATGTTTGCAATACGGATATAAAACGATTCAATAGTGGAACCAGTTCTTTAGCACGACCATAATTCTATTAAAAAAATAAATTCAGATGTGTATCAATAACAATACTGTAATAACTCAACTTGTAGAGACATCTCATGAAACATCTTGACATTGCATACAATGGAGAAGTATAGCAATTTTTTTTTTATTGGTGAAAATAAAAATTAAAACAAAATCGAGCGAGGACCACAGACCAAAGAACATTATATACTGGGTGAGTTTTTCGAGAGTTGCCATTTTTATTACAGCCAAACCGTTGATTTAATCGAAAAATTGTTCAAATAAGAGTTGTAGATATCGACGGGGGCAACCGATTGCTATAGTCAGGAGCTTTATAGCTCTTATGGTTTTCGAGCTATGATACAAACTTATAGATTTTTAAATGGGACTATATATTAATTTTTCGATAAAACTAATCTAATGCATTAATTAACAACATAAATGAGCAAAAAAATTTTTTACCCAAGTTTAATTTTTTAATTTTTCTTTAATTTATGAGCTAGACGGCAAAAATATGCATATGTACTTGAGGCTACTTCAACCGATAGTGTTTTTCTTGGTTACATTTCCATTATATCCAAGAAAAGAACCTTTTCCAGTACCATTTCTATCATAAAAATTTGGTTTTAATAGAAATGGCAACTCTCAAAAAACTCACATGGTATATCCTATAAACTCACTTTATCAATTTATAAATAAAGCACCCAGATACGACCAGTATACGACCTAATAGTATTCTTTAATATAGTAATTAATGCAATAACCGGTGGTATCCGTAGTAACGTTTTCAAGTAATTACTGCCAAAATATAATATTGATAATAAAATTTAATTTTCTTGAGAAGAAACTGTAAAATTTTGAAAGAAAAAAGTGGTATTTCCTTAAATCTCACTCGCCTTGTGCCGTTACCTGCCTCAAGAAAACTGCCTACAAACTGGCTTTACGCTTTGTCTAGTAGTATAATACAATAGTGTTTGTTGGTCTGTAGCGAGGAGTTTCAAAATATCTTTTTTTTAACTTTTGACGATTCATAAATATATAAAACGAAAATATTTTTTTAAAAAATATTAAATCCGTGGTAATTAAACAATTGAATTAAAAAAATATTGTATAAAAGACACTCGGTGTCCAATTGTGCGGATATTTGACGTCACAAGTGAATTTGAAATCAATCATTTCGCCTTAAATTTTGATCTTGTATTTCTCTATTATTTGTTAACGAAGTTCAACAATTTTTTCATCAGTTTATTAGTTTTGGTCGATACTTTAGTTAAATGCAATTACATATTACATTATCCGCACTACAAGACTTCTCCATTGACAATGATAAGATTCCCTAGCGACCAGTTGCGGAACCAACGTATAACAAACAATTTTCACATAACTCAGCGTTCTAATAACTATTTTATACAGTTTTTACGCAAATTGTGCGTATAATTATGTGATTTAAAGTGTGTTTCATTTTACGTTCTTTGGCGCCAAAATGCAACATTCTACACGACCATTTCACTATCCGTACATCCATTATGCGTAGTTTGTATGTGTTTGTATATTCATATACAGTCTACGTGAGAAAATTTATATTGTAAACAAAGATTTTTATGTAAACAAGTCTTAAATTTTTAACATATACAAGCGATTATTTTGAAAGTTAACATAAATATATGATAATAGTAATAATAAAAATTATTAATACACATATATATTATAATTTCCAAGCTTACAATGAGCCACTTTCTCAAAATATGTAGCAATTTGTCACCAGGGCGGCCACACAGGTAATTGGGATTACATCTCTATGATCGAAATTATTAATTTTAACCAAATTTAAATTGAGTCATTTTCTCAAAATATCTACATCTCTATGATTGAAATTTTAATTTAAAAATAAAAATTGCTATGTAACCGCATGAGAAAATTGTTTAACACCAGGGCGGCGACACGAGTTATTCGGAACTACATCTCTATAGTTGAAATATTAATTTTTAAAAAATAAACAATATTCCTAGGTAACCGAATTGGAAAATTTCGTTGGTAAAGTAGAATTAACAGAAGGTGATTTTTGGTTGGTTAAATTAATATCTCGATTATAGACATGTATTCCCAAATACTTGTGTCGCCGCCCTGGTGACAGATTGCTACATATTTGAGAAAATGGTCCATTCCACTTTAAGCAACAAAATTTTCAAATTCGGTTACCTAGAAATATTTTTTATTTTTTAGAAATTAATATTCCAACTATAGAGATATACTTCCGAATAACCCGTGTCGCCGCCCTGGTGTTAAACAATTTTCTTATGCGGTTACATAGCAATTTTTAAATTAAAATTTCAATCATAGAGATGTAGTCCCAACGTACCTGTGTCGCCGCCCTAGTGTCAGACTGTTACATATTTTGAGAAAATGGCTTAGAAATAAATATTATGTAGCTAGAAAATATTACTTAAAAATTTATTTTTATAGAAATATTTTAATTTTTATTAAATAAATCGTCTAGAGAAACATCCTGTATATGATTTCTCTAAGGGTACGACGTTTATGTATTGTCGTACGTTCATCCTGATGAAGAGGTCTTGTAGCATTTTTTACTGTCCCGTAAATGTCCAACAACGAAATCGCCGTAAAACTTTTATAAAACAATGAAATAACATTCAACCCGATACATTTATCACACAGCTGTCGGAAAGTATCTGTCACACGTTAGTTCCGTAAATGCTCACCATTGTCCTCAAAACAAAATTTCCTGGATTTTTCCAGCTTTCTAGACAGTATTTGTTAAAAATTTCTCACCGGGCCTGTGTTAACAAATCATGGTGGAAACAAAGCCTACCTTAAATAAACTGAAGAACGTATTCAATATATTTTCAAGCCCAATCTGATATTCGGGCATATACACGTACGGCTGTAACAATTCGACAATGCCCAATACTTGAATAAATAAATTTAAATGGTAGCGCGAACGAAATACGGAAAATTCTAAGTGTGTTCGTCCCTCTAGACTGGCGGCAATCATTTGTAACTGACGTAAAACTAGTACTGGATTAGTGGCGCACATTTTTCGCGCCATCAGTTCATATTCTTGTGAACGTTTTAACCAGTCTTTAATGTGTGGCGTCGCTGCGAGCGCGGTTAACAAACAGTGGGAAATTTTATCCAATGTACTACTGGAACTGTCTACAATAAATGTACGTTAAAATTAGAAATAAATCAAAATTAGTATTTTGATGTAAATTTAGCAACTCTTAAAAAAGGAAAAAAATTCGATAAGTGCTTGTTAGATACACAGTAAATCAGGATTTCGTAGTTCAATAGCAAGTTTTATTTCACAATTCTGAAGATAAAATATTACTTGCTTTTTTAATATTAAAATTAGCCTTCAATTTGTTTTAATGATTATCTAAACCTATCCTATATGAGTTCAAAAATTTCATAGTTTTTAAAAAAATGACACCTCTAAAACTGAGTAAGATTCGATAATGACTATTACAAAGTGGTCAAGTGCGGGTAAACCACATAATGCGATACCAGAAATGATGAATTCATAAGGATTTTGTTGTTAAAGCTACATTATCCCAGAAACGGTAGTGCAATCCAAATAGGACTATAGCCTAAAAGAAAAATCACATTTGGAAAATAAGTCAAAAAAGTCACATTTTTTGAACGAACGTATGGTTATTTTTACAGGAAAAATGAAGATTTCGCACGAAAATTGCCCAAAGTTTACCAACAGATCTAATTCATTCATTTTTGCAGCTATTAATTAAAGTTGAAAAAATTTAACTTGTCATTATGTATATGAAATTTTTTAGAAGCTTCAAAAACCATAATTTCAAAATTCGAAATTTGAAATTTGAAGCTGCTTATAGGTTTTCGATACCGCTTTTTTCACTTTTCACCAAATCGGGATTGTAAAAACAGCAGAAAAATTACATGTGAAAATTAAATTACATTTCCTGAAGGAATTTGGGAAGCTTGTATAGTAAAAAATGTTGAAAACCACTGATATGTAAAATCTATGTAATAACAAGATGTACTGCATATAAAATTTGATATTTTTCAATGGGCAAATCTTTACAAATTCGAAATTACAAACGATTTGATATTACGGGCCAAATTTTTGAAGTTTGCGGGTCGCACTTTAGAAAACTCTAAAACGTAAAATGCGCGTGAAAATTTTTATTTTGGGTGGAAAAAATGTTATCATTTCAAAAAATAAGTAAAAATAAACACTTTAATCGTGCTGAAACCACATGAAATAAGTACGGAACCTTAATTAATGTGTAGTTCGACATGCACTTGACGAAAGGAGGAGTATCGATAAGCTAAAAAAATTAACCCCATAATATGACAAAAAATTTAACTATATTTTTTTTAGATTTCTCATTATTTTTGTAAAAAATTACTTCGTATTCTTCGCAAGAAAAATCGACAAACTGTGGTCAAAATGGCTTTTTTTTGGAAAAATGTATCCTTTTTTACTATATCGAATTTTTTTTAGACATGAGTGCATATTTGTTGACGTCTAAAGAACAACATATAAAAAAATTACCATGCTAAAAAAAAAAATGTGTTCATGTCTAAAAAAAACTCGATGTAGTAAAAAAGGGTACATTTTCCCAAAAAAGCCATTTTGACAACAGTTTATCGATTTTTCTTGCGAAGAAAACGTAGTCACTTTTTAAATTGATGTTGTGTTAAGTTAATGTCCTGTATTTTACTAAAATAATGAAAAATATAAAAAAAACATATATAGTTAAATATTCTGTCATATTATGCGGTCAATTTTCTTAGCTTATCGATACCCCTCCTTTTATTCCCAATTTTATCTTTTTCCTCCGAATTGCTAAATTCATCTAGTTGTGAAACAAACCTGTTAAACTAATTCGCTTAAACAATTTATCTCGATCACATTGCGGAATATAGTGAATAATGCGCGGTATATGCATATACATAACTAACAAAAATTGTTCGGCAATCTTCTTCCTCAACAGTCTTGTACTTTCCTTAAACGGATGTTCCGTTTCCGTCGATGTGGAATCATCAATAATAATAATCGTTTCTACTTTATTATTAATTTGTTTCTGTTCTTCCGCTTTAATGATAAACAACAGATAACGGGTCACATACGATAGGGCGACCGGATTATCCGAAATACATTGTAGAAGTAACGGTATACGGAGCTCCGTACAATTGGCGGATGCTTTAACATCTTGGTTCGAGTGTTTTTCAATCAGGAAAGCTTCTTCCAACATATAATTCACCAAAGATTTCAACTAAAAGAAAAAAGCGTAGAAAATGATCGTAAAATACAAAACTAGCTTTAAGATTTCTATAAATCCTACCTCTGATTGAGACAACTCTAACATATCTTCCGTTTTCACATTTTTAGGAATATTTTTGTCCCTTCCTTGTAATAATTTTGGATTTCTCGAAAGTGCCCAGAGGAAATCTAACACTGCGGTTGGATCATACCTAAAAATATTAATAGTGAGTACGTTATGTTCTAAAAATGGAGTAGATTCTGTCGGGATATAAATTTTTAACGTGAATATACCGGCTGAAAGAAGTTTGAGGACACCTACGAATAAGTTTTTACAACTCACGGATTTCTGAGAATAACAGTTTTCTGCATAGGAACGTATGTTTAAAAAGGTTCATAAAAATTATAATTCAAAGCTACCAGTGATACTCAAATTTCCATCATTTTATTCAGTTTGAGTTTTAAAAAACCGAATTATTCAAATATCCGTTAGTTTCATCAACCGCTGAATTCAAACGATACCAAAATATTTAATTTTATTAAAATTAAATACGTGAAAAGTGCAAATACTTTTCAATAAATAAACAAATACAGCTGATGCGGTGTTTTTTTGTGCGATTTTTTGTATACAGTTTGTAAAAAATGGTCATTAAAATGCATAATATGAATCAAAATCAAGAGACAGTAAGAAACCTAAACATTTACTATAATAACTTTCTTTGATAAAAATACTTTTTAACAGCTTTTAAGCATTTAATCAATACATTGCATAAGAACGTAAGTTATTGCATCATTTAATTTTTTTACCGATGTATTTTTCAAAATTTTCATAATATTATAAAAATGGAATAAAATGTTCCTACGTGTGAATTAAGACTTTATATTGTTTAGAAAGGCAACTTCTATTAAAAATTGTGAGATTTTGAGCGTTTTGAGTTATGTATTTTCGATGAAACTTTTTTTATGCGGCCCCGATCCACCGCATAAAAAGTTTTTTTTACAATCTGGACCGAACTAATCTTTTTATAGCTATTTATGATATTTTTGTATATATTTTTTTTGTGCGATTTTTTTATGTGGTCCCTATCCATTGTACAAAAAAAGGATCAGCTGTATGTGTTAAATTATTAAATTAGTCGTTGTTTGGAATGCTAATCTTTCAATTTGCTTTTATTACACAACATATGAGACATCTTTATTCTAAAATATAAATTACCACCTATCAAACTCTTAAATAGTGTATGTTTCTTGGTTAAAATACTTAAAAACGTTTCTGATTAAATTTAGCCGTCTTATAGCGCCATCAAAAAAGTATAAATTTATATCACAGCTCGGAAACCACAAGGCTGCGGTTACATTGGATACGAATTCGTACGAAAATTGATTCGTACGAGCCCGTACGAAATTCATTCGTACGACTGTGTGGTTACATTGGATACGGAATCGTAATACGAATTCGTATTTAAATTTAAACTGAAAACCGTTAATACACATTGCATGATATCAAAAAATGGAGCTGCCGAATCTTATTTATTAGAATCATCGTTTTCAAAATTTCTAATTATAGAAAACAAACAATTCTGGGTAAACGATTATTTATCATTCATGTAGAGCAAAAAAAGCTGAGTTCTGGAATTGCTTGGAAGAAATTTTTCAAGACGAACAGAAATTTTTAGAGTGCTTGAACATGTCACAAGTCACATTCAATTATATTTTAAAATATACTGAATTTCAGCTTCAATATTTAGTTAATTAATTTTTCATTACACATACTTAAAATGTTTTTGTTAGGTTAGGTTAGTTTTGTTATATCGTAACATATTTAAAAATTATCTCAACATTTCCTCTGCCGTCTCATTCCACAATTTTTTATTTAACTTTCTATTATGATAGTATTTATGTTTTTGATCCCTTAAAGACCACCTTTGTTCAACAAAAATGATTATTTTTTTCTAAATCCAATATTTTTTTTTTTCGTACGAATTCGCATAAAAAAAAATATATATTTTGGTCGTATCAAAAAGTCGTATGAACTCGTACGAAAGAGTCGTAAGCAGTGTAACCATGCATGTCTAAATGTATGCATTTGTTTAATTCGTGTTAACTCAGATAAACTCGTACGAATTCGTACGAATAAATTTTCGGATGAATTCGTATAAAGTGTAACCGCTACCTAAGAGCTACAAAATTCCTGACTGTAGTAATCGATCGCCCCCAAAAATAATTCAATTTATTATTCGCGCCACGCTTCATATTCACGTTAAAATATTTAACAAAAATTGTCTTTTTAAAATACCGAGTGTTACAATCAGCTAACAAATGGCCAATACAACGATGCAATGTGGCCCAATTGGCCCTGTGCACTAACAGTGTCTGCAAATAAGCTCGATACACATTTGATCGATTAGTCGAAAACATCAAATCCATCTAAAATTTACAAAAAATATAAATTTAATCACAGCAATTAATAAATCTAACGTTTTTTAAACTTACTTGTAATTCAGGACAACTACCAATTAATTCTGGTTCGATTGACGCGAGCCAATCGACAAATAGACCGGCTGGTTCGAAATTCAAATTTAAATTCTTTAAATCGATCAATCTCTGAGCAAGTGCTTCTACAAGAATCGCGTTACTGTGTATGTGTAAACCTTGCTGAAGTAGTTTGCGTCCAACTTTCTCCAGTGTTAGGGCATTTGCATTTTTCAAAACTAATAATATAAATTTCGTATATTTTGTTTTGTTATGATTTGTAAATTTTACTTAGAAATGGGCGATTATGAACAATTACTTGAAATTTAGTAATTACAATTACATTAATTTGTAATTGGAATTAAGACAATTACTTTTACAAACTGTACAAGAAGTACGTACAGTCGTACGTTTTGATAAAATTAAATGTGCGTAACTATTTCTGTTCCCCTACTACCACTCTCTATTATATTGTTTGAAAACTGTCAGTTGATTTCAGTAAATTAATTCTTATTTATTTCTTTACTGGTTAATGTCAGAAACCAAAAACAATATAAATTTTTAAAACAGTATTGGGATGCTTTATTCTTTATCACTGTCTTTCCGAAATTTTGTTACTTAATTGCTAAAAAGGATGATTTACCTATCTCAGTTGTCACACACATTATTCCCTTCCAAAAATTTTCGATATCGATAATTGATTATTTTAGTAGTGTCAACATAATTTGCAAAATACGATAAAAATAATTTTCCCTTGATTTTTCCATCCTTCACTATCGAAAATTTTCGAAATACATCTAGCAATTTTAAATTTTAGGCTAGTGGATAATATCATGTAATATTAAATCCAAATTAATATATATGTATATATATAATACATATTAAGGGGGGAGTTCAAATAAAAAAGCAACTTTTTTATTTATGATTATTTTGCTTGTTGAAATTTTTTTTCAAATTAGGGAGGGTTTCAAATAGAAAATTTTGGTTTTGAAACATTCATTACTCTTCTCTGTGGGGGGAGGGGGCCCTTTTTCAAAAGTTTTTAAGCGTTTACAAGGAACACCATATCTCAAAAAGCAGTGAATATATTTAAAAAAATTTTATTATTTTATTCCTAAAGGACCTGTCCATAAAGCTGAATATGGGTTTCAGGTAATTTTAAAAATTAACTATAAAATTGTAATCCCAAATTTCTAAAAATTATAAAACTCAATTTTTTATTTAAAAAAAATGTTTAAAAATAGTTAGAATTGTTCAAATGGAAAAAGCATACTCCACTTTATGCGCAATATGTTTATGAACAAAATTTTAAAAAAATTAAGTCTCTATCTTTTCTAGAACTTGAGATATGATTTTCCTTGTCGGTAAAAACAACTTTCGGGAAACGGTAAAATGACATACAAAGCAAAGTTGAAAAAAGCTAATCAACTTTGAGAAAATACGTCTACAAAGACATACAAATAAAAGAACATTATCTCAGTGCATACTATAACTCATGTACATACCAAAACTAAATATTACTGATCAAATCGGGAAGCGGGGGCGTTAGCGTTGTCTGCAAAGGAGCAGCAACTTGGCTGTGCAGCGGCTCACAAATAAATATTTTTCTACTTGAAAAAAAATTTTTTTGGTCATGTTTTATATATCACCGTGTTTGTAAAGAACCACAGAATTGGCCGTTATTATTAGCCGTTTCTGGCGTGAACTCCCCCCTTAATAGTATAATAAAAAAAATACCCTCACCGCAGGTAGCCTATATTTTGAAAGACATTTTTTTCTCCAAATACAACTAAACCTTTTTTTGTGCGGTCTTTTCTTGTGCGGTTTTCTTTGTGCGATTTTTAAAAAAAATGGCCATTAAAATGCATACAGCCCAACCAACATAAGGTTGCCGGTCAGATGCGCAAATGAAAGAGTACGACAACAAGAATTAAACATATAACATATGTATATGCATAAAAGTGTGATAGAAGTTGTGTTTGTCTACTGCGCGTACAACCTTCACCGGCAACCTTATGTTGGTTGAGCTGTAATATGAATCAATGCATAATATTAATGAACGTAACGTTGCCGTGAATACTGTCGATGTAACTGAATCATCAACCGGATTGAATTTTAAATGTCTTGTTACCAACGTGTGAGCCAACGTGCGAATTGACATTGTAGGTGACATCATCAGTCGACATAATTCGGGAAGAATTGATTCTAATATCGCAGGTTTACGATTTGATAAATGATCGATTTCTTGTAGGGCCGAAAGGACATCTGAAAATTTATAAAATTATTACAGTTGAACCTTTTTTATGCGGTCCTTTTTTGTGCAATTTTTTTTTTTATGCGGTTTCTGAAGAAATGTTCATTAAAGTGCATAATGTAAATCAAAAGCAAGAGAAAATAAGAAAATTAAACATTAACTATAATAACTTTCTTTGAAAAAATTAATTTTTAATGGTTTTTTAGCATTTAATCAATACATTGCATAAGAACATAAGTTATTGCATCATTTAATTTTTTTACAGATGTATTTTTCAAAATTTTCATAATATAAAAATGAAATAAAATGTTTCTACGTGTAAATTAAGGCTTTATCTTGTTTAGAGAAGCAATTTCTATTGAAACTAGCCGTATGCCCGATGGGATTTCCCACCGACAACATCTTTTTATTAGGTACTCACTTTCTGCTCACTTTTAATGTTTTTTAAAAGCTTAAATCAATATCCACGTTTATAAATTCAAAAATTATGGACGTCCCATATGAACTTTCATTTTCTGTTTTAACGCCTTAGGGAATAAATTTCCAGAAACAACTGACTTTTATTTATAAATAGAAGCCTAAACGCCAATTTTCATAACTCCTGTGCTTAATTTTGTTCTTCTAAACCCAACAGTTGAGGTTGTGCGTTGTTTGTCAAAGTTAAAGATTCATTAAATAAGATATTATTTTAAGTATTGAAAATATTTAAAGTTTTAATTACTTTGTCAATTTCACGAAAAATACTATTCTTTTTACTTAACGCGTTTCAGCCCTTTCGGCCATCGTCAGAGTACAAAGTATTCGACCATCATCAGAGTATTTTTATTCTGATGATGGCCGAAAGAGCTGAAAACGCGTTAAGTAAAAGGAATAGTATTTTTCGTGAAATTGACAAAGTAATTAAAACTTTAAATATTTTCAATACTTAAAATGAAATTTCACAAAGTAAATCTCCATAGTAACATATTTTTATATACCACTAACTTCAAAAATAACGAATTTGCCTACAAATTTCCATCCCCTATTAAACCCACTTAGGGGACGAATTTTCAAAAATCCTGTCTTAGTGCTCACCTACGTTACATAGGGAATTCCTATGCAAAATTTCATTCTTCTAAACCCAACGGTTTAGGTTGTGCGTTGTCTGTCAGTCAGTCAGTGTTAGAAATTTATTAAGTAGATTGTGAGGTTTTGAGCGTTCTAAGTTATGTATTTTCGATGAAACTTTTTTTATGTGGTCTCGATCCACCGCACAAATTTTTTTTTTTTACAGTCTGGATCGAACTGATCTTTTTATAGCTGTTTATGATATTTTTGAATATATTTTTTTTTGTTCGATTTTTTTTATACGGTCCCTATCCACCGTATAAAAAAAGGTTCCGCTGTATACACATAGGGTCCCAAAGTAAAAATTTCGGAAACCTTATAATTTTATTTGCTGTATGTATTACACATACAAGTTAATTTGAACCCACTATTTACCCACTAATCAAATTTTACGTACTAATTATAAGTTAACCCTTTGCCCTTATAAGACATGTACAGCATGACAAGGTGGTTTGTCCATTAACTCTACCATATTTAAAGGTGTTTTGTCTGTTGGATCATAAGACATGTACCACATGACACACTGAATGTTGAACTGTAATGACTGCTCATACTTCACATTACATGAATATTTTATTTAATAACAGCAAACACAATCATTTGTTAGAAAAATTGTAAATAAAAAAATACAAAATCACGTTGAATTATTTTTTTAAAATTAAAAACTAATAAAAACAGCATTGAGGACGTATTGGGCGCATTTAGTATTCAACTTTGGGGAAACAAGGTTAGAACGTCAAAAGAATCCGTCAAAAAAAGAACGTCGGTCGTTGTCATGTGCTACATGTCTTACCAGCCTATTTACAACTCACTTTTTTTTTGCTTGAGTGCAAAGAGTTAATATTAGTCAATATTTTCATTAATATCATTCATAATCGCCCACTGTTAATTTTTACTCAACAATACATACCTGTATTAAGATCATCTAGGTCCAAATTTTGCGTTTTAACAAATAATTCAACTTCATTCGATTCTTTTGTGTCAAAATTACCGAGAAAATGTTGTAATAATAACGTGAGCGAATTATTTCGATCTTTAATATATGCATAGATGATTTTTAATGAATCTATCAACGGAGACATGAGACGTTCCGATGAATTTGTGAAAAATATTCTCAATAAACGCGTGAAATAATTACAATTTTCTAGTATCGATTGACAAAATGCTGGCGAATTACTATTTATAGCAATATAGTTTACAACCGTTTTTACGGCTGTATTTAATTTCGATTTCGTTCTTATTTCTAACGCCAAAGTTTTCAATAACGATCGAAAATCATTACTAATATTTCCCTGATATTCAGTTTTAAGGAAGACAGCATTCAAAAGTG
The DNA here is from genome assembly GCA_035578155.1 of Brachynemurus nebulosus. NCBI lineage: Eukaryota > Metazoa > Arthropoda > Insecta > Neuroptera > Myrmeleontidae > Brachynemurus > Brachynemurus nebulosus. The sequence continues at coordinate 8,895,164 of JAPWDM010000005.1, read as the reverse complement.
TCGTTATCAATTGCGGATTGATATTCAGACGACTGGCAAAGCGATTTTCTGGCAACGCTTGACGCCGATAAACGTATTTGAATCGATTATCATCAAGGGACGGTGGTTCGTGTAGATGAAGCGCTTGTACGAACACTTCCCCACCAACAGCGCCACGTCGTCTCTGTACTTCAACTAACTGAGCCATATACGTTTTATCAAGCACCGCTTCAGCAACAGCAACTTGATCTTCCGTTACCGCCACATCCAATGCATGCAATAATTTACTCATTGACGCAATGGGAATCCCAAACGATTGTACGAATAACATTAATTTGGACTGTTCAAGACCGGCAAGCGCCGCGTCGACCAATCGTGGCACATTTGAGCGTATCATGCGCAATTTTAACCAGTCGGGTATGTAGAGCAATTGTTCGTGAGTATCAAAAGCGTACGCTTTTGGTGGTTCACAATCCAATGGGAACCATTGATCCAGTAAATTTTGGTACTGCACTTCAGATTCAGGTACTGGGCCATACGTCAATAAAATGATAATAGCATGAATAACTAACAGTTGTATAATACATTCATCGCCGTTTGCCCATTGCACGATCACTGGCTCCTGACACTCGGTCAATTGATACGATCCGCGCACTTCTTTAGCTTTCTCTAAAAATGCGTCATATATAACAATACATGACGATAAACTTTTGGCAGCCGATGGATTATTTTCGTCAATCGATGGTAAAATGGCGGCAATGATTGTACTTCTTTCAACAATTAATTGTGCTAAATCCTATTAAAATTAAAAAAAAGGAATCTTTGTATTTTTTATTTTATAGATTTGTAAAATAAAAACACAATTTTTTTTTTTTGTTTTAGGGGCGCGGCTTAACAGTAAGCCATCTGGTGGCGAATGGAAAAAACTATTGCGAGTAGGCTAAAGTAGACAACTAAAGAAATTGTAACAATTTAGAATTATCCATTTTTATTTGAAAATAAATTAAAGTAAAAAAAATGTTTTTTAAGAAAAAGCTTTTATTTAAAAATGGGCTAAAAAAAATAAAATAACTTTTGAGTGAAGTTTGAAGCAATATGCAACATAATTTATAAAAGCTTGAGGCGTTATCATTAATTAGGTATTTCTGTTTTGGATATAACTGTAGCTATTTTACTTTTCAGTATTTACCAAACTTAATTAAACGCCTCAAGCTTTTATAAATTATGTTGCGTATTGCTTCAAACTTCGCTCAAAAGTTATTTTATTTTTTTGAGCCCATTTTTAAATAAAAGCTTTTTCTTAAAAAACATTTTTTTTTCCTTTAATTTATTTTCTACTTTTTAGTCTGATTACAATTAATTTAAAAAAAATAAATTAAAGAAGTAATTTTTTTACCTATATTTTAATCGGTTAATTTACCCTAATCAGACATAATTATGGAAACAAAAAATTGCAATGTAAAATCGATGAACAATATCTGACAATTCCAAATGTCAAAAAGGTGCTGCCTAAATTTTGATTCCAAGATTTAATCTAAACCGACATACTAACATAGCAAGTTAAATAAAAGCTTTTAATAACAATAAATTATTATGAAAAAATAATACAAACTTTCTAAAAAAACATCTTAATTTGAATTCTGCAAACTACACAACACAAATTTTGTAAATTTTGTGAACTGTCAAAACCGAATAATCAAATCTTGCCTACAGGCAATAGTTATTTTTTTAATCACTAGTTCCTGCAGTACTAAGAACACTATTGCTTTGATTCAAAGAAGGGTAACTGCGTGTGTATTAGTCACACGGATATTAAAAGTAATAACATGTAAACAAGTCTTATCCAAAAAAATCATTATACATATACAGGGTGGAATTTTATTAACTCTTACACCTTCCGGTGACTTTTGATAAAATTTTATCCGAGGATTTAGAACGGGATTTGTTGGAAACAACATAGCTCTTTTATAAAATAATATTTACAAAAACTTAATTAATTAGAAATCTGCTTGAATAATATACAATTTTCCCATAAATAATAGATGACGCGAGCTGTATTAATTTTGTGTTCTAAAATATACTAAGAATAATATTATTTTATAAAAAAAACTATGTTGTTTCCAATAAATTCCGTTCTAAACCATCGTAAAATATCAAAATTCACCAAAAGGTATAAGAGTTACTGAAATTCCAGCCTGTATAATATATAATGGTTTGTTTACATTAAAAATATTTTGTATTTTTTTCTTTTTATATCCGTGTGACTAATCCATACGCAATTGCCTTTCCTTGAATCAAATCATTAGTGTATTAACCAATTTAATTTTAACCCCTTTATAGCCTATTCACATTTTCCAGTCCAATAATCCAGTGAGTTAATCCAGTTCAGTGCTAGATTGGATCATATCGTTTACATTATTCCAGACATTCAATGGTCCATTCCAGTCATTCAATTTAATCCAGCATTGAATTGGCCGTCTACACTATTCCAGTGGCGCTGGAATGGGCTAACTGGAATGAAAAGTAAACCGTCAATACAGTCACTGGACTGGATTGTGCATTTCAGTGCCGGTCTACATTATTCCAGTGACATTCCAGCGCTGGTTTCAATCACTAGACTGGAATGCTACTGGAATAATGTGAACGGGCTATTAAGCACATGAATTTTTTTTTTAAACTCAAGCTGTCACAACCTTCATGACAGGCTAGAATATATAATTTTTAATTGGAAACCACAAGCTCTGGTGACAGACTGTTACTAATAATCCCTAATATTACTACATAATAATATACATGTCATTTTCTTGTAAATAAAAAGTTGAAGGAATCGATAAATACTTTCTTGCGGTCAAAATGATCAGTTTTTATAATGACATTTTATCATAAAATTAAAAAAATCATCATAGACGACATCAAATTGATAGTGTTATGTATACATTAACGCTCGAAGCATTTTCGATTTTCGATATGCTGAATGAGCTAAGAAAAATTGTGTTTTTTTGACAAATGATGAAAAAACTTACATAAACAAGTTCGGACATTTCTGCGAAAGAATCAAAACACGAATGTTGTTCTAAAAATTGAATATAATTGCTGATATAGTTTGGATCAGTTTCCGTTTGGCACGCTTGACGTAACGCAATGATAATTTGGGGCCGTACAGCTTCAAAATGTGGTAACGTAGCCAATTGTCGCATTAACCAACTTTCACTGCAAAAAAACAAATATTTAAAATTTTGTAAAATTAATGATTTATAAATTTCATACCTATCATCACAGTGTTCCGTTTCCATTCCATCTTCATCCAGAGGTTGCAAAACTAATTTGATTCCCTGCGAAAAAAGCAAAAATTTAATATCATAACAAATGAAAAGAATACAAAAGCAACAAAAATTCAAAAACCTTAATTGCTTGAACTCTGCTTGAATAATGATTTGATCCAAGACGACGTAGAAAATATTCGAGAACTTCACACGCAGCGGCTGCTGAATACGCTCGACTTGTCAATAAAGTGTGCAAATGTGCAACCAATTGCGCATGTTTCTGACGAAATATTCGATCAGACTTTTCATTATGATGATTTAAGCCCGAGCTAAGTAAAAATTCACATAGACACTGAACCGGTAAATGGCTAAGCGCGCCTTCGGAATTTTGAACTAATTCAGCCAACCACGGCATGTGTTGGCTTGGACCTTGACGTTGGATAATGTCCAACAAAAAGTCCGGACGTCGAGAGCGACACAATAAATGGCCTAATCGATGAGAGGCATTTAACGAGCGTAATTGTTCGAGTACTGTGGTCGGAGGTCGACGTGAAATTCCCATCGGTGACATTGTTATTAGCTGAGAAAAATAAATTCAATAAAAATCGTAGTTGACTTTGAATTGGCGACGCAAAGATTACACGAGCGCTCCTGGTTTTTTAAATTAGAAGCTGTATCAAGTAAAAATCGTTTATTTGTCGATAGAAAAATGTACTATACAAATTATGCACGGATTACTAGATTTTATATCACCCATTATTAATCGTATACGTATATTTTTACTTGATGCTAGTTCTAATTTTATCACCAGAGGCGCGAGTGAGAATCTTTGCGTTGCTAATATATATTGCAATTCTCACCTGCGGTAGCAGCAAACTGTTGGATTCATTAATTGTAATTTTAGTACTTGCTGCCGCTAAATGAGATTCAAATTCTAAAATTTGTTGTTTTTCTAGCGCTGCAATTTGTAATTCTTTACTTTTTAATTCTTCATAATTTTCACACATAGCCATGGTGGGGGGTGGGTAAGTAAAATGACTGAAAAGTTATTTTCAACAGATCAAAAATAAAGATTTGTACCAAAAATGAATGTCTTTTTGTCAAATTTCAAGTGTAAGTTATGGCTGCTTAAAAATTAGAAAATGTTCTTGGTCGAATGACGACTGCTATTCTAGTTACATAATATAATAAATTCTTAACACTTACAATTATTGGATTAATAAACACATAAGGAATACCATAAAGTAACACTCAAATATATATATACTTATTAGATTCCTTTTCAAAATAATACTTATGGTTTTGACGGGAAATTTGAGATAAATTTATCAAAAGCAAAGTAAATAAGGTTATACATTAAAAAAAATACCCCTGTCATAGCATCCTGCGTAACATAGTGAATTAGTCAGTTTCACTCAAAAAATAGTTAACATAGAATAATGGTTCAAAAACCTGTCGTGTGTAATTTTTTTCGCTCTTTGGGTTGGTGTAATAAAAATTTTAAAAAGCTTGAGACAAAAATTTAGTTTTAATTTTTCTTGAAAACTTGTTTACTTAGAACAGTGGTTCAAAACCTGACGAAAAAGGTTCAAAAAACTTAGTTTTGGGAATCGAACGGGACTGGCTAACGAACTTATCCAAAATTTTCGGACTTCCAAGGTTTTCATTAGATTTCGTAAAAATAGGATGTTACATTCGAGAGTTATTGCGTGGACACGAATACATAAATTTTAGCAAATATTATTTTAAAGTTCCAGGAACCTCAAAACGAATTTTTATCACAGTCCCTGTCTTAAATCTCACCATAACACCTGCTGTAACAGCTTAACTTTTCTAATGATTAAGACGAGTTAACTCGTCCTGCAATATGGCGGCTCACAATGCTTTGATATAATTATATATTCACTAGAGTCCCTATAATAAATAGAATCGTGACATGTTTGCTGAACGCTCATTGGTTCCGGCATTTTCTGTCCAAAGTTTGCGTAAAATACATTGGAAATAAATTAAATATTAACAAAAATAATTTAGTTTAACCTAGAAAGAATAATTTAATTAAAACTTTTTAACTGTTCATTAATTCATAACTTATTAACAATAATTATGTATTCAAAAATATTTACTGAAATAGGTGATAATTAATTTTGAAGCTTCCCGCTCTCTTTTGGACAGAAAATGGATGAGATGTCACGACTCTATTTATTATAGGGACTCTATATTCACTGATACAAGTACGCCATCTGTGACAGATTTTTCGGAATACGGTATAATAGTAAGTAACTTTCTATTTTACCAACATAGTTTAGTATATTGTTTTGTAAATTCCTAGGGTCATTTTTTTGATGTTGGCATCTCTGATTTTCTTTCTTTTTTTGTAACCTTATCTACTGTACTTGTCACTGGCAATAAAATCTCCGGAATTTTGAGACAAAATTTAAAATTAAGTTAATTTGAAAATTTAAAATTAAGTTAATTGAAAAAAGGTTACTTCTTTTTTAAAAATTGATTTTAATATTGGGGACTTTTTTAAACTGGTATTAGGAAATAAATTTTTTTTTTAAATTATCTGTATTATCTCACGTTATCTGTAATAAGTAAAATAGATATAGGACAAATCAACAGTCTGACGTCATTTTAACAAAAAATTAGACGTAAAATTTTAAGTTACTATAGTTGCTCTAATATAAAAATAACAAAAAGAAAAAAGGAAAAAGACAGAAAACTAAATATGTCTAATTTTGCTTCATTTGTTTGATAACGTCAGACCAATTTTAGTTGACCTACAAGACGTAAAACTTACTTAGTAATACACATTTCCATAAAAATTCTTAACGTTGGATACTTCTCCCAAGCAGCGCTTCCAAACGTTATTGGATTGTGTGCCGCCAATATAAGTAACATTATCCAGCCTTTCCAGTATAAATTAGATATTGCTAGCTGTGGTGGAGTATATCTAAAAATAAAATAATTAGTAACGTAAAAGCCCCTATACCGGAACATTATTTTTAGGTGTGTAATTAAACTGGCTTATAAAAATTGACAAATAAATTATACACCCATTTTTTTTTTTAATAAGCATGAAAGAAAGTTTTTTTTTAATCCAATGAACATATTTTTAAAAAAATACAACCCAAAAATTTTTATTTATTAAAGTTTTTCTTTTGCAAAATGTTGACATCTATATTCAAACAAAGAATGACTAATGACACTAGAAGTTGGGAACCGGTATGCAAACAGACGTGTAATATGAGTAATATGACACATAGAGTGACATCTAGACGATAAAGTAGGAAACAGAATGGTTTAAGTATCAGACGTAAATAAAGGATCAAAATACTGCATTCAACAAAAATTGTTTAATATATATATATCGTCGGTTTGGTGCGAAAACTCATTAAGTAACATTTTTAAGTTTCAGAGATAAATGGAAATGAAAAATTGTTGATTATGTTTGCTTGTCCAAAATGTTTAAGCAACAGATCTGTTTGGTTTAAGTTGTTAATATCGCTAGAGATATAAGAAAATCAAAATTTTAAATGAGATTTAGTAAAAAAAATTTTCAAATGTGTCTCACAAACTTTGTTTTTCTGAATAAAAATACTGCAACTGAATATACAATGACATTTTATTTAAATGAAAATCATATTAACTTATAAGTTAACAAAAAAACATAACTCTAGTAATTGATCTAAATATAATATTATAAGAAAATTTTGTAAAATAAACGTTTTAGAATTTTATTTATATAAGCAAACTCAGCATTACAAAAATATTAGAGGCACTACTTTTTTTATAGACCAAAATTACAACAGTTAATCTTCAACTTCGCCATCAGTACTATCCTGTACTGCAGGATCCATTACTTTCTCCATAACAGAAGCACTCGATTTTATATTTTGGTACCATAAATGTAACCCCTCAGGAATAATCTTCTGAATTATTCCTGGAAATGGATAATAATTTATCCATTTACGAACATTCAATTTTAATCTTGTTAATTAACAGTATCACTTTAACAATTCAAAAATAATTAAACTGTATGAATATAACAAAGTAAACCGAACGCATCAATTTATTACTTAACACTATTTATATACCTAGAATAACAAAACTTTAAATAAAATAATATGAGAAAAGGAAATTATAAAAAAACAAGTTATAACTTGTTTGTTATTTTGCCTGGAAAATGGCCTAATGAGTTTTATATCGCATATTTCTAATATTTGTTGTAGTATTTTGTAATGCAAAAAGTCAGTAAGTGACTTAATGATTTTTAGTTCTACAACAAAATGGTAAATATTAAAAAATGATTATTTGCAAACGCAAAATGAAGAAATCTAGTCGTCGGATCATCTACTGAGTATTATCAATCAAAAGAGAAAATAAAAGTCAGCTGAAAAATATAAAAAACCCATTTTTGAAAAATTGTCACTTAATGAGTTTTCGCACCAAACCGACGATATATATATATATATATATATATATATATATATATATATATATATATATATATATATATATATATATATATATGTATATATATATATATATATATATATATATATATATATATATATATATTCCTGTAATTAAGAAAACGTTAAATGCGAAGTGAATTTAAATTGAAAAATAATCATTCTATTAATAATAAATTTTGTTATCAGAGGTTTCCTTCAGAAATAACTTCATTAACACTTTCAGTCCTATGGCTTCGGCATCCGAAACCAAACAAAACATCCCCAGAGGCCGACCGCGATCAATGATTTTAATTGATTAGTTGGTTACGCATTATGTGCGATGTTTATCATCATTTATCATCATCACACGGATGTGTTACTACTCACACAGATACATACCAACACACACTACTCTTTTGGTTTCTATGTATAAAAAATTTTAACAATAAACAAAAAATACATAAAAAATATACATAATTTACATATATTTTTAAATAAAATTGATTTGAATGTCAGTATATATGTAGTATGTACGTATCACGTACGTACATTTACAGCGTTTACAGTTTTACACATACATGTTGAACTGTGTTGAATCTATTCAGTGTTTGAATCATTTTATTTTATGTATTTGTTTATATAAAGTTTTTTTTTAAATATTGCCGGCTTCCGAGGAAGTTTACTATGAAAGTGCTCGGGCCTCATAGTGTTAATATATAAATGTCAAAACTGTTCTGACATATGATCGCGTTCCGGTATAGGGGCTTTTAAGTTACTAGTCCCAATTTGGTAGAAATTTTTTTTGACGAAAACTTACCCCACAGGTAAAGTTATATTCTCCGGATGATGATAAGTACATAAATTAAATATTAAATCGATAATATCCAATTTATCAAACTGAAGCATCGATGTATTTTCTTGCGTTTGAGCCGCTGCTCGTTTGACCAACGGATCACAAAAGTCTAACGTCTCCATCGGTTGTAACGGATGATCCTAAAACAAGTGCACCAAAAAATTTCACCCAAATTTCTATATGCGCAGATTAAAACAAATGAATTACCTTCGATAATCCAATCAAAAGTATTCGGATTAATGTACTTTGAGACAATGGTACTTCAGTGCAAAGACGCATTAAAATATTACGTTCATTCTCGGAAGGCCACATATCATGCTTACAATAATTCTCGACCGGATCTAATAATAAAACTTTTCGTAAATTCGAAATAAAGTCTTGCGCATTCGGACGATATATGCGCACTGTGTCATGTAGCCACCATAGAGCGTCACTTTGAATTTTTGAAACTTGAGTCTGAAATTTCTAAAATCATAATTAATTTATTCAAAATCTGTTCTCAAACATCTCACGCCCAGTCATTTTTGGGTAATGGAGAGATGATTTACAATTTACACTACGAAATTCTAATTACTACAGAGTATTTTATTTAAATACAGTAGGACACCATTTACAAGAACATCACTTTGAGAAACTTCATGAGAACATTAGCTTGGTTATCATTTTTATAATCTCTACCGCAGTTTTGACAAGTACAGACTTATTTACTAAATTTATGCGCAGAAAACCATAAATAAAAAATTTGGGGGGACAGGTCTACCCACACCGTCAATTTCCCATTGGGTGTCCTTAAAGACTAGAGACTACTGCATATAAATAATTATTTTTTCATTTCAAGGGGCTCCTTCCCCCCGAATCACCGAAAGGGGCTTTGCCCCATGCCCCCACTGGGTGGGGGGGGAGCTTCGCGCCCTTTATCTCGTGGCGGACTCCACCCTTCATTAAACAAATGATATCATCATCCATTCTCGAGAAATGCGAAACCATAAATATTTCACAAAAAGTTTTTAATTTCATTTTTTATTATAAAAAACAAATCAAATCCAAAGCTAATCCAAATTTGCTGAAAACTTCATTTTTTAATTACGCATCTAATGAAATTAGTCCGAAGTTGATACCACCATTTGTTCTCAAGATATGCGAGATGAAAAAAATTCACGAACGAACTAACGAACGCACACACAGACATCACGCTAAAAATGATGAATTCGGGTTCTAGTGACCTTGAAACGTGAAGATATGTCCAAATTAGCGATTCATAAAATCGAACCCATTACAATAACTTCCAATGGGAAGTTAAAAATGCACCAAGTGCGTGTTGAACACGCATTAAGTCAGGATTTCGTAGTCAATAACTAGAACTTTCAGTAAATATTTCTTGCTTTTATTTAATGTTATAATTAGCCTTTTATTTGTTAGTAATTTGATTATCTGCACTTTTTATTTTCTATATGAGTTAGTTTTAAAAGAAATCAATAATAGTTTTAAAAAAAAATATGGCTGCCCCTGTGTAATTCAATGGTTAAGTATGAGTAGACTACCTCTATGAGAACGGAAGTCATGGATCTATTAGGATTTCGTTGTTAGAACAACGAAATCCTAAAAACGACACTAATCAATTTCGTAAGATTCGATAACGCTAATACGATGACAGACATGACGAATTTATAAGGATTTCGTTATTGTACTATGAAATCCTAATGAAAATAGTTCTATCTGGAATAGTAGGGTATACAAAAATTAGAGATGTAACGATACTTAATTTTGCCGATACGATACCGATTATTGTAGTAAATAATCGACGATACCGATATCGATGCCTCAGTAGAAAATAAATCAAATAGAGTACTTGACTGAAGTTAAAAAAATATTCTAAAAGCATTTTTTTCCATATCAGTTAAGTGATTTTTTTATTTTCGACAGATTGTGAAAAAATCATCAAAAAAAAAAATAATAATCCTACAATTTTAAATGAGAAAAAGGCGGGAAAAACGCCTCACTATAGTGACGTCACAGTTTGAAGCAACTAAACGTCAATGTCAATATTTATAACCTCAAAACTTTGATTATATTCATAAAATGTCAAAGTAAAAGCAAGTATTTATTAGAATTCTGGCCGATTATTATTACTATATATATATAAGCTAATAAAAATATTTAAAACACAATTTCACCTCACCGATGAAAATTATCAAAATCGACATATCTAGCTACAAAATGTTACGTCATATTCAAGAAATGTCGCGTTTTCACTAATTTGAATATTTGTTGAAAAATGGCGATTTTCAAAATAAAATTTCTAAACAGTTATCAAATTTTTTTAAGTTTCATCATTAAAATTGGACATATGTAATGATAATGCATACAATTATTTAACATTTGACACAAATTCTAAATACAGTCAAGTACCGTATTATATGTACATCGGGCGTTTATATACATAAAATTTACCTATATTTAACAGAGACTCGATCTTGTGGGAGGTGTCAAAAAAAATATCAAATCAAAATTCAAATAAAATATTTGTTACTCAAAGTAATAAACCGATACATAAAGTCAGTAATTAAAGTTTACTTTTGATAGATTTCTGTTAAGAAAGCAAAGTTTTTTCAAATTATTTGCAGATTTGTATGAGGCCTGTGGTTGAAAACTTTTCGATTTTTCGCTTCCCGAACTGTGTGATATCGGCTGTATTCTAATCGGCGATGCCGATATATCGGCTTGCCGATTATATCGGTATCGGAACCAGTATTGTGACATCCCTAAAAAAAATTTTAGTAACTTGCAGGAAAATTTTCTACTTCTATTATTAAAACAGTGAAATTCCGTTTGAAAATGGGAACGCTACGTTAAAAACTCAAATTTCTGTTGACTGAATAAAATTACAATTTTTGTAGTAAAAAGACGCCAAAGACGTCATCATGATTAATTTTAACTTTTTTTAAAATACTCTTGGACAAAATTGGTGCTTTACTGTATTTACTATTTTTAAACGGTAATTTGTTACATTCAGAGATAGGAAATCTTGAAAAAAATATATTAAATTTCTTAAAATTAAAAAGCCATCACTGTAATACTATTTATTTAGTACCTGCAAAGTAGGAAGTTCTTTTTTCTCGCCTCGTGCAACAAGATTTGCCGCTTCTCTAACCGCTGGTGACACCGCGAGAAACATACACAAACAAATCAAATCGGCAATCGACACAAACATTCGATCCTTAAATTCAAAATCACGTATTGCACTGGTAGTTTCTTTTCGCTCCCGAATCAACGCATGACAAAACACATACATATCGATATCGTAACGTAAAACTCGCACAATTTCACGTAACAGAGCTCGAAGTGGACGTAAATAATCATCTTTGTTCAACAGTAGTTCCTAAAATTTATTTGAATCAACAAAATCAATTAAATAAATTGATTAATAATATAAAAACTGTTTATCTACCAAAAATATTTCGGCTAAAACATTTGCAGCATGTTCTGGTGAGGTTTGGAAAATAACGCCTATCATTAACATATTGTTTGGATTACGAGCATTGGATAATTCATTATAAATTGTGTGTTTCAAAACAACCGGCAAGTTCTGTTCATGTGACGCAATTATATCTCTGGAAAAAAACAGTTTTTTTTTTTAGTACATGGAATAACGGGGTGTATATAAATGAAGAGGTGGATACCAAAAGGCGTTGTCATTTTTTGCAATTTTTTAGGAAATGTAAAAAACTATCTAGTTAGGGAAATGTAGTAACCTGTTTACATTGTTTTAAAGATCTAGATAATTATTGATGTTATTTATTGGTTTTTATTTATACATATAATTTTCAATGAATTATATTGAAAATACTTTTCAAAAAGGCACTAAGTTATCTGACTTAGCGCCCTTTTGAAAAAAAAAAAAACCTTGAAACAGTTGGGTTAAGTTGGTTAAAATAAACCTCGTTTGTTTAAGTACAGATATATTTTATTCAAAAAAATTATTTTAAACAGTGCATTATTAGCAATATTTCATGTGTATGACATAATAGAAAATCTGTCTGCAAACAAATTTGGAAAAAATACCAGCTATTATTGAAAAAAAATGCAATGGTGCGCATGCGTACAAGATTTAGAGCAGTTTGACACCGACACTGACTTAGCGCTTTTTGGGAAAACATTCCATTTTTCATCATTCATTTTACAAAACTCATTTTGAAGGATGACACTGTGAGAATAGTGTAGAACTGGACTTAAACATTCTGCATCAACTAAAATCTCACATTAGAAAAAAAAATGACTTAGCGCCTTTTGGAATCCACCTCTTCAAGTGATGGGGGTGAACAGGAACAAAATCAATAATTTAACTATTGTAATTAATAATTTACAGTTTCAAAAGAGTTGTATCTGAACACATACGAATGAACATATTATATATTATATTATATAGACTAATTATATAAATGTATAATTGAGGCAGCCAGATACGACCAAATTCTGACCTAATAGTATTCTGTAATATAGTAATCAATGCAATAACCGATTGTATCCGTAGTAACGTTTTCAAATAATTATTGTCAAAATATAATATTGATAATAAAATTTTACTTTTATCAGAAGAAACTGCAAAATTTTGAAAGAAAGATATTGGTATTCGCTTTATTTTCAAAATATGTACGTATACAAATTATGTCCTACAATAATTATAGTCGCATTTGCTCAAAAATTGATATTATATTATATTCCTTAAATCTCACCCGTCTCACCCTGTTACCTGCTTCAAGAAAAATGCCTACAAACTGGCTTTACGCTTTGTCTAGGTAGTATAATATAATAATGTCCATTGGTCTGTGTATCTGAATATGTCATATATTACCGCTACTAAATAATATAAAGTGTGAAGTCAGTAATGAAACAGTGCAAGAATTAAATTATCAAAAATTGTTTCATTAATTTTTTTTTATTGTTAATACTATGTAAACCTTTCTACGGTTTGTTTTTTGGGTTCTAAAAGTTATTTAAAAGAGCTACTGAATGATTAAATTATCTCTTTTTAATGTCAGCATCTCTTTATGTTTGTATTAAAAAGAAATAAAATAAGTTCTAAATTGTTATAATCTACTCAAGTCACAAAGGGCATAGGGCGCCCAACGTGGGCCATAAAAAATAGAGTATTTAAAAATACATTTGAAATGTGGGAAAAACTGATTGTTGTACTTCAAGCTACAAAAAGAATCTAAATAAAACAGACAAACATTCCATTTTTATTTTATTAGTAAGATTACCTCAAACAATTTAAAAATACGTTGACCAACGCTTTCGTTTTAAAACGAATTTTAATTAAGTGTGAAATAACTTCAATATCACGTTGAGTCTCTGCGGCACTATTGTAGCACAAATAAACTAGTAAGTCTTGGGCCGAACGCATTAATTTTGCATTATGCAACCACATTTCTAGCTTCGACACAGATAACATTCTGATCTAAAACGAAAAAAATTTTTAAGTACCTCCGTAATCAGTTATTTAATAAATAATTTTAACAATGAGCCATTTTCTCAAAATATGTAGCAATCTGTCACCAGGGCGGCGACTCAGGTAGGTGTGATTACGCCTCTATGATCGAGATATTAATTTAAGGTAGTAGTCTGGTAACTCGCGCTGTTTTTCATGCCTATTTTTAGGGGAATTTTTTGAGAAAAAACAAATGAAAAGTTTTGAATTTTTAATATGTTTTTATTTACATCTACCAGTTTCTAAAAAATTCTTAATTGGTCTTAATCTATAGATATATCATTCTGGTCGGAACTAGAATTACGTAATTTTATCGGAAAATAACAAAATGGCGGACTTCGAAAAAAAGTCATTTTTTGTCGCACAAAAAGGGTTGTAAAACGGAAAGTCAAGGGTGAAAAAAATTAATTCTAGTTCCGACCAGAATGACATATCTATAGATTAAGACTAATTAAGAATTTTTGATTTCAGATGTCGCCAAGAGTCAAAATCACCCAGGCCATCCACGTGCTTCTTTTTTTTGAGGCGCCAACTTCAAGTGATAGTAATAATAATAAAACAAAATTTAATTTATTCAAAAAAATTTTATTTGTTACCTTAATATGTAAATAAAAACATATTAAAAATTCAAAACTTTTCATTTGTTCTTTCTCAAAAAAAAAAAAAAAAAATGTCCCTAAAAATAGGCATGAAAAACAGCGCGAGTTACCAGACTAGTACCTTAACCAACTTAAAATCACCTTCTGTTAATTCCACTTTAACAACGAAATTTTCCAATTCGGTTACCTAGGAATATTGTTTATTTTTTAGAAATTAATGTCGTAAATTAACCCGTGTCGCCGTCCTGGTGTCGTCAGACTGTTACATATTTTGAGAAAATGGCTCATTACCTCAACTAAACCAGAAGCGGATGCTAAAAAGCGAAGAAAATTCTTCGTAACAGTTTCCGGTGGTTGTTTTCTCATTAAATGTTCTTTCGCCGCTTCAACTACCATTTGCTCGGTATACTCAATTGAATGGGAATACCGTGAATACACCGAGATATTACATTTTTCCAACAGATTTCGTTTTTTGCCATTTGCATCGGTTGACAATGAATCATCATCGTTAATCGTAAGCGGTGATCCAGTATCGCCACGATTACCGAGCGCCGTCAATTCCGGTTGTAATAATGACTTGGGCGGTATTTTCGTGTTGAAGGCACTCTGCATATTCTCAACGAATGATGTACACAGTTCATGGTCGACCCAAATGCGATCACCCAATGCGTCTTCTAAGTAATACTATTAAAAAAAAGTTTGAGAAACACTGTTTTTTAAAGAATTTGGTAATTGTTGCAGAAGCACGACTCCACCTATTTTTGGCTCTAAAATAAAAACTAATGATCCAATTTTAATGACTTTTTTTGAAAATGTTCGCCGCTACGGTGGATTAGTTAAAAAAATACTACAGCTTGATATCAGTACTAAAAATGCTGGGAAACTAACTAAACTAAACCATTTTCTAGCTTCCCCCGACCTGAATTATCTTTAAATAAATGAAACAGAGTTTCATTTATCTAAAATGAATTTCCACAAAGCTCACAACAATTAATGAATTAGGGTAGGGCGAGGTAAATTTTAAATGAATCAACAATTTTAAATGAACAAATTGGCGGGAAAAACGACTTGGCGTAGTGACGTATGCAATGACGTCACGATTTAACTCAAACAGATGTCGCTTTCATTCATGTCAACACTTGTCAACATGGTTTCAAATTTGTACACAATATTCAGCAGTCATCATGCTCAGTTTTAGTGGTATTTACAACTTTCTACTTTGTTATCTTCTTCATTTATCATCACTGTAAGATTTTCATGAAGCCCTATAAGTATTAAATGCACTTTAAGAAAACAGTTTGACGTAACTTTAAAATTGTAGCAAAAAAGGAAAGCATTTTTAACATAATATTTAAAACAAGTTGATAAGGATATTTTACGTATTAAGTGACGATGTATTCCTTCCATCAATCTTTTTTGAGTGCAAAATTAATTGCAAACCAAAAAGTTCAAAATAAATTACAAAGAAAAACAACTTCTCTTGGTCAATTAGAATGATTAGAATTGTAAAAATTTCACAATTAAAATGCAATTTTTCATAGACAATACGTAACTACAGTAATAAGATCTGCTATAAAAAATGACGTCATTTTCAAATATCACTGCGTTTTTAATCATTTAAATGAAGGCTAAAAATTTATAATTTTCAAAATCGAATTTTTAAATAACTAAAGAATATTTTTATTTGTCACTACAAAAATTGAATATATTTAAGGATAATACATAAAATTATTCAACATTTAAAACAAATTTTGAATACAGTCAAGTACCGTTACAAGCAGTTGGATTACTTAAATAAAACTTTGTACTTTACATCACTAAAGCATGTAGAATAACAAGAAAAAAATTACAACACTCTATCTTATCAGATTTTTTACTTACTGGAAACGTTTATCGTCGCGGAATAAAAGTTTTTCGCTCATGAATAACAGAGGTTTGGGAGAAAATTTTTCCATAGAACCTTCTCCAAAAAATAATTTTTTGGCCCAGACAGCTTAAAATACTGATGTATTTTGTTGTAATATTCTTTATTTTTCGAATTTAATACTGTTTAGTTTAATATAAATGTCTTTTTTTAACCCACTAGAGCAGTGTCTTTTTTTACCCCACCCTACCCTATCATTTTTTAACATCCTAAACATACTGCAATTGTTAAATTTTTTTTAAATTGATTTGGAGCCCCACTAATGCACAATTACCAAGAATTTAAACGTTTTAAATACCTTGAAAAATGATTGTGGCCAATTTGGAACTTCTTCGTAACCTTTCATTAACAAATTAACCGCAAATGTCGGTACCTGAGGATTACCTTTACTTTTAAAACTAGAAACCGAATCTCGACGCAACAGTGTAAACAAAGCTTGAGTAACATCATCATTCCGGAATAAACTTGGCTTCATTTTGGCGATATACGCGATCGAATTAATTAAAACAATATCCGGTTTATATTTTTGACTTTTCAACAATTTTAAACCTCCCAGCAAGTAAGCAGTGGCTTTATCTAAATCATTATCAGCCACTGCATTTAATACATTTACCACTAACTCGCCATCTTCGGAGTCAATAGCATTATTTTCCCACTGTTCACTAACCACTGTCGGTCGATCTGTTGTTGGCAACGATCGAGATCCACCAGGAATTGGGAATACTTTCGGTTTTTTCGTTGGAATGACAGGTATCGATGTACCAGCCACATCTCGTTTTCGATCCTTGATTTGACTTGATAGTGAGCTATGTGTGCTCGAGCTCAATTTTGAATGGGATGTTGTTGGTGGACGTTTTACTTCAACATCTCTAGTTGACGATGACGGTTTCGAACCTAGTGCATAGAGATCTGACGGATGTATGCTTATTTTTGCTTTTAGTCCACGTATATTATTTGAAGATTTTGATCTATCCATTATTGTTTCAAATTAACTTTCGGCTGAATATAAATTATTTCCATACTAGAATACAACTCATTTAAAAACAAGTCATGAAAATTTAGGTTAATTTATTTTTTCATTTCATACCGTTCGTACATGTAGATTTTTAGGTCTGTTCGTTTAACTCATTAGATCCCATTTCTGTTTCTACTGGTCAGATTTTGATAAATTTCCATGCAAAGATCTAGAATGGCATTATAAAGTAAATCCCCAATAATGATCGTTATATTCTTCCCAGAATAATAGTAAAGGTCCGTATTAAGATATAATTATTCTGGGTCGTGGTGTATATAAAAACTTTGGCGGGAAATATGAAATGAATTTATCAGAAGTAAGGTAAATATTGTTAACAAAAAAAAAAAACGAAATAAAAAGGTTAATGATGTCATTTTTTTTTATTGAGAATATTTATTTTTTATTATGTTCAAGAAAATCTGCACACAAAATCTTTTCAAAATATTCCAATGGTTTTCCAATATTTCCATTTAATTTTTTAAAATTTCTAACAGAATTCATATATTATTAAATTACTAAGTCGTAAGTCTCATTTCATTCCTTCTCTGCTTAATTATTTTACAACTATGCTCTAATTTACGAGGTTAGCCACGAAATACTTGTAACAAAATACGTGGAATAATCTCTACAAGATATTACGTTACAACCCAGCGTATTTTAAAACATATCTGTCTGTTCTCTGCTGACATTTTATTTTTTAATATTTATTTTTATCAATTATTTCATTTTTAATACTTATATTTTACTAACACTCGGACAAGATTTTTTAAATTAAAATTTCATAAATTTAAAAATCAATTCAAAAATTTGTGACAACCTGCATTGCGCATTGTAGACCCTTTTTTAAACACTTATACCAGTTCAACTGGAAGCTTTTCAATGGTAATTTTTACACAGGCAGGGAGAGAAAGGTTCAAAGAGCGTTATTCAATTGTAATTTTATATATTTAAATACCTTTAATTAAGAAAACAGTCCGTAAAGTTGACTTTCCCACGGTATTAGGTGTAATATTATGGTCACTAATGGGTTAAGTTGATTTAAAAATGAAACTGAAATGGTCTAAATTCTGTGTGGCCTAACGTTTGAATTAAAGTTGGCAGGACTGTATCTAATATCGCACGCATGCGTGTAATGTCCACATGTTTCTGACATTACAAATTTTGACACATTTCTGACGCTTCTGACGTTTGTAAATAAAAATACAAAACAAAAAAAATTGAAATGCTTAAAAAAATTATCAAAGTGGATGAATTTTTTATTTTTAAATGGAAAACTTAAAAAAATTAGTTATTTAAGAAGGAAACACATAAATCAAACATAATTATTAGTTTAGTCAAATTTTTATGCGTATGTTAGTATATTTTTATAGAAATTTCATATTTTTATATTTTAATTAGGCGTATAAAATAAAATAAACAATAAAGAAACGTATAATTTAAGCATTAAACATGTAATTAAAGTAAATAAGGTATAACAATAATAAAAATGGACAATTTCGAAATTTTCGTTGAATCTCAAATACCAGTCTTTACTGAAGAAGTTATTACAACCGATTCGCCAAATAAAATAGAAAATCAAACTAACAAAAGCTGTTCAATAGCCCCAAAAACTAAAATAAATCAAAAACCTAGAAGAAAGAAATTTGAAAAATTGCTATCAAGAAGTAAATTTAAACAGAAATCAATGAAGAAACCTAGTTTGCAATTAAATGAAAAGGAAAAAACACCTTTACAATTATCTGCAACCGAACAAATTGTATGTATAGCATGTAATACAGTAGAACCTCTGTTAACCGGACAGCAGTGTCACGCAAAAATTTGTCCGGCTGACAGAGGTGTCCGCTTAATGGGGACAGAGTAAATAATAACATTAAATAATGTAATATTTATAACTTTTTTTTTTTAATTAAAATTTTTTAAATTCAAATCAATTTTATGAACGAATTTAGGTATAAAAAAATACTTATACCAAATTATAACGTTTACAAATGCGTCGTCATATTAGAATCATCGTTAACAAGTTAAAACATGAACATATATATCTAATACATATAGGTAATAATGTATTAAATAATATGTCTTCGTCAAAAAATATTGTGTACGTGACCAGTTAATAGAGAGTCCGCTTAAGAGAGTACTGAATGTATTAATTTTAGTATAATATACCACCGTCATGAAAAAATTTGTCCGGCTATAGGAGGGGTCCGGTTAAGAGAGGTGTCCGTGATCAGAGGTTCTACTGTATTAAAAACAAGACGTTTTGAAATTTTCATTAAAAATATTCTTTTTAATTAGATAAAGCTTCAGCGAGATGAACCAGATGTTGACACTGAAATCGATATTGATATTGAAGAGATTGACAATAATACATTGGAAAATCCTACAGTTTCACATCAACAAAATACTGATGTTTTAGATCAATCAGTACCTTCATCACTCACATCACTAAGTATTCCGAATACGGAATTGATTTTACCAATTAATGATATTTCTGAAGAGGAAAAATATTTTTGTTATGAATTTTTCGATGGTCGTCCAACAAAAACTCCAGAAAGATATTTAAAAGTATTTTTTTTTTAAATTTAACGCTACATATGAACTTGATTAATTTTTTTTCTTTAGATACGCAATCATATATTAAATTGCTGGAAAATATCAAAACCTGCGTATGTCACGAAAACATCGGTAAGGAATGGTTTAAAACATTGTGGCGATGTTAAAAGTATAACCAGAGTGCATTTGTTTTTGGAACAAATTGGGGCCATCAATTTTGGTTGTGGTTTGTATAAAAATTTTATCAAATTTATTCTTTGTCCATTTGTACAGTAGAAATTCCTATTAACGCTCTTAAACAAACCATATGGAAAAATTTTTTTGTGTCAAAATGCCGGACTTTTTACTGCCAGTGATAAGTACAATAGATAAGGTTACAAAAAAAGAAAAAGAAAAAAAATTAAAGATCCCAACATCAAAAAAGTGAACCCTAGGAATTTACAAAATATAAATTATACTAAACTATGTTGATAAAATTGAACATTATTTAGAATTATACCGTATTTCGGAAAATCTGTCACAGATGGCAGCACATGTACCAGTGAATATTAGAGTTAATAAGTTATGAATTTATGAACAATTAAAAAATATTAATTTAATAGGCATGATGACGAATTTTTAAAAACTTTCCTACGAGATTCAGAAATATCTACTTAAACAAAAAAATCTTATTTCTAAAAAAGATCGATTTATTAGTATAAAATTGTTAATTTAATTATTAATTTCGAAATGCACGTCAAAACGTTCGAATGTATCATGGCGTCTATTGTGACGTCACTTCTATGTAATCAGTTGCACGGATACACAAATATAACGCAACTGTCTATATTGTGTTGAGTTTAAGTTAGAAGAATTTAGTTGATTTTTGTTACAAATATGAATAGTAAAGTTTATAAGTGGTGTGTAATCCCTCAGTGTGGAAATATATCAATAAAAAATTCTAGCAAGTTATTTGTTTACGTTCCAGATGAAAAAAAAAATGTGCACTAAGTGGCTTAATCTTGCACGGCGAGATCCAAAAACTATTTGTCTAAATTCTCCAATTTATTTTTGTGGAGATCACTTTGACGTAAGTTTTTACTTCATTTCATAGATTCTAAAATATTCTATGCATAATGATTTTGTTTGATGTCTAAAAATTTAATAATAAATTTGATGCTTTTTAAAGTTATGTTTCATCTTTTGATTATTCACAATTATTTATCTTATGGGTACTTTATTAATAAATAATAATAGCCTCTAATATTTGTACTTGTCATGATGTAAAAATAAGAGCACACAAAAAGCATATTTTACGGATTTTGAACTTATAAATCTTTTTTTTTTAAAGAATATTGATGTACTTACGTTGAAGTTTTCACATTTCTAAATTCTGCTGAGCAAAAGTGTTTATTTGATGCAAGAAACTCTCTCAGCATTAGCAAATCAATTTTTAGTAAATTGGAACTATTTGCCTTAGTAAATCTCTGTTTCATTGCAAACGTTTCTTAATAAATGCAATAAACAGTGCAGAGCTTGTACACAAAATTGAGTTCAACAAAATATTGTTTACATAGACGTGACATAGTTTACTATGATTTGTGTTCAACTTATCATGGCGTATAGCTGTGATTTGTCGTTTTATTTTACTAAAAAAAATTAATAATAAAATAAAAAAATAAAAATTAAAACATTTTTTATTATTCATGAACCCTATTTCATTAGATAAATATATAATTTCAATAATTCTTTATTACTGTCATCATGCCTATTATTCTTTCTAGGTTAAACTAAATGATTTTTGTTAATATTTAATTTATTTCTAATGTATTTTATGCAAACTGTGAACAGAAAATGCCGGAACCCAATCAGCGTTCAGCACACATGTCACGACTCTATTTATTATAGGGACTCTAAGTGAATATATACATATCACAGCATTTTGAGTCGCCATATTGCAGGATGAGTTAACTCGTCTTAATCATTTAAAGCGTTAACAAAATTTTTAATAACAAAAAAAATGGTCAGTTTTAGTCGACGCTATAAATATGCCGAAAAAACATTTTTCTTAAGCCAGTATTAGTGAATGCGATAGCATAAGCGCGTTGACAAATTTTACTTTTAAACTATTAGTAAATTAAAACACTTTATTTTGCAAAAAAATACCACTTCTTATAAATTTCGTGACATGTTTCGGTCAATATGACTATCATCAAACAAGTATTTGTTTGATAATGGTATAATGGTCATTTTTTGATGTCATTTCTCTAAGTTTGATTATTGGTTCTTTTTGTTGATTTTACGAATTTAATTCTTATTTTTGAATTACGATTTTTTTTTTTTTATATAGGAAATGTAGAATACATTAGACCGTTGATTTCTATTTTAAAAACTATTTCTACCGAAGAAAGCAATGAAAAAAATTCAAACAATATTACTACGATAGAAAATGTTCGACAACGCCATAAAAAGAAGTTGAATATTGTACGTAATTTATTTTTTTTGAATTACTTAAAAATATTTTATTTGAATTACTATAAATTATTTGAATTAATTAAAAATAAGTAAATAATTAAACACAAAAATGCGATAAAATTTAATTGTAGGACGGAAAAGGGGGCTACACATTCACACACAATGAAAACGGAGACATTATCAAAACTGAAATTGTATCTAAAGAACAGCCCAAGACCGTAATAAAAAAACAACCAATTAAATTAATATCTTGTCGTCCCTTTTCTAAAGAAACCAAAGTAAGTACCTGACCAGTTGACAAATTTCAAAAATGTTTTAAATTGTTTAAACTTAATCGATTTGAGCGTTATTTTAGGTGTTCAATATTGGCTATTAAAAATGAAACACTTAAAAAAATACCACTTTTATTTCAAGATTTTGTGACACTTGTTCGATAATAATCATATTGATCGAAACATGTTTTTTCTTACAGGCTCCATTTTCTGTAAAAATATATATTTCACCGTTACTTTGTATGGACTGGCATGCTCATATGTCACTTAAAGAAGTGATGGGCATGTTAGGAGGTGTATTTGACGACTACGAAAATACTCTCCATATAACACGATACGTACCGTGTCAGAGTGATACGAATAGTGCTACACACTGCGATATGTGTCCTGGTTCGTACAACAGATATTTTTATTGTCAATAATATTGTGTCTAATTGTGTAAAAAAATGTTTTTACAGTATCCCAATCAGCAGCTTATGAAGTGATACAAGCAGAACATTTGAGTGTGATTGGCTGGTTTCATTCTCATCCGACATTTAGCCCAAATCCATCCGATCAAGATTTAGAAACTCAGTTGAATATGCAACAATGGCTACAACAATCAACGAATCTACCATTTATTGGAATCATTTTATCACCTTTTAATCAGTCAACGCATAGTACACACATTTCCGATTTTAGGTACATTTTTATATACGTTTAATAAATTTTTTGCACGATCGTGTATTTTCATGCATTTACCGATACTGTTGACAATGCTGGTAAGTTACATTTTCCGAACGTTTGTTTATATCCATGGGAACCAAAAAATAACAGTGCGGTAAGTGAAATAGATGCGTGGTAAGTAAATAGGAGTGTGGTAAGTGAAATTAGCTCAAAAATGATTGTAATTATTTATTTATATTGAAATTAAAAGTACAATTAGGAAAATAAATCGATTAATATGAAAATTTTCACTAGTTTGCACATTATTATTATTATTATTGTTGCCATTAGTCTTCATATTTTATTGACATTTTTGGTTGGTTCAATCATTAAAATTTTCTGTGTGTTTTCATAATCTTCTTTTCATTTTAGAATTTCAGGATAAATTTGCAGCCAATATTAAAATGCTTCATCAATTTCATTATTCTCACTAATATTAGAGTTGAGCAAACTATTTTCCTCAATTTTTTTAATAGAAAATTCAAAAAAATATTCACGCTAATTAAATATTGACATTAATTTTTTATTTACAAATATAGTTGCCAATTGTCACTACAAAGATTCGTATTAATAGTTGCTATAAATATTTATAATATTTATTCATGGCATTCTATGTCATAACATAGAAATATAAATTTCACCTATATTATCCGAATTTTATGTTTTATTTACTATATTTTTATTCTTTAATTATTTTAAATCGATCGTGCAAAAAATATTATACAATACACGATGCGTTAAGTGCCTTTACTGATCTCGAAAATTACAAAAACTCGACCCTGCGGGTCTCGTTTTCGCAACATTTTCTCGATCAGTAAAAGCAACTTACCAAACTTATATTGTAAAATACTAATACAAGGTGTTAAAAATTTTTATGCAATTGAAAAAAAATATTTTTAGATGTATAACAATTCAGGAGACGAAACACAACAATGAAATAAAATTTTTACCGTTCAAGTTCAATACACAAGTAGTTACGGATGATTTGGATGTGGAAAAATTAATGGAAGATTCAAAAGTGATATTTGATCAAAGAAATCAATTAAATGACAGTACTGTAGATATGTTAGCATCATATATCTATGACACTTCCGTCACACATTTAGAAAAGGTATTGCTAAGGGAGCGTTTATACATACGATTTTGATTGGATGAAAATCGAAATAAAAATCGTTTAATGATACTTGCGGGTTCATACACATACGATTTCTTCTTTCGACTTTAAAAAAATAAAATCGCGCTACATAGAATATCAGCTTATAAAAATTCACATAACCTATCCGATTTTATATGTATAAATCGTTATATCTAAATGACAATTTTATTATAAAATATACATAATTATATGAAATATTATAAAATATCAACCATACAATTGCATTTTTCTTTATTTTTTAGTCAATTGCACGCACACTTATCTTTAAAATAATAATATGTACATGATCTTTCTTAATATTTTCAGTAGACGCCATTTTGATTTTCAAAAAATCGAACTAAAATAGGATTAATCTATTTTTATAAAAATCGTTTTGAAATCGAAAGTCATACGATCACAATTCGATCACCGGTTTTCACATCCATTTTCGTTCGATTCGATTAAAATCGTATATCTAAACGTGGGGTAATAACGCAACACGATTCTCACGCGCGTTTCTGGTGGTGAAATCTAGGTGGCGCACACTTCATTTGTATAATACGTATTTCGATCGCAGATACAGCTTCTTAATTTTACCACTAGAGGCGCGTGCGTAATTTTTTCATCGCCGAATGGAAAAATAGTAAAATTGTATTAATTGTGTAAAATTGTTTTTTTGTTTTAGATGATTAATAGTACAAAAATGTACTTAAACCAGTGTGGTGTTGATAACGACATTTGTAATACAATTACAAATAAATTACGTACTATGTTAACAACAAAATAAAATGCAATGAAATTTTGTAATTAAATTGATAAATAATAAAGTACAAACACGTTCGATGTCCCAAATTTAAGTTTCTTTTGTAATTTTTTATATAATATTATTATGTGTTACTTTTTTTTGAAGTAAAACTTCCGTATGTTCGATTAAGATTACAATTATGATGATGTAATACTTAATCGTAGAGTCCTTATAATAAATAAACTCGTGATATGTCATCCATTTTCTGTACAAAACAGAGCGGGAAGCTTCAAAAGTAATTATTACATGTTTGTGTAAATATTTTTGAGTACATAATTATTGTTAATAAGTTATGAATTAATGAACAATTAAAAATTTTTAATTTAATTATTATTTCTATGTTAATCTAAACGATTTTTGTTAATATTAACTTCCCATTGGAAGTTATTGTAATGGATCCGATTTTACGAATCGCTAATTTGGGCATATCTCCACGTTTCAAGGTAACTAAAATCCAAATCTATCGTTTTTAGCATGATGTTTGTGTGTGCGTTCGTTAGTTCGTTCGTAAATTTTTTTTCGTCTCGCATATCTCGAGAACAAATGATGATATCAACTCCGGACTAATTTCATTAGATGCGTAATTAAAAAACGAAGACCGGATAAAGTTTTCAGTAAATTCGGATTAGCGGTATGTTTTTTGTGATAAAAAAACGAAATTATCTTTATTAATATAGTATAGATTATATGGATTTTTTACCATGTCTTTATTATATAATGGCCTAAGCACCTTCCTTGACGTTAAAAACAGTAAATTATTATAAAATTTAAAAAAAAAAAAAAAAAAAAAAAAAAAAAACGAAATAAGAAACTTTTTGTGAAATATTTTTTGTCTCGCATATCTTCAGAACAAATAATGTTATCATTTGTTTGATAAGGGTAGAACCCCCACCCTTAGGCACAGAAGGCGAAGTTCCTGTTGTGATGCATGGGGCAAAGCCTCTATCGGAGACCCAGGGAGGAGCCCCTGAATTAAAAAAAAAATTATTCATGTGCAATAGTTCTTAAGGGCATCCAATGGGAAGTTGACAGTGTGGGTAAACCTGTCCCGCAAATTTTTTAATTTATTTCTAATGTATTTTATGCAAACTGTGGATAGAAAATTCCGGAACCAATCAGCGTTCAGCACACATGTCACGACTCTATTTATTATAGGGACTCTACTTAATCGTAACGTTATCTTTTACGTCACGCAGGCCAATGACTGTGCCATCTATAGATTTTCTATTAGAATAGATATCGAATATATTATATTAGATGGTCAAATTGACATTAACTATTAAGGGACATTGGTCACGTTATTAAAATTTGTGCTTGGAGAAATTCATAAAATTTTACAAATCATAAAAAGGGAAAATTTTGTCTAAATTATAAAACAAACATTCTACAGCAGGGGTTCTCAACCTTTCAAACTCTGAGCCCCCTTTCATACTTTGGTGTGAAGTCACGCCTCCCTTTACGGATTAAGTTAATTTATACTTATATATGATAAATTTACTTACATTATGTTTGAGTAAATTTGAACTTAGGCTAGACATACTCTGGTAAGGAATATAAAATTATATTTCTTCAAATACAAATTTTTATTACACAAATCATCGAAAAAATCACAAGTCAGCTAGTTTCTCACGCCTGGCCGGACGCTCACTTACATTTTATTGAGTTAATAGCTATAAAGAAATTTCAATGATTGTGTGTTTGTGTCCAGCATCAAATCCAAATGAATTCTTACACGCCCCCCCCCCCCCCCCGGGTTGAGAACCGCTGTTCTAAAGGATCTACTTTATTTCCAGATTATATCGTTAGGTTACGCGTTTATCATCAGGTTTGTTGCCCTCCAGAGGTCGCGCACGGTCTCTCAGCCAGTTACGTAATTTCATAAAATTTAAAAAAAAAAAACAATAATTTTGCCCCTTTCAGGGCACTTTTGTGGGATACACTGTATATTATGTAAATAAATTATTTTTAGTCTGCTAAATTGAAAATACTCAACAAATGTTGGGTACTTCAGTTTTTTTTTTTTTATTATTTTACTATTGTGTAATATTTTTCTGAAATAACTATTTTAGATATGTATATAATAAATTTTAATAGCGTAAGCTATTTTTGTAATTAATCAGAAGCATAAAAATAAAATTATCTTTTATCTAAAAAATTTTTTACTATATTTCCCTGAGAAAAATCACGACATTAAAACAATGTTTAAATGCGCATGATGGCATGCTGCATCTTTAAAAATATTGATACACGTCTAACTAAAATTATGTACCAAGTCTAGTGTTCTCATTATTCTGATATGATCTAATATAATAGAACAATTTTCACAAGTTCTCAAGGTTTTCCCTCGATGACCACAGAGAAATGCCAAGAGAAAGAAGAAACATGACTACGTCTCTCACGTCTCTCATGGAGTATTGATTTTACTTGATTTTACATACACGACAGACACCACATACGCCACATACCACATCCACATACATATCCCACATACACTGTTGATAGCTTTGTGGGCTTTGTGCGCTTTGTGCATTGCAGTTTGCATAAGTTGTTAAAAGTGTTGAAATATTTAGTTTAATTCTTCTGTCATGTCTAAGGTAAAATATTTTGTTAATTTAAATTGTTAAAAATAAAATAAATATGTGTTAATTTTAAATGAATTGGATAGTAAAGAGGATAATGAAACCATAGTAATTAAATTTCAAGGATAAGTGTACCATTCTATGTAATATTTCTATAGTAATTTATTTGAACTTGTTACATTTAAGAAATGTCAAAATGACTTTTAATTTGACAGTATTTTTGAAATAAACTGTCAAAAAAATTTTTTCTTTGCTTTTTGTTTTAGTCAATGAAAGTAACTCGTTGTCCAACAGATGAATTAACTTTTACCAATTGTGCAATTCTAAGTAGAGAAGATTTCCCTGAAGATGTTCGGTACGAGTTTCATTCCACGTAATCAGGATGAGTCATGAATGAATTTTATGAAATTTTTAATTTTTTAGTTACATAGAAGTATCGACTGGACCGAATCAAAATTTTGTTTTCTCTACACGATTTCATAATGAGATTCCGCGGGGATATATTGGGTTTAGTTTGCCGCAACGGAAATGGGCGACACTGTCGATTAATCAAGATATTCAAGTTAGGCCATTTCATTTTGATCCGTCAAGTAGCTCAGAATGTCTTTGCACCATTGTATTGGAAGCCGATTTTCTTCAAAAGAAAACGTTTGTATTTTTGTTTTTAATGTTAATTAGGAATGGATTTTGTGATTGATATTAATTTTTAGGACTACCACGGAACCATATGATACCGACCTGATGGCCAGAGATTTTCTCATGCAATTTTCTGGTCAAGCATTTACTGTGGGTCAACAGTTAGCGTTTAGTTTTCAAGATAAGAAATTGTTGAGTTTGGTAGTTAAAAAACTTGAAGGTAAGTATTACTAGATCTCAATATTATGTCTAATACTTATAATATTACGTAATTCGCTCGGGGCTGAGAACTATTTAAAATGATTTCATTTTAAATAATATGTATTTAAAATACAAAATGGCATTTTGCATTTTCAGTTTTAAGTAAGTTTGGTCAAACCATTTTCTATTTTGTATTTAAAATGAAAATTTGAATCCATTTTACATTTAATGTAGTTGCTCTGAGATAGTTAGGTACAAAAGTATATCTCACAAAAAAAATTTTCTTTTACCAAAAATTAAATAATGTATTAATATTCAGTAAAAAAGAATTAATTCTTTACGAATTGTTTACAAAAAAGAACGGGCTAAAATATTTAAATCTACTAAAAGAGTTTAATAAATGGCTGTAAGTTTCAGTGTCCATCCTTAGGTATTTACGCCTATCAACTGCTTCATTATGAGGCTCATGTAATAGTCTGACATAAGAAATTTCATGTCTTTTTAAGAGCCATTCCCTAGATCATCTTAATCTTCTATTTTTTCTTTTATTTTTTATTATTAAAATGCGAACACCATAGAGTGCCCAAAGAAGTGTTTCCGCCATGACAAACGTCGTGAAACTGAAATTTAAACGATAAGTTGGAGACGTGTGGACACACTAATTTTTGTACGTTTTGTCGAACGACTTGCATGAACGTTTTATCGTTCAGATAAGACGTTGTGCCTGGACCGGCCTTTATGCATTTATATGATAATCAATTTTTTAATTGTAAAATTATTTCATTTGTATTTATCTATGAGCGCAGAGTGGAAGCAACGTAATTTTTAAATAAAATGTACAGTAACATGAGAACCTTAAAATAAAATAAAAAGGAAACTGCTTCTTACCTGCGCTCTATATAAAAAAAATTGAAATGTTATTGAAAATATGTTATTTTGAACAAAAATCGCAGTTAGACCAAAGTTTGGCATTTCACAGGTAATATCAATTGCAGTTTTTTTCTTTTATTAAATCGTACAGTTTTTTTTTTTTTTTCGTTATTTTGGGGCGAAAATAAGGCCTTATCGATACCCCCTCCTTTAAAGTAAAAAAATAAAAGCATTTTGCACTTTATAATCCATTTTAAATAACTATTTTCCATTTTCTATTTTAAATATGTTTAGTAAAACTATTTTCCATTTTGTATTTTAAATACATTTTTTGAAACCATTTTCTATTTTAAACGGTTTCTATGAACCATTTTTCCCAGTTCTGAATTCGATTTTGTAATGGGTTTTCGCAAAATAATGTGATATTTCCGTAAACCCACCTCTAGCCACTCCCATATTCCTTTCGATTTATTAACGTTTTCGAGTGGACTTTTCGGAGCTAAATTGAATAAATTTCTTGATAGCTGCAAATTTGAGTGCCATAAAAGCTGGACAAGAGGCAAAACCGAAACCAACCAAAATGGGGCGTTGTCTGGGTGATACGATGATTCAATTTGAAAAAGCAGAAAATTCATCGTTGAATCTTGTAGGAAAAGCTAAAGGGTACATAATTTCGTTAAAATAATATACTGACAGAGAAAATTTTATTCCTTGCAAATTTTTATAGCGTACAGCAACGTATCTCAATCATTAATCCGGATTGGGATTTCCAAAAAATGGGTGTCGGTGGTCTTGACAAAGAGTTCAACGCCATATTCAGAAGAGCGTTTGCTTCACGTGTATTTCCACCGGAAGTTGTTGAACAGTTAGGCTGTAAACACGTTAAAGGTATTCTCCTGTACGGTCCGCCAGGAACAGGTAAAACATTGATGGCAAGACAGATTGGAAAAATGTTGAATGCCAGAGAACCGAAAATTGTAAACGGTCCACAAATTTTGGACAAATATGTTGGTGAAAGTGAAGCGAATGTTCGACGATTGTTTGCTGACGCTGAGGAAGAGGAGAAAAGAGTAATATTTAAAAAAAAAAATTATATTTGTTATTTTTAACCCATTTTTGATTTTTAGTGTGGCCCAAACAGTGGTCTTCACATCATTATATTTGACGAAATTGATGCGATTTGTAAAGCTCGAGGTTCGGTTGCCGGAAATACGGGCGTGCATGATACCGTTGTCAATCAATTGTTGGCAAAAATTGACGGCGTTGAACAGTTAAATAATATTCTGGTAATTGGTATGACGAACAGACGTGACATGATTGATGAAGCTTTGCTACGACCCGGACGTCTAGAAGTGCAAATGGAAATCGGTTTGCCAAATGAACATGGCCGATATCAGATTCTCAATATTCATACAGCTCGAATGAGGCAATTCAATAAGATAGCGCCTGATGTCGACTGCAAGGTAACATTTTTTTGTTTATTGTATTAATATTTTGTAGCGGTGGTTTTTAGGGAATATGCATGTTTTTCATTTATTTCATAAATAGTTTAAGCTGATGTCAAAAAATCACAAAAATATATTATGAGTACAATTTGCGCCTTTATTTCAGCAAAATAAAAAAATGATTTTTCATTTTACATTATCATTATTTAAACATCACCATTTGGCGCACTGACGTCACTTGTAGCTTTCAAATAAGAAAGTTATTACCACCCAGGCCAGCAGCATTGTTATATAATTCGTTCTGTAGATGACACTGCTTCTGATAATATCAAAAATGTAATCGTTTATTTTCCACTGCTTTCCATATCTGTCAATATTTTAATATTTTTGACGAATAAAATTTAGAAATTATATTAAATAGTTAATGAATTAAATAATTATTATTAATTAATTTTTAATTTAATTTTTTAAGATCGTTTCCTCTTACGAATTTTCTCAAAAATTAAACTCAATATGAATATTTTTCTTTTATTTTTTTTTTCATAGCAACTCCTTTTTTAAAAAAATAATGATTAATATTCCTAGTTACCTAAATCAGCTTATTTTAAAAGTAATAAGTATTGATTGTGACAAGTTACTAAATATTTTTAAATATTCAAAAATTAATTTTTATTCTACTTGATATATGTTTTCGTATCAGTGACAAAGTTTATAGAGTATATCCTATTATTTATGGTACTCTACGTTATACCTTAGTGCATATTTCATTCAGTATATATATTTGGCATATTTGGTGAAAACTTATCAATAAGCGCGGTAGCGCGTCGGCAAGTTCTCACCAGCCGTACGTGCACCAAGCTATATTTACACGAACCATTTCGAGGCATTTTTGACCCCCTTAAAACTCTAGTTCTATTTGTTGTATTGAATTAAAATTTTGCATACACAATAACACACTTAAAATCACGCCCAATTTCAAATTTCATCGATCTAACTTTCGTAGTTCCTGAGTTATAGGTCTCCAAAAATCGATAATTTTGGCACTCACTCACTCATTCACTCACTGACGGATCATCAAAATCTCTGGCCTATTTCCAGTGGACCTAGCAAATTGAAATTTGATCAGAATATAGACCTTAGTCTAAGATTAAAGGGAAAAATCTAAAATCATAATATTTTACGTTATTTTCGTTATTTGTGCCCTTTCTTTTGAAAAATACAAGGTAATTTTATATAAAAAAAAATTACTCAAAACCTTCCTAAATATTCAAATCTACTAGTTTCCGGTAACTATGAAAAAGAAATAATTATTTATAGCAACAAATTACCTACTATTATTGCCTATTATTACACCTATTATTATTAATAAATTCATAAACATTTAAATTGAACAAGTTTGTATTAAACTACATTTCCTACAAAAAGTCGTGAGATCCCACTAAAAACATAAATGTGAAAAATGGGCAAGTTCTATTATATTGTGTTAGCTTGAAAAAGAATTGAAATCAAAGTAAACTGTCAAGTTCCAATCGCATTTTTCGTGCAGAATCGGAATAAAATAAATTGTTTTAAGAAATACACATCAAGCACAATTGGGAAATGTCACTGCATTTAATAGTCTGAAAGGGTTAAAAGTATTTCACGTTCGAGTGATTTCGTAATTTACGAATATTGACGAGTGGACTTATATTTGTCATTACACTATACTTGGGTCAACACTAAGGATACTTTTACGGGAACATGTCTTCTTCCCTTGGGAAAATACAAATACCCTTTTGATCATGTACATGCAAAAATATTGTTCTATGCAAATTCTTTATAATTATTATACTCATATACTAATTCTTATTGAATTTATTCGCGAACGACGTCGCGAGTACAGCTAGTTATAGGATAGAATAAAGTATAGAATCATTCATATTTGCCCACCTCTAGGATTTTGTACAAGTTTTTTTTTATAAGTTAATACTAATACTGGAAATTATTTACAGGAATTAGCTGCTTTAACGAAAAACTTTTCGGGTGCCGAACTAGAAGGTCTAGTACGTGCGGCCCAATCAACTGCAATGAATCGATTAATCAAAGCGTCATCAAAAGTTGAAGTCGATCCTCTAGCGATGGAAAAATTAATGGTTACCCGTGACGATTTCCTACATGCTCTTGAACACGACATCAAACCCGTAAGATTCATTAAAATGTTTCTTGAACAAAAATTCAAATTGTACAATTTCAGGCATTCGGAACAGCTGCCGAAGCATTGGAACACTTCTTGGCGCGTGGTATTATCAATTGGGGCATGCCGGTTTCAAATATACTAGAGGATGGAATGCTTCTCATTCAACAAGCTCGTTCGTCTGATACGTCTGGATTGGTCTCTGTACTGTTAGAGGGGCCGCCAAACGCTGGCAAAACAGCTCTTGCCGCTGAACTTGCAAAACGATCCGATTTTCCGTTTGTTAAAGTGTGTTCACCGGAGGATATGGTGGGATTCACAGAATCTGCCAAATGTTTGGCGATTAGAAAAGTATAACGTGAATTAATAATTTTATTTTGATTGATGATTTGTAATTAATTATTTTTTTTTATAGATATTCGATGATGCATATCGTTCTACTTTAAGCTGCGTTTTAGTTGATAATGTAGAGAGATTGTTAGATTACGGATCAATCGGTCCGAGATATTCCAATTTAACATTACAGGCGTTGTTAGTGTTGTTGAAGAAGGAACCACCTCGTGGACGAAAACTTTTAGTTTTGTGTACAAGCAGTCGAAGGTAATGTTTCAGAAAAATACAGTAGTTGATACCACTTTCCTCTAGAGGTTATAATATACTTTAGGAAAAAATTTATATGAATTTAGAATGTTCTATTTTAATAGTGAAACGTAAAAATGTTTGGCAATTTTTAAAAATTATATTTTGAAAGTCGTTAATTTTCAACAACAATTCAAATAACTGAAAACGCGGCATTACTTGAAAATGACGTCACAATTTGTAAACGGTGAAGTAAAATTATGTTTTATTTTCAGTATTCCTTATAATATTAATAGATTTGAGCGTTACTTTATGGTATTCCATATTTGTAAATAATAAACAAATATTTTACTTCGAAAAAATACCATTTTTATTTTGAAACTGTGACAATATTGTTTCGAACCATCAGTCCATTTTCAAGCAATCGCCTAATGGAACTAATTTGAATAGGTGATTCATAAGGCGATTTGTGGCTTTTACAGATGTTTTTTTCTAAAAATGATTTTTCCTTTCTTCTTTTACTTTTTCTGTTCTCTATTGCAAGTTTGGTCTTCAGATGTTTTGTTGTTTCACATTTCCGTTTTCGTATATCATTTTTAGTGATGTACATATTTCCTTTTTTGCAACCAACGAATTGCTATATTTGACATTGTTTGATTTGATTGGTTTTGATCCAGACTAAAAGGTTTTTAGTTTCTTTTGTTTATGAAAATTTTTTTTAAATTTTTTCATTTTTATTTTTATTTTTATTGATTTTTATATTCTTGTCTTGATATTGGTGTTTTGAGACACCGAAACCGGTCGACATGTTGAAGATTGGTTAAAAAATTCTGTTTGGTTTTTTGCTGGTCTTAATATTGGGGTTTATCGCCAAATAAAGTCAAATAATGAAATTACAAGTTTAAAATCATTAATATTTTTAATATTTTTTTAATAACTTTGACTTTATTAAATAAAATCAGTTTTGTAATTTGTGCTCGTACATAATGATAACCTAAGTGGTGAAAGTGGAAGCACTTTTGAAATTGCCAGCGCATGCGCACAATACAAAAGATAGTAAAATAGAAAGAGAGAATGATATCGTTTGCACCCTATTGTTTGTGATCAAAAATGCAAAGAAGTAGCGATATATAAGTACTACATATTTTTTACAAAGTATTTAAGTTATAAAGATTGACATTGACGTTTGTTTGTTTTCATATTGTGACGTCATTACAATGAATCAGTGTTGGCAAGTGTACGATAACAATTCGATGGTGACGTACGATAATACTTGATAACTGTACACAAAAATACGATAATTTTCAATGCATAGAATTTTAATTATCGTAATTACAAATTGTAA
This sequence comes from Brachynemurus nebulosus, assembly GCA_035578155.1. Taxonomy (NCBI): domain Eukaryota; kingdom Metazoa; phylum Arthropoda; class Insecta; order Neuroptera; family Myrmeleontidae; genus Brachynemurus; species Brachynemurus nebulosus. Next base: position 8,859,834 of record JAPWDM010000005.1, on the reverse strand, counting down.
AATTATCGTACATGTACGATAATTATCGTACAACTTGCCAACACTGCAATGAACTGTTTTTCGCGGCAGTTTTTCCCTTTAAAAATGAACAGTTTTTTTTGTTTTTTTTTTTTTTGATGATTTTTATAAAAATTTAAAATATTTTTTAAACTTTCGTCAAGTACCCTATTTATTAAACTAAAAATTTTTAATTACCAGGCAAGTTTTAGAAGATATGGAGATGTTATCAGCATTTACATCCGTGTTACATGTACCTAATCTATCACATCCGGAACATTTATTGTCAGTTTTGGAAGTTTCTGAAATATTCACGAAAGATGAATTACAGCGAATTGAACGTCAATTGAAAGGGCATCGGTACGGCAAAATGATTCGAATGTTCAAAATTCATAAAACTAATTTATCTGTTTTTAGAATATTCGTTGGCATAAAGAAACTACTTGGTCTACTGGATTTGAGTCGACAGTCAGACGAGAAACATCGTGTCGCAAAATTCTTAACCAAATTAGAAGAAGAAGGTGGATTAACACCCCTAGCTCAATAACCAGATAACAAAGCACTTTATTGTATTTATAATATAATACAAATTTAAAGGTAACATGGAAAATAATTCCAGAATATTAGTAATTTATAGTAAAAAAAAAAAAAATATATAACAGTTATGCATTTCCAAAATTAGCACTTGTGATCTCAATATTGCGATATTTTTGAATAAGATAAAAAAAGTAAAAATAAAAATTAATTTTTATATTTTTTGATACTTTGTTTTCGTTACTACAAAAGAAATGCTTTTACTTAAATAGTTGCTAACGAAAATTTGAAACTGTTAAAACAATTATGTGCTTTAGATTTTACTAGCAGAATCAGTATTACCCATATTGGCATAATATGAATATCTTAATTATTATTAACCAGTTTTACTGTAGGTATAACAAAAAAAATTTGTTGACAAAATGTTGTCTCATTATTATAAAAAAAAGCATAAAATATGAGCAATGCATTTGTAGTATTCAATACTTGAGTTGCATTGAAATTGTTGCACGTTTAGACGACAAGTTCAACGAGTTACTTTCTGGTAAGTACAATTTTTAAGAAAAATCAATTTTGGTTCTCTGTGAAATGTTACTTAATGGGATAAGCTTAACATTTCTTGATTCAAAATATTAGGGAGGTAGTGTTCATTAAGAAAAAATTAGTCAATTGTTATTTACTTAGAAAATGCTTTATTTAAAAAAAAAAAAGAATTAATTAAAAAAGTACACTGTCTTATTTTTGATTGAATCAGTTAAACCAAACAACCGTAAAATTTGAAGCAAATTTGTAATTAGTAGAGTTGTAGCGAATACGAATGCTATTTGCTGAAGTTTTAGCCCTTTATGGGCCATGGTAGCCAAATGACTACGTGAATTTTAATTGTCATTTTTTCTTGTATTATTAAGAATTATACATTTAAACTAGCATACAGACATAAAATGGTTCTTATTTAATATGGTGTTGGACAGTGCTGTTCACTACTGAACAAAAATATACACTAAAACTGTCATGAAATTTGCTTGTTTGGCCGGTTATTCAAAGTGTTTAAAATAATTACATTTTTTGGTGATTAATACATTTAAAAAAAAAATTTTTATGTATGTTACTAGTTTAATTATATACTTAATTTTGATATGCTAACATTATTTTATTTTATTTGTGGCTAGAAACCATTATAAATTTGCTAGAAACTTACTGTTGCCGATTGGATACATTGGTCTAGATAAATAATTTTTAAATATAACCGTTATGAACAATTCGTAGCCATATGGATACACTGGCCTTTAATAACATTTGTCATTTTTGGAATATGAGACGTGTAGTTATGTCCGCTATAGCAAATTTTATGGTAAACTCTGTGATGTGGCTATTTTACCACCAGATGTATCCGATGTATCAGATTATTCGAGTTAGATAATGAGGATATAAAAATTCTGGCGTCAGAATCAGATTTTGAAGAACCTTATTTAAATAAGTCACAAACGTTCGTAATCCAGCTTATTGCCATAAAAAGATAACTTTATACATCATTGGCTAGTTTAGACTAACAAATGTCGATGATAACATTGTAAAAAGTCATTCACGAGATTAAAATGTGTAAAATGTGATACACGACTTCGTCTCACTAAAACAAAGAAATATTTTATTTCATTTCGTCAGTAATTAATCGTAATATTATTTCTGCTTGTAAATGAATAAAACTGTTTTGCAGAAATAGATAAATATTCTTTTTTTGTTGAATCGTTTGTTTTATTCAAAAGCCAGTGTAGCCATATGGCAACATTTTACATATAAGCAACATTTACAGTTAAAGGCCAATGTAGCCATATGGATACTAAAGGAAAAACCAATTTCCACGAATTTCCCTGGTAATTACATGACAGAATTTCAATATTTACTATATTTCTAAACTATGTACCAAAAATCAGACTTGTACAGTTGTGAAACTGAATGCGAATCTTTCGCATATATTGTGAGTGCGAAGGTGAATCTTCGTTGCAACCCCAGTAATTCCGTATACTTTGGAGAGTTTACTTTTTCCAGACTAAATTGCAAATAATTTACGTCCCTTATGGACTCCGTTATTTGTTTTCTTGATTATCCGTAAAAGGAATAGATGTTTCTGTTGCTAATTTTATTAGATTTTTTGTTTTTTTTGAAACCTTAACAAGAGATGTCAGTTTTCGCCTGTTTTCAACAAATTAACCCTTTCCCGTTGAGACTTCTCCTGCTCAAATGACATTTCTACACGTTACATAACGGTTTTTAAATAACACTTTTGCAAAAGCTGTTACCAAACGTTTCCGTCGAAATTTAAACCATATTTGTGTCAAAATTTTAACTTTCTATATCAAACAGCATCGGAGTAATAAGGCTGTGACAGACATATAGATATCAAAATTGGCAAGTGTTTCGTGTTTTTTTCAATTTTGGTATGGAGAAGTTTGACTTATTTTATTGGATGTAAATTTTTATTTTAATTTAATCAAAAATGAAACTTGTACTTAAATTTCATAACTTGTTTAAATATGGCAATAAATTTTAATAAATTTTACAAAGTCAAATTTTTCTTTGTTATTGGTATTTGTAAAAATAATATACATATTATTATATGAGGGTTGAGACGTCAATATTGATATTTCTATGAACATAATTCGAAAAATTTGCCGTAATGTCACAAAATATCGGGGGAAGTTAATTATAAATTACAAATGCACATACACTGTAATTCCAATAAATGCAATTCCGATGAAGTCAAGTACGCATTGATGATACTGACATGCTATTTACGTACTTCCGAATTTATTGTTAATATAAAAATTTTTAAAAATATATTTTTTTAATTTAATAATTGTTAATATTTGTCAAAAATATGAAATTCTAAAGATATATATAAGAAATTTTTGAAATTGTGTAGTCGCCATTGCATTTTTAGAAGAGTTAACTTCCCCTTAGTGCATATCAAAACTTTTATTTCATTGAAATTAAGAAAAATCGATATTAATGCGATGTCTCAACTCTAATGTACATATGTACACAAATGTTTTTGAAATGTTCAAAATTTATTGGTATATAGCGTTATCAAATCTCAGGAAAAGGCAAAAAAAAAAAACATTTTAAGTAAAAATAAAGATTACTTATTTGATTGTCTTAAAAAGACAAATTGTCTCAATTTTTGCTCGGATTTGATCATACTATAAATCATTAATTTCTGACATATATACATATATAAATTATTTCAAATGTAAATGTTTAGTGAATTTAAATAAATAAAGTATGTTAATTAAAATTTAATTTGTATTTTATTTTAAAAAATGGCCACAACATATTGGGAATCGTAGAATTTGGATATGCGAATTAGTGATCAAAAAAAATAACTATTACTTTATTAGGTTTTGACAGTTCATAAAATTTGTGCTATTTTATTTGAAAATTACAAATTAACATATTTTTTGGTACGTCATTCTTATTTTTTATAATAATTTATTGTTCCCAAATAAAAACGGACAATTCCAAATTATTACTATTTCTTTAACACTTCTAACACAGTCAATTTCAAACGCTTTTATTTTAACCATAGAGAAAACATTTTGTCTCAAATGCCGGATCTTTTACCTCTTTTACTGTCAGTGACAAGTATAATAGACAAGATTACAAAAAAAGAAAGAAAATCAGATCCCAACATCAAAAAAGTGAACCCTAGGAATTTGCAAAATATAAATTATACTAAACTATATTGATAAAATTGAACATTACTTAGAATTATACTGTATTTCGAAAAATCTGTCATAGATGGCGGCACCTGTATCAGTGAATACATATATACATATCAAGGCATTTTGAGCCGCCATATTGCAGGACGAATTAACTCGTCTTAATCATTTAAAGAATTAATGGTAAAAGTACGAAGCTGTTTAAGTCTTTTAGTACCGCCGTATATTCCAATATTTTAGATAAAAAATTTAATATCTCTATAATTGCAAGTTTGGTAGGTTTAGCTTAATTTATTTACAATATGCGATATAAGACAATGCACACTCTTAAATTGAATTTTTTCTAAAAATTAGTATGACGAGCTGAGCTCGTCATTAGCCCTAAAGGAGTTAAAAAATGTTCAAACAGTAGTTCAGTTTCAGCCCATTTTACTTCGTTTAGGAATGCATATTTCAATTAAAAATGTAGCTAGTATGTTAGTCTAGAGGTCTAGACAACTTAACTGCATTCACTCAAAATTTATTTATTAAAAGAAAAATTGGTCAAGCATAAACACACTTCAAGCGCCAATGATTTCGCACATCCGAAAGTCGATTTCAAATTTTTTTATTAAAATTATTTCAAATATGAATACAATTAAATTTTTTAATGATATTGTATTTCCTATAGAAGACAGGAAATTTGATACCAATCTCGAATAGGTAGCTTTCGAAAAAAGACAAATTCTTTTGGGTACCTAGCGCCCCTCCCTGATAAAGAAAAATTTAAGCACCTTTTATCAATTAATATTTACGTAATCTTTCAATATAACGTATTCTCAATTTAAAAAAAAGAAAAAAAACTCAGTACTGAATCTAATAACTTAGATTTTAAACTCAGCTGGACACCGAAACGGAAAAAATGAAATATTTAGAAAATTATGATTCAATTTTATGGATTATCCCCAGTGCGCCCAGTGCGTTATTATGCTATATATACGGACGTGTTTTATGCATTCGGATAAAGCAGTGGCTCTGGAAATGATTTTGTAGAAACATCAACATTATTCAACATGTTTATGTGTAATTGACATGTGGTCAGTGTGAGCTGTTTATATTTTTTAGCTAAAATAACTTTCAAAAATACATTTAATTGTCATTTTAAATTAAAAGAATTCGTGTATTACAGTATTACAGGTAAATAAAATCATATTGCGTATGCATTTTAATGTAGTAGCGATTCCATAGACGTAGGTATTTTAAATTAGATTTATATACTAGAAAACACGCATAGTTAATTTTTCAAATTGATTGTTGTTTATTTGTGCCAATTTATGTGTATAATATACTTATGTAGCTTATGTATGTATGTTTTTCATAATACGTGTAAATTCAGTGTTTTATTTTGATTAATTCATTATAGTAAGCCAGTTTCATTTGAATTTTGATATCAAATTAAGAACTACAGAAATTATAAATATATTTTTAAGTTTTATAAAAATGTATATGAAATTTGAAAATAGAAAACATAGGGGACATGAAAAAGTAAGTACTGCAGAAGTAATTATATTGAATAATTAATTAAAAAAACCGCCATTTTTAATAACGCGCACGATGCACAGATTGGAATGTTATCCAATTGGTTATCCATGTGTTTTAAAATTGCCGTTTTAGTCCAAGAGCTATCGAACATTTCATTCAGAGTTTTTTACCAGCTGGAATTATTAAATAAAGATATTTGGTACTTTTCTGAAACATGCTGATAAGTGATAACCTGACTGAACATTGCGATTCCATAAGGACTTGTCATTTGTTCAAAATTGTAAAAAAACGGATTTCTGCAAATAGCTAGAAAAGTATTGGCTTTTCCATAAAAAGGATTATAATAATAAATTTGTACCTTGTAAATTTTACTATAAAAAAAGATTCTTTTTTTCATAAAATAAATCATTTTTGAAATGTAGTAGACTCCTGTTTTACTCTTGTTTTGATTATAATCGGTTATTTTTTATATAACTGTATAGAAATTATTTTGATTAAACCGCGTTTCCTTCCATGTTTTTTCTCCTTATCGAATTATTACTTCAGATTTAATATTGTCAAATTTTTGCCCGCTTATATTTACATTGAAATCAAGTCTTAATAAAGGTGGTATTTTCGTAGAATCCTGCGTGAAACAAGCTAGGGTATACTGTTAATTGATTTGAACGTTACTTTATGGCATTTATTATGCTATTCCATAGTTGTTTTATTATTTACAAGAGTATACTTACGGGGAGGGTAACGTTAATTCGACATAAAAAAGGCCCATTTTTAAGAATTTTTGCAGATGATACAGGTAATACAAATTTAATTAATCGATCGTAACATTATAGTACAACATATGAACATCTTAATTTTGTAAAACAAAATATAAATAATTAAGCCAACGGCAGCAAATCTTCGGAGGCGCCTTGAAAAAAAGTTATCTGTCGGTGAACAATATAACTAATGAGTGGATCATCTGAAATAAAAAAGAAATTTTTATAAGGTATCCTTGGGAGGAATTTTTTTTCGATTTTTTAATTTTTGGTGACACTTAGAAGTGAAAATACCGATTTTCGTCTAAAAATGGACCTATTTATTATTGTAAAATTAATAATTATGAAAAACAAAAAAAAGCTCCCAGGGATACCTGGTTATTTATGTAAGGAAGCTGTATAAAAAATTTCAAAACAATCGGTCGAGTAGATTTTGAGTTAAACTGTTCACCGGTTTCAAAAATAACAGGTGTCAAAAAATCGCTTTAAAGTTTTGTATAGCTGAAAATCCAATACTAAATATGAAAAATTTTTTTCATACCAACGTCATTGGTTGTAGTGTAGTATACATTAGTATACTTACAAAGATTCATCGATGAATAAAATAATTTAGGGATTGCGAGAGCACAAAGCCACGTACCTGCTGGGCAGGGATACAAAAACTTATCGGAGCAAAAAACGCTCAAATTTCTATATATTAGTTAGTTTTACTCCGATTTGTTTCAAATTTTGACACAACAGTCTTAAGATGTTGTACAATCATATGAGAAAAAAATGAAAAAAAATTTTAATACGTTACCCTCCCCTTAAGTAATAATTAGGTACCGGGTTTCTTCGGACAGGTTAGGACCGTACTTATTTCAATAAAATTTTGCAACTAAATTACATTAAATTAGGCACATTTGAATGAATATAATTGGTCAAAAATTACATTTTTCACCATTTAGAATACTAACAGCATTTTTATTTGACGAAAGTAAGAAAATTCAAAAAATCGGAAAAAATTTTTGTAAAATATATTGAAAAGTTGTTGAATATTTAGACGGTCCACTGTAAGAGCTAAGACGTACGAATTTACTAAGATTTTTTATTATTGAAAACAAATTTTTAACAAGCAACTATACTTCTAGCTCTCAAAATTGAAAACAATAAAAAAAGATGAATTTATTTAATTTAAATGACATGTCACATAAATCACATACATAATATAAACAAAAATACTTTTGATAGTCAATTAAAATTACAGTGGTACTTTTCAATTGTGCAGGTAATAAATAGAAGAAAAAATAAAAGGATATTTACATAAAATACGTATAAATAATATTTTGATACACATATGTATGTGTGTATGTAACTTGTGTACGTTGTTTTTATGAAAATATTTTGAACTTTTAGTCACATTGAGTGCAATATGTATACCTGCATATACTAAAGACGAAACTGTCTGATCCGAAAGAAATCCGATACCTGGTAATAATATACAAATTTTTAACTGGTTCAAAACTCTGTGAATAAATTGCTCATAGCTCTTGGTCTATTTTTATAGTGAAGGAAAATATGTACAAGTATTCTTGCACATATCGTATATATGTACGTGATTTACAACACACATTCATTCATAATTTCTATACATTTACAACTTGCGAATAGGTGATAAAGCGCACCTTTAATAAAAATATTAAATAAAATATGAAACATTAATAAAACGCTTTTGTTTTAATATATCAATAATATTAAAATGTAACCATTATAGAACTTTTCATTGTTTTAATTTGCGCTGTTATATCTTTTTAAGATATTTTTTCAAACGACAATCAGGTAATTTTTGTAAATAGTGATAAATGGTACTGTGATGTACTTTTAATACAAATGTGACAATTTTTTAAGTACAAAAAGTTTAAAGTTATCAAAGTAATTAGTTATTTTTAATTGATTTTTTGTTTAAAGTAAGTGTTTTTAACATATACGTATGCATATTATTTACAAATATCATTAATTTATTTTTCATATTCCAAATATATTTTTGCGCTATAAGTAGTCGTGTCAGAAATAAAAATTTTTTTTACACATTTCGCAAAAATTTTATTGTGCAAATATTAATTAGATTGCAGAAAAATAAATAAATAATAATTTTAAATAATTATACATAAAGAATTTTTTAAATAATAATTATTTCAAAAAGTTTTGATCAGTTGTAGATTTTGATATTTTATACGTACAATAATTTTTTTTGGAGAAAATGACGGAAGTTGAAATAAAGCAACGAGATCGAATTTTAGAAGCAATCGATCAACTTAGACGTAGAAAAGCGCGTCCAGACTCACCACGAATATGTAATTATATGATGCGTCGTTTTAATGTGGACTGCAAAGAGACAAAAGCTGATTTGCAAAAGTGCGTTGAAAATGAAATTGTATTCAAAGTTGAATATAAAGGTGATATTAGCTATCGGAATGCTGCAAAATGGAATCAAAAACATCGATCCGGGGAAATAATTGATAATTCACCGTCAGCCGAAAAGAAAATAAGCGGTTCTTTTTCGAAAATTGTTTCACTTTCAATTAGCGAATTAATTTGCCAAGAACCCGATTTTCTTGAATTGGGTGTCCCAGGTCCGCAACTCATTAAAACAATTATCGCAAAAAGTCTTGTGAAATATAATAAAAAACATTTGGCGATGCTAATTCAAAAAGAAGTGGAGAATGGGGGCCTTGTCAAGCTCGAAAACGGCAATTTTTCTTTGGGATCAAATGTAGTCGACACGGATAAATCGGACGATGATTATACGTTAGATGAAAACGAAATTGAATCAAATTCATCGGCGATACAGTTAGAGCGGTTAAATAATTCGCTCGACAAATATCAGAAAAAACCCGTCACAAAATTAACCCCGAAAAAGAAAAAAAGCGATGATAATCAAGACGCGGAAAAAGCGGCTAGCTTTAATCAATTAGGATTTCGGGTGGGAAGTCGAAAAAAATTAGCGAAAAAGGTGTTCGATCCGTCCGATAATAATTTACCGAAACGTAAACGAGGTCGACCCGTGGGTTCATTAAACAAAACAACATTAGAAAAGCATGGCGTGAAGAAAAGTCCGACGCGGCCCGCATCCGTAGCCAGTAACACGAGTAAAATGGAAGTATCATCGACGGGCGTTTGTTCCATTTGTCATCAAATAAAGAAACACTACGAACGCATGATTTCCTGTAGCGATTGTAGCAATAAAGGTATGTTTATCATAATACTAATAGATTTGAGCGTTACTTTATGGCAGTGTTTTTCAACCTTTTTCATGACGCGACCGCCCTAGTATGGGAAAATATTTCGCGACTCCTACCCTCTGCTATTTCTAATTTTTACTTTATTTTATGTTATAAATATCGAATCCGTTTATCATTCATTATTGATTATTTTCAGTTAGGTGTCAATTAAATATATACGTAACAAAGGATTTTCAATAGGCATATTTTTATATCGACATTAGAGATGATCGATATATCGATAACTGTTATTTTGTAACTAGTATAGAAAGATAACAGTTATCGTCAATAACTGGAATACCCAGTAACTGGTTACTTAAATAACTCCTTTCGAAATTCGATAACATTGGTCAGTATTAATATATTCGAAAGCAAGGATCATAGTAATTTATTTTAACCACCTACGGAGAATTTCAAAATAATAACGCCCCAGGCAAGTTACACATTTTCTATTGTAGCACATTTAAAAAACTCTTAAAAATGAACTATTGTCTATTGTACAGTTATTTATTTGTATTTGTAATTTTGTATCCTTAAAATTGTTTATATAAAGCCTAAATCCTTGTATAGACAAGTATTTGAACAGATATTGCAGATTATTTAGTATCCGCCAGTATTATAGATCTGTGCATATTTCACTAACAGAACCGTTTATACGCATATCGAATATCTTACAATATGTTAAAATATCCAAATACCATACCAGTTATTATAATAACTGTTATAAATAACAGTTATTTTCTAATAACTGTTATTGCAATAACAGTTATTAGAAAATAACCGTTTAGTTCATCTCTAATCGACATCGAAGTTGACGACTTATAGTACCTTCTGAACGCGCGCGTGACATTTGCTAGCGAGACATAGTGCAACGTGATGAGCGCTGCGTGAAGCATCAGGCGAGTCAAGGATGGCACTTTTGAATTCTTTGAATTGTGAATTCGCTTTAAATTGTGTTTAAATTTATTGAATTGACTTGTTTGTTTAGTAGTAGCTCACTGTCTTTTATTGTTTAATACTCAAAATTATGTGTTCATTATAATTATTGAAAATGGATGAGTTTCTGAAAAGACATGCAAAACCATCAAATTCAAGTTCCAGTGAGAGTAATGAAACAGTATCAAAGAAAAAGCGTCTGTTTCAAATTGTTTTGGAATTTTATCAAGTGAAAGTGAAACCATCACATTAATATAACCTTTAATTAACCTTTTCTTTATTAAATATTGTATATTGAACCAGAGTGGTTTTATTGTTAAAGTAACTGCGACCCCCCTAGGAAGACTTCGCGACCCCCCAGGGGATCGCGACCTACAGGTTGAAATACACTGCTTTATGGTATTCCGTATTTGTAAATAATAAACAAATATTTTACTTCGCAAAAATACCACTTTTATTTTGAAACAATATTGTCACAATTTCAAAATAAAAGTGATATTTTTGCGAAGTAAAATATTTGGTATTTATCATATTAAAGTAGAGTTTGACAATATTTAATTGAGATGACTTTTCAAGTACGGCAATAATCAGCAGTATTGTTCGCAGCATGTTATCTACTTATCTATATAAATGCAAAAAGAAACCGTCGCTTGTAAAAACAGGTAACAAATTTAAATACAATTGAAGTGAACATAGGGTGGTATTTGTTGTAAGCAATAAAATAATTTAACCTCTTTAAGGTTTATGGTCACTAATAACACCCTCTCGAAAAGTCATCTCAAAAATTGTTGGATAAGGTATACCATCACAGTGTAGAATTTTGAAAAAGTCAATTTTTTTTGGTCTTATCTTAAAGTACATATAGTTATGCATGTTCTTTCAAAATTTCAAATTGAAATTCGAATTATTACGGTTGCGCTACGACCACGGATCAATGGATTCAGTCTAAATACAAAACTGTGTGGATCGATTGGCGCCTTTTGGCGGGATGTTATACCACTTTATATTCAGTCTTTCCACAACCAGTGAACGTATAAGATCAATTGTTATCACCACAATATCACATTTTTGTTGAAACTTTAAACGCATTTGTCTCGAAATGCCCTTTTTAAAAACGGTACCCACTCTCAGAGGGAAAGTTTCCAAGCTATAAGTTTGAAATTTTGACAGAATATTCTTTATTCCATTCCCCATGTTCCTATGGAAACTTTTTTTTTCTTTGAAATCTTCCTATTTTTTCATACGGAAAACTGTTGAAAAAAAGGCCTAAATTTTGTAGTTTTTATTCAAACGGCCGCCATTTTTTCAAATTTCAAAAAAAACCTCCATAGGAACATAGCGGCTTACCTACAGATTGATAATCTATTTTGATTTTTTTTTCGGATGAAAACTGCGGCCGTAATCGTGGGTATCAATAGCCGCCCTTTTTTAAAGACACTTTTTTTCAAAAAATTATAATAATTATAAAAAATAAATAAAAAAAAAATTTTGTATTGTTAAATAGTGGTATTAATCGTAAAAAGAAATTCATCGCCATTCCCCAATCCTATCCATCCGAAAAAAATTGCGAAAATTGACTATTTTTCGGCCGGTCACACTGTGATGGTACCTTAAATAAATTTCATTACAAACAGTGCTGAATTAATTTTTGTTTGTTTCAGCACATTTAACATGCTTAACGAATACAAATCAGCATAATACTTTACTACAATTACGAAATGATCAAAGTTGGCAATGTTCACAATGTAAAAGTTGCGTTGTATGCTACGAAACAGCCGATATTGTAAGTTATCGCTTTTTAAAATTCGTTTCTTTTAAGGTACTTCTTTTTAAGATTGTTATCGTTCCCCATATTGGACGAGTCCACTCCAAACCATTCACAAAGCTGTTCCGCAGCGAATTTTCAACATAACTGCACTTAAAGTGAGCTATTTTTAGCGAATTTCCAGAATGGAAATTCAGCTATTACAGTAGGTCTCATGACGCGACTTGAGCTCGGCACTATGGCAGAAATTTCTTTGAGGCCCCTAGAAACCGAAAATAATATTCACTAAAATTTATATATATATATATATATATATATATATATATATATATATATATATATATATATATATATATATATATATATATATATATATATATATATGTATCAACACGATAACTCTCTAACAAAACTTTCTAGGTGTACGAAATTTGGTGAGAACGTTGGAAGTCCAAAAATCTTGAATGAGTTCTTCAGCCAGACATGTCGGATGTCAGGAACATGGTTTTTGTTCTTGCAAAAAATTTGTTTTTTGCCAAAATTTGCTATAATTTAAAAGTTTTTGCCACGTTTTCTTACACCATTGCAAAGACGGAAAAAAATCACATAAAAAAGGTTTTTGAACTATTATTCTAGGTTAGCTAGTTTTTGAGAAAATAAGAAAAAAAAGTCAATTTATTATTTTATGGAGATATCTGTAAAAATGGAGCCACGTACTTTTTGTGTTGATGCTTCAATATGTATTTATTTAAAATACCCCTGTCGCAACATCCTGCATAACATAGCGAATTTCCATTTACAAAAGTACGTTTTTCTCGGAAACTAGTTGATATAGAGTAAATAAAAATCACATAAAGAGGTTTTTTTTTATTTACAATTACTCTATATCAACTAGTTTCCGAGAAAAACGTACTTTTGTAAATGGAAATTCGCTATGTTATGCAGGATGCTGCGACAGGGGTATTTTTATATTTATGCGGATTTCGCCTCGTATACGGTACTGTTCCACCTGAGGAACCTAATTCGTTGGAGGTAGTCCGCTGCGGGGAAGCTTTACGAATAAATCACACTCTTTGACATACATTGACCTAAATTTTAATAAGCCTAATTTGAGTTATGCACATCTAGAAACAGTGAAGTATTTACCATAAAAATTAAATTGATGATTGTTTTTTTATTCCTGAAATTGAACATTGAACTTTGCAACTCTAATACGGGGGTTCCCAAAGTCCTGTGTTGGCGGGCTAAGAAAAAAATTTTAAAATAAGGGTGTTTATTTAATTTTAAAATAGGGATCGAGCTTGAACTGTAGGCGATAGCACTGGCGTTGATAGTGGCGCCTTTATGTAACATAAATGAAAAATATTATGTATGAATGTTACTATGTTGTTACACTTTATAGACAAGATACCTAAATATAAAAAAAATATAAATATCTATTCCATTCACACAAAATGTTTCACTAAATCTAACACCAGATGGCAGTAATGTTGTCAAGCTCGATCTCTATAACTTTGGTGTTTAACCCATCGATTGCAGAGCGAATTTTGATCGCTCTCCTATTCTAATTACATTTACACTCCATAAAATAAGTCACATATTCTAAACAAACTTGGTTATTTTTACAGAAAAAATGAAAATTTGACATTCAGAACCCAAATTTCACCAACAGACCTGATTCATATCATTTTTCTAGCTATTAATTTAAAAATTAAAAAAAAAATTGTACTTGATGACGTCATCACGTATATTAAATTTTTTAAAACCTCCAAAATGGTATTTTTAATGCCAGAAACACGAAATTTGAAGCTACTCATAGGTTTTCGATACCGTTTTCTACATTTTTGATAAAATCGGAACTGTAAAGACAACAGAAAAAGCACAGTTGAGAATTAAATCACATTTTTGGAGTTCACGGCCCTCACTTTCCCTACTCTGATGGTTTCTTATACACAATTGAATTCAGTTTTGCTAAATAGCCAATTTTTTTTTTTAAGTCAGTGTACGTCTTAGTACAGTAGAACTCCAAGAAGTACAACGAAATTTTCCCTTACCTTCCAAAAAAATTTATATATTTTGACGTAAAATATATTTTTTTAGACCGTCACAGGGATCCCAACTCCATGCACTGAATTGCAACTCAAGAAGGCAAGGGAACATATTGTTGCTTTTCTTGGAGTTCCACTGTATAAGGATTACTGATGACTAATTATAGTAGAAGCCCCGTAAACTTGCGCTCCATAAATTTGCTGTCTCTCTAATCTTGACTGGATAATTTCCCTACTCTTGACAATATTTTTTCCCACCATGATTCTTCAGTAACCAATTAAATTCGCAATTAATGACGCGTATAGCGTATATTTGGTATCCTTCTCGACCTATCTCTTTTTTTAGATTTAAATTGCGTATGTTGTGCATTCAGTGCGCATAGGAGTAGTAAATAGTGGGAATGTCAAGACTAGAGAATGGTTCTGGACATGCTTGTCAAGATTAGTGAACTTTTACTGTAGTGTGTTACTAATTAGTAGAGATGAGCTAAACGGTTATTTTCTAATAACTGTTGTTGCAATAACAGTTATTAGAAAATAACTGTTATTTATAACAGTTATTATAATAACTGGTATGGTATTTAGATATTTTAACATATTGTAAGATATTCGATATGCGTATAAACGGTTCTGTTAGTGAAATATGCACAGATCTAGAATACTGACGGATACTAATAATCTGCAATATCTGTTCAAATACTTGTCTATACAAGGATTTAGGCTTTATATACACAATTTTAACAATTTTATGGATACAAAATTACAAATACAAATAGATAACTGTACAATAGACAATAGTTCATTTTTAAGGGTTTTTTAAATGTGCTACAATAGAAAATGTGTAACTTGCCTGGGGCGTTATTATTTTGAAATTCTCCGTAGATGGTTAAAATAAATTACTGTGATCCTTGCTTTCGAATATATTAATATTGACCTATGTTATCGATATTTCCAAAGGAATTATTTAAGTAACCAGTTACTGGGTATTCCAGTTATTGACGATAACTGTTATCTTTCTATACTAGTTACAAAATAACAGTTATCGATCATCTCTACTAATTAGTAACTAATCATGATCAAATAATTTCCGACTAATTTCGAGTATTGTGGTATTGTTACAGAAGCCGTTAATTGGTTGCTCCGTATGCTTTAAAGCCTACCATTATGATTGTCATGTACCAAAAATTGAATCAAAATCGGAGGTTCCCGAAGGATGGTCGTGCTACAGTTGTCGCAATCCGAACGCTTTACATCCAGTCAAAATTGAAACATACGACAAAATGGGTAAGAAGTTTAGTAAAATTTTTTGGACGTACTAAATGGCATAAACTTTACGAAAAAAATTTAATTTTAGACGATTCATATCCGGCTCATTCGGATTCATCGATGATATCAGCATCGCCGCCAGCGTTAAGCCCACAAAATCGGATTAACGATAATTCAAACTGTTCCTCGGATTATAAATTAAACACTCCAAACGGTTCTCTGGATGAACACCAGGATGATAGTAATCGAAGTTCTGAACAGTTGGACGACAGTTACGACCCCAATATACCTGATGCTAGTAATTGGACACCGGACGATGTTTATCAATATTTCAGTCAATATTTTCCACAGGAAGCAACAGTTTTTCGTGATCAGGTGAGCAAACATTTTTCTATATATATTTTAAGGTGGTTGACGTGTTAGGAATTAAGGAACTAAAAAATCCCCTCAAAACCGCCCCAATAACAAATTAAAATTTCTTTACTTTCTTCAAATCAGAACATCAGAATCTTTATAATTTTGTAATGTCTGTCATTATTTTAAATTATTTGAGAATTATTATTCTAAAAAAAATTTCATAACAACAAATGGAGGTTCAAGACAAATAGCAACGTAATTTAATGTTTAGCCACCTGGTGACAAATGGGAAAAACGCAAATTTTACGCGAACGCCTCTGGTGGTACAGTTAGAAGCTGTATCTGCCAACAGAAGTAGGAGTTATACAAATTGAGTATATTCGTTACTCTCTTCACGTATTTCAAAATGATGTGGCACATGCGCACACTTATTAAAAACTGCGCGAGAATTGGCGGGAATCAGCGATGTCAGTTTGCGCGCGGTTTTGATTAGTGTGCGCATGTGTCATATCATTTAGAAGTATGTGATGAGGGCAACGAAGACATTGCGACTATGTGCGTGTCACTAGATTTATATCGCCTGATCCACATTATCGCTCCGTTCTCGGTACGATATCGCTACGCTCCCGGTTCGATAA
The DNA here is from genome assembly GCA_035578155.1 of Brachynemurus nebulosus. Classification (NCBI taxonomy): domain Eukaryota; kingdom Metazoa; phylum Arthropoda; class Insecta; order Neuroptera; family Myrmeleontidae; genus Brachynemurus; species Brachynemurus nebulosus. The sequence continues at coordinate 8,843,038 of JAPWDM010000005.1, read as the reverse complement.
AATATTCTTACAGCTCAAGCAACATAAGGTTGCCGGTCAAGGTTGTACGCGCAGTAGACAAACACAACTTCTATCACACTTTTATGCATATATGTTATATGTTTAATTCTTGTTGTCGCACTCTTTCATTTGCGCATCTGACCGGCAACGTTATGTTGGTTGGGCTGTACATAAGAAACAATGAGTGTATTCACATCATCGCTCCGATATCAGTCGCGGTACGCTCTCGCTCCAATACCAATATCACTTAGATAATATTTTATCGGAGCGGTATTGGAGCGATATCAGACCTATATCGATAGTGTGGATACTTTTTTGATTCCACTCCACTCCGCTTGCATTCAATTGTTATGAAAAGATATTTGTATCGAACTGAGACCGAACTGGAAGCGTACCGAGACCGGCATTATAATGTGAATGGAGAACGAATATGTACCAGTATGGTATCAGCACTGTAATGTGAACACTACAAGATTATATCGGAGCGGAACCGGTGCGGGAGCGCAACGATATCGGCACTATAGTGTGGATCGGGCCTCAGAAGTAAACGTATTGTACATGTTTTAGTGGGCTAAATTTTAGAGCTAAAAAATGGTAGCAATTTGGAATTGCGCGTTTAAAACCAATAAATTATTATGAAACAATTTTTTTTGTGAATTTCAGGAAATCGATGGGCATTCCTTACTACTAATGAAACGTAGTGACGTGTTGACGAGTTTAAACTTAAAGTTGGGTCCGGCGCTGAAAATTTACAAACATGTATTACGATTACAAATTCGTCGTGATGATATTAAACTTGGGTGGTTTTAAATTTCTAATCATTAACGAGTATTTAAAGGAAATTTCAAATTATTTATTATTTGTTAAATAAAAAAAATTAAAATTAAACACAATTGTATTGTGTTTACCATAAAATAATATTAAAGTATTATTAATAAATTTATATAATTATTTTTACGTGTATAAACTATATTAACTGTAAAAAATATTACATTCTTATACAATAAATATTTGTATTATTAAAAATTGTACATAAAAATAAATTAAATTTTTTTTTTAAATTCAATACTGTCGTAATAATGGAATTATACACCCTTGCAAATCATCGTAGTTGTCAGTGTTAGTAATACTGGCTCGTGTAACTCAGACCTTAGAGTGACCTGAAAATGCCTGAAAATATACTCAATACAAACTCAATTTACGAACGAGCCCTACATCCCTAGTCATAAAAGTCACTATAAAAAACAAAAACAAAAGACTGCTGAATGACCTATAGAGTCCCTATAATAAATAGAGTCGTAACATGTCATCCATTTTCTTATGGAGATTAGACAAGGAGACGAAACTCAATGTATTCAAAAAAGTGTCCAAATCAAAGATGGCACTCGTGTTCGTCGGATACGAAAGCGGTACAGTACTTATTCTCAAATGGAACACTTTCAAATGGAAACGCGAGCTTCTATATTATCTTTGTTAGCTTTTGAATAGAATCTTCTGGAATCTTTTTCAATTTTCAACTCAGTTGTAATTCGCTGACGTCACTATGTAAAATCGGAGTCAGTGCCATTGGATATCCGCCGTATAAAGTAATTTAAACTATAAGAGTTTATTTCATACATATGTAATTTCTATGTATTTCCTTATTATTAAATATCATCAACCGACATTGGTGATTCTCAAATGGAAACACTCACTTCCCCAGTCCCGACGTGTTTCGATTTGAGAATAAGTACTGTAGTTACATTCTGTTTTATCCCTTTTATGATACTATATTCGCTATATTCACATCAGTATTCGTCGTATTCGTGCATTATTAACGCCGCCAGTGGTAAAAAAAGAAAGCCCTTATATTTACCATTTTCCTGACCAATTTTGTCAATTCCTCTCATATAAGTTAGATCTCCATCTTATAATACTCCATTCATTTTCTGTTCAAAACAGAGCGGGAAGATTCAAAATTAATTATCACATATTTGAGTAAATATTTTTGAGTACATAATTATTGTTAATAAGTTATGAATTTATGAACAATTAAAAAATTTTAATTTAATTATTCTTTCTAGGTTAAACTAAATGATTTTTGTTAAATATTTAATTTGTTTTCAATTTATTTTACCCAACTTTGGACAAAAAATGCCGGAACCAATCAGCGTTCAGCACACATTTCACGACTCTATTTATTATAGGGACTCTAATGACCTCTATAGCTATCCTTATCCATGTTAATTTGATTAAGATTCGTTGAGCCATTTATTTTGAAGTCATTTGGGACTCCTAGAGGAAAAATTTAATATTTGAGAAAAATTTACTCGAGATTCATTCCAGCCGTTTATTTTAGAACACTCTTGAGATGCCAGGATAATTTTAACTTTACATTCAATCTACCGGAATTTTAATAGTATTTGAGCAGTACTGAATTAAATCCCGTCTAGCAATTTACTAAGTATTTTTTTTTTTGGAGTTACCATTTTTATTACAGCCAAACCGTCGATAAGAGTTAAGACCGTAAGAGCTATAAAACTCCTGACTCTAGCAAACGGTTGCCCCCGTCGATATCTACAACTCTTATTTGAACAATTTTTCAATTAAATCAACGGTTTAGCTGTAATAAAAATGGCAACTCTCAAAAAACTCACGCTTTATATATGTAATTTGCAATCTACGTCATCACGATCTGCGCGTCGGCATACCTTTCTTCATCTACTTTGACTAGAATCAAACTTTCAAAACCAGATATTTAAACACACTCAAGTACCCTCGGGATCTTGAAGTCGGGGCTTTGTAAAAAATAAGAATCATATTTTATTAAATGCAAATACAAAACGGTAATTTATTATATTTATTAATATAGGAGTACATAAATATTAAATCACATACAATTTTCATTTTATATATTAAAAATTTTAAATAGGAAAAAATATTTAATACACATTTATAATAATTCAATAAATTATTATAGGACTAGTTTTAACTTTGGCCTTTTTGTAAATATGTTGAAACGTAAATTACGAGCAACAAAACATTTTAGCTAATATTTCAATTTTTTGTAGATCACGTTCCCTAGTTTTTATAATAAATCTTAAGAAATAATAGTTTAAAGATGGCAAAGTCCTTATCTTTCGTTTTGCTATACTCACTGTTTACGTCACTACATACATAATGACGTCAAAATACCATCAGCACATACTGGTGGCATTTAAGAGAACAAATAATGATAGTTCATCCGTCACAAACTGTGTAACTGCTTTACAGTGAAATGGAATAATTTGTTTTCTCAATAATCACGTAAGTATCACATTTTATTGTAAAGAAATCACATCAAAATTTATTCAATTTGACATAAAAAAAATATTTTCTTCAGTTAAATGCCACCAGGAGCGCTGATTGTACATCGACGCCATTATACACGTATCAAATACATTATTAAATTTCAAGATTTTAAATCTTTTTTAATGGAATATTTATTTACCTCAAAATTAACGTAAGTCAGTCAATTCTCTGTCTCTAAAAATTCAATACGAAAATTCTAGATCGATGTCTTTTGATTTTACCTTTAAGACATAAATATTATCTTGAAATTTTACAATTAAAATCAAAATAAATTAGAATTTTTCTCAAACTAATTAACCGTTTCAATGTTACGTAAAAAATAATGTAAGAAACAGCCTATATAAATACTAAAAGAGAGAGATAACTGTTTACGTATCTGATATAGTGATATATTTGTTTTAAGTAATGTATTTACATCGTATGATTATTAATATTCCAATTATCATGAGTATTACAGTTTAGTTATACTATCAACGACCTCTAACATTTCAATTTAACATTTAAAAAATTTCGAAATTATTAAATTTAAGACTTAAAAAAGATAGTGTTGTCTTTTGTTGTCAAATATATTTCTCACTTTGTCTTCTTTGACATGTTAACATGCCAGTGGCACTGAATCGGTTAATTATTCGAAAACAGTAGCTTAGCAATGGGGAATTTGACTAATTTTGGGAAACTATTTTAAAATACGCATATTTATGTATTATGCATGTATATAATTTTAATTTTTAAAAATAATGCCAAAAATCGTTAGAAAAAATTAATTTAATATTTGTTCTCAAAATTTGCGCGAAAACGTTCATTAAATTCAATTACGTCACATTCTCTAGATAGCAACAGGTGTCATGTAACTAAGAAAAACTGTTTATTTTTCACAGAACTAGGAAAAAACATTGATTTTTTAAAAAATTAATTAAATTCAAATTAATTTCCATAGTTATGTTTGCTAACCGAAATTTACGTAGCGACCCTAGTGGCGAAAGTATTGAAATATAAGAGAAAGCAACTTCACAGCCCATTTCTGCTGACGTAATTTATAACTGAAAAATATTAATTTTTTTAGAATTAAATAATGATAGTTAAGAATGTTAAGATGAATTAACATAATAAATTGCTGTCTTTGATTATCAAGTTTCATTAAAATTTGTTTTTATTGTTTTTCTTTGATACTGTCAAATATCCCATTGAAATATATAACATTTAAAAAAAACGGGCAAATCGAATAAAAAAGAAAACTAATAAAAATGTTTAAAACGAAAGCTAATTTAAAAAAAATAAATTATCGAGTCAGTTTTACGTGTAAACGTTCTGTAACACATAATAATTCAGGTACAAAATTAAAAATAAATAACTTAAGATTTCAATTAATAAAAATGCGCATGTGCATAATAACACTGAGGACTAGAAAAAAATATAAATATAGTTTTATTAAAAATTGTTCAGTACATAAATAAATATTTAAAAAAAAAAAATGATTTTAAACTTTTTCAGCAATCAAACTATATTTCGGGGGTGGTGCAAAGTGTACACCATTACTAAAGAATGGTTGAACAACTTCTAATGTGGGCCGCCTTTCCGGTGCTAACCAAATCCACAATGCAACTAGAATAGCTGCACAAAGTGAAGATGCCAGTAACCATTTTGGTAAATCCGAATCACGTGATAAACATCCAAACCAATCGTTGATCATTGAATTATTCACAACTTTGGTTTCATTTGCATGTACAATTTTTGGTAATACTGATTTGTTATTCTGAAAATTAAAATTATCTGTGAAAAGTATGGAAATTGGGTGGTTGACGTTTTATAAAGAATGTTCCAAGGCCATAGGAAATATCATTTTCATCCTGCTTTGTGAAACCAGAACTAAAGAAAAAATTTTTGAAACCTTCCGGTTTCGCACCAGTACTTTTTGAACATTTTGCACGTATATATGTATATTAGCGTCTAAATTAATAAATATCTCCAGATCTAGTGGGGCCAGAGAAAGAAAACTAGGTTCAAAATAATTCGAACCATTCAAAGTTCAATGGTTCTGAAGTTATGGGTATTTTTAACTTTTTCGAAAAATTGAGAAATTTGTTTCTTTTTCGATTTTTTCTGAACTTTATTTATGAAAATCAATGAAACTTTGACGGAAAGTATTACAAAAGGTCTCAATTATACTAAAGGCGAAACTTCTTTCGTAAATCGTGTGACAGGAAAATTTTGATTTTTTATTTTGAAACACCTTTATTAGATTTGAAAAATTTTTGAAATCTTACAGCAAAGTAGAAGTTATAACATCATGGTGGCCACAGATTTTTAAAGATCAAGTTCCCTGACTTCTCCAGGTTTTCCAGAAATTTTATTAAAAAATTCCCTGACAATTTTGTGAAAAATGTCGCCCCAAAAAGCTAAAAAAAATTCTTAATAACTTTTTAACACTTTTTCTTAAAAAAAGTAAATAAAAGAGCAAGAAAAAAAAGAAAAAAATGAAATCCTCGCCAATTTCCTTGACTTTCCCACAAAGTTTAGAATTCCCTGACATTTCCAGGTTTTCCAGTAATGTGGCCAAAATGGCGTCATAGTGAGTGGTGGTGACTTGAAATATGAATTTTCTGCTCTGGGAGGAACCAGGGAGAAAATTTGGAAAAATTTTATAAAATTTGTAGACATTTTAGTCTGCAATAACTTTGTTTTCGACAACTTTTCTTAAGAATGCACTCATCTACCCCTAAAATCACAAAATAAATTTTGATTTTTTATAACGCTTGAACGGAATGGTCTTTCCAATTCGTTTTTTTTTTTTTTTTGTTTATTACCTAGTACAGTCGACTCTCGTTAATTCGAAACTCAAGGGACTCTTAAAATATTACGAATTATAAAGAGGTTCGAATTATCCAATTTTAATTTTTTAAGCATTTGCGATGAATGAACTTGAACTTGTCTCAAAATGTACTTACAATCTTTCTGTTTCTTTCTCTCTGCAACTTTGAATTGTCGAGTGTTTGACGCCGATGAGTTCGAATTAACGCGTCGTTTTGTTACGTAGCAATGATTTTTTCGTTCGAATTACCAAGTGCATAAAAATGTATTGATTTAGTTCGAAATATAAAGAGATTTTGTAGGGAACTCGTGATAACTTTGAATTATAGAGAGGTTCGAATTATCGCAGGTTTGAATTAACGAAAGTCTACTGTATTTATAAATGCTTATATATGATTCCTTTATCAGTTATTGACCCTAACCTTTCTCCTCAACAAGTTTCAAGGAATAAAAACGGGATAGGAAAGTCCTACAAAGGCGTTATCAGCTTTAAAAAAATGAGGATTGAATAGTAACTGGTTGATTTTTTAGAATTAAAAATAAGTGAAATCCCACTTCTAAACAATTACCAAACATACCGTAGTTGCAACCGGCATTGTTCTTATATGTGTTTCCGGAATTTTATATTCAACTCCATAGTTCCATTCCAATTGATTACGAAATACTGGATCGGTTAAGAATAAATCACCGTCTAGATCAAGATCTAGTTGTGGCAGTATTAAATTATCACGCTCATTTTCATCCTGTCCAAGATAAATCATCCAGAAATCAATATCATCAAACTAGCAACATGCAAAATGAATCATTTTAATTGCCCGTTCAAGATAGCATATGATATTTATAATTAAATACCTGTTGTTGATGTTTCATCGCCTTATCGCATCCGGCAATGCACACATGCAATTGATCATGAGTAGCGTAAGATTCGGAACATGCTGTAAAAAATAAAAAAATAAATAAAAATAGAAAAAAAAATGTATAAAACAATTCGTACATGCATGACATTTCTTTTTAGCGGTGTAAGCCGGTAAACCATTCCTCTTTTCAATATTAAAGAAACGGCATCCTCTTTGACAAGTCTGGCGAGCGTGTTTCGTCTAAAAATTGCACAATTTAATAAGTCATCAATTTGGGAACAAAATGTGTACGTATTACTTTTTTACATTTTTTTGTACTAACCGAATAAGCCGACAATAATATTCCATTACAAACATCCTTACAAGGATCCTGTGATCGCATTACATCCGAGAAAACATCACCAATAGATGATTTTATAAAAAATAAAAGTAATACTAAGGAATAAATGTTTTCATAGCGAATCATTTTTCCTTCGATAAAGAAAACGTTTTTACCCAACTCTTGTTCGATTTTTCATCAATTATGTATAATCAAATTTTCATTTTAAAATAACACGACACTTGACATTACAATTAAAAAACAAAACATTCCCATAACAATAAAATCCTTTTTTATTTATTTTTAGAGGTATTTTTTATGAATCTGATTTTGGCGTTACCAGGGATTTTGTAATTAATTATTAGTAGCACGTTTACGCACTTGAATGCAATTATAGCCAACTTTTATACATATAAAATTCACAAAAAACACCACAGAATTACACAAAAATTCTCCGGCACAGCTATGGAGGGTAGAGGTAAGGAGGAGTATCTCACATGGGACTTGAATCGAAAAGTGGCCCCTGAATTTGATGAAATAATAGTTCAATAAGTACCCAGAATGGCGCTGATAAGCAGTCAGGGTTCGATCTGAACTTGGCGATTATAAGTGAAGTGAAGTATGGCAAAGAGAAACATTAACTGTTAAAAATTGTTAAAAACAATAAAAATTGAATTAAAAACAATAAAAATTGAATTAAATATAACAATTAAAACTGTTGTTTCAGTTTTAAAATTTTCAGCGCTTAATTTTAAATTTAAGAATTTTAGTACACTAGCGCCATCTTAATTTCATCCACTTTTTATACATGGACCCATGTTACCCATCTTTATATAAAACTTATTTAAGAAGGTTATTTAATCTTGTGAACACAGATGAGCATGAGTCAGATTAAGCGTACATATAAAAACTGTGGATCGAAAGTTGCAATGAGCTGCATTTTACGCATTTTATACTGCGTACTGACTAGTCGTCCATCGGCTTTACAAGAGCAAACAAGCATTGTTAGATCGTGATTGTTACATCATTATTAGCAGATACATACATACAGTAGTTTATAGTACGTATATATGTACCCGCACCACATACATAATGACAATCACACATACTAACATTCACTATATTACACATACAAACACAAACTCTAAATATGTATATAACCATAGAACTTGCTGTGACGTATGATGACGTAAATTCTGGCAACATCCAGCATGCTAGCTATGATACAGTAGTTTGGCCCCTTGCTTGTGAAGGAAGGACATTTAATTTATATGCACGACACACATGTATTAATTTTTTTTACATTCAAGCCTTTTTTGTAGGATATATTTTTTTACGATATTTTTCATACGGTATACATATAAACGAATGCCCATCAAAGTGCATAATGTGAAATAAAAAGTCACAAAACAATCGTACAAAAAAATACCACAAAAAAGGTTTAAGTGTACGTGCAACAGATTCGTAAATGTAAATGAGCGAATAAGAAATTTTATGCAAATTTTTTTTTATTTTATTTTTGATGTAGGGTAAAAGCCCCTATACTCGAACACGATTCAATACTCAAACAGCTCAAACAGTCTTGATATTTTATATTATATTAATTAAGTTATTTCTGAAAAAAACCAATAAATATCAAAACTGTTCGAGTATTGAATCGCTTTCGAGTATAGGGGCTTTTACCTTACTTACAATTAGATGAGAAATTGCCTGGATATTTATTGAATTTTTCTATTTAAATAAAGTAAACCCTCTTAAATGAACTTTATAAACTGTAAATCAAATGCATCAAATGTACTTAAAAATTTTTCTATATGAAAGAGGTTGTCGAGGTTGTTGTAATTAAACAGATGAATATAAATATAAAAATCGGCGAGAATAAATGAATAGAAATGAAAGTTGAATCGTTTGAGTTTACAGAAATGAAATTTAATTCAACTGATATAAAAACTGAACCAACTGAAGTAATAACAGTTGACCGACAAGAAACGCAAGAAACAAAAGTTGAATCAGTAGAAATAAAAGTCGAAACTGATCAAAGTCAATGTTTGCAAGAAAAAAGCGAAACTTTAACAGATGCTAAAAATCTGCAAGTGGAATTTAAAATTGAACCAGACGACACGGTCCAAAGTTTTACAGATACTGCAATAAAAACATCAGAAAAAGAATCCTTAAAATGTGACACATGTTTAAAAACATTTTCGTTAAAAAATGACTTAGAACAACACCAAAGACTAATTCACATTGACGAAAAACCATTTAAATGTAATGTTTGTTTCAAAACGTTCAGTTTGGTAAACACTTTAAAACGTCATGAACGGATTCACCAAGAAACAAGTGAAAAATCATATTTGTGTAATATATGTTTTAAAGTTTTCACACAGGCCAGCCATTTAACAGAACACGAAAAAATCCATACCGGCGAAAAACCATTTCGGTGCGAAATATGCGCAAAACAATTCCACAATTTGCGTGACTTAAAACGACATGGTAAAATTCACACTGGTGAAAAACCGTTCCAGTGTAATGTGTGTTTCAAAACATTTTCGCAAGCAGGTCATCTAAAAGAGCATCAACGAATTCACACCGATGAAAAATTATATCAGTGTGAAATCTGTTTGAAACAATTCAATTTTATAAACAATTTAAAACGACACAAATTAAAGCACACCGCTGAAAAACTGTATCGATGTTGTACATGTTATAAAACGTTTAGTTTAATCGGTGGTTTAAAACAACACGAAAAAATTCATACCGGTGAAAAACCGTATCAGTGTGACATATGTTTTAAAACATTCACTCAAATAAGTCACCTAAAAGTGCATGAACGAGTTCATACCGGTGAAAAACCATTTCAGTGTAACACATGTTCGAAAGCTTTTCATTGTATCGGTAATTTAAAAACTCATGAAAGGATACATAGCGGTGAAAAACCGTTTAAATGTAATGCATGTACGAAAACGTTCAGTTGCGTTAGTAATTTAAAGCGTCATGAGAAAAAACATTATTCCGCTGAGAAATTAGTGCCATTAGTGCGTTGTGATATTTGTTTTAAATCATTTAGTAGTTTTAGTAATTTGAAACGGCATCAGATGCAACATACTGGTGATAAACCATTTCGATGTGATACGTGTACTAAAACATTTAATCAGTTAAGTAATTTAAAACGACATTTGAAAAGTCACAGTGATGAAAAATAATAAAAAAAAAAAACTATGTAATTATTAATTAATTCAAAGTTTTTTTGTTTGTAAAATACAAGTATCATTGCTGGCGTTCGCCAGAAAATTTTGTTAGCGTAACTTTAGCTAACGAAGCTTGCACCGTTACAAATTAGAGGGCTCTAATTAAAAAAAAAAAGTAATATAAGATATTAAAACTATACAATTTGTAAATGATGACTGGTAATTATTTTTATTCCATAATTTTTGAATGTGATTGTGCTTTAGAAGTTAGGCTTAATACACAATCAATGAAATAAGGAATAAGAAATAAGAAATAAGGAATAAGAAATATGTCATCTAGTGACGTTGAATGAAACTTTAACTTAACTGCTCATAGGTATATGTATTTAGGTATTTTTTTACATCAAAATTCATGAAAAAGTAACGTTCATGATTACTTATGAACTCCTTATTTCTTATTCCTTATTTTTTATTTCATTAAAGTTCCATTCAACGTCACTAGATGGCATACTTCTTATTCCTTATTTCATTGTTGTGTATGACCCATTAAGTATTTTTACCGTGAAATCAGAGAAAACCATGAAATAATATTTAACGCGCATAATTTTTTTTATGTTACAACCGAGCCCTCTCGTTTGTAACGGTGCAAACTCCGTTAACTAACGTTAGGCTAACAAAATTTTCTGGTGAACGCCGGCATTAGTTTTATGTAAAATTATGTAGTAGTGTATTTTATTTAATAAATAAAAATTATTCTGTCATGTTTTTTGGTGTATTATTTTGTTAATTTTTCAATAATTTGCTTGGAAAGCAAAACAGGAAAAACCCCAGCTTCATTTTGGAAGTCTTTTCTAACGATACGATACGTGGACTTCTGAAAGTCCGACGAAAGGTGACTAATGGGTCATACACAAGGGGACAAACTATGTAGATTGGCTTTGCCTCTGTTCCACTTGTAATGAGTTTGTGACGTACTCTGTTTGTGTACATACACACTGTTTGCAGTGTATTAGTTTGATTTTTTGTAGTAGTATGTGTATACACGCATACAACCACAACACACGTATTACCAGAGAGAGCTGTTCAACGTGTTCAACTAACAATGGGTATATTGTTAATACAATGGTGTGTTGACTCGACGACGACTACTGACGGACTAATGCTTTAAGCTGTGACTGGCTTACAAATGACTCCAAGCGAATTTCACTTTTTTTATGTTAGTTGGCTTCTAGTGTTCTATGGTCATACACAATCAATGAAATAAGGAATAAGAAGTATGCCATCTAGTGACGTTGAATGGAACTTTAACGTAACTGCCCATAGGTATATGTATTTAGGTATTTTTGTACATCAAAATTCATGGGCCCCAAATCCTATAGGATTTGGGACAAAGTTCTTTTATCTTCATAAGTATACAGATGTGTATCAAACAATATTGCAGATTTCGAAACAACAAATCAAATATGTAAATAAATTTGAAATATTGGAAGTTTCAGCGCCAATTGTATTACACATATACGTATATGGTAGATAGCGCCGACGGTAAAGTGCGCATATTTGGTACTAGAGGTCAACGGTTCATATTCCGATTATAGACTATATCACTATCATCACTATATAGAAACAAATCATAAAATGATTTGTTTTTAAATAAATTACAACACATTTATTTTAAAATGTTAACCATATTATAAATTAATTAGCAAAACGTGTAAGAGAATTACATAAAAAAATTATTAAATCATTCATTCCTGGCAAAAAATTATCTCCTGTCATATCTACCTTTTTCAAACTTTGATCTGCTGGTGACTTAGCGAATGATTAAGTAAAAATTATTTATCCAATCATATAACTACTTAAATAATTTTATTTAAAAAAAAAAAAAATACATTAGTAGTCCATTAGTATTATTACCATTCATTTCTATCATTTTCACATATATTTTGTTTGTTTACGTATAAAATGGCACTTCGAGGTATAAAAGTTATTGAATTGGCTGGATTAGCACCTGTTCCATATTGTGGAATGGTATTAGCGGATTTTGGTGCAACAGTTATTCGGGTTGATAAGGTAAAAATATTTGTCCTATCCTAAATATAGAAATTAATCATAGAAAGCTATTATAGTGTAATAAACAGTTGTATCCAGAGGTGCAACAACAGGGGGGTCCAAGGGGTCCGGCCCCCATCTAAAATTACGTGAACCCCTCATAAAATTACGTACATTTTACTTCAATTTATTTTATTTATATTAAATAGTAAAATTTTTAATAGTCTACCGATAATTTTTATTTGAAAATCGAATTTTCGAAGACGACATTTTCGATAACATTTTCCAGTGTAACCGTAGAATTGTGTTATCAAAAAAATTGGGTTATATATATAAGTTTTTGTCGAATCTCCCTGCAGATTTGTAATTGTTGCGCCCCTGCTTGTACCTATCGATTGTATTGTTGGGAAAACTATTTTCATTGTTACCAATTTTAAAGTTTTATTTGATGAATAAAAAAGTTTATTAGATGATGATTTTTCTTTTTTGGGTTGAAGAATAATTTTCTTTTTCGTTTTGACCGCTACCCAAAGTGATGAGGATTACAGGATTTGTGTAAAAATTAAATTAAAATTTTTTCCAGCAATTCCATAAGAGAAATTTATTTTGTTGTTCAATATATTTCGGCACAATTGGCGCCATTTTCAAGAACATACATCTACAATATAACAATAACAACATTTTTTAACAATTTTAAAAGTAAGAAAATTTTTTTTTAAAAAAAAAAAGAAATATTTTTAGAAATAATTTACATAAATGTCAGCCTATATTAATTACAAATTTGTTTTTGGATAGCAGTCAAAACGAAAAAGAAAAGTTTATTAGGTTGTTTTTTAGTAAATTCTGTTAGTGTGCAGACTATTTCTCTGAGATGTAATAAAAACTAAATTTAAATTTTTCAGCCTAATTCAAATATTAATTTAGACGTTTTATCAAATGGCAAAAAAGCTGTATCAATAGATCTTAAACATCCAACGGGGAAAAAAATATTCAAAGCCCTTTGTAATGAAAGTGATGTTCTTATTGAACCATACCGGAAAGGTGTAATGGAAAAATTATCTTTAGGTCCTGACGTTCTTCTACGAGAAAATCCTAAATTAATATACGCCCGACTGACCGGATATGGACAAAAAGGCTACTACGCTGACCGTGCCGGCCATGATATAAATTATCTATCAATATCAGGCCTCTTATCATTATTTGCACGGAAAGATCAAAAACCAACACCGCCAATAAATTTAGCTGCAGATTTTGGTGGTGGTGGTCTTATGTGTGCCTTTGGAATCGTCGCAGCGCTGTTTGAGAGAACCAAATCTGGCAAAGGGCAAGTAATCGATGCGAATATGGTACAGGGCGCGTCGTATTTAGGAAGTTGGTTGTATAGGGCACAACAATTACCAATTTTTGGAAATCCACCGGGCGAAAATATACTTGATAGTGGATCACATTTTTATGAAACGTATAAAACCAAAGATAATAAATATATGGCGGTTGGAGCTCTTGAACCACAGTTTTATGCTCAGTTAACTGCAAAATTAAACTTGGATCCCAAAGAGTTTGATCAGTATTCCGATTTTGAGAGGAAAAAAGATATTTTAAGTAAAATATTTTTAGAGAAGACACAGAAAGAATGGTGTGAAATATTTGACTCGTCTGACGCTTGTGTCACACCCGTGTTAAGTTTAGAAGATGCTAAAAATCACATTCATAATACTGAAAGTAATACGTTTCAAGTTAATGAAAATGGAGTTATTTGTCCAAATCCAGCACCAGCGTTAGATCGAACGCCGGCTGTTAGTGTGGCATTATCAAAATCACCCGAACCTGGGCAACACACTTATGAAATACTAGAATCATTAAAATACACAGAGGAAAAAATTTTGAATTTTGAAAAAGAAGGCGTTGTTGAAATACTGAAAAAATCTAAGTTATAGTAAAGGAAAGGGTAATAAAACAAAAGAGTGGGGTCACTTTTTGTATATTTTTAGAAATAAATTGTTTTTTACAGTTTTTTTTAAATTTATTTTAACACTTTTGACTAGAGTTGTCTATAAATTAATAATTAAAAAACTAAAACCCGGCTACGGAAGAGAAAATTGAAGCTGGTTTTGTATCACACGGGAACCTTTCAATCGGGACAAAAATTATCCTTCTAAAATGACTTAAGGTACCATCACAGTGTAGAATTTTGAAAAAATTAATTTTTTTTTTTGGTCTTACCTTAAAGTACATACAATTATGTTTTCTCAAAATTTCAAATTGAAATTTGAATTATTACGGTCGCTACGACCACGGATCAATGGATTCAGTCTAAATACAAAACTCTGTGGATCGATTGGCGCCTTTTGACGGGATGTTATACTTTACATTCAGTCTTTCCACATCCAGTGAACGTATAAGGCTGCCTTTACAAGATCAGTAATACTGTCAGTATTTACTGATAAAAATAATGAATCATTATTTTTATTACTTCAGTATTTTTATGATACCGTACACTATCATTATTTTCTTCAGTATTTTAAAACAAACTGTCAAATTTAATTTTTCGGAATTTTTAAATTAATAAAATTTTGGAATTATTATTATGGAAGAAGCGTGTTTAGCTATAGTACTAGCGTTTGCAACTCAAAACAAGAAATCAAAGAAGAAAAAGCGTTAGGTTCGATCTGTTCGATTTTGTTTTTCTAGCTATGCCATACATATACGCATGTATTTATACAATGTACATACGGTACATATCGTACATATTGTACATACTGCCGTACATACTAATCAATAATAATATGTACAGGCCTACTCACGGCCTACTTTTCCATGAAGTACATAATATACGATCTGCAACCGATTTGTATTTATCTCGGCTGGTACCGCTGGTACATATCGTACATATACCTACGAGAAATGTTTTAACGGTTTTAACTGTCATTAATGTCACTGTCCCCTCCACGTCTTAGTACTGAAGTGAATACTGATGGAATTATAAGCCATTCTTCAATACTTTCATCATTATTTCAGTATCGTCAATACACGATCAATAAAAATGTCAGTATTTTGAAATACTGACAGTATTATTGATCGTGTAAAGGCAGCCTTAAGATCAATTGTTATCAGCACAGTATCATATTTTTGTTGAAACAATGATTTGAAATAATTCTGAGACAAACTTTAAATGTGTATGTCTCGAAATGCCCTTTTTAAAAACGGTACCCACTCTCAAAGGGAAGGTTTCCAAACTATAAATTTGAAATTTTGACAAAATATTCTTTATTTCATTCTCCATGTACCTATGGACTCTTTTTTTTTTTGAAATCTTCCTACCTTTTCAAACTGTTAAAAAAGGCCTAAATTTTGTACTTTTTATTCAAACCGCCGCCATTTTTTCAAATTTCAAGAAAAAAGAAAAAACCTCCATAGGAACATAGTGGCTTACCTACAGACTGATAATCTATTTTATTTTTTTTCGGATGAAAATTGCGGCCGCAATTGTGGGCACCAATAGCCGCCCTTTTTTAAAGACACTTTTTTCAATAAATTATAATAATCAGGGCCGCGCCAAGGGACATTTGCGCTGGGGTGCAAGACAAAAATTGTCGCCCCTAAAACGCCAAACTTATTTGTAATACATTTTTGATAATAAAATATATGCCTCCCGGCTACCAGTTTACTTACTATATATACTTACTTTAATGAAATGCAAGATTGATAAATGTTTTATGTGTAGAATTCAACGACGGTTTTTATAAAATTAAAGCATGCAAGAGCATGTTCGATCCCGATCCCGTTTGATCTCGCCGATTACCGCGCAAATGATTGTTGTCGCTGGTCAACAATCGGATTATCGACGGGTCACAACAGTCATAATAGACAAATATTTAAGCAAAATGCGGGTAACATTTAAGTGTCATCAAAATTACCACATAAAAATAGTAATAATTTTATATTTTATTTGCCGCCCCCAAAGCCTGCCGCCGGGGTACTAGGCACCCCTAACACCCCCGCTTGGCGCGGCCCTGATAATAATTATAAAAAATAAATAAAAATGAATAAAAAAAAATTGTATTGTTAAATAGTGGTATCAATCGTAAAAAAAATTCATCCCCATTCCGCCATTCTATCCATCCAAAAAAAAATTGCGAAAATTGACTATTTTTTGGCCGGTCACACTGTGATAGTACCTTAAGTTTAGAAATTTCACTTTAACTGATTAATTACTTTGTATCCCATGGGAAACTCTCTCTAAATTATTATGTGTAGTTTGGTATCCCATGGCCATTTGTTATTAGAATTTTTATTCTACAATTTCAGCTGGACTGTTTCTGGGTCCAGACGACCAGAACGCCACCTTATTTGTTAATATGGATCCCGTAGTTTAGTCTTCTACGACTGTTAAACACATAAGTAAAAATATAAAATTTACTAATTTAAAGACATTTATAAATTTAATATTTCATTAATTTGATTCAAAAATTCTAAAATATTATTTTTACGGTCTGTTTCAATTTTTGAAAAAATATCTTTATTTAAAAAATCTAAAATTATACTCTTAATTCGTAATAAGTCAAATACAGTATGGTTGACACCAAGAGTCCGATCAAAAACTTTAACAAAATTTTTTTCACGTAACGATTTAATTCTTGTGCTTCCAATATTGTATAGAAAATCATAAAAATCCATATAATTCATTCCAAATGATGCTCGTAACAAATTTTGGCAAGTTTCACTCCAATCATTTGAGTCTTTACAATCTTCTATCTCTTTTTCGACCCGTTTCAACTCTTTCTGAAGATTATCCCATAAAATGTGAACATTACAACCGTTAATCCAATTATGATTTATTGAAATGGTGTCTTCTAAATTCCAAACTTGATGAAACCAACCGGAAGGAACGAAAATTGCATTTCCAGCTTCTTGGACTATTGTATAATATTTACATTCGGAAGCGTTCGGTTCCTGTCGTAGACAGTCGTATGGTAAATTACCATGTTTGTCTTTAAGGTGGTTTTCTTGACCTGGTGGATATAGTCGCCACTTTTTCTTACCAAATATATTTACGGACCAACTGTATGAGTTATAGACGTCAGCGTGAAATGGTGTCCTGCACAAAATTAAAAACAAAATATTTAGTACAAAATTAAAAACTATTGTTTTTCAAAAATAAATTAATTAAATAAAATATTTATTTTTAATTCAAACTTTCAAAATTTCAAAATTAGAATAATAATAAGCTAGTAAACAAATTTTTAAAATAAAAAAGATTTTTTTTTGAACATTAGGATTCACTTCATTTTCAAAAGTAGCACTAAAATGGTTTGTGAAATAATCATTTATCAAACACTTTTTCGCTACTTCTAAAAATTAAATCTCTATTATATATGTACCACAGAATTTTAAAACAATCTTTAAAAACTATTATATCTTTAGGATGGTTATATAAGGAACATCTACTAAAATGCTTTGTAGAAATTTATATAATTTTCTGTTGTAAATTTTAGTGCAAAATAAATATTTTATTATTTATTTATTATTATTTATCAGATACAGGTGATTTCTCTTTTTCCTACGAGATTACATATACTGTGTGAGTTTTTCGAGAGTTGCCATTGTTATTACAGCCAAAACGTTGATTTAATCGAAAAATTGTTCAATTAAGAATTGTAAATATCGTCAGGAACTTTATAGCTCTTATAGTTTTCCAGCTATGATACAAACTTATAGATTTTTAAATGAGACTATATATTAATTTTTCGATAAAACTGATCTAATGCACTAATTAACAACATAAATGAGCAAAAAAATTTTTTTACCCAAGTTTAATTTTTAAATTTTTCTTCAATTTATCAGTTAGGCGGTAAAAATATGCATATTTACTTGAGGCTACTTCAACCGATAGTGTTTTGGTTGGTTACATTTCCATTACATCCAAGAAAAGAACCTTTTCCAGTACCATTTCTATCATAAAAATTTGGTTGTGATAGAAATGGCAACTCTCAAAAAACTCACATGGTAAAGTTCGCATAATATGGGAATATAGTTGACAATTTATTTTACCATATTTAATTTACAACACGAAATTTCCACTTTTCTATGAATTGAAATTTAATCTTCTATCATTTTGATATGATATCCTACCAAACCGTTTATTTCTGACAGAAAATGTAATAATCTTTAAAGTCAGAGAAACAACAGGATATGTTATGACAACTCCAATCATTTCAGTTACATAAATGCCGATATTACTCATAATGCAACGATGATGTCATTTAATTAAGGTGTATTTTACGAAAATTTATATTAAGACTATGAGGCCCGAGCACTTTCACAGTAAACTTCCCCGGAAACCGACAGTATTTTTAAAGAAACTTTATATGTATAAACAAGTACATAAAATGATTCAACATGTACATATATGTGATACGTACATATATATATATTTGACATTCAAACACATTCAAATCAATTAGAGAATTACAGAAAGTTTAGATAACAAACTGGTAAAAATAAATAAAGAAAACAAACAAATACTTTTATTAGTTTTTATATTCTTTATTTTAAAATTTTTTATAGAAACCAAGAGAGTAATGTGTGTTGGTGTTTGTGTGAGTTGAGTATATACACATCGGTGTGGTAACATCGCACACATACATAATGTATAATCAATTAATCATTGATCGCGATCGGCCTCTGCGGTTGTTTTGATTATTTTCGGATTCGAAGCCATGGGACTGAAAGTGTTAATTTGTAATTTTTATTACTTATTATTACACGCGAGGTTTGTATTTTTTCGAATAAATTTGGGTTTGTCTAACGAAAATTTGTTGCCTAGTAATTTAACGAGAAGAACTGTCAACTAACAACAACGCGACAGCGGAGCTGAAGCGTTTTTGGGTTGACAGTTCTTCGAGTTAAATTACTTTTAGGCAAGAAATTTGAGTTGTAGAAAACGCAAATTTATTCAGAAAAAATATAAAACTCAAGTACAATACGGTAAGGTAATTTAACGAATAAAATAAATTAGTATAATTAATATTATTTTAATACATTATTACTATGGTTTTGAAATCAGTTAAATTTACCAATAAGAATTTTTGTTTTGTTTTTATCGTGTTTACTTACAGTGAAATGACCAATTAAATGTTTTGTACTATTTTTTTTACTGTAAACATTTGTCCTAACTTTAGTGAAAAAACTACAATATTCTTATGGGACACTGAGCACTGAATCGAACATATTAACATATGTTTGCTAGAGATACCACAAACATTAAATTTTGAAGCATGACTCCATTTTAGTAAGCCCAACTTGTAACCACGGAGACTTGTTTATAAATATTAAATAAACCATTAAATTAATGGTTCGACCGCCATTAGAGTAATCCCATCAGTCAATTTTTTTTGCTCACATTAGCCAATTTTTTGCTTCAATTTCTTTGAATTTGTAATACACAGCATTCTCTCTAGTCGATTCTCTCCTCAATGTTATGGGACTTGATACACATGAGTTATAGTTGAAAAAATATTCCCAGACACTTTTGTAGGTTTCCTTCTTTTTTGTCCTTGTCGTACACTTTTCAACACTACACCAGTGTCCTTAATCAGTGGTTTTTATTTAGTTTTTTTAAATATTTGACATAATAATATTTCATCTTCACAAAGTTAAAACAAATGATGCAATACTGTCAAGAAAAGTGAAATATGTTATTTTCAATTAGAATAAACTATCTTCGTTTGATTTTAACTGATTTGAAAATTTTAAGCAGTACATATTGACATTCACTGATTTTTGTTTTTCAAAATTATATTTTTAATAGTATTAAATATTCTGGAATGAATTCAGTCATTCAGTTATTTTATGTATATGTTTACAGTTAAGTTATATCATTAATGTCATTTGTTTTCGGTTTCTTTTAGAAATATTCTTCTGTAATCAAATTATTATTGAATAAACAGAATTTACATAAGAATATAAAATAGTGTTATTAACTTATTATTTATTATTATTTCGTAATCTAATGTTCAATTAGTACTCTATGCACTATTTATTTGTTTGACTGGAATTAGAAAAAGACAATCATACGTTGACAAAGAAACTATCAAAAGTGTCTGGGAATATTTTTTCAACTATAAATTATCAATAAACTTACAGATTTAACTACTTCTATTATTTTTCCTGATAATAAATATTATTAACTTGCCAATTAAAATTTTATGAATGAGTGATTTAAGATGAACATTTGGCGGCTTTTTAAGGTACGAAACCGTACGAATACTTACCAAGTTCCCGTGGGTCCCATATAAACAAACATATAATCATCAGAATTTGTAGATAAAGCGTATTCATTTAACCAATCTGAGGTAAAAAAGTAAGGCACCTCATAAAATTTATCATTAGGATACTGTTTTTGGCAATGCCAGTCTTTCAAGTATAATAATTCATTATCTGAACTGTTTGCTTTAAAGTAGTTAATATAATCAGAAAATTTTATTTCTCTTTTTACATGTGAATTAAAATATCGCTGATTGCAATCCGCCACTGGAATAACACAATCGCCGTAATTTTTCTCTAAATAATCAAAATTTATTTTGTTATCGGTAATCCAATAGTTTAAACATTGCCAATTGAATGTGACATTTTTTAAAATACACGGCCGATTTTTTATTAAACATTCTTCAAAGAAATTTTTGTATCCGTACGAAATATCGTGAATCGGTATGGTGTTTAAATTATCATAATTGAAACGTGGTATGACTGTGGAATCTTCGATTTCTATAGTAGTGTACAGTTTAGTCGAGGAATTGGTACTTTCAGAATTATTTTCTTGAAAACTGTTCGAATTAAACATTAATTTCAGTACGAGTGTTACGGATCAAAAAAAGTTAATTTATGTTATATATTAGAATAGATAAATTATTAAATAATTATTAATCCATAATTTTTTTAGAATTATAAAAACCTTAATGCTTTGATCGCTATGATTGACAGATGTCATTGACAGACCTTACCGGCCCTACTGACAACTAAATGTCAGCTGAACAGAACAGGGTTATCAACTCTAGAAGGTTGAATTACTCTACTTTAGCATTTTTGAACGTTGGTAATTGATAGAGCAAGAGCCAGCGTAGATTTAATTTAAAGAGTTTTTTATCGATTAAATGTATTCTGTTTTTGAATAATATGAGAAGTTTTTATTTTTATTATGGCCAAACTACTGACTTAATAAAATATTTGTTTTGTGGAGGGTAGATATAAGGAGAACCATCTTATATGAAATAAAATGGGAAAAAAGTTCAAAAAGTGTCCCGGTGTAAGCAGTAAGTAACAGTTCAAAGACTCTCTAGAATAGCGCTAGAGTAGCTAAAGAGTATGAAATGAACTTTGCAATTGTTGACGGAGTGAAGTGTGCTGTCTAATATTTGTGATGACTAGAGTAGTTGAAAAAAAAACTGCAGTATTTAAAACTTCAACTACTTACGTTGTTTAACCTTTTTTAAATGATTAAGACGAGTTAACTCGTCCTGCAATATGGCGGCTCAACATGCTATGATATGTATATATTCACTGGTACAGGTGCCGCCATCTGTGACAGATTTTCCGAAATACGGTATAATTCTAAATAATGTTCAATTTTATCAACATAGTTTAGTATAATTCATATTTTGTAAATTCCTAGGGTTCACTTTTTTGATGTTAGGATCTTTGATTTTTTTCTTTTTCTTTTTTTGTAATCTTATCTATTGTACTTATCACTGACAGTAAAAATTCCGGCATTTTTAGACAAAAAAATTTTCCATATGGTTTGATTAAAAGGCTTAAAATAATTTAGTAAATATAACCTGCAAAAATTTTCTTTAAAATTTACTCTCTAGCTACAGTAGTGCCGCCATTATTTTTGCCTTTTATATATCTACCCTCCATAATTGCCAATTGCTTTGGTATTAGTGAAATATGCATTGAAGTTCCGGTCTTCCTTTCCACATTGATTTATGCGTTTTGAAAATTTTGAACAAAAAATGTTAGAATTTATGCGTTTCTTCAGCTAGGATTGTCCAATCAAGTACAAAACTCTTTGAATGAAGCAGACGCGGCTCTCGCTCTATATTGATTTGTTGATATGTCAGATAAAAAATGCGGAAAGTAGATTTGGTGTTGAGATATTTTATTTTGAATTTTAATAAATTTAAGAATAATAAATGTGGAAATTTTGATTACTTTAAGGTTTTCAAAAATATCCAATTATTTGATATGTATCCTTCAAAACTTTATAACTAAATTATAGTAATGTTATTATTACAATGGGCAAGTTAGTAATATCAAAATTTAAATCATAATTTTAAATTTTAAATTTCTTAATTCTTTTCGATATTTTTTTTCTTAACTAGACACAAGGTTTGGAGGAAAACTGCAAAAAAATTTAGACGTAAAAGAATCCGACAACTAAGAGCAAAAGAACGGTGTAAACAAGAAGAAGAAGGTAACCTTAATAATAACATTTTAATTTTTAACATAAGGCGGCCAAACGTCCCGGATTTAGTGAGACAGTCCCGGAAAAATAGCTGTTGTCCCGCATTGAAATTTTTGTTAAAATAATTCCGGAATCAGTCTAATGCGTCCCGGAAGTCCCGCATTCAGTAGATTGGAAATAACAAAAAAAATTTTATTGACAAATAAAGGTCCCAAGGTCGAACCTATCGATCTTGATGAAATTTGAATATGTTGTAGAACAGTGTTTCTTAACCTTTCTTCAGTCACGGGTTTGGTAAAATCTTGTTTTTCCGATCACTTCACCGACTATAAATATCGACATTTTCTTAAGCATTAGAGAAATATTTAAAAGCCTTTCTTTTATTCTAAATAGTATTAGGCTGTATACACAATCAATAAATTAAGGAATAAGAAATAAGGAATAAGAAGTATGCCATCTAGTGACGTTGAATGGAACTTTAATGAAATAAGAAATAAGAAACAAGAGATAAGGAATAAGGAATAATGGGTCATACACAATCAATGAAATAAGAAATAAGGAATAAGAAGTATGCCATCTAGTGACGTTGAATGGAACTTTAACGTAACTGCCCATAGGTATATGGATTTAGGTATTTTTGTACATCAAAATTCATGAAAAAATAACGTTCGTGATGACTTTTTTTGTCACTAAAGTGAAAAAAATCACGAATTTTGACGTACAAAAGTACCTACATATTTATATCTATGAGCAGTTACGTTAAAGTTCCACTCAACGTGACTAGATGGCATACTTCTTATTTCTTATTTCTTATTCCTTATTTCATTGATTGTGGAGACACCCTAAGGAATAAGAAATAAGAAATAAGGAGTATGCCATCTAGTGATGTTGAATGGAACTTTAACGTAACTGGTCATAGATATAAATATGTAGGTATTTTTTTACGTCAAAATTCGTAATTTTTTTCACTTAATGACAAAAAAGTCATCACGAACGTTACTTTTTGATGAATTCTGATGTACAAAAATACCTAAATACATATACCTATGAGCAGTTAAGTTTTAAAGTTTCATTCAACGTTACTAGATGGCATACTCCTTATTTCTTATTCCTTATTTCTTGTTTCTTATTTCATTAAAGTTCCATTCAACGTCACTAGATGTCATACTTCTTATTCCTTATTTCTTATTCCTTATTTCACTGATTGTGTATACAGCCTTATTGTTCTGGAATCATTTCCACCATTAGTTGGAATAATATTTGGTCGTGTAATATGAAATGTCGTTTTCCGACCACTTCGTCATCATCTAGTTCAGATACATATTGATACTTTCTTAAGCATTAGAGAAATATTTAAAAGCCATTTTTTTTATTTTAAATAGAATTCTTGTAACTTGGAATCATTTCCACCGTCAGTTTTAATAACATTGGTCGTGTAATATGAAATGTCGTTTTCCGACCACTTCGTCTATCTTCTGATTCAAATACATATTGACACTTTGTTAAGCATTAGAGAAATATTTAAGCCATTTTTATTTTATTTTAAATAGAATTCTTGTAACCTGGAATCATTTCCACCATCAGTTTTAATAACATTGATCGTGTAATATGAAATGCCGTTTTCCGACCACGTCGTCTACACTTATAATTCAGATACATATCGATACTTTTTTGAAAAATAAATTTTTTCGAATTTTTTCAAAATATTATATGAATAAAAATAAATGCCAAGATTGTTATATTGTCCCACATTGGCTAGTGAAAAATTTGATCGCCGTATTTTAACAAACATTTCAATTTATGACGTTTATTTTTAGAGCAACGAAGATTGGAACAATCACCCACGTACATTAAACAACGCGAGGAAATTGAGCTACTAGAGGCGTTACAAGAACAGGAAGAAAAAAAACAAGCTGAAATTGAACATCAAAAATGGCTTCAACGAGAACAGGAAGCTCAAAAACAGTGGCAAGAACTTCAAGAACGGTTAGAACGTGCCCGTTCTCAAAAAGAGCGACAAGAGCAAATTATTCGCGAAGAATGGGAACGCGAGCAAAAATTGATTATGGAGAAAAAACGTCAGAGAGAAGAACAGTTAGAGGCTGAAATGAAACGAGCCGAAGAAATCGAAAAACAGATAAAAAATTTCATTGAAGATGGCGGCGAATTACCGGCCTCATTAAATGTATCATTTGAAACGAATCCTGACAAAGAGATATGTCCATTCTTCAAAAAGACGGGCGCATGTCGTTTTCGTGATACATGTTCACGAAATCATATAAAACCGGGTGCAAGTCGAATTTTATTATTACCCGGTTTTTATTCACATTTTGGCATCGAACAATCAAATCAAAATGAATACGATGTGGATATTTCGCTTGAATACGATGAGGACGACACCTATGCTCATTTTACCGAATTTTATAATGATGTATACCCGGAATTCAAAAAGTATGGTGAAATAAATTGTTTTCGAGTGTGTAAAAATTTTGAAGCACATTTACGTGGGAATGTTTACGTTGAGTATGATAGTTTACAGTCGTCGTTAAAAGCGTATCGCATTTTTCAAGGCAGATGGTACGGCGGAAAACAGATACGGATTGAGTTTGTTAATATACCATCATGGACGTCGGCTATTTGTGGTTGGTTTATTTAATTTAATATGTATTCTTTTTAAATATATTCAAATTTTAGGTATTTTTTATTTTTCTAAAATATTTATTTGAAAATTCAGTTTTAAATTCCTTAACAAAAATTTAAGATATTAAAACTTATGCTATCTATACAAAATTGATTCATTTGAATTGTGCGTAATTCATTTTAAAATTTTCTAAAGGTAAGATTTCGTGTGATAAATTAAGTGTTACAGATAATAATACTGTTAGTTTTCTGATATTTTTGTTGGCTTTCGAATAGAATATTCTAGGTCATCGGTTTTTAAACTTTTTTAAGTCACAATCCATTTGAATTGTTTCCATTTTATTAAAAATATTTTGATCTCTAACTATGAAACAAACTAAGGAATTTTGATTAAATTTGGTATAGGGAACAAGTTCACCAAAGTACACAACCTGGTGAGGTCAATACATCCGAAAGTTTTGTGGGCCGGGCCTAGCCGCCCTTGAATTTTAAAAATGCCCCCAAAATAGATAGATCGGCCATTTTCAGAAAAACGGCTTTAACAGTTTTGATTAAATTTAACCACATAAAATAGAACATTTGTGACTAACAAAGTAATCCGTATGTCTGGGGAAAGTCCGAAGGCTGAGATATAGGACATTGGAAAAGAGTCTGACGAACAAGAAGCTTATTTTAAATAAATGTTATCAGTTAATAACGCAATTAGCTTAACATAAATCGAAATAATTTAGCACAACAAATCTAGCCTGCCTTCGATGGAAAACTATTTTTAACCTTCATTATGTATCTATTATTGTTATAGGACCAAGTGTTAAATATTCGAACAGTTTATTTTATATGTTGCTCTTTAGACGTCAACAAATATAAAAAGATATAGTAAAAAAGGGTACATTTTTTCAAACAATGCTATTTTGACCACAGTTTGTCGATTTTTCTTGTGAATAAAACAGTTACTTTTATTTTTAAATTATTGTAGCGTTAAGTTAGGGTTCTATAGTTTACTAAAATAATGAGAAATGTTAAAAAAAAATAGTTACTAAATTTTTTGTCATATTAGGGGTTAATTTTCTTGGCTTATCGATACCCCTCCTTTATTATATTTACAATTTCTAATTAGTTCAGTAGTAAATTGTAATCTTATTAACTGAATATTAAAATTTTTGAAAACCTACTTCAGGTTACCTCGTGATCCACTATTGAGTTGTGACCCACACTGTGGGAACTCCTGGATATTTTTCAATATTCTCACTGTTCACATTTAACTGTTTATTTGTGGTTTCATATAAACCAAGCTACTATGGAACTGGACTAATTCCTCGAGTTTAATTGACAGATTAATTTAAATTCTTAATTTTTTTTGTAGATCAATAAAAATAAAAAAAATTGGAAATTTTATGAATATACAAATTAATAACAAATGTTTTAAATTATTTTTTTTTTTTTGGATTGAATTATAATTAAAAACAATTTTGATGTCACTTTCAAAAATAGCGCCAAAATGATTTGTGATGTAATCATTCATTAAACACAACTTATCTCTCTCATTTCAAAATATTAAGGCTGTGTACACAATCAGTGAAATAAGGAATAAGAAATAAGGAATAAGAAGTATATCATCTAGTGACGTTGAATGGAACTTTATAATGAAATAAGGAATAAGAAATAAGAAATAAGGAGTATGCCATCTAGTGACGTTGAATGAAACTTTAACTTAACTGCTCATAGGTAAATGTATTTAGGTATTTTTGTACATCAGAATTCATGAAATAGTAACGTTCGTGATGACTTTTTTGTCACTAAGTGAAAAAAATCACGAATTTTGACGTAAAAAAATACATATTTATATCTATGACCAGTTACGTTAAAGTTCCATTCAACATCACTAGATGGCATACTCCTTATTTCTTATTTCATTAAAGTTCCATTGCTACGTACTAGATGGCATACTTCTTATTCCTTATTTCTTATTTCTTATTCCTTATTTCATTGATTGTGTAGACACCCTAAGAGCCAGAGAGTAGAATGTATTTAAAAATATCTTAAAAATAATACTGATACTAATTTCGTATTTTTATAATTTAGGTCTGTTTTATAGAAATAAATGTCCTAAAGGTCGTTCGTGTAATTTTTTGCACGTTTTCGTAAATCCTGGCGAGAAATTCCAACGAAGTAGACCGATAACATCCCATCTAGGGTCAGTGAATATAATTTTTTGCGTCGCCCAATAAATTTATTAACAATTTTATGAATTTTACAGTCATTGTCGTTGGTCAGAATCGCCAGAAATGGAAATTCATCAACGGTCATCGCAAGAAAGTAAATATTCTCGTAAACGAAGTAGCCGAGACTCGACATTTGACAGTGACAATAATAGGAGTGATGAAGAGGTTAGTGCAAGAGAGCACCGTCATCGTAGTGGATCGTCCAGATCTAGAAAACATGAATCTAGTCACAGCGATTATCGTTATCGCACTGAATCGTCCAGATCTAAGAAATATGACGAACGCACGTGGAGTGACGTCGAAGATTATTCTAGAGATCATTATTATAATGGATCATCCAGATCGAAAAAATATGAATCTTCGCGAGTAAGTGAAGACGACAATTATAGAGATCATCATCATTATAGTGAATCGTCTAGATCCAGAAAATATGATCGGGAGAGTGATGAAGATTATTCTAGAACTCATTGTGATAGTAATGAAACATTAAAATCGAGAAAAAAACATAAGGAACATAAAAGTAAGAAACGTAAACGTAGTAAAACGCGTGATCAGTGAAAATTTGTAAAATGAAAAATATTAAATGTTGTTTTCTTGTATTTATTAATACATATAACTTTTTTTAAAAATTTTATTTGCCTTATATATCATTTGATTTCTTTCCTATTTCCCTGTCTTATCATTCTTATCAATTTGAAAAAAATCACGTGTGAAAAAAAGTATTGGTGAGGCAAAGATTCGCGCCTCTGGTGGTAAAATTAGAAGCTGTATCAAGTAAGAATATACGTATACGTTTAATTGGTGACTCGTTTTGATGGCATACTTCTTATTCCTTATTTCTTATTCCTTATTTCATTGATTGTGTATGACCCATAACAGCACGTTAAAAAAAATAAAGTGGGGTAAGCTACTTGCACAAGTAAATAGAACAGGCTTCTATTTACTTGACTAAACAGATTACTAAATTTCTTACTTGCACTTGCACTAAATACAACTGTCTACATGACAAAAGTAACTAAATTTAGTAACTTGATTAAGTAACCTGCTTTAGCTACTAAACTCGTGTAAATACGGCATAACCTATAATGGGGAAATGTCACTGGAAAGAAGTTAGCGCCGGAAGTTGAAAAATTTTTTTTTTTATGTCATCGAAGGATGACATATTAATATCGTTTTGTGATCATAGTGGGGGAAACATTATTATAGAGTTGTACATGCATATTGAATAAACGCAAGAGGGCTATATTCTCACTGTACTTAAAAAACGAGCCAAAAAATCATAAATTAACACTCACTGAGGTGACATTACTTAGTGCGTGTCAAAAACACGCATTTGACGAATTTTTTATAAGGTTAAATTGCTTCCAAATCGCTCCTTTGAAATCAGTAATTGCTCCACTTGAAACTTAATTATTTTATTAGTAATTTATAATGAAAAAATTTTTCTTCCGTTATTTAAACATCAGTAAATTGCTTTGTCTTCGGAGAAGTGGTCAACCCGCACATTACGAACTTTTTAATTTGACAGGTCCACGGCTTTTTTATATCATCGAAGATGACATATTAATATGGTTGTGTGACTGAATAATTATTGAGTTGTACATCCATATTGAATAAACGCTAGAGGGCTGTAGAGTTAACAAAAAATCATAAATTAACACTTTCACTGAGATGACATTACTTAGTGCGTGTCAAAAACACGCATTTGATGAATTTTTTTCATTTGTCGAAATTGTCAAATTTTAGACTTGTTACATAAATATTAGTTTCATCAACACATTGTACAATTTTTGTATACTTATGCAAAAAAGTACGAGAATTTCCTTCATTGCCCAGAAAAATATTGAATTATGGATGTGTTTTACTGTTCAATAGGTATACATAAAGACAAAACAACATTAGCTATTTATCTGGCTTACTCATATATGTATTATAACTATATGGCCAATCCCTATAAGAGGCAGTGGTTCCGATGAAGTGAGACGGATAGACATCGGGTAGAGGCACTTCAGTTGTTTTGCGCAGATGCATCAATTAGTGTTTACCGTGTTTACTGTTCAGATTGGTTCATATTACCACCAAAAAAGTCGCGTTTGCGCAAAACGAACAAAAAATACTTCCAAATCTGCACCGTGATGTTGGGACGTTTTTTTCATATCCATTTGGCTATACATATATGTATACTACATATATGGGCTTACTCACTTACAATCATGTCCCTGTCACTCTCCATTTAGTCTATTATAAAAAAATGGACCGTTTTCTGACCTCGCTGTAACTAACATACCAGATGGCGTTGATTTACTAGGGGATAAATTAGAGTCGAGACATGAGGTTTAATAGTTCGCTATTTTTCATCTAAAATAAATTGGAAATAAATTAAATACTTAAAAAAATACTTTAATTCAACCTAGAAAGATTAATTAAATTAAAAAATTTTAATTCTTCGTTAACACATAACTTGGTGACGATACTTTTGTGCTCAATCATATGGTAATTAATTTTGACATCTATTTGATGAAAAATGCTCACATGTCCCAACTCTATTTAGTATACCCCCTATACCAGTAGCGCCACGTAACAAACGTATCAAACTGTGACATGAAAAGGTCCGTCCTTGAAAACAAGTGGCAGGGACATGCTTACAATCATCTGTACTCAAGTCAAATAACATAATTATGCATGTTAAAATTGTAAAAGAAAATTGCATAAATACTGTATAAACTGTGTGAAATAAAATAATATCAAGTAATTTTGAAATTAGAACTAGGTATTATTTGTGTTTAATTTCATTTGTATTTATAAAAATGATTATTTCAATCAATTTAATAAATAATTAATATTAATTATAACAAATACGCATCTTTCACTTAATATTTATGCAAATATATTTGATTTGTGAATTAATAAAAATGGAGGACGCTTCCATTCGCGCTCTATCAAGTTGAAAATGATAAAATAATGAAGATGAGATGGCACTAATAAGTTGGCGAATGGAGGAATGCAATTAAATATACTTTATTATTTATGAAGGTCAACCTCTTAACCAAATTATTTACAGTTTTTTACTACTATACGTACCATACGTACTATGAAAATTTTATATAAATATAAAACATGTAGTAAATAAATGTAGCGTGTGTTATTATGCTGCAGCCCCTATGACTACAGCCGGACAACATTATTACAGGAACATTTGTAGTTTTCTTCGTTCGATAAAGTATTTTTGTTAACTAATCTGTGTTTGCTGCATTTGATCTCGTATTCTATAGGATTCTAGTTTGTCTTTTTAACCTTTAAATGATTAAGACGAGTTAACTCGTCCTGCAATATGTCGGCTCAAAATGCTGTCATATGCATATATTCACTGGTACAGGTGCCGCCATCTGTGACAATACAGTATAATTCTAAATAATGTTCAATTTTATCAACATAGTTTAGTCCATAGAGTAATAGAGACAACATATGTATCCCTACACTACTGGAACCAGTGTAACATGTATGTAAGAGATAGACAATATGTTGTATACACACACTGGGTTTACATTGTATTAGTGCGATTTTGTGTATTTGTGTGAGTAACGCAGATAGTAGGGGCGGTCACATGGCTCAGTTATTGCATACATAGCTATGACAGCACACGCATGTACTAGGGGAAGTAACAATACCAACAACAATCAAGTCCATTATCTTGTGGTTGATCTACAATCATCGACTGCTACTGACAAACTGACAACTAAGAAGCCTAATGAGCACAGAAGTACACACTCGTGATTTCAGAAAAGAGATAGTTGCGTGGTCTCTGTCCTCTGTGGTTTAGTCTAATTTATTTTTTGTAAATTCCTAGGTTCACTTTTTTAATGTTGGGATCTTTGATTTTTTCTTTTTCTTTTTTTTGCACCCTTATCTATTGTACTTATCACTTGGCGGTAAAAAGTCCGGCATTTTGAGACAAAAAAATTATACCATATGGTTTGTTTAAAAGGATTAAATAAACAGTCTTATCAAAGTTCCAAATATTTTCTAACACCTTCCAATATCTTTTTTAAGATTAAATAGTTACTTTACGTATTTTAATTTCTTCTACGAATTTAGAAGTTCTAGTCATAACTTTCTATAAACGCTGAATTCATACTAATTTTAAATTTTTAGATGCATTGTTTTGACGAAAAAGGTAAAAAAAAATGTGGATGAAACCTTGAACTACTTGTATTTCAATAGGGGAATACCCTGATGTGCAGTGTATTGTAAAGTTATGATAGTAATATGGCACTGATTGCAAATATTGATTGTACAGTTTCTATTGTTTTCAATTTCAGATTGTTATTAGATATAATTTTATATATTTTATAATTAATATGTATAACAAAACTGAATACCGTCGATTTCCTGAATACCGATTTAACCTTTTGGATGCCATGAGGTATCATGGGAGCAAGGATGGATCCAGCTCTCAAATTAGCAGGGGTTCACATTTTACAGTCGGACTCATGTATTTTCAACTGATTTTACTCACGTATTTTCAAGGTTTTGGTCCCCACTTCTCACGCAATACTTTAATACAGAAAAATAACTGTCAGATTAACCGATCGACCACTAATGGCTTTATCCTATAATATATGGTTTTATTTCATTTGCAAGCGTTTAACTCTTTAAATGATTAAGACGAGTTAATTCGCCCTTCAATATGGCGGCTCAAAATGCTGTCATATGTATATATTCACTGGTACAGGTGCCGCCATCTGTGACAATACGGTATAATTTTAAATAATGTTCAATTTTATCAACATAGTTTAGTATAATTTATTTTTTGTAAATTCCTAGGGTTCACTTTTTTAATATTGGGATCTTTAGTCCCGACTGGTTGAAAATACATGAGTTCGACTGTAGTAAAGGCTTCATAATGCCTTTTTTGATACATACTGCAAATTTTAAAAAAATGTACTTCAGTTAGCATTAAAAGAAGGTTGTTAAGACATTAAAAAATTTTAGTAAACTTGGTGACGTCATCAAGTCAAAAAGTTCTTTCATTCTCAAATTAAGCTTTATGAGAGTGACTTGAATTAGGATGATTAGTTGAATTAGGGAAATTTGGATGTGAAATTTTCATTTTTACTTACTGTCAAAATAACGAAATTTCTTTTTGAAATACGACTGACAGAAGTCTTTTTCCTAGTATCTCTCGGTGCCAAATTTTGGTAAAAATGAAACTAATGAGTTCGAAAACCTATAATTTGCTTCCAATTTTACCATTCTATCATTTTATTTACGGTTGTTAACGCATTGAAAAGTTTTAGTAAACTTGATGATGTTACTTATTGAAGTGATTTGAATTAGGGTGATTGGTTGAATTAGGGTAATTTGGATGTGAACTTTTCATGTTTGCTATCAAAATGACTCAATTCCTTTTATAAATATGACTGATCCGACAAAAGTCTTTAGTAAAATTTATGATGTCATTAGATGAACCACGATAAAATTTGAATTAATCTCTATTCAAGGGCGGTCGGGTCATGACGCCCGTTAAAATTAAGTCATGGAAAATTCGGAATGCGGCGATGGGAATATTTTAAATTTATTGATCAATCGTATGTAGCACTAGTTGACAAAAAATTTCTGTCTGATGACTGGTAAAATGGGTCGACCGTTGGATATTTTATTGGTAAAAATTTTTGTTAAAGCAAAAAAATGTGCATTCGTCTCAACATTGTTTGTTTATTTGATTTTTTTTTACATTGTATAGGTACATAATAGCAGAAATACCTTTGTTTAATTAATTGTTGCAAGGATAACGGGGTTTTGAAGATATCGATTAATAAAACATCAAATTATGAATTTTTAAATGTCATTATAATACGTAGCTATAAAAACAAGAACTACACTTTAATTACAGTTAAAATTAATCCTGTTTTTTATAATTATTTATTTATGATTGTATTTTAATTAATTATCATTTATCAGTAAAAAATAATTAAATACTTAAACATAAATTATTAAATAAACATAAATAATTTGTAGATAACGTTGAGTTAAAATTTAACCCTTGTTTAGCGAAAGTAAAACAATATTGTTTTAAAATTAGTTTGCTGTAAATCCATCTATTATTTGTATATTATTTATGGTAGAAGAGTTGAAAAATGTGATTTTAAATTTTATTTCGAATTTTTAAAAGCTTTAGAATGCCTACTATCAGTTTATTGGCGCCTTAAAATGTTTGCGGATATTCTTTTAGAAATAAAAATAAATTTTATCGCTCGCACTTCCACAAGATATAGAGTTCACAACGCTTCACACAAGAAGTGATTGAAAAAATTATCAAACTGGATCGTCTGGGAATTGAACCCAGGATCTCTATTGCTTAAAAAAAATGTCGATATTTATCTGAATTACATGGTCGACCAAGTGGTCGGAAAACGACATTTCATATTACACAATCATTCTCTTAAAATTGATTCAAATATTTAAAATAGACAGTTTTGAAAAAAACTGAGCCCTAGTCATTTGTCTCATTTGTCTTTGCGATGATCCGGCTCTGCTCGTAATAAATTTATTTTTAAGTATTTTAGCTGCGATTGTGGTTTGCGGAAATATAAAAAACTTTTAAAATAGAATGGTTTTATAAAGGACCCCTCCGGATAAGACAGGTGAATCTGCCTAAGGCCCAACCTGGGTCGGGAGTGCCAGTACATGTGCCCTTGCACATGTATTCCATAGCTGCAATATCAGGTCGAAGTAGCTTTGCGTTTTCGAGTTGTACCAAAATGTTCAATTTTGAACTTTTCCCGATTTTCCACTTTCTTTCCCCCCAAGTGCATAAGTATTATATATAAACATGTAGGGTTCTAAGAGCTCCATAAGACAGTGTATGCAGCTCTCCAAAACACGGTGTTTAGAAATAGATATTTGCAAAAATTTCTAAATGACCTATAAAAACACACAAAACGCGACCTTGGACCGAAATGAGACAGATTTTTGAAATCTACACCTTTGAATTTGTAAATATATATCTAAAAATATTTCGTAAAATTCGGTCAAGTAAGGCTAATTTAAGGGCAGGAAAGTGGAAAATCGGGAAAAGTCCAAAATTGAACATTTTGGTACAACTCGAAAACGCAAAGCTACCTTGACCTAATATTGCAGTTATGGAATACATGTGCAAGGGCGAATGCTACCATGGCACTCGTCACCCAGGTTGGGCCTTAGGCAGATTCACCTATCTTATCCGAAGGGGTCCTTTAATATAAATAATTTTTTTGTATTATATCTGTAACAAAAAAATTAATAATTAATAGAAAAATAATGTCGTAAAAAAGAGTTAACTATTAAGAAGTGAGCAGAAAAACATCTCTACTATATAAAATTCAAGGGCAGTAGATTCTATTGACATTTCTTGTGATGTTTTATTAATATTTTTCAAAATATTTTTATTTAATGATCATCAATAAATAAAAAACATAATAGAATATAAATAATTTTTTATAACAAATAAACTTGTTTCTTTCAAAAAAAAATTTTTTTTGTAACTTATTAATATGCGATCATGTTTAATAAAAGATTTTGTTCGATAAAATATGTAAATAAAACTCTACGAAGAGTTTATTATTTCCTAGTCTAACAAGGAAAGTTTTTTTTATGCCGACCTCTGATTTTGTTGATTTTTTGATTCTTTATCAAAATTTATACGACTCATAGTTTTATTTGTTTACGGATTAACAAATTTAATTTGTTCGTCTGATACGTGAGCAAATTTTTTCTTGTACTTTTCAGTGCGCATCATTTCATCAAATATGAAACAATTATTAATTAATTAATAAATAACTAGGTAAATATTTGTACAAGTATGTATTGTAGAATACGTAGGTCTGTACAATACTATTTTATTTATAGTGTGTATATATTTTGAAAAGATCCTGGTATTGTGGGCAGATCGCAGTCAGAGTCAAGGCTATTAAAACAATTTAAAATTACATACATATTTATTTATTCTGTGATTTATTTTCAAATGTCGATAACGGAACCAATTACGTACCTACAACAATAAGTTAACAAACAATCAATTTTACTGATAAAAATATTTAATTAATATGTAATCGGCATTCCTGGAAAAAATATTCGCATCATAAATTTATTTATACCGTTAAATTATTAATTCCCGGATTTATTTAGTAAACAAAAAAAAAAAAAAAAAAAAACAAATTTGTATCCTCCTATTATGGCCATGATTTTTACAGAAACGGATTGAGAAATTATTTATGTAAGTGATCAAAGGTATACCTTTTCCAACAATTTTTGGGATGACTTTTCGAGAGGGTGTTATTAGTGACCATAAACTTTCAAGATGTTAAATTATTTTATTGCTTACAACAAATACCACCCTATGTTCACTCCAATTGTATTTAAATTTGTTACCTGTTTTACAAGCGACGGTTTCTTTTTGCATTCATATAGATAAGTAGGTAACATGCTGTGAACAATACTGCTGATTATTGCCGTACTTGAAAAGTCATCTCATTTAAATATTGAAAAACTATACCACAATATTTGGCTTGCTAATCATTAATCATATGTGCTTGCATCTTAAACTCGAAGATACCATAGCTTTTTTTCAGTTACATTTCTTTTTGTGCTCCTTTCCTTATTACATCCATTTTTGTATCTAATTTTTGTTTTATGATATAATTCAAATGATATATGTATAAAAGAAGTTGTCATTTTTCTAATAGTATTTTGTTGGTGGAGGCGCCAAACATGACGTTAAAAAAGAACGGGTCGCTGCACATAATATATCGTTTAAAATAATAGGTCAGACCCTGTCTGTAATCAATAAAATATTGATGTTACATACGTGTATGTCGTCCAATGTGTACTGGACACGCATTAAATCAGGGTTCCTCAGTGATTAGAGATTTTCATAGTTTTCGGATAATACATAGGGAATTTAAGTACATTTTTTACGTATATACATTTAAAAAAATCAAAAGTGGTTAAAAGTACCTCAACTTTATTTTAAAAAATCTTTCTTAGAAATTTTTGAATCAACAGTTTAAAAATTATGGTGGGGGAACAAGCTATTCGCTACTTTGAAGCTCAATATATCACAAACGGGGTTCAAAAATTACAAAGAGTTAAAACATTTATTCTTTATTTTAAGAGTCCTTTCTAGCGAAATTTTCATTTCCACTCTTTAATACAACAAAGCACTTCAAGAAATTAAGATTTTTTTTTGCTATTTATTGTATTGATTGTGATCTGCACCTTAGAGGCGTAACTACAATTTTTGCGCCCTGGAGCAATTTTGACTCAAGCGCCCCTGTCTCAAAACCGCATTTTTCTTCTCAAAAGCAACTGATGAGCAAACAAAAAACTTCATTCTGTAATTCTCTATTTTCTCCATAAATACTGGTGACAAGCAAAATAATAAAAAGACAATTCTGAATTCTCTTCTTTACAAGTAAAGGCAACAAAAGTCATTTCCTAATAAAAAATTAATTTTCCCTTCTTGCGCCCTTTTTTATCATGCCTACTGGAGCGGCTGCTACACCTGTTCCATTGTAGTTACGTTCCTGCTACACCTGTAGCAAGTACGTGCAAAACTTTCATGTTTGTAAGGTCAAAACATGTAGAAATTGTAGGAATTGTTTCGGAATCCTAAAAATGGCGCGGTATGCAGCTGATTAATATTCATTATTAATTTTTTACACATTTTTTTTGTAACACGATCAAAAGGATGATACAGTGTGGTGATTATGGATACCTACAACACATAAATACAATTTTTTTTGTTATTGAGATGATTATTATGATTGCATTTGATGAATATTTCGAGGTGTGCTAGTTAATTACTTTAACTAGATTATGACCTTCACTGTGTCGTGTTCTGTTTTGAATGTTACTTTTTTATGTAACTATAACAACCGTCAAGATGTTACCAACCGTCAATGAGAAGGTGTTTAAGGATGATGAGATATGTGATACGTACACAGATGATGCACCACAAATGTTAATTTACGATTATTTTATCAGTAATCAGATAAGTACAGTGTGTTTCGATTTTCTCTGCTGATTTTGTAGAGAAAATGTATTACATATGTTGGAACTATTAGTTTGTTCTGAAATATTGGATCATATCTAGTAAAATGAGCATGCTAGCATGCTCATGGTTAGAATGCTTATATAATAAATAACCTGTCAATTTTTGAATGAATTATTTTTATTTTGTTATCTTTTTTATAATCACTTTTGAAGTTTACTACGAATTAAATAAATAAAATTTAGGGAAAGTTTAGGCGATTTTTGGATTCTTATTATTAACAAAAATAAACTTAAATATGCTATAAAGAATATCCACTCACATAAACTTATTATTATTCTCTATAAAACATAATAAATATGAAGTACATCTGTGGACTATTTCAATTTTTGTGATTTTTGCAATTTTTTGTTTTTTGATTTTTAATTCATTGCAATGTTTGACGTAATACTATTAAAAAGTATTTTATTTTTTTTTATTTATTTTTTCAACAATATAATTTTATTAAAAAATTTTTGTTTTAATTTAAAAATTTTTATTTTTTGACTGAAAATTGTGTATTTTTTAAAAATTTTTTATCTTAATCAATAACTCTAATAATTTTTCATATTGATTGGTTTTTTAAAAAAATTGTAAGTATTTGATTTATTGTATTACCGTTTAGTACTTTAATATGTTTCTTTTTAATATTTTATCATAAAATAATTATAGTGTATAATCGTTTACGACCTTACGATACGTACCTTACTTGCCAGGTGTGTAGTTGGCCTTATGTATGTTGTGCTGCATGCCTTACTTGTGGTGTTAAACTGGCGGTTCGCGAACCATATATGGTCTTTTATGTAACTTTTTGTGACAAATAATCAGTGGTGTTCAATTTTGTCACAGTTTGAGTGGTAG
The DNA here is from genome assembly GCA_035578155.1 of Brachynemurus nebulosus. NCBI lineage: Eukaryota > Metazoa > Arthropoda > Insecta > Neuroptera > Myrmeleontidae > Brachynemurus > Brachynemurus nebulosus. The sequence goes on along the minus strand of JAPWDM010000005.1, from coordinate 8,804,239 downwards.
AAATAATGTAAATAAGTATATACGAGTAAATATTGTAAAATTTTACCGCCTGCAATTTCTAAATTTATGGACCAAAATTTTCCGAAATAATTTTAATTAAAAGTTTTTATGAAGTATGAAATTTTTTCTGATTTTTTAGATTTTAGATATTTTATTTTTGTAACTTTTAAAGTTACCGATCGAAGTTAACCGAAGTAATTTTAATTGGAAGTTCTTATAAAGAAATAAGTATTACATTATTTCAGGTTTTTTAGATCAATAGTTTAACAATTTTAATATTTTAAAATTGTGGCCTGAAGATGAGATTTGATTCTCAAAACGTACGTAGCCAATAAAAAACAAAAATTTTTTGATGTAAGATGGTGATCATTTATTCCAAAAATTCCTTATAATAATAAATAAAACTTGAAATTAAAAAAAAAATTGTTTTGTTAACGTAAATGGTGGCAATATCTGGTAATGTAGCGTTACAAAATTTTTTTGAGCTTAATAATAATCCTTTTTCTTCAAAAATTATTTGCTATTTTTTTGTTGAAATAATATAAAAATCCTAGTCGGTTTAACGATTAGTAGCTCTAATTTTTGTCTAAAATCAGAGTTAATACGACATTACCATATTTCATATTGAATTTATCAGTAATCCTTAAACCAATAACAAACTCTATAAAACTTTACCAAACGATGCAAATGACAGCAGCTGTTGCGGTTAAAAACAAGAAAACATACTGTAAGCATATATTATATTGTGCAAGCGTGCAGAGAACATGATACAAACAAATTTTTTTCTGTTTTTAAAATCTTAAGTGAAAATATTAACTTATAAATAGCAATTAATTTTTATATCCTTGATGACGTCACTAATTGATGCATAAATCACACATTTCTGGTAAAATTAAAATAAAACAAGGTAATATAGCAGGTCTTCATCAGGCAAATGTATAGTGGTGTTAAGGCTAACTTATACCCTAACCTAATTTTAACACGTTGTTTTTAGGGTTCGGAAGAAATAAATTTCGTCATGTTTGTCTGTCACACCTTTATAATTCTTTAATCTTTCGGCCTGTAAAAATGAATTTTTGCTTGTATGCATAAGCTATAGGCGCAGGTCTTAATTAATATTAGGCAAAAATAAATTTTCTTAACCCCTTTAGCGGCTATTCCGAGTGTAGCTCGTCATATGAATTATACGATTTGAATGATTTTCCCGAGCTGTACTCGTCTCGTGTTGATAACTGTAAGATGCTGTCATCTGCTATTGTAAAAGTATTATTAATGCAAAAATTTTCGAATGATTAGGCCATATAATTGTGTAATTAAATGAAGTATTTTCAAAGATCATTTTATTTGGTTAGTTTTACATGAGCCGCTAAAGGGGTCAATGTCTGGAGATACTTTTCCGTAGTAAAAAGTGGGAATCAAAAAAAAATTTAAGGTTCCTTTTACTACTTTTATTTTTAAGTCTCGTTTGCAAAATCTTGAACTTCAAAGCCTTCAAAGTTAATTGTTAAACTATTGATCCAAAAAACCTGAAATAATGTAATATTTCTTTGTAAGAACTTCCAATTAAAATTACTTCGGGTAACTTCGATCGGTAACTTTAAAAGCTACAAAAGTAAAATCAGAAAAAATTTCATACTTCATAAAAACTTTTACTTAAAATTATTTCGGAAAATTTTGGTCCATAAATTTAGAAATTGCAGGCGGTAAAATTTTACATTATTTACTCGTATATACTTATTTACATTATTTCTACCACTCAAACTGTGACAAAATTGAACACCACTGATAATTTGTCACAAAAAATTACATAAAGGACCATATGTGCTTTGCGAACCGCCAGTTTAACACCTCCTGAAGTAAGGCATGCAACACAACATACATAAGGCCAACTACACACCTGGCAAATAAGGTACGTATCGTAAGGTCGTAAGCGACTATACACTATAATTATTTTATGATAAAGATATTCACTTTAGTAAAATATTATTTCATTTAATTGTGTGTGGGTACTTTATAATATAAATCAACACAAGAAGATAAAGACGATGACGATGATTGCAAGTGAACATTTACTAGGACAAGGCAACTGGAAGTTACCGGCAACAGATAGCGGCAACGACGAACTCATCTCCATTCCACTAGCTCTGACTACATAGAGTGGTTCGTTATTCATCAACAATTTCAATAATAAATTTATTATATTCACATTAACCCCCTTTATTTTAAAAATAATTAAATAAGAAAAAAAAAAATACTGAAATAAACCTTAAATAATTTTACGTATAAAAAATTTAATTAATTATTAATTAATTTTATTATTTTTATGTAAACAATAATGTATTTTTTTACATCGCGAATAAGTTACAATGCCATTTTCAAGAGATTGAAGATTTTGATTATTTTGAGTACACTTGTTTTTTTTTGTTTGTTCTTTCTTACGGTTTGAAGATTTCATTGAAGAATATCCTCGTAATTATAAAACCGCTATTTGATTGAATTGTCTTTCAATTGGTGTAAGAATTAACAAATTTTCTACGATGTTAAGAAAGATTTCTACGATATTTTTTTTTTGATGTTTTTCTGTACTGTAAATGTCGTGGCTTTAAGAACTGATGTAATTTCGGATGGGCGAGATGAGTTTTTATATTTTAAATTCAGTACCTCCTGGCTACTTAACGACTTCTTAGATTCCTTTAACATTCCGAATGATACTTATTTCTTACATTTTTAAACAATAAACTCTAAAATGAACTTGACTCGTAACTTTCTAGAAATATTTTAAGTTTATTTTAGAATTTTCAAGTAATTGAAAGCAATTATTCGAAAAACGAATATTTTAGAAAAATGTGTAAATGTTATTATTGGGGCTGGTTTGCCTTCGAGAAATCCTTGAGCACTTTTTATATAGACGCACTTTTTGAAACAATGTTCCCCATAAGATAAGCACAGTGTTAATACATTCACGCACAGTAATATTCAAATTCAAAAAGAACGTCACTTTATAAAACATTCAACTGATTTCAAATCAACATGATGAATCGAAACAATCAAATACATCACTTCTTCCAAAAAGTCGTTAAATCTTGAAATGACGTTCAAATTACCTACTTTAGTTGGTACAAATTATTGCGAACATTACTTGTAACAAGATACATCAATCTGACACTGTTTGCTAGAGAGGTAGGCCAGTTACATGTTATTGTCCGATACCCATTTTTAGTAGAATTTTTCAACTGAAAAAATACTTATACAGCCTATACGATAAGAACGGCGAGAGGCGCTATCCGTTTTTGGACCCGTAGAACACGATTATGTAGAAAGAAAATGTCTGATATATATATATATATATATATATATATATATATATATATATATATATATATATATATATATATATATATATTCCCGCTACCTTTTAATATATGTAGGGCCCCCCTATGGAAGTTAAGAGCTGAAATTTGGTAAGTGGGTCTCATTTCCGATGCACCTCATACTATCAAAGTGGGGTCAAATTTTGGAGCCGACCCAACCTTTAGGGGGGTGGTGGTGGGCAACAAAACAATGAAACTTTTTCAAACCGGCTGGAAATAATGTTTCGGTCGATTTTCTACAACATATCTAAAATTCCGCTTCCTAGGATGATTTGGAGGGAGTAGAGGGGGGGAAAGTATTTTGGCTGGATCTAACACGCTCACAGCCCCCTAGAATTAACGTACTACTTGTCTATGAGACGACGATCTCTAATAGCAGGACGAAGGGAAGAGGAGAATTGACACGAACTGTTATGCTAAAAAGAGACAGACGACATACATATGATACATACTATCCTAAAAAGAGACAGATCACAATGATGGCAACGACGGCGTCAGAGATCATCGTCTCATAGACAAGTAATAGAGGGTTGAAATTTGGTGTGTTGATAAGGTTCGTACCTAGGTTGTACTTTTGGAGGTTTTGATATCTTACTCCCACCTCCATCATTTTGAAGCTACAATTTCATGGATAAGCATGGGTAGGAATGCTCTCATAAGAATTGTGTTGGCTTTTTTCCTGCTAACTGCTATCGGCACCAAATTGAAGTTTACTGAGATTCAGCTCTTAAAAACTTAAAACCTTGTTTTAAAGCCCCGATCAGCCGGACCTCACCATCAGTTTTGAAACCACCAAAATGACAAATCGCTTGTAGACTTTCAATCACATTTCGCTTGTAGACATTCAGTACCGAAGATGAAAGGAAAAATTCGACTTCCGTGATGGGGCGTTTTTCTTACTACAATTTACTATGGGCAAGCCATCTCCGTAGTTACAATAGTAAACAAACCTTTAATTACCAGAGTAAATACCACAATTAACACAAAAATTCTGTAATTTTCATATATTTTACCAGTGACGTTCAACTAGGTAAAAAGTATAATTCAAAATGGAAAGCAGATTTTGTATTTAAAGTAAGTAAATATTCGCCAACCCACCTTCATCAAGACGAAGTTAGTTATTTTCGATTTCCGAAAGCACACGTTTGTAAACATTTTTCTTTTATACGTACGTGTATCATATAAACACATTTAGTTTGCAATTTTTTAATAATTAGATTCTACGCCATTGAGTTATATATGTATTTAAAAATTGGGACCAAAAAACTAACGAAACTGGCTAACCTGTATAGTATAATATACTAATAAATCAAATGATCTTGACTTGTAAGGCATTTAATTTTTTAATAATCCTAATCCCGATGCGTTTAGTTATATGGGAAAACTTTTCTAATTTTTCATTAATTGTACACTTGATTGCGGGGCGACTGGCTGCTTGGGTGATTTTTTTTTTTAGGTTTGATGAATGTATGATTTCAGTTGTAGGGTTTAATGCCCTTTTTATTATTATTTGAAAAACATGATTTAATCGGATCGAAAAATTTAAATAACTCGAACACATTGAGCAAAAGTTTAATTAAGGCAAATAAAATTTTAAAAAGTTACTGATCAGATTATGTTTTGATATCATAGTTATGAAACCGGAACAAATTTAACTATAAATGATGACAACAGTCTGTAATTACATACACTACTTTAATTATAACCTGTACTAAGCACATATTAATAATTATTATTAATATCTTCTGTATATTATTTATAACAGATTTTCAAAACACCTGCAATAAAGGCAGTGACATTTTAATTCGCATTCAGTGCAACATACAAATAACAATTCTTTTAAAAACATTACAATATTACGCTATTATTCTACTTTTTTTTGAAATTTTAAATAAATGTGTGAACATTATAAAAATTTCATAATGTTCTACAACACAGCAAACAATGCGGTATTATTCTTTTCATTACATTACACCGTACAATACTTAGGTACTAAGTATGTGTACAATCGACAAAAAACTTTTAATTGGTTTTACTCATTAATAAATTAATTCCATATGTGTATTATATTTGCTTGTTATTACAAATTTTTATGTTTTTTCGAAAACAAAATAGAGATGAATTACGAAATCTGTCATAATTGTAGGTTCTAAATTCATTCATAATTTTTATGAGGTTATTATTTACATGAAGTGCATTTAAGAATTTGCCTTAATTGTAGTCAGTTCTTGAATTTTGATAAAATAATAAAAACGTCGAACAGCGCAGCTGTAGTACTTTTCCGTCTCGTTTTTATTTCAAATTTGCTGAGGGGTAGAAGTTGAATAAGTATTTAGAAAAACCGAGGTTGCAAAGAAGTTGTCTTTAGGAACAGGTGGGGGCATTTCTAAAGAACTAACTGTCGAGACTAAAATTGTTGTAAATTATAATTTTTCCCATCAGTTCCTTCTAGGTGGGAACGTTGTTGTTATGGCTGATCACGAATTGCATCCCGCGGTTGAAAAAGGTCGACCTAAGGCTGTAAAAAAAGGTAAAAAGGGAAACACACGAATTGCATCCCGCGGTCAGTATTTTATTGCTTTATTGCTTTTGAAGATGTAGTTGAATAGAAATACATACATACACATACAACTTATTCATTATTTTATATGAAATAATTTTCCAAAATAATTTTTTCTTAATTAAATCATTCGTATTTTTGTTTTATTCAACTTCTATCTCACCTATTTATTGTATTTTAAAAGTACGTATTCAGTACCTATTCAGTCTGCATTAAGTTAGGGTTCGTAATCAGTAATTTCTTAATTTTTTTTTTATTATTATTTTTAATTTTAAGTATCTTGGAGAAAATGTTACCGGGAAAACAGTTTAATTTCATTTTTCTGTGAATCTGGAACTCTAATTTGCTATTTTGATCTAGTTTCATGTAGTTTAAGATTATCAAGACAGGGCTATTTATGTAGAAAATTTCCATAAATGGTTGAACAAGAACATTTCTTGTTCAATATTAAAAAAAAAATTAAAAATCGTTGTCTGAAAATATCTAAATTTTAGTAAATTTTCAAAATTGTATTTTATATAAAACCGCTTGAATGTACTAAATTTTCCTGAATCTTGAGAGTTGTAAAAAAATAGCTACTGATAGTTTTCCCGGTAAAATTTCCTCCAAGTTATTTAATATTAAAAATAATAAAAAATAGTATAAGAAACTACTGACTACGAAATCCTAACTTAATGCAAGTCGAATACGTACTTGGCAATTTTTTTTTTATTAAAATACAATAAATAGTGAGATAAAGCTTAAATAAAACAAAAATATGAATGATTTTGGAAAAAATTATTTTATATAAAATAATAAATTGTATGTATGTATGTATTTATAATCAACTACACCTTTAAAAGCAATAAAATATTGACCGCGGGATGCAATTCGTGTTTTTTTTTTTTTATGGCACCTTGGGTAGATGAAATATTTTATTGACCGCCGGATGCAATTCGTGTTTAGCGGTTGTCATCCTACTACTCCTACCTTGCTGCAAAATTTAAAAAATTTTTGAATTTTGATAAGGAATATAAGGGGATTCTTAAAATTCTTCCGAAATCATACGAAAAATTTTCATTCGGTCTATTTAGTTTTCTGGGCTCCCTAGGCCTTTCATAGTCAATTTTGTCAGTGCGTTGATTTATGCTATAAAGACGAATTTTTTTTTTTTGAAATGGTTAAATGTACCCAGTTAATGATGTTGTAGTGTTATACCAGCATATATTTTTTTATATAAAATGTTATCGAAACATATCGATAAATAAAGAAATGATTAAAAATAAATTCTCAGAGGAAAAACCGATGTACCGCATACAAACATGTATAATTTTTTGTGTTAAAATTCAATACTGCAAATCAAACAATAAAAAAAATTATAATAACAGTTGAATCACAATTAATAATGAACCAGCTATCAGTACAGTTCGTGTCAGCAAAGTTTACAAGTAACAGACCGAGAAAATGAATGAATTCGACAGTATATGATGGGGATATATAGACAGAACGTCTAAATAAAGTAAATATTATAATTTAAATACTGGAGATGAAATAACGAAGAAGATCCATGAAATCAAATCCAAGATGTTTATAAAATTTCGTAGTGTGAACTGTATTTGTTGCGTATGTGTTTGTATTATAGTGTTTGGAAATAGGTTACAGGTATACTATTGATTGGTGGATCATGTTTAGAATATCGAATTAAAATTATTGTTTAATAATAATAATATTTACTATTTTTAACTATTATTATTATTATTTACCTCTTTAATATTAATAATTGGCTAGTTGCGAAACCAAATATTATGTATGTACAACGTGTAATAATGTTATTGTACATTACCATCAATGTACAGCTTCGGAAATTGTCTATTTTAATATTAAAATTACAAGATAATAGATAAGAGCAGTGATCTGTAAAGGATTTTGCTTTCATACTAACAATACAGTGTCCAGATAAATATCTATCAATAACAAATATTTGGAATAAATAAAGACTTCGGTTGAGTTAGGTTAGATAAAAACCATCTAAAATTTGACAGGGCTAACATATTTTGCACAGCAGTTAAGGGGAGGTTTACTTGAGAGTCGTTAAAAAAAATCGATTTTTTTTTTTTGCAGAAATTGGTAGCTAATTATGTGTAGAATATGTTCCCAAAGTGATTTTGTTGAAAGTAATTTAAGGGAAGGTTTACTTGAGATTTAATAAAAAAAATCGATTTTTTTTTGCCGAAATTGATAGCAAATTATGTGTAGAATATGTTCCCAAAGTGGTTTTACTGAAAATAATTTAAAAAAAAGATTCTTGCACATTAATCAAATCCAGCTTTCTATAAAAAAATTCAAAACACGTAGTTCACGCAATAATGAGTATTAAATATAAAATTTTGAAAATACGTTTCTTTATATATATTTTATAATATCTCGGAACTACATTTTTGGAACTGGTGGACACGATAACTCAAAAACTATTCGATGGATCCTTTTTTTAATTTTTTATTTTAAAAATAATTCAATTCTTCGGCACCTCTACCTAAGTTCGATACACTTTCAATATTTTTTTTATTTTTAAATTTACTTTAAAGAGCCAAAAATAAGACAAAAATCGTAATCAAAAGTTCAAACATTCGCCATTTTTTTTTCTTTCAGCAATTTATTGATATTATAGGTAGAGGTGCCGGTACTCTTCATATATTTTATAAATCTTTTTTGTTTTTGGATTTCGGTGGTTTATTACCGGCGCTAGGATGTCCACCAACAAGGCATTGGATTTTCGGATCGTCACACTGCACTATCTATAAAATGGACACTTTTTTATATTTTTCCTTAAAGTTTCCTTTTGTGTAGTTTAATATTTAATAAATATGTGCACAAAATTTGAAATTGATATTTACTTCCGTCCTTGAGAAAAAAATTCTAGAAAAATAAGTACGTAATTTTTAAGGACCCTCGAGTAAACCTCCCCTTAATCAACTTTTGAATTTATAACATGTAAAAAGTTAACAATGAAAAGAAATTCTTGAATAGTAACACTAATTTAAAACAGACAGTTTACTGTATATAGCAAACTTAATCTGTAAGACGTACCCCAAATTAAGGTTCTGTACCTCAAATATTTAATCGTACGAGGATTATAAAATGATTTAAAAAAAAAATTAATTATTACATTTTCTAAATTATTACCATTTTTGGTATAAAGTATTTGTAAATTAAACAACGTTACTAATGTTAAGTCACGTCTATTAGCTAGATGGCTTAATTGAACTGTTACATTAGTTTCTAGAAACAACAACAACAGATACAACAAATGGTTATTTCGTAAAATATGTTAGAATTGTGTCAACGGCGTGAGCGCTGGGAAGAAATTTATTTTGTTTTTATTATCGATAAAATTTTGTGTTTTACGACTGTAGTTTAATTTTTAATTTTAATATGTAACTAAACGAATCGTGAACTTTCAATATTTTTAGAGAAGTTCTGATAGTTCTTGAAATTAGTGAACAATTGTCCAAAATGTCAAATTTTCAAATCTGTATATGCATTTATTAGCGTAATAGTTTAAATAAAAGATTGAGAATATTGTTGTTTATTATATAACAAAAATATGAAATTGAACTAAATAAAAACTGTAATAACCATGAAAAAAACAAAAAACAAAACAAAACAAAAACAATTCATGTTATTTTAGTATTTTTATTTTTTATAGGTTTGTACGAAAGAAGAAGTTCAGCAAAAGAAAGTTATTAAAATCTTTTATTTCTTTACGTAATGTGTTATGTGACCTTCATTGAAAAATTCATAAATATAATTAAAAATATCATTGGTATTTTTATTATTAAGTAATTTGAAAGAAATTAAGAAAAGAATATTGCTAAATATGAATTTGTGTATATTTGTATTTAAAAGAATAAAAAGTATGTAGAAGTATCTAGGCAGAATTTGTATCGAAGCTATTGGATGTTGGACTCGCAGAGCTTAGTGCTTGTTCTTTTTCAAAAATATATTTGATTAATTGTGTCTCATTTCACAACTGCAAAAAATGAATTTTTAGTATACTAAATTTATACTTTTCGAGGTCGATGCTTTCATCATTAGCAGAGCCCCTTATTATTCATATTTTATTTGCAGTTATATTTATTCAACTAAAGATCTTTATATTTTGTATCGGAGAGATTCTATGATTTTGTTTCAGTTATTAAATTCTACTATTGCTTATCAACACATAAATATTGTTGCCAATTGAGAGCCATCTTCAAGGTCAACATCTTGTCATCGGGAATCCATTACCCGTTTTTTTTTTTTAAATTTTTTTTCTTAATAATAATACGTTATTTTAAACGTTACTGAGAAAAAAAATGTTTAAAATATTATTATAATTATCGTTATCTAAAAGTTTGCATACAGTACAGTCATCATTAGTTATTGTTTAAAATTATTAATTTCTGGTAGTGAAGAATCACAAAATAATTGTGGTCATCTGTTAACAAGAATGTTAGGCCCGCCACACACGTACAGTTTCAACTGACAGTTTGAACTGAACAGTTCAACTATACAGTTTAAACTCTACGTGTGTGGGTATTTCACTCTCAGTTCAACGCAACTGTACAGTTAAACTGAGACGATTGAAATTTCAATTTTTTAAACTGAAAGGTTCAACTGATTATTGCGTGTGTGGGGGTTCAACTGTACAGTTCTCAGTTCAATTTGTGTCAGGAGCACAGACCAATGAACACTATTATTATTATACTACTAGACAAATCGTAAAACCAGTTTGTAGACATTTTTTTTGTGGCAGGTAACGGGGTGAGACGGGTGAGATTTAAGGAATATAATATATTGTCCATTTTTCCGCAAATGGAATTATAATTAAAACGAATACCACTCTTTTTCTTTCAAAATTTTGCAGTTTTTTCTCAAGAAAGTAAAATTTTATTATCAATATTATATTTTGACAATAATTACTTGAAAACGTTACTACAAATACCACAGGTTATCGCATTGATTACTACATTACAGAATACTATTAAGTCGTATACTGGCCGTATCTGGCTGCTTCATTTATAAATTGATAGAGTGAGTCTATAGGATATACAGAATATGTTCTTTGGTCTGTGGTCAGGAGCAAGTGCGTTTGATTTTTTTTTTTTTAACAATATAATTTCCGCGGAATCAAAGATGTTGCTAGGTGAAATTGTCCTTCTGTTTTCAATCCATTGTATAGAAACTGAAGAATTGAACTGTACGTGTGTGTGCTTCTACAGTGTACAGTTTCACCTGACAGTTTAAACTGTTCAGTTCAAACTGTCAGTTGAAACTGTACGTGTGTGGCGGGCCTTAGGTTTTTTTCAAAACCCACTGAAATGTTGATTGGGGTCATTTCGCCAGTTTTCCGTCCAGGTCCAGTATTCGTCCATTTTACTGTATTGTTTCAAACAATAGCATAGAATAATAATATAAAAACAGATAACTGAGCATATTTGAATTTATTAGAAGCCTAATACCTAAGCAATAAAAACACTGATAGAAAACACTTATTTGACAAAGTTATGTTTCTAAAATAAATTTCTAAAATAATGCCTTATTCTCGTGTTGTACGAACGGCACATACCTACATAGATTAGTAAAAAGACAGTGTACTACGTGGTAAGCTTTAATATTGTTTTTGGCACAATCTAGTTTTGTTTATGGTTTTCAGTATTTATTTAAGACACATTGAACGTAATAAGAAGTAAAATTTATATGTACTTTAAAATTAAGTAGTAAAATTTTAGTGAACGGTTATTGAATTACCAATCCTTTAAAAAATTCAGTTCTCGACCACTTGGACAAAAACGGAAACAATCAAAAGAAATTAATTTTATTTCTCAATCTAGCTAATTGTGAAATTGTAAAAAACTTTGTTTTAGACAATTACGTTATTTAAACTTTTAAATAACATCCTTATAGTTAAAAAAAATAATAAAATAAAATAAGAATGTCTAAGAAGGAAGATAAGAGGTTCTGAATACATATAAATATTTGCTTTTGATTAAAATTAATTTATTTATAACAATTCTTATCCTAAATCGTGGTCGAAAACTAGCTTGCATGTGGACGACAAATAATTGTTTTGGACGAAAACTAACGAAATTCGTATATATTTATCATTATTATTATTATTTTTTTTTTTTTATAAAAAACAATGAACGTAATTAGTTATTATTTTATTTAAACTTGAAATAGAGTATAAGTATAAGCAATAAGTAACAATATAATTCATTAACATTGAATTAATAGAAAATATTTTTCTTATGTCATGAACCTATGAACTCCACTGACTGGACGAAAACTAGCGAAACGACCCTATAATCCAAAGTTTTAGTAAATGTAATACTGGCTTGTTAATGCTGAAAACTGTCAACAGTACGATAGTTGTTCCTAAAATCACTAAATTTTGTAAACTTTTCTCTCATTTTAATTGTTTTGTGCAACAGAAAGTTTTTGAGACGTTTTATAACTGACAATGAGATTATTTCTCTACACGAAAGTGTGGTAATTATTTTGCTTATAAATGTACCTACATTAAACCTTGAACATGCATTTTTTTGGATATTTTAAATTTATGTGATGGAAAAAAATATTGCTGTACCGATAAATTTAACATACAAATTAATTTGATTATAATCTGAATGCATCTTTCGATATGTTATTGAGTGATGTTTCACCAGACAGGATCTTTAGACAAAATAGTTTTTTTATCGCTTTAAAAGGCAAGGTTATGAAAGTATAGGTATGTGAACTTGTAAAGTTCAATTTATTTTTAATGTTTTTTTCTTAATTTTTATTTTTTATGTCGAAATAATATCTATATTTGTTATTTTATTCATAAGCATTTTAAGTCTTATCTGTGAAGCAATGTTTAAAACCGTAATTTTTTAAGAGATTATTCAGGATTGGAAGCTAAAAAAGACGCTTTTTTAAAAGAAACTTTATCCGCAATTGATGCTTTAAAATAAAAAACATATTTTTTAGGACACAACACAGAGATTTCAGGGATGATTGAAATAAGAAAATCAAATGGAGTATTAATAAAAAATATTTTTTTGGGGCAGTAAACCTAAAATTATATTGGTACACCAAATAATAAATTGTTCTTTCGTATTTTTTTTGTCCCTAAAAATGAGCGAATGTTTTTAGGTTTTAGTGACTCGGAAACTGTTCAGTATTTCGTTTTCAAATGTTAACCGATGATTTTTAAGGTACCATCACAGTGTAGAATTTTGAAAAAATTAATTCTCTTTTTGGTCTTATCTTAAAGTACATACAGTTATGCATGTTCTCTCAAAATTTCAAATTGAAATTCGAATTGTTGCGGTCGCTACGACCACGGATCAATGGATTCAGTCTAAATACAAAACTCTGTGGATCGATTGGCGCCTTTTGGCGGGATGTCATACCACTTTACATTCAGTCTTTCCATAACCAGTGAACGTATAAGACCAATTGTTATCACCACAGTATCACATTGTTGTTGAAACAATGATTTGAAACAATTTTTAGACAAACTTTAAACGCGTATGTCTCGAAACGCCCTTTTTTGAAAACGGTACCCACTCTAAGAGGGAAAATTTCCCAGCTATAAGTTTGAAATTTTGACAGAATATTCTCTATTCCATTCTCCATGTACCTATGAAAGTTTTTTTTTCTTTTTTTAAATCTTCCTATATTTTCACACGGAAATCTATTAAAAAAGGCCTAAATTTTGTACTTTTTATTCAAACCACCGCCATTATTTGAAATTTCAAGTAAAAAGAAAAAACCTCCATAGGAACATAGTGGCTTACCTACAAACTGATAATCTGTTTTATTTTTTTTCAGATGAAAATTGCGGCCGCAATCGTGGGCACCAATAGCCGCCCTTTTTAAAGACACTTTTTTCAATAAGTTATAATAATTATCAAAAATAAATAATAATGAATAAAAAAAATTTTTTGTATTGTTAAATAGTGGTATTAATTATAAAAAAAATTCATCCCCATTCCCCCATCCTATCCATCCGAAAAAAATTGCGAAAATTGACTATTTTTCGGCCGGTCACACTGTGATGGTAACTTACGATATAAAGAAACCAAAATATCGAAAAAAAGAAAATTATTTTTTTGGAACTCTGAATAACGTGTTAAGGTTCATTCATATCTACAGACACTGAACGTCATAGACACGTATCGTGGCAGACACAACATGTTCAAAAGTATTCATATACACAGACATTAGCAGACAGACGCAGACAGTAGATACTATAGGTATAGCACGTATATGTAGTAGTAGTATGTATCAGTGAATTACAAAAATTAAATTGTAGCAGATCTGACAACGTTATGTGACTTTTATACTTAAGGTTTTTCCGAAATTGCGTTATTATTGGAAGAGGAAAACTTTCCTTTCTTGCTACATACTTCTGTTGATTATCGCCGAATTTCTTATCTGTGTGATTGTGGAGAAATGTAGGTACATTACCTAATAAATTCGATTAAATGTTTGTTATTCAGATCTTATAAAATTAACAGAAAATGTTTATTTTCTAACCAATTCGATTAATTTTTCGTTGTTTGTACTTCATAAAACGAATACAATGAAAATTTATAAATAAATTTTAGGAATTTTGTTTGTATGTTTCGAAACATGCATTCATATTAGCCGCGCAAAGTCAACAGACACGTTCCAGCACAGACAAAATATTCTCCTCGAGAATACTATGCGGACACTGTCTGTCACTGTACGTGTCTGTGCGCTTACGTTACGCTATAATATGAATATACACCCAATAATACAATAATATTTGTCGTGTCTGCCACGATACGTGTCTGTTACGTTTAGTGTCTGTAGATATGAATGGACCTTTAAAGTTGAATAAAGCTGCGATTAGAGTCCATGCGACTTCATGCGAACTGATGATCGATTTCGATTGTGTTGTAAACTAGGTACAAAGATATCAATGAGTGTATAGCGAAGTAACTCACACGTGCTATTATACATACATATTAAATACTCAACATTTTTTGGAGATACCAATGCATGATAAGACAACAAACTTTTTTTTATTAAATTTTATTTTTAATTTTATAAACAAAAACTATTAAATTAAAAAAAAAAATTAAAACAAAATTATCATCTAAAGTCAACAAGTAAAGTTATTTTAATAGATGGTTACAATAATTCATTTAAAAACTAAATTGAGCACATTAATTATATTTACTAGGTACAGCTTGACAAAAATTTTCAAAAACGATAGTTTGCCATATTCACGTGAAGTCTTAAACGCGATTATTCAAAATATAAAAAAAAATTCAAAACTCGTTTCTTTTTCTTGTACAAGAAATTGATTATAAATTAGATAACAATTTGATTCCTTTCAGAACAACAACCATAAATTATATTGAGTTACGTTTCTTTCAATTAAGACTCAATTACAGACTCATAGAGTTTATGGGGGTGTTGAACTGAAACAAAGAGGTATTTGACTTTAGCTATACAAAAGGTGGAACGTCCGATATTTTTCAATAGATATTTTGGTAAAGTTAAAAAAAGTTACAAAGTTTATATCGAAAATCAAACACTGTAAGCTAAGTACAAGATTTTGATTAAGCGAAATAAATATGGACGTTAAAAACAGGACCGGAGTTAATCGAAACTTGATCTATCATGTTTAATATGTATTCATTTTCTCCAGTGGTGTTTTTAAAAAATAATATTAAACTATACGCCACTGAATTATTTTTTTAGAAAATACAAGTTCATAATTTACAAAATATCATCCTCATTATTATTCAAATTTTTCGACAAACAAAAAAAAAGTTTCATTTTTAATATTAGTCATTACGGACAAACTATGTATACAGAGCAAGCAAATTGTGATAGAAGTTGTTCAGCCTGAGGAGAAACATTGACTTGATTAAATTATTTGATTTGATCCTGTTCAAATGTCGTGAAATTCTATTTCAAAATATCTTTTTATAAGTAACTACACAAGCATTAATTTTTAATATAAAAAATTTATTTGAAGTTAAGTGACTTGTGTGATGCAAGTTATGATTTCAAAATGTACATTGATTTTGTTTTTATTAGTCATAATTGTTATAAGTATCTATATGAAGAATATTTGAAGTTCGAAATCTCAGTTATGTCACTACTGAAATAAAATATAATAAAAAACCTTTTTCTATTTTAAGCTGCATATTTTCTGAGCTTTAAAAAAAGTGTATTTTGTCCCTTTCATCAATAGACTGTATTAAAAGGAATACGATATTCATAAAAGAGATGTTAGGGATAATATGTTTCTTATTTAAACTTTGAAGTATACTCTTCGAAGTCGTCTCTATTCTTCTTTCATTATGTACAGGGTGTAAAGTATATAAATCTCGCTACGAAAACTGTGGGTAGATCTCACCCATGTAATTAATATTTGCCAAAAAATTTGAATGAAAACTGTTTTTTAACAGAAAAAATTTGATACAAAATATGGGTCAAAAAAGGGGCCCTTAAAATTTTTTTTAAATCCGGCTCTCACTATCTGATCTTTGTAAGATAAATTTTCTGTTTTTTAAAAAAACATCTGGGAAACACCTTTACGACCTAAACATGTCTACAAAATTTTATTAAATTTTAGTAAAAAAAAATATTTTTTCTACTCCTACTATTAAAAGTAACATTTTGCGCACGGCTAACTATATGCAAAAATTAACAATTGCCCACACAATACGGAAAAGAGCGTGCGAAATAATTTTCCACGGCTTAATATAATAATAAAGTTGGCTGTGTCCTTGATTTAATGTATATCTTCCATATAAATAATACTAAAAATATACATATTATGTAAGTTGATTATTTATTATTGTTTCCATAGTTTCAAAGTATGCTTTTGCAAAAATTTGAACATCTTACCATTGACATTACTTATTTATGTTAAATTTTACGAGTAAAAATGTGCTCGTAGAAAAAGTATAGTGTAAAATACGTGGGAAAAAGTTATTTCTCACTCATACGAATTGTTGCACTCGCCCTGCGGGCTCGCGCAACAAACTCATATTCGTGAGAATTAAGCCTCTTTTCCCACTTATTGTACAATATACTATTCTACCTTTGATAGCAAGAAGGTATTTATGCATAATTTAGACAGGGCCGTACTTAGAAAAATTTTAAAACATCATGTAGCCAGTTAATTTGCGATTTTTTCAAACTCCTAATTCAGAAAAAATTCCTATGGTTTTAGTGTCTACAAGATGCAATGTGTCACTCCTCAAAAGGACGAGAGTTATTTTTTTTACACTCTGTAGAGTATTTCATTAAATTTTTGATTCTGTTAAAATATGTTAATTAATTAATAAATTATAATATTAAATTTTATTAAAAATTTTGCATCATCTACGCCAATATTTATGTATGTAAATTATTTAATTTGTTTATGGGTATATAGGTACTGTGTTTGTGTGTTACTACAAAATCTAAGAATTAATTTAATTAATACAAAAATATTCTTTCAACAATAAATTGTTTAGACTTCTATCAATACTTATACTAATAGCACTCATTTTAAGCCCTATTTCACTAAACATTAATTTTAGAACAGATATAAAAAAAAATTTAAAAAGAGATTCTTGTAGGGATTATCGAGGAGAACATTTGTGCAAAATGTGAACTCCCGGAAATGTTTTTTTATATTGTTTAAACAATATTGAAAATTCATAAATAGCGTTTTTTGACCTTTCACCGCTTACGTAGCGAAAACGATGATAGATACATTAAAAAGTGTTAAGACCTTTTTTGTAGAGAATCGAATTCTCTACAAAAAAAGTCAGCGAGACCACCTGTCTATCTTGTACAGGTGAAAAGATACAGCGCTCCAAACGCGCACTCAAAAATCCACTTTTTCTAGCGTTCCGGCAGGGTGTGCCGTCCGGAACCTTACCGGAATGCTAGAAAAAGTGAATTTTTGAGTGCGCGTTTGGAGCGCTGTATCTTTTCACCTGTATAAGATAGACAGGTGCTCTCGTGGACTTTTTTGTAGAGAATTTGATTCTCTACAAGAAAGGTCTTAACACTTTTTAATGTATCTATCACCGTTTTCGCTACGTAAGCGGTGAAAGGTCAAAAAACGCTACTCATGATATAAAAAAGCATTTCCGGGAGTTAACATTTTGCACAAATGTTCTCCTCGGCAATCCCTACAAGAATCTCTTTTTAAAAAAATTTTATGTCTATTCTAAAATTAATGTATAGATAAAATTTAGTGCTATTAGACTATTAAGGTACCATCACAGTGTGATCGGCCGAAAAATAATCAATTTTCGCAATTTTTTTTTTGAATGGATAGAATGGAGGAATGGGGATGAATGTTTTTTTACGATTAATACCACTATTTAACAATACGAAAGCATTTTTTTTTATTCATTTATATTTATTTTTTATAATTATTATAATTTTTTGAACCAAGTGTCTTTAAAAAAAGCTGGATATTGGTGCCCACGATTGCGGCCGCAGTTTTCATTTGAGAAGAAAATCAAATAGATTATCAATCTGTAAATAAGCCACAATGTTCCTGGGAGCTATTTTTTTGAAATTTGAAAAAATAGTAGCGGTTTGAATAAAAAAGTACAAAATTTTTTATAGTTTTCCGTGTGGAAAAATAGGAAGATTTCAAAAAAAGCTCCCATAGGAATATAGTGGCTTACCTACAGATTGATAATTTATTTGTTTTTTTTTTTTCAAATGAAAACTGCGGCCGCAATCGTGGGCACTAATATTCGCCCTTTTTTAAAGACACTTTTTTCAAAAAATCATAATAATTATAAAAAATAAATTAAAATGAATAAAAAAATATTTTTGTATTGTTAAATAGTATCCATCCGACAAAAATCGCGAAAATTGACTATTTTTCGGCCGATCACACTGTGATGGTACCTTAAGGGATATATTTAGAGAGGTTAAGTATTTAGGCTAGAAATAATTACTAATATTGGCCTGTAAATTATAAATATAAAATTTTAAATATTTTTATTTTTATTTTTATTTTTTATTACATCAATAACTACTCAATAATAACAAAACACTGTTAAATCTCTTAACAGTATTGTTGTCTAAAAAATTACTTCAAATGAAGTTTCTTTTTGGGTCAACAATTACTTCAAAGAATCAACAAATTGAACAAAGAATCAACAATTACTTCAAATACTCGGACAAAATCGTTCAAATGTGAATTCGAATTTAAAATTAAAAAAATGGAATAAAGAATTGAGAGTAACCAATACGCATGCTTAACCATTTGCTCATAAATAATGAGTTGTTTAGTATTTCGAGCCATTACCGCCGATTTATTGTAAGCGACACTTTTATCGAAATTGAGATTTTTATTGCAAGCAACATTTTAAACTGTAAGGCTGCGGTTACATTGGATACGAATTCGTACGAGCTCGTACGAAATTCATTCGTACGACTGTGTGGTTACATTGGATACGGACTAGTAATACGAATTCGTATTTAAACTGAAAATTGTTAATACAATATATTGCATGATATCAAACAATGGATCCAGCTACCGAATCTTATTTATTAGAATCATCGTTTTCAAAATTTATAATTATAGAAAACAAACAATTCTGGGTAAACGATGATTTATTATTCATGTAGAGCAAAAAAAGCTGAGCTATGGAATTGCTTTGAAGAAATTTTTCAACGCGAACAGAAATTTTTAGAATACTTGAACATGTCACAAGTCACATTCAATTATGTTTTAAAATCTACTGAATTTCAGCTTCAATATTTAGTTAATATTTAATTAATTTTTCATTACACATACTAAAATGTTTTTGTTAGGTTAGGTTAGTTTTGTCATATTTAATTAAAAAATTATCTAAACATTTTCTCTGCCACCTTATTCCATAATTTTTTATTTAATTTTCTATTATTATAATATTTATGTTTTTGATTCCTTAAGGAGCGCCTTTGTTCAACCAAAATAATTATTTTTTTTAAATCCATCATTTTTTTCGTACGAATTCGCATCAAAAAACAAAATATTTTGGTCGTATCAAAAAGTCATACGAGCTCGTACGAAAGAGTCCTAAGCAGTGTAACCACGCATGTCTAAATGTATGCATTTGTTTAATTCGTATTAACTCCGCTACCTAAGGCTGGTCGTCCTTTGGATGCGGAAGCGTGCGATATTTAATTCGGACGAATACGCATGAAAACGGACGAACGATCCAAACAGCTGTGAAGCTATACATCCTCGTCCATTGAAAGCGTCACGCTCGTCCGTTTTCGTGCGTATAATTGCGACGTGCGAACAGATCCAATTTTGTTTGGATTTTGTCGCGCGAAGAAGTCCGTTTCATGAGATTTTTATTTTTATTGAATGAAATTGAAGGTAAATTACAATTATAACTATATACCTTTGCATATTACGTGCCATAAATTGTTTTTTACGTATTTTTATAACATCTATAGCTTGAGAAAAAGAAAATTAAAAAGAAAAATACTAACGAATATTGGGCTAATCAAATATCGCAGCTGTCTGCAACCAATGGACGATCAGCCTAACGGACCAAGCAGTGTTAACGTTTTTCTCCAAAATTCGTTAATTAACGGGTTATAGCAACTGCTTAGTTTATCGTTAATACAACACATTTTTACATTTTAGCGTAACCGACAATAACTATCTTTAACGTAAGGTTAATAAAATAATAGGAATACCGAATAATACGTTCAGGCGTAATAAAATTAAGACGGCAGAAATATCGCAAGCGCCATACAAATATTTAAAAAATCCTTCTCTTGTAAAATTTGATATTTATCGATATTATCGATAAAATTTGATATTTATCGATATCGATATTGATATTGATTTGTAAACGGAATGAATAATGTTTCTATCAGATGATTTAGAATAAGTTTAGATTGATTTTAAGATAATTTTATATTTCCTTGTGTTTAATTAATATTAATAAACTGTGTATTTATATTTATTAATCCGTACAACAAAGTTGTAGGTAATTAGTTAATCATGTTCATATTTGCATAAAACAGACTTATTATAAATAAATAACAATTTTAAAAAAAGATTGATAAAATAGCAAAACAAAGTAATACACAAACATAATACTGGTATGCAAATTCAAACAATTCAAATACACATGTTTTACTACAAAGGTAACAAACATTTTCCCAGAGTTGAGCAGAGTGAATTCTTAAGATGCGTGCAGTTATCCATAAACTCCATAACTATAAATCATAAGGCAACGTTGGGTAATTTTAAATACATAGTACACTATACTGATCTGATGTAATATACACAATGACAATGATGGCTTTATTCAAGATGAAATTTTTTCTTGAAATTAATTCAATAATTTGCATTAACAAAAATATGAAATTTTTGAATCAAATTAAATTTTGTGATGTTCGTGTCTCATTTACATGTTGAAATGTTGATGAAATGTTATAATTAGACAAATCAAACTGGGAAGTAATATTACTTGTAACTTTTTCAAATTTTTTAGTGCTGATTGGGCCGAAATAATTTTAATTGAAATTATATGTTCTTTTTGTAAGAGAACAGTGCCTTTTTTGAACTTTCTCTCCTTTGAATTTAATTTCCCTTTTTTTCTTCTATTTATTTTGATTCTGGTTCATACGATTAAAATATAATTAACGGTTTATTTAATTTATTTAACTTAAAGGGTTGGACTAAAACATATATATATATATATATATATATATATAGTGTCTTTCATAAAGTTTACACCATATGAAAAACTTTTTTACTATTGATATTTTGAAAAATATTTTAGTGGCGTTAGTTTGTGCATCGGTTGGAATGAAAAAGTAGCTAAATACGTTTCATCCCCCACTTGTTATTTGGCGGGAAACCGGAAATTTCAAATTTGTGAATTACGAGAAATGGTAATAATTTCAAAGTTATGGGTCACTTCCACGTGAAATTTTGGCATTGCATCAAAACTGGGTCTAGTAAACATATTCCAACTGTTAAATACCATAATTTGCAAAAATAATGCCAAAAATCCGCTTTTCCAAAATGCGACTTTAAGTGGCCCTAACTTCAAAATAATTTTACAAATTCAAGCAAAATGAAAATTATACCATTCTTTGACATCTACTTATTCATAAAATCACAAATATTATCAAAATGTTGTCATAGATATTGGTCTCTCAATAGAAAAATTTAGTTTTGTACTAAAAAAACACGTCTCTATAACACTGGCCAGAGTTTTAATAAGCATAAACAATTACTATTACTGTATTTTCTTTAAAGTTAGTAGCAAAGATACTTATTATGCTAATTTCACAAAAAAAATTTCGTAAGAATAATTCAAATAAATGATATTCCAGTCCTTTAATATTACTAGAATTTTTGGTAATATTTGATATTTTATTAATAAATTTTATTATCAATATAGCCATGATACACAAAAATCACGGCAATACGGCAATATTGATATAATAATAACCAGTTAAATATTAAGAAAATTTCTAGCAGTTTTAAAAGACTGGGGTTATCTACATATTTGAATATTCTTAAAAGATTTTTATATGGAATTAGCGTACTGCATATCTTTACTACAAATTACAAAGAAAATAAAATGATGATAATTGTTCATGCTTATTAGACCTCCAATGTTACAGAGACGTGTTTTTTTATGGCAAAATTAAATTTTTTTATTGAAAGATCAATATCGGCGACAATATTTTGATAATAACTGTGATTTTATAAATAAGCAGACTTAAAACATTGGTATAATTTTTATTTTGCTAGAATTAATAAAACAATTTTAAATTTAGGGTTCCTTAAAATCGAATTTTGGAAAAGCAAATTTTTGGGCTTTATTTTTCCATACTGGGGTATTTAGTTAACGGGATATGTTAACTGGACCTAATTTTGATATAATACCAAAATTTCATGACGAAGTGATCAGTATTTTTGAAATTATTATCATTTTTCATAATTCTCAATTCAAAAATTTTCGATTTCCTGCCAAATAGCAAGAAGGGGGTAAGATGTGTTTAGTTACTTTTCATTCCAAATGATGCACCGACTAGCCCCACTAAAATATTTTTCGCAAAAAATCAATAGTAAAAAAGTTTCCAATATGGTGCGAACTTTATGAAAGACACTATATATATATATATATATATATATATATATATATATATATATATATATATATATATATATATACATATATACATATATATATATATATATATATATATATATATATATATATATATATATATATATATATATAAATATGTATATGTATGTATTTATATTTAAAGAATAAGCTAATCATAAAATGTACCCTATTCTATCCTACTGATAAATTATAATATTTAGTTAAAAATTTCACTTTCAGAAATATATTTTTATTATTGTTTTGAAACACGTTTTTGATTTCAATTTCATTTATTATTTCTGTTGACACATTTATTTGAGAAAATATTTTTTTTTTTTTTTTGAAATTGTTACACGAAAGAAGTTTTCTCAACAAATATGATCTTATTTTTGACATGTTTATGGTCGTGAGGCATTATGATGAAAAGACGTTTTATCTCGTAAGAAGTTTTATTTCGTTTAAAACTTTATGTGGGTAGGTATAGGTACTTTTTTATTTGGGATAAATTTTTATCAATAAAAACGAGTAATATTTTTAAAAACTGGAAGTTGCTGTAATTATGTGCATAAAACAGGTGTCGATTCTATCATTGAAAATTTCATTGTCATTTTTACACGATAAGAATCTCTCCAAGGAATCATGGATATTAATTAAAGTACTAATCACTTTGTTCATCAGATGGTTTAAGTCAGTGCTGTAGCAAGAGTTAAATAAACATCACTTTCATGTGAAATTCAAGAGAATTCGGTTCTGGAATATTCTTTTGTTTTCTATATACATCATAATATCGATACCTACAATAGTAATGTATATTTCATCTTTATAATGAGTATTTATGAATGAATGAAAGGTTAGAAAATGACCTTAGTTCACAGTATTTGGTTTTAATTCAGACAGAAGACGAAAGTTATCGAAATTAACGAAAAATATTGGCGCAGAACGGTATACGAGGTGTGTTCAAAAAGTAAGGTGACTTTATATTTTTATCAAAAACTTCTTATTTATTCATCAATATTCATGTCGTTCCCTTCAAAGTAATCCCCCTCAGATATAATACACTTGTGCCAACGCATTTTCTAATCCTCGAAGCACTTCTGATATGCAATTTTTGGTATAGCCTTGAGCTCTTTCGGCGATGCAGTTTTTATCTCCTTAATCGTTGCAAATCTCCGTCATTTCCTGGGACTCTTTAGTTTTGGGAACAGAAAAAAGTCGCAGGGGGCTAAATCGGTGAATATGGTGGCTAAGACATGATTGTGGTGTTGTTTTTGGGCAAAAAATCACGCACAAGCAACGATGAGTGAGCAAGTGCATTATCGTGATGCAAAAGCCATGAATTGTTTCCCCAAAATTCCGGACGTTTTCTTTCGTATCGCTTCTCGCAAACGGTACATGACTTCAAGTTGATATTCAGCAACTTCTCTAATCGTGATTCGACGATTTCCCAATACCATCTTGTTCACTTTTTCAACGTTTTCATCAATTTTTGACGTGCTGGGGCGTCCAGAGTGAGGTTCGTCATTGACATCTTCTCGACCTTCTTGGGAGAGCTTGTAATACTTATAAACATTTTTTTTACTCAAAGTAGACTCACCGTGTACCACTGTTAACATTTCAAGTATTTTGGAGCACTTAATTCCATTTTTTTCACAAAATTTAATGTAAATCCTTTGAACCATTTTTTTCGACAACAGAAAATCGCTGAGCACACCAAACACTTCTAACCTTTATGCCTCTCACAAACAAACAAAGAATGCTATATAGTTGAAACTGTGAAAATATGTTCGGGACGAGTGTACTAACGTAACAAAATAAAAAGATCGAAAAGCGAATGTACGCAGCCTGAGAAATTTGAAAAGTCACCTTACTTTTTGAACACACCTCGTAAGACTTAGTCACCAATTAAGAATTAAGTCAAGTGGAAGGAAATGAAATCAATAGTTATTAGGTTACTCTTAATTATTACTCATGAATAGTAATGCATTGTTTAGTTAATTACTCACTGTAACGAAGTGATAGTTTTATGCGTAGAAATTAATAAATTATTAATATTTGGTGGTTATTATTGTTTTATATTTTAGCGTTAAATTGTTTTGAATTAAAAGAGTTCAATAACTCCTGACGATTAAATGTGAAAAAGAATCTTTTTAAATAACGCAGAATTTTTATAGTGTTCCTATACTAAGTAAAGTCAGGACATGACAGACACTTTCAATCAAAGAAAGAGCGGGAAATTTTTATTGATTGACATTTGACACGACATCTGTTAGTTAGTATAGAGTCATGAATTAATTTTTATTTTAAGTACGCCACTGTCAAAAAGAAAAATGAAAAAAAACATAAACGTTAGTTATTTAACATATTACACGAGCAATTAATTTGACGATGTAAGAGCAAAATAAAAGCAATTAAATAAATAACTAGTTACGGACATGCAACTATATTTGTGTTGAAAAATGACCATGATTATCGGAACAAATACATACACAAAAATTAAAAAAAAATTATAATCTAATCAATTATAATTAATTAATATGTACTTAGTTTTAGATTCCGTGTTTTTCTTATTTTCTTCAACGGAACTGAAATACAGTTAAACAAGTGCATGATGGACACGCATTAAATCAGAGTTTCGTAGTCACCGAAATACCTGTAGGAAAATTTAAATATATTTCTTACGGTTTAATTTCCTTTGAAATGACTACGCAACTCGAAAAGACAAAAACTGAATTGGGGTCTCCCACACTCAAGCTCGTGATATTATTCATTGAACGAAATACACATATTTCACAGATAGTTAATTAAGTAGAAATAAAAATAAATTCAATTCAAAAATTATATTTTGAGGGTTAAATAAAATCATTACACGTATTGTAGGATTCAAAACAAGGTGATCAAATAAAAATTTATGCAATTTCTAACAAAAAATTTTTCACAAAATCTAAAAAATTACTAGTCCGTTGAAATTAATCAGTCAATTAATTATTTACGAATTGGAAAAAAATCATAATTATGGCTTTTTTCAATTAACGAAAGAAAATTTATGTATCCAAAATGCACGTAGGTATAATTTTTTGCTTTTGTAAACAAGGCTGTATGATTGATTATAATTTATACTTATTTCGATCTATAAATTATTCTAAAAATAAAAAAAATTATTAAAAACAATTATAAGTAATATATTTGTACTTATTTAAAAATAATTATTATCAATATTCAATGTGATCAATCGATTTATTAATCGATCAATCTCAGTGTGTAATGTGCACACAGATGTGAAGGTGTGTGCAGAAGGTACTGAGTCTTACAGATTAAATCTACCAGGAATTTTTTTTTATTAATATTAATTAGAAAATGATGGGACATAAAATTCTAATATAGGTAGAAGCTAGAAGTAATTTTTTTCATATTAATGAAAAACAGGTAAACAGTCTTTGTGGAGTTGTTAAATTTTTGTCCTTTTTTAAATCAATAGCTATACAAAAATGAAATGAATCGGAGCTGTTGAGCAAAATTTTCATTATTCATAAAAAATTGGCCAAGTTTGCTTAGAAAATGTGACATTGCTGTGTATTTTTTTTTTTTTTTTTGTTGAGCTGTATTGCCATTTTCAATTTGTAAATTAGAATAGGAGTTCGATTAAAAGTTCCTCTGAGATTGACCGGTCTATCGTGTTCGACGAGTTGAACACCACTGTTATATATACAGCAAAAACTATTTTTATGAAAGTTGGAGGTAAGGAACCTTAAGAAAGATGTACCCTTAACAAAACGGCGATAAGAACTGCGATAAGAATTCAAGGATAACTTGTATTTAACTTTACAGTTTACCATTTTGTGACGGAGGTCATGTTTTTTGATTTATGATATTTTGTGAGACCTTTCCATACTGATGAAAACACTAATGAGCTTAATCGCACACGCTTGCTTTTTTTAAGGGTGAGAGAAAGCTGTCGCCATATTTTATGGCTAAACAAGCCCACTAAGGCGGCTGCAACACCGAGTGTCACTACAGCCCCTTATATTTAAATCCTTAAATAAGCCTTACTTGGCCCAATTTTGCAAAATATTTTTAGACATATATTTACTAATTCAAAGGCGTAGATTTCAAAAATCTATGTCTCATTTTGGTCCAAGATCGCGTTTTGTGTGTTTTTATAGGTCATTTAGAAATTTTTGCAAATATCTTCTTCTAAACACTGTGTTTTGGAGAGCTGCATGCACTGTCTTATGGAGCCTTTAGAACCCTACATGCATATATATAATACTTATGCACTTGGGAGAAAGGAAAATGGAACATCGGGAAAAGTCAAAAATTGAACATTTTGATACAATTCGAAAACGCAAAGCAACCTTGACCTAATACTGCAGCTATGGAATACCTGTGTAAGGGCGAACCCTACCATGGCACCTCGACCCAGGTTGGACCTTAGGCAGATTCACCTATCTTATCCGGAGGGGTCCTTTGAACATTAATTTGCGGTAAAGTTACTTATTGACTGTTTTTAAACATTTAATCAGTACATTGCATAAGAATATACGTTATTGCATCATTAAGTTTTCTTTACATTATGTAATATTATAAAAATGAAATAAAATGTTCTTGTGTGTAAATTAAAGCTTTATCTTGTTTAGAAAAGCAACATCTAAGAAAATCGTGAGATTTTGAGCGTTTTAATTCATGTATTTTCTATGAAACTTTTTTTTATGCGATTCCGATCCTTTGCGGAAAGTTTTTTTTTTTACAATTGGAGTCAACTATACTTTTTGTAGCTATTTATGAAGTTTTTGAATATTTTTTTGTGCAATTTTTTTATGTAATTCCTATCCACCCAATAAAAAAGAATATGTTGTAGTTTATCCACCAAAAATTAAAATTCATTATTAGGTACCGGGTTTCTTCGGACAGGTCAGGACCGTACTTATTTCAATAAAATTTTGCAACTAAATTACATTAAATTATGCACATTTGAATGAATATAATTGGTGAAAAATTACATTTTTCACCATTTAGAATACTAACAGCATTTTTTATTTGACGAAAGTAAGAAAATTCAAAAAATCGGAAAAGAATTTTGTAAAATATATTGAAAAGTTGTTGAATATTTAGACGGTCCACTATAATAGCTAAGACGTACGTATTTACTAAGATTTTTTATTATTGAAGAACAAATTTTTAACAAGCAACTATACTTCTATCTCTCAAAATCGAAAACAATAAAAAAAGATGAATTTATTTAATTTAAATGACATGTCACATAAATCACATACATAATATAAACAAAAATACTTTTGATAGTCAATTAAAATTACAGTGGCACTTTTCAATTGTGCAGGTAATAAATAAAAGAAAAAAAGGATTTTTACATAAAATACGTATAAATAATATTTTGATACACATATGTATGTGTGTGTATGTAGCTTGTGTACGTTATTTTTATGAAAATATTTTGAACTTTTAGTCACACTGAGTGCAATTTGTATATCTGCATATGCTAAAGACGAAACTGTCTGATCCAAAAGAAATCCGATACCTGTTCATTATTATTCATTTCCACCTTAATTGATCCAAGTTATAAATTAATTGGTATTACTGTGCGATATTATTAAAAAATAATTGATTTTGCACACGCGGTAAGTATTAAGAAGATGGTACAATATTATACAGGTACCTATTATTTTCTATTAACTATGTATCTGTTTACGTACGTATATATTATGTGGAGGGACTTCTTCAATTTGTAGTGGAAGCTGCTATGTATGTATGTAATAAAGTTGGAGGACCCCCATTTAATAAATTTTTACATATGAAAAATACTATAAATATAAGGTACACCATATTTATCGCAAATCTTTTTTTTAGTATATTTGAAAAACGATTAATTTGATTTTTTTTTTAAAGGTACGTACATATAATTCTTCAATTGTTGTCGATGTTGGTTGATTGTTGTTAATTGTTTCAACAATTTTGGTTTTTTTTTTTTGGTTAATTGTTTAGTGATTTTTTTTAATGATTTTTGTTATTTTATTTTAATTTGGTTAAGTAAAGGTAAGAAGTTTTTTTATTTGAATATATTTGCGTTACTACCGAGAAATTTTATAAGCGATGTTTGTATAAGTGCAAAATATCAGAATTTTTTAAAATTGGGTCAACTAGTAGGTACTTTATTTAATAGTAAATTTTTCGAAAATGTTTAAATGTATTTATTCAATATTAAAATTATGCATAAAATAACTGAACTAACCAGTAAATAAAATCTTCCATTAGCAAATTACATAATATGTAAAAAATGAAATTACTAAAATAAACTTTAATGTCTGCAATGTATACACGGTTTCATAAAAAAGAAAACAATAACAGCTACTAGTATTTTATCTTGATTTAGAAAAGGAATCTTATTTTATATTGATCCATGAGTAGTTACGACTATTGAAATCATTTTTCTAAAAAAAACAAAAAACAAAAACACAATAAAGCGTTGTAACAACTGTTAAAATACATGTAATAATTTTTGATTGTCCCAATTTTGAAGAAATGGAGTGTACATTTATTTGCAATTTTATTATACAAAGAATATTTATGTTAAAATGGATTTTATAACTGTAAACTAACGTACTATATTGCATTTGAGGTTGTTTAAATAGTGTTTTATAAAATTAGCAATAATTGTAGTTCTTTAATATATTGTGTATATAAATGTGACGATACTTTAAAATAGTTTTTGTAATCACTGTAATTAACACAATTAGATGTATTGTTGAATTCTTTGATTGTTTACGTACATTTAAATTCTTAAACCCATTTTCTAGAAGAGTCACAGTTTTCATATTCTAAGCTATTTTTAAAAGCTCTGTACTTTTTTATTTAGCGTGCAACGCTCAAGAGGTATTTATATGAACGCATTAACTCGGCAATTCCCAGTGTCACCTGTAGGTGACAGACATTTTTAATTGTAAACTGTATTAATTTGTTTGTTTAACTTATAGTATAGAGTTGTCACAAGAAAGAAATATAAACTCATCTATTAGCCTTCTAATGGTGGTAACAGAACGTAAAGATTTAATTATCTTATCGTTGAAAAAAATTAAAAACATCTGTCACCTCCAAATAACTCTGGGAATTGTCGAGTTAAGTTAAACTTACTAATCATTAGTAGTTGCTGCAAACACGCAGAAAATTCGGTTAATAAACGTAATTCATTAACCTCATTATTTCGATTATGTAGCTACAAAAAAATCAAAAATCACCATAAGGCAATTTTTAAGAGGACGATCATAGTGATTATGTAATTTTACAAATTTTACATACACACTGACACCAAATAAGTATTTAAAACTCATAAATTAAACTCGCGGTGATATTTGATTACATTACATTTCAATATAGAGAGATACACTGCAGTGAAAAAGTTTGGAAGCATAAAATCACTATTTGAAAGAGTTCCCCAATTTATAATCGTGTCTGCATAAAATTGTATCGCTTTTAGCGTAAAATTTTTGCCTTAATATTCTAAATAAGTAAATTTTTTTTTAAATATGGGATTATTTGGCATGTAAAGTTTATTTTTATGATATCGTAGTTCTAACCACGAAATTCTTAGGCTCGATTTACATTAACGCTCCGCTCTCGATACGCTCCCACTCCACTCTCGCTCCGATATAATCTTGTTGTGTTCACATTACAGTGCTAATATCACCTATTCGTTCTCTATTGACATTATAATGCCACTCTGGGTACGCTCCCAGTTCGGTCTCAGTTCGATACAAATATCTTTTCATAACAACTGAATGCACGCGGAGTGGAGTGCAATCAAAAAAGTGTTTACACTATAGGTACAAGCCATAACAAGTCTGATATCGCTCCGATAAAATATTACCTGAGTGGTATTGATATTGGAGTGACATTGGAGCGAGAGCGAACCGTGACTGATATCGGACCGATATCAGAGTGATGATGTGAATACACTCATTGTTTATTGTGTAAGAATATTATATCGAACCGGGAGCGGAGTGATATCGTATCGAGAGCGAAGCGTTAATGTAAATTGGGCCTTGTAGATTTATCATGTCTGTTATCGCGTTGGGTGGTCTACCCGTACTTGACCACTTTGTAATCGTCAGTGTTGTCTGATCACATCATATCATTAACAAATTAAAAGTTAAATTTAATATTAAATAATAAATAAAAAAAGAAATATGTTATCCTGAGAATTGTGAGAAGCTTTAGTAATGTATTTTAAAAGATAAACGATTAAAAGCACTTGATCTTTTGAAAACTGTAACGAGACTGTCTCTGTACCTGGAATCATTTTTAATTTTTTATCTGTTTGTCTGCATATCTGTGCATGCATAGTGCAAAAACTACTTTACGGATTTTGATGAAATTTGGTGTGGTGATAACATATTATCTGAGTCAACACACAGTATAATTTTTACTGTGAGAAAATGTGCCATTTCCACAGGAAAATACAAAAACCGATTCGAGAAAGAATTATGCGGAAATTATAATATAAATTATACTTATATACTTCTAATTGATTCTGTACGGACATGCCTCGCGAACGATATCGCGGGTACAGATAGTAAATAATATAATATTATCAAAATGATTCTGAAATCTTTTATTAAAATGCCGAATCTGAATGCTTCCAAATTTTTGTTTAGCAGTATAAGAAAAAAAAAGAATTAATAAATAAGCAGGTACTGGTTTTTCAAGATTCATGTTTGAAATTTGATATTGTAATGTTTCATTAAATTAAGGTACGTTTTATGTTATTTCATCACGACGAGGCATTAAACAATTATAATAATAATAAAAAAAAATGATGAAATAAAAAATTACCTTTGTAATAATGGTTCATCTTCTTTTCAAAATGCTATACATACTACCACTGATCTCCAGTGCGGTCTCTTTAAATCAATCTGGCACAATGCCAGTTAGCTATGCTCATGCTAAGAATACTCATATCATTATTTGAACGAATTATTATTCTTTTGTTATATCGTATATTTGACATAAACGTGACAAATTAACCAAAACAAGTACTAAATTTTTGTTGTCTAAAATCAGTATTTATTTGACTAATTGTTCAAAAATTACGAGCATGGTAGCATGTCTATTTTTATAAATCTCCCCCAGTGTGTACAGAATTTACAAAATAATATTCTCTTATGAATTTCCACATCTTTTCAAAGTACATAATTACAGTCAGCCACACTCGTATTCGAACAGCAGCATATTTACTCATATGACAAAATTTAAACCGAATGGATTCCCATAATTTGCCACAAATTTGAACTTTTTTGTTTATAATATTAATATTTGGATCTTCTACTTCCTATATAAGCTAAAAAAATTTCATTAATAGATTTTAAAAAAAATTTGTCTAAGAAAAATTTTATGCATGCAATTAGTATCAACATGTCCAACGCCACATTCGTATTCGAACACCTTACAATTTGATATATATTTTTATATGTTTCAAAAATGAATTACTTTATTTTCAAATTTAGAAGTATATTTACGTAGGCAAGTACCTTTATTTTAAATAAACATAAAATTTAATAATCCTTAGGGTCAATTTTTTCATATATTTACTGGAAAATTAAAGGAATTTCAATAGAGTCCAAGAAATCGATTATTGATCTATGCTACCAAAATAAATTCTACGGAAAGGGCTTAAATTGTAAGTAGGCGACTATTTAACACTTAATATGTCATAAAGGACCACAAACAGGATAATAAATTAGAAAATAACTCTTGAAATATGGATAAAAAATACTACATCTTGTTCTAAATTGTCATTTTTGAATGAATGTGGTCCTTTATGACATATTAAGTGTTAAACGTCGCCTACTTACAATTTAAGCCCTTTCTGTAGAATTTATTTTGGTAGCATAGATCAATAATCGATTTCTTGAACTCTATTGAAATTCCTTTAATTTTCCAGTAAATATATGAAAAAATTGACCTTAAGGATTATTAAATTTTATATTTATTTAAAATAAAGGTATACTTACCTACGTAAATATACTTCTAAATTTGAAAATAAAGTAATTCATTTTTAAAACATATACAAATATATATATCAAATTGTAAGGTGTTCGAATACGAATGTGGCGTTGGACCTGTTGATACAAATTGCATGCATAACATTTTTCATAGAGAAGTTTTTTTAAAAAACTATTAATGAAATATTTTTAGCTTATATAGGAAGTAGAAGATCCAAAATTCCAAATATTAATATTATAAACAAAAAAGTTCAAATTTGTGGGAAATTATGGGAATCCGGTTTAAATTTTGTCATATGAGTAAATATGCTGCTGTTCGAATACGAGTGTGGCTGACTGTATATCATCGTACGATTGGCCCAGAAAATTTTTTCCTGTATAAAATTGCACTGAAATTAAAAAGTTTCTTATCAAAGAAAAAAAAAAAAAGAAAAGAAAAAAAGGTATG
Source organism: Brachynemurus nebulosus (assembly GCA_035578155.1). Classification (NCBI taxonomy): domain Eukaryota; kingdom Metazoa; phylum Arthropoda; class Insecta; order Neuroptera; family Myrmeleontidae; genus Brachynemurus; species Brachynemurus nebulosus. Next base: position 8,770,703 of record JAPWDM010000005.1, on the reverse strand, counting down.
ATATTCTATGATGTTATGCAAGAAATGTTAATGGAAGAGGTTTTTCATTTAAAAAAAAATAAAGTTGTAAAAGTTTAAGGTCAATGAATACTATCCACTTATGTAATCAAGTAGCATAACGTTGACGTCAATTTTTAATTATTTGTACAAAAATGAATTTAAAATCTAAATGTTAATTTTAAAATCGTGTTCTAAATATAGATTCTTAATTAATGTGCTTGTAGAGCTTTTACAAAAGCGATATTGAATAAATTGTGTTCACAGAAATTTTTTTTATCAACAAAGTCTTTCTAATAAGTTTCAACAAGCTAGTTCCATGTTTCAAACATTCTATATAGAGGTGGGCTTAACAGTGATTTTTATTGAGCAGCGACCATTGAAAGCAATTAAGCTAAAGAGCAGTTTGTAATAGCAGTGAATCAGTTTTTTTTTTTTTTTTTTTTTTTTTTTTGTTATTGTACACTTACTTTAGTTAGTCAGCGCTTAACATATAATATTATAATACTAAAAATAATTTAAAATAAAAAACGAAAACAGAAGGAATATCTTTGTTTCAAATAACAATCTAAAAATTTGTAGTATTAAAATATAAAAAATAAAGAATATAATATCTAGAAAATTTAACAATTATTATATTATAAAAATAGTAGTTTACAATTTAAAAAATAAAAATTAAAGTTAAAAAGTACAAAGTAAAAAATAAAATAAATAATGCTCCGAAGATTGACGAATGTCTTCGGAGCTATAAAAAGGGCCTCTAAAATCTAAGAATTGCACAAACCGAAGTATTTTAAAATTTAACTTTTAAAATTTTACCTAATACTCACACTACTTGAGTTGCCTAGTTTCAAAATCCACTAATTCAATTTTATTAAAATCGTAGAAAATCGCAAAAAACCATAACTCAGTTCAAAATTAATTTTTCGATTAAAAAGTCATAATTATATTATCTAACAAGGTAAAAAAGATGATTAGTACTATTATCAAAAAACAAAATTTTCGTTTTACCCCTTTTTTAATCAAAATTATTTGGATTTAGTAGGTTTTGATAGTAAAATTTACATAAAGCGCGTTTTCAAAAAGAAATTATAAAGGAAATTTATTTAAAAAAATTTGATTCAGCAATATTGGATGTATCAGGGGTAGACGATACAATTTGTTTTGTAATATTCTAAAATATTTTCATTTTGTCACTTAAAACCAAAGTGCTTACTTAGTAATTCATTTACATCTACGATTTCATTATTTAAAATTTTAGATAAATACTAAAATACAAATTTAGGTGAAAACATAATTTTATACTTCGTACGTTGCGCATGTAACTGAAAAAATTAAAAGTTGAAACGGTTAAAATCTAAAATATAGGTTATGTTAAGCTTAATTTAGCAGTTTTTGAAACTAATACTTGTTTTTTTTTAATGTTATTCAAATAGTAATTTAGCAGCATTTGAAAAGTTTTCAATGTAATTAGCAGGATTTTAAAATTATGTTATATTTCATTTGCATTTTTCTTTAGCAAACAATTAAAATTATAACAAAAAATGTTTGGGGGCATTGGATTTAAAAGTTAATGGCCCTAAAAAATCAAAATATTTGAAAACTGGATTTAGTAGATTTTGAAACTAGGCAACTTACTTACATATATACTTGCGATAGCTGAAAATGTTTAAGAAAAAAATTTTAAAAAAAGCGGTCTAAATCTAAAAGAACAGACAAGAACTCACCTAAGTTAAAAATTAGAACAGTATGAACAATGTTTTCAGTAGCAGCGATTACAAGAACGGTCCCACCATTAATTCTGTATGTACTATTTTAATTCTATGTATGAAATAATTACATCAAAAAGATCGTTTACAGATTTTTTATTCAATAGACAGACAATACCTGTTCCCTAATAATATAGATAATTTAACTATTCTCTCTAATAGTTTCGTTTCTATATTTCCGTCGTATTTAAAAAAGGTATTATAATAGTTTTTATCGATTTTTATTTACTATTACGATTGACTGCAGTAAAAAAGAAATGAAAACAGAAAGTTTTCTTAACAAATTTATTATTGTGAACTTTATTTTACAATTATTGTACACGTAATAATTTATTGCACATGTTTCAATTCCCACGCACATATTTAACAATACGTACGATAAGTACGATACCCATATTACCTATGTGTTTAACAATGATGTACCTCATTTAATTCAATGTGCATGTGTGTAATGTTGCTATGTTTCGATTATTTAATTTCAATTTCTTATATAATATTCGTTGAATCTGCGAATAAAGTACGTTAATTTAAATCTATTTAATGCTATTTAAATAAATTTAATCTTTCAAATAAATATTGATATTTGACTGAAGTTGTTTAATTAATGAGAGGGATTTTTTTATTCGATTTCAAATAATTAATCGTGTCATTAATAAACTTAAAAAAAAAAAGTTGATGAGACAGTGTACGACTTTCTCGTCCCGTTTTTATTTTTCGAAACTTGTTGAGGGGAAGGGTTTTGGGTCAGTAACTGACAAGGAATCTATATCAGGAGCGTAGCTACCGCCGTATCAGCCGTATCAACGATACGGGGCCCCCGGGCTACAGAGGCCTCTAACGTGTGTAAGCAAAAATTAGTAAAATGTTATCTATAATGTCACTTAATCTCGTGCTTCCCGGGAAAAAACATATAAAAAAAACTATCATACGTGCCTATAGAGTTTTCACTTCAGAAATGACAAAAGTCAAAAAAGCAATCTCTTTTTTCCCGGGTTAATTGCTCTGAAAACATGCTTAAAATCTGAAATTTAAAAAATTCATTCCATTAAGATCTCATGGAATTATTGCTGATAAAATTCAATAGCCTTGCATCCAGTTTTCCGGAGGTAATAACAGCATGCTTTCTATTCTTGACCCTTCCAGTTACAACCACACAGTTAAAAGAAGTTTTTCAAAATTAAAACTGATAAAAAATTACCTAAGGACTTCGATGGAGCAGGAACGGCTATCAGACTTGTCACCATTGTCTATAGAGGCAAAAATTTTAGAAAAACTGAAACCGTCTTCAGCTATAGATGATTTAATAAATCAATTTGCCGAAAAAGAGGCAAGAAAAGTGTACATTTGATTTGAATTGTTTGGCTAGCTCAAATTCTAGGAGGAAGCGATAACTTATAATCAATAAATATTTATTTTAATTTAATGCAAGCATTTTTGTTTCTTTTGTGAGAAATCTTTACCCTTCATTTGGGCCCCGCAACTAATTTTGATACAGGGCCCCTCCAAGACACGCTACGCCACTGATTGATATATAAGCATTTATGAATAATAGCTCAAAAAAAAAAAAAACAATACAAAAGAGATGAGTGCATTTCCAGCGAAAGTTGTTGCAAATTGAAATTTCTACAAATTATATTTTATAAAACTTTTTGAAATTTTGTCCGTGGTCCTCTCCAAGGGAAAAAAAAAGTAAATTCCAAGTCCTCCCAACCCACTGTGACATCATTTTAAAAAAAATTGATTGCCAATTGCACAGTAAAAAAATTTGTGTTCTGTGTAAAAAAAAACAGTGGTTAAAATTTTTGTGTTAAATAAGAAACACTACCCTGCGTTAATGTAACATTTCGTGTTTGTGTTAAATGAAAATATTAACACAAATTTCAATTTAACAGAATAAAAATGTTAACCTGTTTTGAACAGCAAGGAAGTAGCACAATATTTGTGTAGAACAAAAGAATGCTATAAGTACCTAACTTACATTAGAATATAAGTATATCTACCAAAATATATATAATAAAAAAGATGAGAGTAGTTCTAATTATTAAACAAAACCGAAAAATTATAAGTTTTTTCAGTTATTGACGAATATAGTTTTATTAAAAGTTTAAAAATGAAACAATTTTCTTACATTTTAAGGTTATTTTGTTACAGATTCAGTTACAAAAAAACATGTAAGCTTACTTGAGATTGTATTATATAATATACAATCTCGTAAGTTCTGGTAAGAAAGACAAGAGTCTTTAGTTCTGATAAGAAAGACAAGAGTCTGAAAAAAAAACATAAAAAATCAAAATCTTCTTAAGTCACGTGACTTATAAATAACATTTTGTCGTTAAAATATTTGGAACCTTTTGTTATATCTTTCATCTAAATTTCATCGATTTTCATAAACAAGATCCAGAGAAGGAAAAAATCGAAAAGAACCAAAACTTTTTGAATTTCCAAAAAGTTAAAAATGGCGATAAATACGTATATACCTACGTACAAAATGTTTGGATGAAAGGCCAGGTCGGGAAAATTTTCATCAAACTCTTTTTGATAGATTAGTAAAACTTTTTGAAAATATGTTCCTGAAAATTATATAAGTTCACATACATATCTTAATTTGTACCGTTGCATCTTTGTAAATTACAAACTCTTATTGTTAGCTATGGTGAATCAGTTAATTCAATTACATATATCCATTTTGTTTATTATCAAAAAAAAAAAAATTAAGGTAAAAAAAATCATGTCAAAAATTTTGTTATGAGTGTTATGATTAAGGAACTCTAATTTATGCGTGGTTTTACACGTATTTAACAAATTTTTTTTTTAAATTCATTCATCATCAAATAAAAATTTAATTGATAGTTTTTACATAATATTTATATTATTACAGCTACACGAATCTCTACACAGCTTTTAGATATTATTGTTCCGTGTATAAATTTCAATGTCACATAATTATCAGTAAACAGTTAGCATAATAATGATATCATTTACAAATTTAGATATTCGCAAAGAACAAAACTTAATAATTTTTTTTATACCTATACTGTCTATTATTTAAAGTTTTTTGCAGTTTTTTTTTTTCTAATCAATTTGAATCGATTATGTGAGTTTAAATTTTATTAGTTTTAGAAAATATAATGTAAAAAAACAACTTTTAATTTAGAGGCAACAAAAACTAATTGAATTAATTGTTAGTCTATCTTATTCAAGCTGTAACTTCTAATCAAAACTAATGGTGGAAGTGTTGAAACCAACTTTTTGCTTGAGTTCGTTTTAGATAGAAACGAAAGGAGCAAATTCTGATAGTATTTGAATTTATTTGTATTGTTAGTTTAGTTTTTCATCAAAGTTTTAAAGCGTCAGGAATAATCAATTACTTTTTGGAGCGAACCGGCTTTTATCCACGCCTGATCTATAGTGTTAAAATCAAAGAATTATACATTCATTAATTTCTTTCTATAAGAGTAAAACAAATTTGAGACTACACTCATTTTGGTGAAAGCATTGTAAATAGTATTTTAAAAAGAATTCTTAGACAATATCGAAAGATTTATTTTGTAAAAATTTATATTAAAAAATACGAAAACATTTTGCCTTGTCACTTTTTACCAAAAACATACATGACCAAGAGCTATTTTTGGTTTCAAGCCATCTTCAGGTGAATATAATGAAAAATATTTTATTAGATCTTTGTATCTACGTTATCTTATCTGGATCTTTCTCTATATCTATACCCGTCTTTATAAAAAAAAAAAAAAAAAAAAACTTAGGCTTTTCCACTTCTCTTTTCTGTTTTATGTTGTAATTAGTCTACACTCAAATAAAGAATTTTTAATTATATACTCCAACCGAAAATCGGTTCGTGGTCATAATACTATTTTAGAGAAAAGGTGACAAATTTAAACGTTCTATATTTTTCTTAAGGGCCTTTTAGACGATCATATCAGTTCTCAGTTCAGTTTCAGTTTCCGTTCTCGTTTCATTTCAGTTCGGAAAAAGGTTTGCTTTTACACGGTCCGTTCAGTTCTCACTGTTCTCAGTCGTTTCAGTTCATTGTATAATTTAAGTTGCCCTAAACAAAGTGTTTCGCTTAAAAAGTCTTCAACTTATATTCTTATACTAGTTTAAAAGTCCTAATATAATAACTCATAGATGAAGACTATTTCACTGCAATAGCGTTAGCTTTGGTGCTGAAGAAAGAGCGGAAGGAAAGAAGCTAGTGGAGTAAAGCTTGGCTTCTTAAAAGAAATTCATTGTCGCATATAAATTTAATGAAGGCACTTCGCTTAGAACCATGTGATTGGTTGAATTATTTACGAATAAATAAGGATACACTCCTATTCCTTCCTGATTTTCATCCTTGCCGTCCATGGTATTAACACTTGTTATAGTCGGCTGTTGGTCTCTGACGAACGAAACGAGATCATAATACCATAGTGATGGTTTGTAATTTGTATACTTCCCCGGTTCTTGCTCTACTTCTTTCACTGTCCTTAACTTTCTTATCTTCTTTGTTGTAAGTTGAGCGTAGGTTATTTATTTTAGATTTTACGATACCTATTTACCACCGTATTCTTTATATTTCTTTAATAGAAGAGTGTAGACAGCTTCCCTAATATTTACATTGTAGTAACGTACATCTGTCTTATTCCATGAACACGGTAAGGTTTTATAAATTTTAATAAATTCGACAACAAAATCGTGATCCTTGTTGGACATAGCGACAGTTTCCTATATAAAATGTGCACTTTGTCAGATTTTCAAGAAAACTGACGTGAACGAACGGATTGAGGCATGACGCGCTTATTTACACATAGGAATTTTAAGAGCTGATATGAAACAAATAGGTCTATCCATCCTGTCAGTTCTCAGTCTCCGTTTCAGTTCTCCTATCAGATTTTAGTTTTTACACGTAGGAAAAACTGACAGTTCGACTGAAATTGAAACTGAACTGAGAACTGGTATGACCGTCTAAAAGGCCCTTTAAACTGATTCAAACGTTTTTATTAATATTTGATAATTTTTCTAGGTAATAATGAAGACATTAGCGTTATTTGTAACGGTGTGTGCGGTAGCGTATTCAGTAGCCAATCCAGCTATTAATGAAATTAGACCCACCTCAAATAGACCGGGACGATTTTTATCGTTACCAGTTCCACAGAAATGTGCAAACCGTAAGTATTTTTGTTTTTTCTTTTAAATTTTATTAATAACTGATTTTTTAACATTTAATTACAAATATTTTGCCGCATCTTTTTATTCTGACGGTGAAATAACAATACACTGAAATTAAATGAGTAAAAAAAAGAAATATTCACGAATAAGAAATTTAAGCATCATGTTTGCAATGTTTGCCGCTTATTTATAAATATTATGATTGTGTAATAATTCGCATCAAAATATAAATAATTTCTACAAATCTTCTCGTTCAGTGTTTCATTTCGTATGATGCTATGATATTGCACAATAAAACAACTTTGAAGATGCCAAACGAATTAACAGCAGTCAAATTTTGTTTCGATTCTTTTTTTGATGCAATAACCACTTTTGTAACAAAAATGTAGCCTGTTTTGATATTAGATTTCGTCTTAATTTACAAATCCTACAGTTTTAAACGAGCTATTGGCTCCAACGATGGAATTTGTTGTGGAAGAGTTTCTGGGCTGTAGAAAGCGATTCGAAGGATCAAATTGAGTCTCTTTTGATTAAGATAATGTCAGTTTTCTATTTGTTATCGAGCAAAAATTTGATTAAAAGTCTAAAAGATAATTTTTTTTTAAATTGTAGCCCGAAAATGAAACGACCTTAAAAAAGTAATAAAAGAAAAATTCTGTAAGTAATTTAGAGAAAAAATTAATACATGCAACAAGAACCTTGAGCAAAAAGGAACATCTTACATAATATTATATAATTATTAAAAGAAAAAAAATTGTTTCTTTTACAATAAACATTTATTTGTGTTTTCACAGTCAATAAACTCTCTCCATTAATAAAAACTTATTGTAACAGTTTTACATATATTATGTAGCTACGTCCTACATACTTAGTTTAAATATTTTAAGCTTACTTAATTCAATAACAACCGGTTACATTGTCCAAACATTATGTTTTAAAGCCGGCGCCATTTTTTCTGGAAGGTTATGTTATAAAATTTGACAGGTTTTTATTTATGTGCCATTTAACCACGTAAAATGAAATAAAATTACATATACAGCTGAACTCTTTTTTATGCGGTTTTTTTTTTTGTGCGATGGCCATTAAAATGCATAATGTGAATCAAAATGACGAAACAATAAGAAACTTAAACAATTACTATTATAACTTTTCTTGATAAAAATACTTTTTAACGATTTTTAAGCATTTAATCAATACATTGCATAAGAACATATCTAAATTATTTCATCATAATTTTTTTTTCACATGTATTTGTCAAAATTTTCATAATATTATAAAATTGAAATAAAATGTTTCTACGTATAAATTAATGCTTTATCTTGTTTATAACGTTTTGAGCGTTTTGAGTGATGTTTTTTCGATTAAACTTTTTTTATACGGTCCCGACCAACCGCATAAAAAAAGTTTTTTGTACAATCTGGATCGAACTATACTTTTTATAGCTATTTATGATATTTTTGAATATATTTTTTTGTGCGATTTTTTTTATGCGGTCCCCTCCACCGCACAAAAAAAGGATCAGCTGTATTGTAAATGTCATGTAGGTATGATACGACACTGCAAAACATCTTAAAATTTTCAAGCTATAACTTAAAGTATCATTAATTTCATTTTCTTTTGAAACGAGATGTGTATTGAAATAGTCACGATCCAAACGAGAATTATATTAATCTCTATTATTTTTATTTAGTTCATTTATTTCATTTTCATTTTTACGTAGTGTCATGATAAATGTATAACCGTTCCTTCCCCCTTTACATATAAATGTGTGGTTCTACATGTCTAATTTCAGTAAAAATAAATAGAATGATTCCGAAAACCTACAATTTGTTTCCAATTTCATCATTCTACCATTTTATTTCCGGATTTTAAGGCACTAAAAAATTTTTGTAACCTTGATGACGTCACCAAATTAGAAAATTTTTTTTTCTCAAATCAAGCGGTATAGAAATGATTTGAATTAAAATGACTGGTTAAATTAGTGTAACTTGAGTGTAAACTTTTCATTTTTACTATCAAAATAACAAAATTCCTTTTATCGAATCTCGTTAATTTGAAACTCGAGGGATTCATAAAATATTACGAATTATAGAGAGGTTCGAATTATCGCAGGTAACAATTTTAATGTTTTAAGCATTTGCGATGAATGAACTTGAACTTGTCTCAAAATGTACTTACAATCTTTCTGTCTCTTTCTCTCTGCAACTTTGAATTGTCAAGTGTTTGACGCCGATGAGTTTGAGTTAACGCGTCGCTTTGTTACGTAGCAATGATTTTTTCGTTCGAATTACCAAGTGTATAAAAATGTATTGATGTAGTTCGAAATATAAAGAGATTTTGTAGGGAACTCGTGATAACTTTGAATTATTAAGAGGTTCGAATTATCGCCGGTTTGAATTAACGAGAGTCTACTGTATCATGGCTTCGACGGAAGTCTATTTTCTAATGGTTCTACATGCCTAATTTTGATAAAAATGGAAAGAACAACATCGAAAATCTACAGTTTGCTTCAAATTTCATCATTTTATCACTTTATGGTTTTTAAAACACAAAAATATTTGAGTAACATTTAAGACGTCATCAAAATAGTGTAGCAGTTGGGCGTTTTGTCATTCTGGGTTATGATCGTCAACCGATTAATATTATCAAGTGTCAAAAACGATATTTACTAACCAGTGGCGTAGCGTGCCTTGGAGGGGCCCTGTATCAAAATTAGTTGGGGAGCCCAAATGAAGGGTAAAGATTTCTCACAAAAGAAACAAAAATGCGTGCATTAAATTAAAATAAATATTTATTGATTATAAGTTATCGCTTCCTCCTAGAAATTGAGCCTAGCCAAACAATTCAAGTTAAATATACACTTTTCTTGCCTTTTTTCCGGCAAATTGATTTACTAAATCAACTATAGCTGAAGACGGTTTCAGTTTTTCTAAAATTTCTGCCTCTATAGACAATAGTGACAAGTCTGATAGCCGTTCCTGCCCCATCGAAGTCTCATTTTTGAAGTTACCCATGTTGCCAACTTTTGGGCGCACGCTTAACCCGGGAAAAAAGGGGTCGCTTTTTTGACTTTTGTCATTTCTGAAGTGAAAACTCTAATATAGGCACGTATGACAGTTTTTTTATATGTTTTTTTTTCCCCGGGAAGCACGAGATTAAGTGACATTGTGGATAACATTTTACTAATTTTTGCTTACACACGTTAGTGGCCTCTGTACCCCGGGGGCCCCGTATCATTGATACGGCTGATACGGCGGTAGCTACGCCCCTGTTACTAGCACTTGCTTCAAACTAATGAAAGTTTAAAATATATGACTGACAACTAGCTATTTAAATTTTGAAATATCGAATCGAAGAAATGTCGGGATTTCTTTTATCCTAAAGAAATTAAATTAACCTTTATGAATGGAATAAATACCTACATAATTACCGATGATATTTTGACAATTTGCAATAAAATAACATCGGATTTTCTAATTTGCTGGCAACAAAAACAAATACTTAAACGAATAAAAATATGATAAAAATTTACTTATAAACAATAATATAAATTTATAATTTATAAATATAATAATAGCATAGTAATATAAACATCAATTATTCTTTTTACATTGACGTGTTGCAACAATTACCTTATGAACGTGTACATATCTGGAGATAATGAAGTGTTAGCGAGTAAAGTAAATTTGCATGTTACCGATGACGGACGCCACGGACGCGGGACGAGTATGTAATGTTTTATTACTGCGTGATGATGCAATCATTTTATTCTGTTTGTTGCATAAAAGATTTCTGTATACATATTTAATAATGAATAGATAGCTACACGTATAAAGCTGAGTCTACATTTACCGAACCAAGACAAGCGAATGCAAACGAATACGAACAAACGTGAACGAATAATACGAACAAAGATGAACAGAAATAAATGCGATACCAACAGATTTCGAAAAATTAATTAAAATGGTTGGACCAAAAATAGAATGTTAAAGCAAGACTTACAATTAGTGTTACGTTGCGATTCCTGTTGAACAAATTTCTTCCCAAAGATTGCCACGCGGTTTTTTGCTAGTAATTTTCTAAAAAGGATCTTTAGAAATTCAAGAAGCTAACTAACTTTATATTTGAACTTAATCCTAGAATCATACGTTGGTTTACGAGTCAAGTTAATCATACATCGGCGTCATTTTAACGAATGGAATTTTTAAATGGAGTTTTAGAGTTTATTTGCAAAAAACATTTTTTTTTACATAACAATACTATAAAAGCGAACAAAATATTTAAAAAAATTGGATTTGGAAAAATTTCTTAATGTAAATATTTATTAATTTTTTTAATCTTTTTATCAAAGCATATTTTCATTATAAAAATTAAAAAATAGATAAATACATCAATTGTATCATAAAACATGTGTTTTAAATAATTAATTTATGAACTATTATGAGTCAGTGGACATGTGTGACTTTACAGAATGTGAAATTTCTCAGTCATACATATTCCTATAGATATGTAGTTATTTCCCCATTAGGCACATTTGCAAATTTTCTAAAATTTGTTAGTAATTTTTCGAATAAGATCTCAAAAAATAATAAAAATTAAAATATTTTCCACAAAATAAATTGTTAATCTTTTATTAAGTCATTCGAAACGCATTCTTTAGTTTTCGATTCAATATATTAAAACTTCAGTATTATGTCGTCTCTATAAGTCAAACAGCTGTAATCATCTTTCACATTATCATAATCATTGAATAAATTAATTATAACATCCATATCTTTAATAAATTTTAGAAAAATTAGGAAAATTTTTATATGTGGAGTACAAAATCTTTAAAAAAAACATCGGTTAATCATACATCGTCGTCCTTTTGACGCACACTATTTCAGTATAAAAAAAACGACACATGCTATAAACAAAATTTATACGTCTTATGTGTTATAATAACAAATAAATTAGATAACAGAAGTTTCACAGCAAGCAGGCAACGACAAGTTATAGTATTGGAGAAGGTAGAGAAGTTCGTTCGTCGTTTTGACGAGTACGTATGATTCTAGGGTTAATAAAAACTACCTGAAATAAATTACCGACTGGCGGGACACTTTTCAATCCGCATTTCTTGTTATAAATTAAAAAGAAAAAAACTTTCCAATTTTATATTAATATTTACTAGATGGTACATGGACTAAAAAATAACAAAAAAGTGAAAAGGATTGATTTTTGACAGTTTTTCATCTAGCAATGGAAGAATGATGAATGATTATCTTAAAAAGAATCAAAAATGGCGGTCAATCGATCAGAAAATGTTTTTTTCTATTTGCCACGCCAATTCAAGAAATACATTTTCGTTTCAAAATTGTAACTCGAGAAAGGTTGGGAAAAGTATGTTTTAAATACTGAAATATTTTTCGGCAATATTACTTTCGATTAAAACCAAAAACCAAATCAGTGTCAAATTTTTTTATTAGCAAAAACCAGGGTTATTCTTGGATAACAGAGCCAATATAATTCATTTAACTTGGTTTTTGGAGTAAAAAATTTACATACATATATTTAAATCTGATGGTGGAGGCGCTGCACAATTTAATTGTTAAGGTTTAGACTAAAAGTAAGTTATATATAATAATTATTACTAGTGATGAGCAAAATTAGTCTTGGTCTTGCAGTCTTGTCTTGGTCTTACATTTTTTGCAAGACCAAGACTATGAATACCAAGAGCAAGACCAAGATCAAGACTATAAGTATGGTTGGAAGACCAATACCAAGACTCAAGTGAGCAAGAACAAGACAACAGCAAGACTCTTGCTAAATTATTTAAATAGTTTAAAAGTATAATTAATACCGTAAAGAGTGAAAAATTCTGATTTTAGAAGGAAAAAATTCGCTAATAAAAAAATGCAAGAAGGTGCAAGATTCTTTAGCAAGACCAAGACCAAGGCCAATACCAAGACTGCATTTTGCAAGACCAAGACCAAGTTTCTTAATGCAACAACAAGACCAAGACCAAGACTGCCAAGTCTTGGTCTTGGTCTTGTTCTTGCTCCTCACTAATTATTACTTTGCGAAGAATATCCAATTTCAATAAAATTAATAAATTTAATAAAACAAATAGGGTAAAAGACCCCATTGTCGATCGGGGTTATAAGTCCGATCAGTTTTGACATTTATATCTTAATGAAGTTATTTCTGAAAGAAACCTTTGATAAAAAAAAAATTATTATTAATAGAATGATTATTTTTCAATTTAAATTCACCTCACATTTAATGCCTCCTCACTTAATTTAAGAAATACATATATATATCGAAAAATTTTTGTTGAATTCGTGAATTTTTAATATGATGGATGATCATTATTCAAAACACATGAGTTATAAATTGTAACATTTTTCACCGAATTTTTAAAGTTATTAGCATAATAAAAGTATACAAATAATTGTTATTAGTCCACTTAAGAGATTAGGATAGCTAAATTAAATTTTATATGCGTTAAATATTATTTGTATGACTGATTCTTCTTGGGATCTGAATTTTACAGTTAGGTACCGCATTTTGAGAATTATATATTGCATATTTATTTTATAAACATTTTTAATTTTGGGTTTAAAACACTTAACTAACCGTTTTTATAATTTCACTTTAATATTTTATTTATTTCAGAACGTAAAATCAATTGAAAAATAATTAATAATGAATTAAAACTTCGAAATTGAAATAAAAACGTCAGACATTTAGATTTGAAACAACATATAAATATATACGTCATAATATATACGTCATATACTTAATTTAACTGTTTAAAAATTCACAATGGCGTATAGATAAGTTAGAATCATGTTAGAATGTACACAATGTTTTTTAAAGCATAATTAGATGGCGAAAGAAAATACAGTATTTTAGTGGTTTATTTTATCGAATATTTAAACCCTTCTGTCATTGCTGCTATGTTTCACAAGGTGTCATTCTGTGATACTCTATGACACAGACTGACCCCTTGGAGTGGATAGAGTGTCAAAGTGGCTGAAAGAGAATGGTTCAATTATTCGATAGTATAAAGTTTGTACTACTGTACGTGATGTATATTAATGCGCGATTCTTCATAGGGGTCAGTGTATTGATCTTTCAAAGGAGGTTAATATTTTCTGTCTGCTTTTTAATAGACGTCAACAAATTATAAAACAAAAACATTAATAAATCAAAATTTTTGGGTTATATTTTCTTAAAAACATATCCATTGGATTAAAAAAACTTGGTTTCATACTTATTAAGAAAAAAAAATGGGTGTTTTGTTTATTTTTTTAATTTTTTTAAGCTAATTTAATGATACAGCTAAAAATAGTGATCGGTCATCGGGTCTCTTACCCTACTTTAATAGAAATATTTTAATTATTCATACAGGAGACGATTTTACCACACCCTAATTTTATATTTACTTGCGTAATTCAATTAGATAAAATTTATAAAGTACATGTATAGGCGACAACATAAGGTGACAAAAAAAAAATTTATATATGCACGCTATTAAGTTTTAAAAATTTATTTTTTAAACAAATTTTTACTAAACATTTAATTATAATATAGAAGCATGCTAAATCCTTTTCTGAAAAAGTCGAATATAACTTGTAACGGAATTATTATTGTTGAAAAGATTTTAACTTAATTCTTTTTAAATTTTCAATATATATATATATATATATATATATATATATATATATATATATATATATATATAATTTTTGTATGACACATAATTATATAATTATAACAATATTAACCATATTAACTGTACATAAAGTGTAAAAGCATATTGCACAATTTAAAATGATGTGACTTGATATACTGGTTATACCAACTTAATAAGTATGTAAAATTATTGATTCAACAAATTGGTCTGGTCGTTAATATATTAAACAAACTATATTAAAAAAATTATTAGTAGTATCATTGATATCATTATATTTACGTTTTATAGAGGTAAATAAAAATGTAATTTAAAACTTTCTTAGTGCTCACCTATGTTACATAAGAAACTCCTGTACAAAATGTTACGTTTCGAGAGCCAACAGTTCTCTATATAAATTTTCATCCGCTATTTCAGTCCGTAAGACGAATTCAACGACACCTCTTTTATCAAATTCCGTCAAACTGTTCAGGCTGTAAGTTGCGCTACAGAAACAGACATATTTACATACATACTACACAAACACATTGACAAGACCCTCCATTTGGCACAGTCGAGTAAAAAATATTAAATTTTTAAATAGAGCTGAACAGCGGCGGCAAAATATTCTGGATATTTATTCGCATTGTTACAATGTCTATGGATAAATTATTCCTGGATCATTTACATACTATCAAAATATCCACGAATGTATTACTTGTTTACTCTTCCCAGCTCCTACACCATATTTATATTATGTATTACCTACTCTTTGTAAAAAATGATAAGTGAGTGCGTACAGGATTCTTTGTAGAGCAGAAATTGTCTGTCAGTTGACGGAGGCAAGGCAGCCCCGGGAAAAGCAAAGGATAGCCGAAATTGTAGCCCCGGGGTCGAGGCTTGAAAAGCGCCCCGGAAAAAAACTTTAAAAAATTGCTGTGAAAGTGTTTTCTTTTTTATTTTACTCATCAGTTATATTTTTGTGGAAAAATGATCTGATTTTTTTTTACTCATAATCTATATTTTTGGGAAAACATTTTTTAAAAAATCTGATTTTTCCTCGGGGCTCAGGATTTCTCTCCACGGTCCTAAGGCCCAAAGGTTTTCATTTAATATTTAATAAATACCTAAGCTAAATGCAAACACGTTGTTTAAGGATGACGTCATCAAGTTGACAAATTAAGCATTTAGGACCACGTTTCTATGGAATCAGTCATACTTCTAAAAGGAATTTGATCATTTTGGTAGCAAAAATAAAAAGTTCATACCTAAATTATCCTAACTTTACCCTACTTTAAAGCTTTATTTGAAAATAAAAGTTATTTTTTTTTTATTTGGTGACGTCATTAAGTCTATTAAAATTTTTCAAGGCTTTAAAAACTATAAATAAATTGACAGAATGATGAAATTGGAAGTAAAATATAGATTTCTAAACTCGTTCTTGTCACTTTTGCTAAAATTAAGTATATGCTGCCAAGCGCGGATACAAAAGGGTGGTCATGGAGACGTATGGGAAAATAGAGGTCACTGAAACAGTGCTAAAGTTCCCATATTCAACACCGAAAAAATTAGTACCAATTTTTCAGTATTTGTTAAGGTAGTTGGTCCGAAAAACGATTTTTCAAAGGATTTTAACGAAACTAATTCTTATAAAATGAAAACGTGTCAAAGGAATTTGATAAAAATTTAATATGTTATAAAATACAAAGTTACAAACCATATTTAATAACAAAAAATTTAGGGGACAGGTCTACCCACACTGTCAACTTCCCATTGGGTGTCCTTAAAGACTAGAGACTACTGTACATAAATAATTCTTTTTCCATTTCGGGCAACTTCTCCCCTGGGCCCCCGATAGAGGCTTTGCCCCTTGCACCATACCGGGGGCTTCGCCTTCTGTACCTAAGGGTGGGGGTTCCACCCTTATCAAACAAATGATAACATCATTTGTTCTCAAGATATGCGAGACAAAATATATTTCAAAAGCAGTTTCTTATTTCGATTTATTTTATAAATTTTATAATAAAATACTGGCGTTTTTAACATCAAGGAAGGTTCTTAGGCCATTATATAATAATGTTATGGTAAAAAATCCATATAATCTATGTTATCTTAATAAAGTTAATTCTGTTTTTTTACCACAAAAAACAAACCGCTAATCCGAATTTGCTGAAAACTTTATCCGGTCTTCATTTTTTGATTACGCATCTAATGAAATTAGTCCGGAGTTGATATCATCATTTGTTCTCGAGATATGCTAGACGAAAAAAAATTCACGAACGAACGAACGAACGAACTAACGAACGTACGCACAGACATCACGCTAAAAACGATGGATTCGGATTCTAGTAACCTTGAAACGTGGAGATATGTCAAAATTAGCGATTCGTAAAATCGGACCCATTACAATAACTTCCTATGGGAAGTTAATAAAAATTTAATTGTAAGACCTCGCCGTTTTTGAAATATAATTTATAAATATCATTTTACAACGTTTTTATAACGTTTTTTGAACAATGCTTTTATATTGCTGCAACTTAAGCGCGTGGAAATTTAAGAAAACAAGTGGTATACAAATATAATAACTAAAGAATATTAATACATATTATTTAATTTTTGATAAAAGAAAAATTTTTCTGCTGAGCTATACTTTTGTACCTGACTATCTCGCATCAAATACCTTAAGAACATCTTTTTGACTTTATAAATTACAGTTATACAAAACTGCTCAATCAATGCTTAGATTAAGATTAAAAAAGTTTCACTCTCTAATAGCAATGTCGGTTTTATTTAAAGTACATACATAATTTAATGAACACGCATATGTATAAGAATATAAACTTTTGTGTCAGTAGAACAATGATCGCTATCACTTTATTGGCCGTCTCTTTCTAAATCAACATAATAATGATAAAAAAAAACACAACAATAAAGTACAGAATTAAAAAAAAAAATTAGATATAGGGTGAATGCGGGAGAGATGCCGCACATTTTGAAAACACTTGATAATTTTTAAAGTATGCATTTAATTGATTTGAAATTTGGTACACAATAAATGTAAACATTGTTCTTTAAAATTATTTATAAATAATTTTAAATTTTGAGTCATAAAGAATTCATAATTAACATTTTTGTAGAGCCTGCAAAGCGGCGTCTCTCCCACACCTATGGAAGAGATGCCGCATCAAAGAAAGTGAAACGTCGCATCGTTCATATTAAAAATTTTCCATTTTACACACATCTCCATACATGATGCATGCCATATGTAACCATTTTTGGCACTTTATACATCTTAACCAGTCAACTTTTTTTTTGTTTCTGAGTACCTTTCAAAACATTCAATACACAGGCAATCATCATCATTTTCGTTATCTTCACTAATATGATGGCTCTTCCTGATCCATTAATGGATCTTTTATATTTTCGTAGCATAATTTACAGTCAAAAAAAAAAAAATTGCATAATTAAGGCATATAAGTCTATGTTTTTAACATGTAATATGATGCGGCATCTATACCAACTTTAAATGCGGCATCTCTCCTTTTTGTTATCCAACCTATAATTTTATACAGTACTTTTAAAATATATCTAAATTAATAACAAAACTCATTTTGATTAAAACAATGAAATATACATTCTTAAATTCTAATGAATTAAATGCTTGATAAAATATTATGTTAAAAAACTTACTTTTCAATAATAAAAAGTTGGATAATTACTAAACTAATGGACTAATCATAAATGTTACCATATACAGCTATTTAAATAAGTAACTATTTTAAATATATAATCCATTAATAGCTTGCTACCTTTTTTAAACTCGTATAACATGACATGATGTTCCTTGATGTCTAAGATTGCACATTATTACTGACAAAAAAAAAAAATTATTTTAACACTGTTTAAAGATTTATGATACGGCCTAACACTAACATGTTATTGCATGTTTCGTTTGCGGTTGCTACTTGAAGAAATATTAATTCATTCGAGCGGCTCCGAAAACGGCATGAATTTTTCGGATGACATAATAAATATTAAACATATAATCTATTAATAGCGCTATCTATCAATCAACGGACGAACTATGGCTACTGCGGTATCTCTCCCGACGCGGCGTCTCTCCCGCACTTACCCTATAAAATATAATCAATTAAAATATAAAATACTGATACAGAAATAAAATCAATCATTTTTAAACTTATACATTTTGTATTTTTATTTTCAAGTAACAAAGATACATATTATTACAAAAAGAGAAAATAAAGTAGCAACGTCATTTAATGTCATGTAGACACGTGATAAAATTAATAAAGAATATTCTTTATCTTCTCTTTTTCATTGATTTTGCTCTTTTTAAAAAAGTAAAACAAAATGTCATTTAACAACCAATTTTTGATCCACTTCCTTAACATCTAACATTAATATTAAAATCCATTGGATATTTTATTGAAATTTAACAAAATGTTAAAATCCATTGGATATTTTATTATTAAATTCTTCCATTTTTTTTACGATTTCGCAAGAAATATTTTATTCCGAAGATTGTGATAAATTCCAGCTAGTAACCACGAAATCCTGATTCAATGTGTGTTTAACACGTACTTGGTGAATTTTTACAGAACGAAACTAGGTCCTCGTGTCTCGTATAATAATTAAAATAAGACAAGAAATATTCGCCGTTAACTGATTGCATTGGTTTTCTTTATAATATGCGTCGTTATAAAATTTATTTAATTAAGTTATTATTTATTTAAATTTTTAAATAATAAAAATAAATGTCATTTAAATAATAACAATATTATTAATATGTTGAAAATATGCGCATAGGTGTGTTGAAGGAGAAGAAGATACTTGAATTTTATTACTTCATTATATTTAAAAATTTGTTTCATTACTAAATAAACAAAAAAATATAAGAAGGGGCACCAAACGGACATTTTTTGTTTCTTCTTTTTGGATAAATTAAAATAATTGAGCGTGGTAGAAGCGCTGTGTAGACATGAAAGTGTTGGTGAGAGATGTTACGAAAGTGGTTATGTCAGGAATGTAGTTTGTATCGAAGGTCTCTCATCAAACTTCGCGGAATCGAAGGTGATAGAACCAGTTCCGGATTTACCTAAAGGCAAATTAGGCAATTGCCTAAGGCGCACTTTTTAGAAGGGCGCATTTATTCAAACTGAAAACATTTGATGCAATTGTTATTCAGAATAAAAACATTTTTATTCATACGAAGTTTCTTCAAGTTAACTTTTGTAACTTATTTTTCAATTATTTATAAAAATAATTGGCAACAATTTATCTGTCATTCTATTTCCACTTCAGAAATAATAATTTTGATATTCTCACTGCCGAATTTACACTAGGGGCACAAGGCGTTAAAATTTGGAACACTATGTGGCAATTTGGCTTTATTTCATCTCATCACTTATTTTTTGTAGAAAAAAGTAAAAAAAAGAAATTTTTTTTGCTCGTCACTTATTTTTTTTAGTGAATAGTTGATATGAATTTCTTCCAGGGGCGGCATTTTTCATGGTGCCTAGGGCGGTACTTGGGGTAAATCCGGCCCTGGATAGAACCTAATAAAGAAAATGTAACGTTAGCAATAGAGAAGTAACGACTGGTTGACCACTTTAATCGTCGCTGACCAATCGCTTTTAAATCGGCACTAAATATTTTTGTATTTACACGACTATATAATTTAAACATTTTTTATCAATTATTACACCCTCACAGCCGGAATCCATTTTTTTTTTTTATCTAATTCGTATAAAATTGTTTAATTTTATCGTAAAGTAATTTAGGAAGAATGAAATATAATTTTTTTTTAAATTCCTAAATTTTGATTATTGATAAAAGGGCATTTGATAAAATGAAAATATAATCTGAATTTATTTGTAGCTTGTTAAATTGACACAAAATTTCATTGCGACCGTCACGTCACGTGGTTGTGTCATTGTTAAATCGACCCGTAAACTCCGATAAACCTCCGTTTTAAAAGTATCAGAACCGGAATTGAAGTCGTAGATGCATTCGGAACCGAAAGTTCTGATCTTTCAGAGTCGTAGTCGAAGCTTTGTAACGTAATACTTCTAGTCACTACAAAAACGACAATAGTTCGTGACAGCCTTTGAACTTTTTAAACGGGAAATTCACCCTTAATTTATTCAAGAAATATAAAAAAATACATTTGAATTCTGTTGCATTAAAAAAAAAAATACATGAAAATTAAGTTGTATGTAATCATCATCAAGTTTATTCAACCAGTGGCTACTTAAAACGGAATCAGCCTAATTTTAAAGAAAATGGTTTTTCAAGCATTAGTTGTACATAGCCCAAGAGCAGAACTGGTTCCTTTAACGCCTCAAATAACCATAAATATTAATGTACCATAAAAGAAAAGCAAGGACGAAATTTACTACATGTGTAGGCTTCAAATTAGATACAAAAAATTATTTAGTTATGCTGTTTGATTTGGAAACTTACTCTTTAGTTACATATTAGCCACGTGTAAATAATTGTAAATTCAAATTCGACATCTATACATATAATAAAACTGTAACAAGACCATTTCTGTACATGCAATATTTTTTGAAAATTGTACTGGTACTGTAATAGTTATTTAAAATTTTTATCTGTCTGTCTGTCTGTCTTGTTGCGTGCACGCATCACGCAAAAACTATTGGACGGATTTTAATGAAATTTGGTGTGACGGTAACTTATTACCTGGGTCAACATCTAGGATACTTTTTATTTCGGAAAAATGTCTCATTCCCACGGGAAAATAGAAAAACCATTCTGAGCATGTGCACACATTACACAAAAACTATTGAACGGATTTTTTATGAAATTTGGTGTGGTGATAGCTTATTACCTGCGTCAACACTTAGAATACTTTTTATTACGGGAAAATGTCTCATTCCCATGGGAAAATAGAAAAACAATTTTGAGCATGTGCATGCATTATGCAAAAATTGTTCTATGCAAGTTCTGTATAATTATTACACTTATATACTTCTCATTGAGATTATAACAATGCGTTCCGCGAACGACGTCGCGGGTACAGCTAGTTATGTAATATTATTGATCTACACTGTTTACAAACTAATACATTTTTTTTTGTTTCTAAAAAAAGATGATAACAGGTACGAAATTCAATTCTTGCTTAATATTTACTGTATGATACTCATACCTATAAGTAGATATCGCGCGTACTCTTTCTCAACCTCGTACCTGAAAAGTCCCAATTTTTGGAGACACAAATAAAACGTATTTAAATCTGTTTTCATCATTATAAACTTACGATTTATGCTAATTACACCCTTTGATGTTGGCTACCTACATATATAAATATACATAGATAAGTATATATATATATATATATATATATATATATATATATATATATATATATATATATATATATATATATATATATATAAATACAATATTTAATGTTTTTTGTGTGTCCTAAAACATTAAAACATGCAGTTTTTGATATACGAGGTTGAGAAAGAGTACGCGCGATATGTACGTTTAAAATACACGTTCATTGCACCGCAGCGGCAGCTATCGATTGAGTAATGAAGGATGAATTATTATTTGAATGATGATCGGCAAAATTATGTTGCTTGTTGGCAATCTTGAAATGTTTGTAAATAATTTTAAATGTCGATATACATACAGAATTATAGACATGGCATTCGTTATGTGTATATTTTAAAATTCTAATAATATCATAAATAACGCTTATAAAATATTACAAAATACCATTAGCTTTAAAATAACCAACAAAAAAATTTAATTAAGTTTTATTTTGTAATATTTAATTTTATCAATTTGTATTTTTCTCACTGTTTTTTTCTTTTTTAATTAACAACTCAAATTACTGATGATTTTCTGCTGATGTTTATTGAATTTATAATTAAGTATTTATTATTATGATTGCTAATTACTGATGCAAAACGAAAGAAAAGTTTTATGGTAATCATAAGCAGAGGGAGGGCAATCGGGGTTGTAGCCCCAGAGCCCGAAGGCGTTTATGAAGTTTTTTTTTTTGCTCGTCACGTATATTTTTGAGGATAAATTTTTGAAAAATCTGCTTTATCTTCGGGGCACATAATTTCTTTCCACGACTCTGATCATAAGCAATGATAAAAGTGAAAAGGTATAGAAGTATTTAATAAACTTACTTTAAGATGAAAAATTTTCTCGTTAAAGTAAACATTTTTAAACGTAAAGTTATACACTAAATCATCTAGATGTGTATTTCTTACCCAAAAATTAATCTTATTATTCGGAAATAACATGGTGGAAGTGCTAGGGTACAAAATTTTAGCTCTATTTTTTTCCACATTATTGTATTGGGTCATCCGAAAAATTCGTGCCGTTTTTGGTGTAAATGACCATTCCGATTTTCTACAAATGGCCGAAAACTGTGGATTTTAAATGCTCAAAAGTTGCCGCTAATTCTTGACAGTTTGCCTCGGGTTTCGCTTTATTTCTTGACGTTTTGTTTCATCGTCAATACACATAGGTTGACTGGAGGGAGCTTCATCTTCCAAAGAAAAATTACACTTTTGAAATCTAACAAACCACTTTCTACAAGTTCTGTCAGAAAGCGCATCGTCACCATAAACACTACAAATATTTTTCGTTGCGTCAGCTACATTAGTACTACCTTTTTTAAACTCGTATAACATAACATGATGTTCCTTGATGTCTAAGATTGCTCATTATTACTGACAAAAAAAAAAAATTATTTAAACACTGTTTAAAGATTTATGATACAGATCACAAGCAACACTATCGGCCTAACACTAACATTTATTGCATGTTTCGTTTGCGGTTGCTACTTGAAGAAATATGAATTCATTCGAGCGGCTCCGAAAACGGCATGAACTTTTCGGATGACCTAATAAATTTTATTAATCAGCAACTCATAGTAAAGATCTCTGTAAGGTAGTGAGGAGCAAATGCAAGACCAAGACCAAGACTTGGCAGTCTTGGTCTTGGTCTTGTTCTTGCATTAAGAATCTTGGTCTTGGTCTTGCTAAAGCAGTTTGAGTCTTGGTCTTGGTCTTGGTCTTGCAAAATGCAGTCTTGGTATTGGTCTTGGTCTTGGTATTGCTAAAGAATCTTGCACCTTCTTGCATTTTTTTATTAGCGAATTTTTTCCTTCTAAAATCAGAATTTTCTCTCTTTACGGTATTAATTATACTTTTAAACTATTTAAATAATTTAGCAAGAGTCTTGCTTTTTTCTTGCTACTGTAATTGTCTTGCTCACTTGAGTCTTGGTATTGGTCTTGCAGCCATACTTATAGTCTTGGTCTTGGTCTTGCTCTTGGTATACATAGTCTTGGTCTTGGTCTTGGTCTTGCAAGAAATGCAAGACCAAGACTAATTTTGCTCATCACTACTGTAAGGTGACTTATAATATATTATTCGTAGTGGCAAATTCAATATTTCTGTCAATTACAAATTTTAGAGCTTAAAAGAACATAACTTTGACCGAATTTGACTGCCTTTTTTAATAATTTGTAATTCGAATTATTTGCTAGTACCTAATAATACGGTTGCGTGTTACATACACTAAAAAATACGTTTCTCCCACTTTCACATTTTGTACAGGCGTAGTTGAAACTAACATTAAAGAATTCAAGTTATTTATGGGATACTTTTATCGTTCACACAAATACACAGTTAATCCTACACCACAGATCATACATACGACAAATAGTACGAATTTCGAAAAAAAATCAACAATCATAATTCACTACTCGAAAGCTGGCTTGTTACAGAACAATTTAGTTAATGAAAAGTGACATAATAAAATTATTCTCATTTTTTGTTAATATTCCGTGGTAAAATATGACTTATTCCAATTTAACTTGCATAATTAGGAAAAATCTAGCCAAAAATGTAAGTAAATAATAAAATTATATACAAAAAAAATATATAAAATAATTAATATGTCTATCTTCTTTAATTGAATTAATTAACGGCAAAGTTTACTTAATAGCATTTCAGTACTCCACCAGTAAAATCCTTGACATTTCCATGTATGATCTTATTGTTAAAACTGATGTTCCGTCATTTTTATTATCAGTATTATTATTGGTTAAAAGTCGTTACTTTATAACAGTAAAAATTTTCAGAAATTTTAATATTCATTAATTTTTTTTTTTAGTTATAATTATAAAATAATATTTTCAAGTTTTTATCCTCTATATGTTAATTTTCTGTTTCTTTTTTTTTTGTCTTTTGTTTCATGTGTGAAAAATAATAATTATAGCTATATTTTCGATTTTCCTTGATATTTTATAATTTTCACGCTTTCCATGTTGTGATCAAGTTCATTTGCAGAGTTGTAAACTGAAGGTAACTAAATATACGTCTTATACCTAGTTCAGATCAAAGTAGTAAGTATTAAGTATTAAGTAAAATGCAAAAGTAGGCTTTTTTTGTACATACCACGCCTATCGCTCTATTTGTTTTTCTGTTCTACTCATGCATTCTATTTACTACATATTACCACTTACCGTTAAGCCACCTACATAACTTTACCATAATTTTCGATTCAAATCTGAATAAAATGAAAGCAAAATTAATTTAATCATATTTAACAGTTTTAATGAAATAAACTGATGAAAATCTCCGATCTGATTCATAAATTTTTCCAAAGGCTTAAATTACTAGTCAAAAATAAAAAAATACACCAACAGCTCGCTATAAAGAACACTTTTGAATGTGAGATAGAATTATACTTCTTATTCTTTTTAAGTAATAAATCCAGCATATACAGATTGTTCACTGTGACTTACGGCAAAATACACGGGAAATATAAGCATACATAGATTAATCAATTTTTATTAAAAATAAAATTGGTACATTCTGAAAAAAGAATTGTAGTTATTTTTTATTATTAACTTTAAGGCAAAGGTTACATTTCACGTTTTTTATCAAACGATATTAATTACGTTAACCACCCGGTATATAAGTATATGAGATTTTATTGATTAAAAAGAGTGAGAAGTATAATTCTGTCTCACATTCCAAAGTGTTCTTTATAGCGAGCTGTTGGTGTAAAAAAAAAAAACAACTAATAGGTTAAGATGTCAACAAAAATTGATAACTTTAACTTTACCTATCCAGGTTTTTTTTAGTGAAATATGAAAGATACTGTAAAATTATTAAATATACCATACTACTGCTCGCACTTTATTGTTAACTCCAAAAATATCTAACAAACATAGTAGATTGGAAATTTTAAGCGATAGATCTAGTTGCTATATATTTATGTTAAAATGTAATGTTTTTAGCGTTGGTACTAAGCATATTGTATTATTTACCGAACAAAAGCTCGATCGCATATAGGTATTATTATTTTTACACCCAATAAGTGAATTTTCGAATGAAAAATTCAGTTATTTTCTGTATAAATGTTCTAAATAAAGAAAAATACATGCATATTTTGATGTTTTATTACATATTAGTTTTCATTGTAAGTACATTAAAATTTTCATGTTTTATTGTTACTGAGAAATATTTATTAAATAATTTTATTTATTATTAATGTTCATTAAAAAAATTCAACTGGTGTTTACTATTAAACTGATTTAAAATTTAATAATTAAATTCCTGTAACAAAGTAACGAACAGATAACAAAATAATATTATTAGTGTTCTGTTCAATTTTCAACATTTTCAGAATTTCGACACAATTTTTAGTACTAAAACAAGTTTTTTTGCAACTAATTTTTGTAACCGGAAATTCGCTATGTTATGCAGCATCCTACGACAGAGGTATTTTTTAGTGAATTTTCAGAACGAAATATATATATATATATATATATATATATATATATATATATATATATATATATATATAGACTAGCTTATACCCGCGGCTTCGCTCGCGTGGCTTTTGAAATTATATCAACTAATTAAATCGTATAAAGTGTATTTTCATCGCGTCGTTATTGAGACTTGTTACTTTTTTCTTGGGACTTTTTCCACAGAAATAAAATATTTATCCCGGATAAAAAATAAACTATAACATTCTTTTTTTATATCATCTTAAATATATTTTCACACGGGAATAAGAATTCCCACAGGGTTTAGATATTTTCCCGGGGTCGAAAGTAACCTATGTTTATCGTTGTATATTGTTCTATCTACTAACAATATGCTAATCAATTGTCCGTTGTTATAATTTTATATATCAGCGTGACCGACCCCGGACCGGTGGAAATTTCATCCGTATGGAATTTGTTAAGAATAGTAGATGTGCCAACTGACGATAACTGGATTGTTACCGGTTGTTTATTTCCACGATACAAATAATTTTTTGAACAATAGGTAAATAAGTAATTTCATAGTAGTCGTCGGTAGAAATATTATTATTATTGGTGGTATCTATAGAAATATTTATTAGTATTGTAAAATACATTTAATTAGTAACAAATGAAAAGATTGCTCGTTTAATAGTATAAGATACATTTTCCCACGGGAATTAAATATTTTCTCGAGATAAAAAGTAGCCTATAACCGTCTCTGTTCCGCAAAATACCTCTGTACAAAATTTTAGTTAGTCAAGCTGTTTAGGTGTGAAAGCCAGTCAAACAAACAAACAAGCACACAAACAAACTCACTTTCACATTTATAATATTAGTTAGGATTAGGATATATATATATATATATATATATATATATATATATATATATATATATAAATTTTAGTGAATGTTATTTTCGGATTCTAGGGGCCTCAAAACAAATTTCTGCCATAGTGCCGGACTTAAGTGTCGTCATGAGGTCATGAGGAAGATCGTAATAGCTGAATTTCCATTCTGGAAATTTGCTAAAAAAACACATTTAAAAATCCGGTATTTTTCATACACGTGGCTAATATGGGCAAATAATTAAGGTATTACATAACTGAATAATTAAGTAATATTTAGATCCGGTTTCAAAAAATTTTATAATATGCAAATAATTATTAAAAATGATAGAAACAAATTGATATTTTTTTTACTGAAAAAGTCATATGTTAAAAAAATTTGGAAAGGTTCAAGGCTGGTTATAGCTAGCATATAACTGATTGTAAATCTTCACCTTTTTATGAAAAAAAAAATTATATTTGGTTTAATATTGTACAAGAAAATTGCTGGAGCACAAAATTTGATTGCTTTGAGATTTTGTTGTACACACAATTTATTGAATAACCTTGAACTTGAACTTTAAAAAAAAAACGTGGCACGTGCTTGCATTATGATGCAAAACTTGACAATGAATTCAAATTCGATTTTTAAATTACATTTTTTCTTCCTTATTAATGTACCATCCTTAATTAAAGATCATTATCATCTGTTTGGGTCCAAATTTTTGAAACAATCACTTTTATTTTTCATTTCCTCATTTTACAAAGATGTTCGAAAAATTATATACTCGTCATAAAAAGAAATTTTTGTCTTTTGTCTTTAAAAAAAGGTCAGTCAGTACACATCAGTATATTACACTGTAAAGCCGGTTCTACACGATGCTACGAACGTTTCTTCCAACGTTCGATCGAACGTTTGATGCAAGTAAGTTCGACAGTTGGTGCTGCGAATGTTCCTGCTACACGGTGAATCGAATGTTTGATCAAATTCATATGATGATGATGTGTTACTACCACGTGGTACAAACGTTTATTCAGTGGACGAGGATGTCATCTATCTGATGTTATCTCTAATGTTATACACTGATGTTGTCTCTCTTCATATGAACGAGTTGTATAGCCGTTGAGTCGAACCAACGAACACTGTCCTTCAAACGTTCGAAGCATCCCTTTGACTCGGTGCAAGAATACCGAATCGGCTGGAACATGGCCAAATGCGAACGTTTGACGCTCGACATTGGACGCTTGACATTGGACGCTCGTGGGTTCGAACAACGGCCACACGATGCCACGAATCATCAAACGTCCAATGTTGGAAGGTGTTCGTAGCATCGTGTAGAACCGGCTTAGGCCCGCCACACACGTACAGTTTCAACTGACAGTTTGAACTGAACAGTTTAAACTGTCAGGTAAAACTGTACAGTGTAAAAACACACACACGTACAGTTCAATTCTTCAGTTTTTACAATGGATTGGAAACAGCAGGACAATTTCACCTAGCAACATCTTTGATTCCGCGGAAATTATATTACTAAAAAAAAAGATCAAACGCACTTGCTCCTGACCACAGACCAAAGAACATATTCTGTATATCCTATAGATTCACTCTATCAATTTATAAATGAAGCAGCCAGGTACGGCCAGTATACGACTTAATAGTATTCTGTAATGTAGTAATCAATGCGATAACCTGTGGTATTTGTAGTAACGTTTTCAAATAGTTATTGTCAAAATATTATATTGATAATAAAATTTT
The DNA here is from genome assembly GCA_035578155.1 of Brachynemurus nebulosus. Classification (NCBI taxonomy): domain Eukaryota; kingdom Metazoa; phylum Arthropoda; class Insecta; order Neuroptera; family Myrmeleontidae; genus Brachynemurus; species Brachynemurus nebulosus. The sequence goes on along the minus strand of JAPWDM010000005.1, from coordinate 8,741,701 downwards.
ACTTTCTTTAGAAAAAACTGCAAAATTTTGAAAGAAAAAGAGTGGTACTCGTTTTAATTATAGTTCCATTTGCGGAAAAGTGGTCAATATTATATTGCTTAAATCTCACCCGCCCCACCCCGTTACCTGCTACAAGAAAAATGCCTACAAACTGGCTTTACGCTTTGTCTAGTTGTATAATAATAATAGTGTTCATTGGTCTGTGCTCCTGACACAAATTGAACTGAGAACTGTACAGTTGAACCCCCACACACGCAACAATCAGTTGAACTTTTCAGTATAAAAAAATTGAAATTTCATTCGTCTCAGTTTAACTGTACACTTGCGTTGAACTGAGACTGAAATCTCCACACACGTAGAGTTTAAACTGTATAGTTCAACTGTTCAGTTCAAACTGTCAGTTGAAACTGTACGTGTGTGGCGGGCCTTAAGCTTAAAATCATTTGATGTTACCAGCGCGCCCGCCGTAACGTTTTTAAAAGCTAAGTGTAAACAGTATAAAGAATGTGAAAAAAAGTTAAGAGCACATGGGCTAATAAACAAAACTTAGCATTTCTATTTGAATTATTCAAGGATCCGTTGCAGCACAAAAGAGTAAACGGTATAAATATTGAAATGAAACATGCAAATTTTAAAAATATTAGTTGCATAATTGAGTTATTATATTTATCGTAAAAGGTGATTGTATTAGGGAAAGAAAAAAAATAATAACATTAGTAAATTACACGGCCTCAATTATCACCAAACAGAAAATATTCCTCTAGACAAAAATTCATTAAAATTTTGACATTAAGATTGATTTAATAAATTACAAATTCGCATTTTTATTTATTCATTTAGTAATTTGTCTTATTTGTACTGTTTTTTTTTTTCCATAATGTTAATTGACGTCATAACTATCAATTACACATAATCTTTGGTCCTACTCTATTCTACATATTTAGAAGAAGTTATCTTTAAATTATTGAATTAAATTTTCTTTTTGCAGGACCGAAAGAATTCTTCTTCAAAGGACACCATTACTTCTATAGTGGTCACGTACCTGGATTAGAAAATAAACGTGTCGATTGGTTAGATGGACGAAATCTTTGTCGAGAATATTGTATGGATCTAGTATCCTTAGAAACACAAGAAGAAAATAATCTGATATTCAGATTAATACAACAAAGTAAGTAGCATTAGTGGTAATATTTTGTCAGTTTTAAAATTTTTTTTGAAGAAGAAGAAGAAGAAGAAAATAAAAGAGAGTACAGGAAAACCTGCTTTTGAACGATTTTTATGCGTTTTTTTTTTTTAAATACCCAGAAAGTATATAATGTGAATAAAAAGCAAAATAAAGTAAGAAATATAGGTATATGTATTGTAATTTTTACAATATTACAATATTCCAATTTTACAATATTACAATGTTCCAAGAAGTAAATTAACCCTAGAATCATACGTACTCGTCAAAACGACGAACGAACTTCTCTACCTGCTCCAATACTACAACTTGTCGTTGCCTGCTTGCTGTGAAACTTCTGTTATCTAATTTATTTGTTGTTATAACACATAAGACGTATAAATTTTGTTTATAGCTATTGTCGTTTTTTGTATACTGAAATAGTGTGCGTCAAAAGGACGACGATGTATGATTAACCGATGTTTTTTTTTAAAGATTTTGTACTTCACATATAAAAGTTTTCCTGATTTTTCTAAAATTTATTAAAGATATGGATGTTATAATTAATTTATTCAATGATTATGATAATGTGAAAGATGATTACAGCTGTTTGACTTAGAGACGACATAATACTGAAATTTTAATCTATTGAATCGAAAACTAAAGAATGCATTTCGAATGACTTAATAAAAGATTAACAATTTATTTTGTGGAAAATATTTTAATTTTTATTATTTTTTGAGATCTTATTCCAAAAATTACTAACAAATTTTAGAAAATTTACAAATGTGCCTAATGGGGGAATAACTACATATCTATAGGAATATTTATGACTGAGAAATTTCACATTCTGTAAAGTCACACATGTCCACTGACTCATAATAGTTCATAAATTAATTATTTGAAAGACATGTTTTATGATACAATTGATGTATTTATCTATTTTTTAATTTTTATAGTGAAAATATGCTTTGATAAAAAGATTAAAAAAGTTAATAAATATTTATATTAAGAAATTTTTCCAAATGCAATTTTTTTAAATATTTTATTCGCTTTTGTAGTATTGTTATGTAAAAAAAAAGTTTTTACAAATAAACTCTAAAACTCCCCGTAAAAAGTCCATTCGTCAATATGACGCCGATGTATGATTAACTTGACTCGTAGACCAACGTATGATTCTAGGGTTAATTCTTTATCTTGCTTAGAAAAACAATTCTTAGGGAAATTGTAAGGTTTTGAGTTATGTATATTCTATGAAACTTTTTTTATGCGGTCCCGATTCACCGCATAAAATTTTTTTTTACAATCTATTGCGAGCTGTACTTTTTTATGCGGCCTCTATCCATTGCATAAAAAGAAATTTCACTGTACAAAATTAATATTTTAAAAATACAACAAATAATTGCTAGCTACCTGTGTAGACATGCATTATTGTGAAATAATTAAAAAATTTAATTGTCTCTAATTGTGCAGAAAAATATTGATTAGGTAATCGAATATGCAATCGAAATTATAGCAAATTTTTTTTGATAGTTTCCTCTAATCTATTTTTAAACCAAATAATTTAATTTAATAATTACTATTTGCAAACGATTTTGAAACTTTTATAATATTTAAAAATCTTTTAAAGGTTAATTACATGTTCGCCTATTCTTAAATTTTTAATAACATTCGAATTTAATTAAAAATATACTACTCACTCGTAAAACAATAATTATTTGATTGCATAATTCACTAAAATTTATATAGATACCTGGCATGAATATATTAGCCAAAAAAATATGATGACTTATAAAAGAACAATTAAATTTTATAATTTGGGTCATTAACACATTAAATTAAATAACCACCGATGTGTACAATTGAATGAAAAAATATATAAACAGTTCATCGGTTACTGGAATAATTCCTGGAATCATTTTTCATATATTAGCTATTTAATTACTCTACGAAATATTCAAATTTATTCAATTCAAAAACTGGTAAATCTGTACAGAGTCGATAAACTTTTTATTTAAGGATGTTTGGGAGGTATAATCGGAGATAAAAGTACATGAAATTAGAAATTCGTGAATAATTGCGTTGTATAACAAACTATGAGGTAAATAAATAGTTATCTTTGTTAAATAATAGCTATCACTACAACTGATTGTACAATATATCAAACTATAGCTTTCAGCTGACTACAAGAGCTGAGTACATTCTGAGGATTTTTCGGAGGAATTTCAAAATGCTACGAGACGATTGAAAATTTAGTAGAATGTTCCTCATTAAATACTAAAGGCCCTGTGAAAATTTCAAACCGATTCACTAAGTCGTTAAAAAGTTATTAAAAAAAAAAAAAAAAAAAAAAAAAAAAAAAAAAAAAAAAAAACTAATTTTACACGTAGGTACTCTTATGGAAATTCGAAAACAGAAAAGATTAAATAACTTTTTAACGGCTTAGTGAATCGGTTTGAAATTTTCACAGGGGCCTTAGTATTTAATGAGGAACATTCTACTAAATTTTCAATCGTCTCGTAGCATTTTGAAATTCTTCCGAAAAATCCTCAGAATGGTACTCAGCTCTTGTAGTCAGCTGAGAGTTATAGTTTGATGTATTGTACAATCAGTTGTAGTGATAGCTATTATTTAACAAAGATAACTATTTATTTACCTCATAGTTTGTTATACAACACAATTATTCACGAATTTCTAATTTCGTGTACTTTTATCTCCGATTGTACCTCCCAAACATCCTTAAAATAAATGCTCAAAAAATCTCGTTCAGTGTCTGCGAAAGACTCGCAACTTTTAAACATTCGTATTAGGTTTGGCTTACCAAGTTGGATAGTTACTTTTTGCAATATTTTTTTGCAATTATGAATTAAAATGAAAAAATTTAATGAAAAATAAAAAGATGATATACAAATTTATGCAGCAAGTAGTAAAATGAAGGTGTTTTTTTTACAAGTCGTACAGTTATTCAGTGAAGCTTGCCTAGTTAGATAATTACGATGAGTGGAAAAAAACATCTGGTTTCACGTGTTGCATACAATATTTTTTGCAATTCTGAATTAAAACGAAAAAAATTAACGAAAAATGGAGAAATAGTCAATGTAATAGACAAATATAATAGCCAATGTACCTCCTTGATTCAAAAATATTGAGTATTTCTTTCAAACTTTTTAAAATAAAATACGTATTTCTTTTAATAAAGGAAAAAACTGAAATTGTATTCCGCTCTCAGATTAACTGTACTGATACACTACATTGACAGTGATGTTTTGTTGTCGATGTTCGATGTTTTTGACATCGATGGTAAGTCGTCGATGTTTTTCGTACATCGATAGTAAGTCTTTGTAGGAACGAAAATATTACGTCACAAGCTATAAAAATATTCACCCTTATTCTAATTCTCAATTTACAGTTGGCTATAGTTGATAATAGTTATTTTCTGTATTTATATTTTGATGATCGATGTTTAAACAATACCAAACATCGATGTTTAAGACCGCAAAACATCGATGTTTCGAGATCAATGTTTTTGATATATCGATGGTTTACAGTCGATGTTAACATCGATGTTTTCTTATCGATGCTCATCCCTATGATACACCGAAGTGTGCCCTCTATATACCCTTTCCCCCACCAGTAATCGGAAAATTCTAGAAAAATTGAGATATTTCACGAAATTTGTTCAATACTTTTGAATCAAGGAGATAAAATTTAACTTTTACTACAGACATTCCGTAATTTGAATTCCTCCAACTGTATTTTTGATCATTGACTAATTTTAAAATATTCAGTAGGAATCTATTGTTAAATTATTAATAAGTGGTCAATAATTGGGCAACACAAAACAACATTCTTTTGTATTCTTTTTTATGTAAATTGATTACAACAATTTTTAAATAATACCAAGGGTACTGTTAAGCACTTTGTTTTTTAGTAGGACACCACCAAAATAAACAAACCTATTCAATAAAATTACATAATGGTAATTTGCATATTTTTTGTTATACAGACGATGTTCCATACATTTGGACCAGTGGCCGTCTGTGTGATTTTAAAGGATGCGAAAATCGTCCCGATCTAGAACCGAAAAATATCTTCGGTTGGTTTTGGTCAGCAAATCGTGAAAAGATGGCACCCACCAATCAAATTCCAAATGGATGGGGCTACAATCCATGGAGTCAAACTGGCCATAAGAAAGTACGTCAACCCGATAATGCAGAATTTGATATTAATGGTACAAATGAATCTTGTCTCAGTATATTGAACAATGTTTACAATGATGGTATCGCTTGGCACGATGTGGCCTGTTACCATGAGAAACCTGTCGTTTGCGAGGACAGTGAGGAATTATTAAATTATGTAGCGGCAACAAATCGTGGCATTAGATTGTAAATAAGTAATAAAATGTAATTTTTTTTAAGTATGTATGTAAGTTATAGAGCAGAGTACTGATGAGGTTAAATCACGTTGATGAAATTTTTTTTGTAAATTATTTATCGAAAATCAAATAATTTGACTTCTTTATGAATGTTAGACTGAAAAAAAAATGATAACTTTAAACTACTCAAATTTTATCGAAGAAAGGTTCCTGAAACTAAGCTACAACATCAGTGTTTCTTAAAATTACATAATTATTCAGTCATTATTCATAAAGAAGTTGCCGTAAGCAAAACATTTCGGCTAATTTTATTGTAGATAGTAGATAGATACCTCATTCAATTTGTCTTGAAATTGGCTGCGTTCGTAGAAAAAATTCATTAAAACGAATTAAAAGAAAATGGTGATTTACTAAAAATAAAACAAAGCACCAAAAAAACAAAATGTTCTAAAAAAATAACCTCAATAAGAGTTATTCATAGGAAAAATTGTTATTTTTTAAATTTTATACAAGATGGATAACATTATTGAATGATTATCAGAGTAAACAACAATATGATAGAATCCTGTAATTTAGCTCAGCAAAATTAAATTTGGCGCAAGATACAACTGCATACGTCTTAATTTCTTGCCCTAGCCTGTTCTTTAATGAATTTTTTCTGCCGAACATATCCCATTTATTCAATACTTTGAAGAAATTTTACACTTTCCTATAACAGACTCAAATGAATGAGGTATAAACAACATTTTTTATATAATTGGCATCCTTTCAGAGTAGAAAACTGTTATTTTTGTAGGTATTGTCAATTTTTAATTAGACATTCCATATTTTTGTTTATGTATTGTAAATTTTCTATTTGATAAAAATGTCTATAATTTTATTTTACTGATACTTTTTGACAGATAAAATTGTATTTAAATCTGATAATATTATTAGAAATTTATTTATTCACATTATTCATAAATTCTTTCACTTACAACAATCACTGATATAAAAAAATAAAAATTTCTCGAAAAATAAATCCAGTTTTTTTTATTTCAATTCATCCACTACAAAAATAATTTCCTAAAAATCTAAAATCCAAATAGCGAATTCTTATTTCCATGCAGAACTCACCCCAGTTATCAAACTTTGAATCTGTTTTACTTACAGAACATTTCACTTTACGAATCCAAATCGTAAATACCCGAGGCGAGACCTACGGCAGTAACTGGTATTTTTTTTAAATTTAAAAAAATAATCCAAATCGGAGCAAAATAATAAGATAATTAAATAAAATAGAGCTTTTCTTACTGTCTAATTAGCAATCATTCTCTAACTTCATTAAAGTCTAAGTTTGTTGCAAATTCGTTTTCTAAGACAAAAACATTCTTGAATTACTATATAGAACACAAAAAGTTTGTTAGTGAAACTTTTTTTTCGGGATACGGCCGGATTCCCTTAAGAACCCCGGTCACAAAATTCAAACATTTTTACTATTACTATTAATTTATAGTTTAATTAATTAATATCGACGCCATATTTGAAAATACTTTTTTACATAATATCCTAACTAATATTATAAATACGAAAATGAGTTTGTTTGTTTGTTTGTTTGTTTGTTTGACTGGCTTTCACGCCTAAACAGCTTAACTAATTAACTTAAAATTTTGCACAGCGTATTTTGCGGAAAAGAGACGGTTACAGGCTACTTTTTATCTCGAGAAAATATTTAATTCCCGTGGGAAAATGTATCTTATACTATTAACCGAGCAATCTCTTCATTTGTTACTAATTAAATGTATTTTACAATATTAATAAATATTTCTATAGATACCACTATTAGCACGGTGCAGTTATTCAAAAAAACGGCCTAGCTTCAACATCCAAAGTAACAGTTTCATTCCAACTCCAAATTGTTCTATACAGTCCATATATTGTTTGGCAAAAAGTTACACCATTTTGAGCGTCGGGTTTTGGGGGGAGGGGGGTAGAAGTAGGCAATTTAACGGATTTCATCAGTTTTTTTTTAAATATTTCGGACATTATGGGGTTTAGCGTAAAAAGTGTCATATACAAAAAAAAATCTACATTAAATTGCGAACAAAAATTGTCCTGTGCATAATCTTGCTAAAGTGAACAGTTGCAAAGTTACGAAGGGTGTAAAAGAACCAATTTTTAGTATTTTTAGCCACTGCTGCACCTATCACCAGGTGCAGCAGTGTCTGAATAAGAAGAAGAATCCGCTCGAGTGGGGGTGGAAGAAGATTGACGAACACCTGAGACCAATTACAACAGTACGTCCTGCAGCTCCCGAGGAATTACTTTCCCTCATAGTGTGCGCTTGCAAAGACGAATGCGTCCGTAACTGCGAATGCAGAAAGAGTGGTCTAAACTTCTCAAGCATATACGGTAATTGCTCAGGCCTAGGATGTGATAACAGGGATACGAACATCATAGACGAAGATTTAGAAGAGGAGGGTGCTATGTTTGAAGAGGACTAATCGCAATTTCCTTTTACAAAATACAATCCTGTATAAAAAAAAATTAGTTTCCTTAGTGATAATGTGTCACATTTTTTCCAAAAAATTTAAAAATTGCTACTTTTACAACCTCCATAACTCTGGAACTCTTCACTTCAGCAAGATTATTCACAGGACTATTTTTGTTCGCAATTTAATGTAGATTATTTTTGTAAAGGCACTTGTTGCGCTAAGCTGCATAGTTTTCGAAATATTAAAAAAAAACTGACAAAAACCGTTAATTTGCCTACTTCTACCCTCCCAAACCCGACGCTCAAAATGGTGTAACTTTTTACCAAACAATATGTGGACTGTATAGAACAATTTAGAGTTGGAGTGAAACTGTTACTTTGGATGTTGAGGTTTGGGTCTAATTGCACCGTACTATATAAGGAAATAAACAACCGGTAACTATCCAGTTATCGTCAGTTGGCACATCTACTATTCTTAACAAATTCCATACAGATGAAATTTCCACCGGGCCGGGGTCGGTCACCCTGATATTTAAATTATAACAAAGGACAATTGATTAGCATATTGTTAGCAGAAAAAACAATATATAACGATAAACATAGGTTACTTTCGACCCGGGGAAAATATCTAAATTTTGTGGGAAGTCTTATTCCCGTGGAAAAATATATTTAAAATTATTTTTAAAAAATGTTATAGTCTACTTTTTATCCGGAAAAAATATTTTATTTCTGTGGAAAACTCCCAAGAAAAAAGTAACAGTTCTGAGTAGCGACGCGATGAAAGTACATTTTATACGATTTAACTAGATGTCATAATTTCAAAACCACGCGAGCGAAGCCGCGAGTAAAAGCTAGTCTACTTAATAAATCTCTAACACTAACTGACTGACTGACAAACAACGCACAGCCTAAACCGTTGGGTTTAGAAGAATGAAATTTTGCACAGGAGTTCTCTGTGTAACGTAGGTAAGCACCGTGAGCACTAAGAAAGGATTTTTGAAAATTTGTCCCTTAAAATACTTGTAAACCATTTTTGTTGAAGATCAATTTTAGAATACGTTTAGCTTTAAAAATTATATGTATGTAATTTGGTAAACAAAAAAACTTATATAACTTTCAAAATATTTTTGTTTTTAAATATCAGTTAAGCACAATTTGTAATAGTAACTTAACATCTTGATTAATTCAAATAAAATTTGACTTGTTTGTTAGTATAATTAGAACAAACGCCAAATATATGAGAAGATAAATAATTTCGGAAATTTATTTCGATGTATATAAGCAATAAATTAATGTATTGATTTTACAAATTATTATTATTAATCGTTTGTAAACCAAAGTTCGATTGATTATAATTGTTATAGTAGTTGACTATGAACAAAATGTATAAAATGTGTGAATTTATATCCTGTTTAAACTGTCAAAGAAATACTATTATGAACATTCATGCAATCAAGGAAATTTCAGATACAATTATAATATATCATGAACGAGTTCTACATGAATTCTTCAAAGGTAATTTTTTTTCGATATCTTACAGTACGAATTATAATATTTAGTAGGTAATAATAAAGTCTGTATTGATTAAAATGGTTTAGTAAACGATTATCTTAGCTTTTGTGATCATTAACTAATAAATAATTGATCCTTAAATGGTGCATTCTATAACTGTCGTTATTGCTTGTCCATGAGCTCACGGCATTCAATATTTAATTAGAATCTATCTTTGTCTATGTCATTTTGGTATGTAAAGTAAAAGAGATAGATTATAAACAATATTTCTCTTTACTCTTTTGAACGTTTTAAAACTGCGGCGAATTAACATACAAGCAATAAAATTTTGTCTGATCTTCAATGGCTAACATTATGGACTATAATATGAACCCTAAATCCTATCGCTATTTCTAGATATTTAACATTCGCTTTTTCTTGCATCCGCTCAATCTAAATTAGGCACAATGAAATTCGGGCATAAAAATACTAGCCAAATTACTCCATTACGAATTTAGGCTAAGTTAGCCATTAATTTGTTAATATGATTTCTGAACCTTTTACTTTCTATATGACTTTTAAAAAAAATAATATTATAACGGTAAGGTCCGACACTGATTATTCAAAAGTGATAAAGTGCGGGTCGACCATCTAATACAATGACAGATAGGACAAATTTATTAGGATTTCATTGTTGTACTACGAAATTCTAAAATATCTCTTTAATGAGAAACGCTAGCAAGGAGCGGCCCATCAGAAAGCATTAAATTTGAGTCTTTTGTTAAAATATGTATAAATTCATGATAGAACTACATATTATTAAAATAACGCATAAACTGATAATTATTAAAGTCCCTGTGATTTTATACCCACTTATCACAGCTGAATATGTAATGATATTATCATAATAAATAATTATCATAAATAAATACATATTATCAAACCATATACAGACATCTATGAATGCAAATTTAAACTTCCAAAGAAATTCATATTGGTAAGTTAGAATATCTGTATGATCTGTATTGACCAAAAAAATTATGACTGCTAGTTTAACCTTTGCGCTATGAAGATTAGACAAGGAGTCGAAACTCAGTGTATTCAAAAAAATGTTCAAATCAAAGATGGCACTCGTGTTTGTACGATAGGTACGATATTCGCTATATTCACATCAGTATTCGAGCATTATTAACGCCGCGAATGGTAAAAAAGAAAGTCTTATATTTACCATTTTCCTGACCAATTTTGTCAATTCCTCTCATAGTCTTACCATCTAGCCGAGAAACACGTTTATTTTTGCTTGAGTGCAAAGAGTTATGGTCCGTCCACACGGCTCAAGCTTTACCACCGACTTACTTGCGCAAACCAGGTTTGTGCAAGTAAGTCGGTGGTAAAGCTTGAGCGTGTGGACCTATGGTGTGGACGGACCCTTAATTATGATCGTCATAAATGGTCATAGTTATGAACACAGAACAAATAGAACGAATATAACTGTCTCTTTTCTGCAATCACTTATGTGCAAGTATGTGCATTTTACAGAACTATGTTGTCATTGACTTATAAGCTACCAATGGGTGTGTTTCAATTGTTGTCATATTGTTGGTGTTGTGTTACCGTGTATACGTACATTTACGTAGCGCATACATATATATTTTTTTAACATATGCGTATACAAGACACGCATACACATAACCATTTAGCGCACTACCACACACAACTCCGCGTGCACATATATAACGTAGTGGTGGGATATCTTTTATCCTTTAGCGTTACACTGATTTCAGTAGTATAGAAATATTACCGCTCGTTTTGTGTTATTCTGTGGTTATGAACGTTATGCTTATGAATATGATTTAGGGTCATAATTCTAAGTACATAACCATAATCCATGGTCAACAGGATCATAAAAGTGATAAACAAAAACATCATAATATGTAGAGAAAATTAGGTATTGATTACATTATGAAATATACATCATATACATATTTAAAAACTAAATTAAAATATTCCCATTCTTAAGTTCATTTTCAAAGCTGTTTTTAGTATTTACGGTATTTACTTTATAGGGTAATTAGATGAACTAAAAAATATCCAATAAAGATATTTTATAATGTTAATTAAATAAAAAAGCACACAAAACAGAAAAATTATTACGGTTATTATTATTACCATAATTTTTTTACGCATTTGATTATTACAATTTCATAAGCTGATATGATAGTATAAATAGGTCAAGGGGTAAGGTCTTTTAAACAGAATAAGCTAAAATATGTAGTACACAAATACATAATATTTTAATAACTAAGATTAACAAAATTAACGTTATATTTATACAACGCTGTATCTATTTAAAACTTGAAAAATCGAATTTAATATTTCTGCAATAAATTGTACCTACTTATGGTGGGTACTTATCATTCTGTTTTTATATAAAACGACAAACTTAAAATTTTTATTGAACAATAATATTAATTTGCATAAAATAAATAATTAAATAAATTAATAAATATAAAAAAAAAATTATTACATAATGTAGACATAAATTAAAAAGCACCGTGATTTCTAAATTCTAATCAAAGTACATATTACATACAATAAATTAAATATTTAAATTTTGCGTCAATTTGTTTGGGGGTGCGCGATACGCATATTTTTTTTTGCAACTTACTACAACTAGGTACAATTTTACCACAATTTTACTACACAAACATCTCCATTGTGTGTTTTCGGGATTTAATAACACAGCTGATTACTGTCATCTGAATGTTTATATTGATAATATTTATGGAATTTTCGAATAAATTTAAGTGTTGTTCATTTTATTATGGCCTTGTAAATAAAATAAATGTAGCCGTATAATATTTATAATTATTGCGTACAACAAAATTATTAAAGTTGGACAATGGATTGCATGTTTGAAGCATACTTAACGCATGAAACTGTAAATTTTGAACCAGATGATATACCACAAACAACCGATCCGGTATGGATATTGGGAAAAAAATACAGTGCCGTACAAGGTTTGTATCAAATTTTTTTTCGAAATTAATAGTTAAATAAATTTGCGCTCTATTGTTATCAAAATAGAATGATCAATTTGAAAATGAGTCACTATTTTTAGAAATGTTGTTTTTCTTTCTTGTTGTTTAATGGAATTTTCATTTGATTATAATGAACCGTATAACCTTTACACCGTTCAATTTAAATATGCAAGGGTACAAAAATTAGGGGAGAGCTGAAAATTGGTATGAATGTTCGGAACACCATTATAAATAAGTGTTGAAAAGTTTTCATCGATCCTGTACGTGGAAAAATTTTTTTTCAAAGTCAAAGGTGTCAAAAATTGGTTTTTGGCGTTTTTCAGCAAAACGGTAAGTTTTAACATAAGATTAGGTCAGACAAAAATTGTAGATCATATAATTATCTATAAAAAATGTCTGAATACTTTTTTCCTAAGAGGCACCGTTTCAGAGATATAACTATTACAAAAGTTGTAATCTTCATAATATGCACACGTTTCCACGCTACCTTTGAGGTAGTGTACTTAGCGGATTTTTTTTAAAGGGTTTCCTCGGTAGGCCTATTCCACAGTCTATGGTGATCCTGTTTAATTGGAAACTATTGAATAATAAAAAATATTAGTATTGGGAATGATTAAAGTGGTATAGATATAAAAAAGTGTGGGAAATTATTCGTCAGATTCATAATCGTCTAATATTTCAGTTTCCTCTTCTTCGTGTACTTCTCCTTCTTGTTCTTGTTCTTGTACTTCTTCTTGTTGGGTGCAAATAAATTGCCTCAATAGCGATGCATCACATATCTCCTCATTGTTATCATACGAATCCTCTTCTGTTGATGATTCAACATTAGAGCATGACTGGCCTTGACAACTAGTACATGCAAGAGAACAAAACAATCCGACTTTTTTGCAGCCAAATTTTGCACTACATCCGTTTTTACAATTAAAAAAAATTGTGTTGAGGAGTATCTCAGAAACGGTGGCTCTTAGGAAAAAAAGTATTGAGGTATTTTTTATAGAAAATTATATAATCTACAATTTTTGTCTGACCTAATTTTATGATAAAACTTACCGTTTTGCTGGAAAACGCAAAAAACCAATTTTTGACACCTTTGACCTTGAATAAAATTTTCTCCACGTACAGGATCGATGAGGACTTTTCAACACTTATTTATAATGGTGTTCCGAAATAGAGATGTCGATTCTTCAAAAAAAAGATCGATTTTTGGATCGATTTAAACCGAAATTGAAAAAATCGATTCACAAAAAAATCGGCTAAAAAATGGATTCTGTGAGATCGATCTAAAAAATCGAAATTTTGAAAAGTTTAATAAAATTAGCTGATAATTTTTGTTTAAGGGACTTACTTGATAGTACATAGGTAATATCGGTAATATCGTGTAAAAATGCCTTACATTATATTTGTAAAGGCGATGAATGAGTTAACTTTTCAACTATAATTATAAAAATAAGGCAGTTGAATATGTAGGACGAATACCACGAACTGAACCAAGTTTATTCAAAAATTTCAAACAAATTGACAAAAAAATGTTTTCTAAATAAGTCGATTTTGTGGGAAAGGGATCGTCGTTTGCACAGATAGGTGGTCTCTTTCTTCCTTTTGTATTAATAGTCTGACTTATATAGAGCCATAGGAGGGGTTCGTTGATATAACGAGTAAAAAGTGACAATTAACAATAGAGTTTTTGGTGTTTCATTTTAACACATGTTTCTTTGTAGAATTACTATTAAAATGAAGTTATTTTTGGAAAAAATCGGTTATCAATCTCTTACTTTTAATAATCGATTCATGAATCGATTCAAATGAAAAAAATCGAAAAAGAATCGATTTTTTAAGCTTCGATTAATCGATTTAAAATCGACATCTCTTGTTCCGAACATTCATACCAATTTTTAGCTCTCCCCTTATTTTTGTATCTTTTCAACTCTTTTGAGGGCTAAATTGATCGGATTTCTTGGAAAATAATAATATTAAACAAAGGTCTATTTTAATTATTGATATTTCAGAATTAGAAATTATTCGACGAGATATATTGTCAAAAATATGGTTCACGTATCGAAAAGGATTTGTCCCGATCGGTGGAGATGGTTTAACATCGGATAAAGGTTGGGGATGTATGTTACGATGCGGACAAATGGTTCTAGCGCAAGCGTTGGTTCGATTACATTTGGGCAAAGATTGGTTTTGGACACCCGAGACGCGAGATCCCACATATTTAAAAATTTTAAGTAAATTTGAAGACAGACGCCAGGCTCCGTACTCAATTCATCAAATTGCACAGATGGGAAAATCGGAGGGAAAAGAGATTGGACAATGGTTTGGTCCCAATACAGTCGCTCAAGTATTAAAGTAAAAAGTGATAAATAATCTATTTTTAGAAAATTTTCATATATTTGTCTGTTTTTGAGATTGTGTCAAATTTTTCATTCTTTTTTAGAAAGTTAGTGAAGTATGATGACTGGAGCTGTATCGAAATTCATGTTGCCTTAGATAACACAGTTGTCATTGACGATATAAGTAAGCATTCAGTGTCACTAAAAACCGATTGGGCAAGACTACGATTCGTACCGCGCGAAGATTTGATGACAGTTCCTTTTAAAACTCGACAAAATAAAACGAAAAACAAGAATAAAATTTTTCGATATCTCGCATCGTTTTCGAGATATTGATGGTTAAACTTGTCTTTAAATTCAGAAATATTGTAATGTATGTATAATATGTATATGTAATACTTTGACAATGAGCGTGTTCCATTTAGAAAACACAAACGACACTGTGTGACACAGTGCATAGAGAAAAAGTAATGGCAACCAAATTTCAATGATTTTTGTACTTTCTTTTTTCACAAAAAACTAATTTTTTTGGGCCGGAGTTCCGAAAATGGGAATGTCCAGAATCATTTGAAATTTTTACTAGACACTCGGCAATATTAGTTACGACTAGTCAGTTTTGACAATATACTTCAATTTTGATATAAAAGCTATGTGGTGAGGTTAGTTTAGTTAGTTTTGACAACATAGAATTCATAAACCAACTTGCTATCTCTGTACTAGCGATACCAGTGTAGACAAAAAATCCCTACTCCTCCCCACCTATATGTTATGTAGATACACACTGTTTGTAGTTGTATGTGTTTTATTTTTTCGAGTTCTACAAGGGATTGTCATCAAATATTGGCCTCGTACGAATGGGGTATTTGACAGTATCAAAGAAAAGCAATTAAAACAAATTTTAACGAAAATTCATGATAAAAGACAGCAATTTATTATACTAATTCATCTTAACTATTATTATTTGATTTAAAAAAATTTAATTAAAAAAGTAATTTTGTAGCTAAAATCCACGTAAGCAGAAACGGGCTGTGACGTTGCTTTCTCTTATATTTCAACACTATCACCACTAGTGTCGCTACTTAATTTCCGATTAGCAAACATAACTATGGAAATTTATCAAAATTTAATTAATTTTTTTAAAAATCAACAATTTCTTTTCCTAGTTGCAGGAAAAATAAACTTTTTTTTCGTAGTTACAGGACATCTGTTGCTATCTAGAGAATGTGACGTAACTGACAGCCAGAATGTGACGTAACTGAAAGCAATTAAAATTTGTTTTAATTGCTTTTCGCGCAAATTTTGAAAACAAATACTAAAATAATTTTTTCTAACAATTTTTGGCATTATTTTTAAAAATTAAAAACGTGTACATGCATAATACATAAATATATGTATTTTAAAATAATTTCCCAAAATTAGTCAAATTCCCCATCATGTAGTATCCCCACCGATTGAAATGGATTTAATGTACTTCTTGATTTTTATTTAGAATCTTTATGCAACAAAAGTACTAAATCGTCTAGTCCAGTTTGGAAACCACTTTTATTACTAGTTCCTTTAAGATTGGGTCTTGCTGAAATAAATCCCATTTATATTGATGGACTTAAGGTTGGTATTTCTGTAAATAAATAGTTTTCTTTTTTTTTTTTTAGAAATTATTTGAGATTTCAATTGAAATTTGTGTTTTAGAAATGCTTTGAATTTAGTCAGTCGCTTGGTGTGATTGGCGGTAAGCCAAATTTAGCTTTATATTTTATTGGTTGTGTTGGTGATGACGTTATCTATTTGGATCCACACACGACACAAAAATGTGGATTTGTAGAAAATAAAGACACAGACGAACAAATAGAATTAGATAGCACGTACCATTGTAAATATGCAAATAGAATACCAATACTTTCAATTGATCCGTCTGTGGCCGTGGTTAGTATTTTGGTACCAATACGAATTGGAATCAAATTTTAAAAAAATTAATTGATATTTTTGTAGGCATTTTTATGTGCAACGGAAAGCGAATTTGACGATTTATGTAAAAAAATTAAAGATGAATTAATAGCTCCGGAAAAACAACCTCTGTTTGAATTATCACAAGAAAAACCAAAACAGTGGTGTGGTCCAGATGAAAATAATATTTATTTGGGCGCAACTGCGTATACAGGTAATCTATATCTTCTTTTCTCTCATTTAAAAAAAAAATTTGATGACGTCACTTGATAAATATATATTTTTAAAACCACAAAAACCGTAATTTTAATTATAGAAATATAAAATTTGAAACTACTCATAAGTTTTTGAAACTGCTTTCTTAATTTTTAACAAAACCAGAACTGTAAAAATCACAGTCAAAAAATAAGTTCTTGAACAAATTTGGCTATTTTGACCTAAGAATTTTTTATTAACTCTTTGCGCTTATAAGACATGTACAGCATGACAAGGTGGTTTGTCCATTAACTCTACCATATTTAAAGGTGTTTTGTCTGTTGGATCATAAGACATGTACCACATGACACACCGAATGTTGAACTGTAATGACTGCTCATACTTCACATTACATGAATATTTTATTTAATAACTGCAAACACATTCATTTATTAGAAAAATTGTAAATAAAATAATACAAAATCACGTTTAATTATCTTTTTAAAATTAAAAACTAATAAAAACAGCATTGAGGACGTATTTAGCGCATTTAGTATTCAACTTTGGGGAAACAAGGTTAGAACGTCAAAAGAATCCGTCAAAAAAAGAACGTCGGTCGTTGTCGTGTACTACATGTCTTACGAGCCTATTTACAACTCACTTTTTTTTTGCTTGAGTGCAAAGAGTTAAAATTATTTAATCAGTAAAAAATCTCATGGGGTCATCTAGACCAGGGCTTCTTAAACTATGGGTCGCGACCCCATTTGGGGTCGCTTTAGCAAAATCTTGAGGTCATAGGAAAATATTTTTTATAATTTATGTAACGTAAAAGCCCCTATACCGGAACACTATTTTTAGGTGTGTTATTAAACTCGCTTATAAAAATTAATAAATAAATTAAACACCCATTTTTTTTTCTGAATAAGCATAAAACCAAGTTTTTTTAATACAATGAGTATGTTTTTAAAAAAAAACAACCCAAAAATTTTTATTTATTAATATTTTTCTTTTACATACTGTAAGTACCCATATCGGAACAAAGTAAAATCATATGTTCGGAATGTATAAGCAAACACACGTGCAATATGACACATAGAATGTCAAAGTAGGAAACATAGAATGGTTTAAATATTCGATGCAATGACGAAAGAATATATATTATGTATTAAAAAAAAAACCTGTAACAACATTGCTTTATTGAAGCAAAAGTTATGCAAGTACTAGACAGTGACGACAACAAAATTAAATGTTTATATAATATGTATGTAGAAATTCATTTTAAATAAGTTGACTACATTTACTATTGAATTCACATAAGAAAAGTGGTCAGTTTATCATAAATGAACTTTATCATGCTTTACATCCTTTTCATACTTGATATGTAGTATTAAATTATTATTTAAAATAAAATGTATATACACAAATATTTTTTCAAAGAGACGGCTAATATATGTCAAAAAAATCTTATCGGTGAAATGTTATTTCTTGTGCTTTTTTTCTAATAAGGGTTTTACATTTGTAAGCAGAACAAGTTGCCATAATATTTTCTTTAAAAAAATTTAACGAAAAACGCAATTTAAAAAGTAAAAATAGTGAAAATTTTTACATTATTTTTTCAAATTTGCAATACAAAACATGGCTGACTACGGTTCAGTTTTAATTTTAAAGTCTAAGGTATCTTAGGAGTCGTAAATGAAAAAAGTTTAAGAAGCCCTGATCTAAACCTCTAGATGCTGAATAATTTTGGCGAAAGAGGTGTCTTAAAGAAATTTGATTTCCATATAATAAAAAAGGTTCGACACCACTGTCATATTATGTGAAAGAAATAACCTGCCTCGTGTTCGATTTGTGGTATAAAAAATTCCAGTGCATTTGCGCATGTGCATTACTAAACCGCGCGAATATATTAGTAAAAATTTAAATATATATATATATATATATATAGTATATAGACGTTATATATATATATATATATATATATATATATATATACATATATATATATATATATATATATATATATATATATATATATATATACCTACGTCTACAAGTTTCCAAATATGGTAGTAAACGTCAAATAATTTAAATCTTTGTTTGCGCGGTTTAATAGTGCACATGCGCGAGAATTTTTTATACCACGAATCGAACACGCCCCTGTATTTAATGAATGACTACATCACAACTCATTTTAGCGCTATTTTTAAAAGTGATATAAATTTTTTTTACATATAATTCATCCAATAAATATTTTACAATTTTTATTTTAATTTGTCAACTGACCTATTCTGTACATATATCTTCTGTGATCTGATCATTTTTGCAATAATTTGAAAATTAAAAAAACAATTTTATTTTATTTCTAGAATTGGAAGATCTAGAGAAGGAATTTAACAACTCTGATGATGATTTTGAAATAATAGGTTAAGAGAATACTTACAACTTACACAAACAATATAAATAATATAATGTTTTACACGCTTTAATATTGTTTGCCGATTTTTGTAATATGAACATTAGATAAATTATTTTATGTAAATATAAATAATATTGTTATATACTGTTTTCAAATTTGTATATTATTTTGTAATTTTTTGTTAAAAAATACAAAAGCCAAGCGTGCATTAATCAATTTTAATATTACGGCCTTTATTAATTCGACACTGAAGTGCATTATTACAAACACAACTTCTTCAGATCGTGTAAATTAAAGCCAATACCTTACCTTATTTTTTTCTTTTAAAAATGACCACGTTTTGATATGAGATTTCTGATTCTGATAAAAAATGACCAATTGATACATTCAGTAAGTATCTCTGTTCCTTTCTGGTAAGTGTAAGTAGGCTAAGGGTACGTGTTCATCTGATAGAAAAACTATCGAGAGCTGCTCTCGAGAGTCGTAATTAGAAGTGGACATAGGACTGATAGTACTATCCGACAGTTCACGCAAAAACTCTCGGAGAGTACCTAGATAAATTTCTAGTTCTCTCAAGTGGACAAGCATAAATTCATCTCTGCGACAGTTACTCTCAAAATTCGAAAGATGTTCGTATTGTGACAGCACTCTCAGCTATATTTTATGTTGCTTCTGTACGTTGTTTCAATTTATACTAATTTGTCGTATTTTGTTGTATGCAGAATGTAGGTATTATAACCTTTATACTTTTTATTTGTTCAATAAAAAAAACTGTTAAATTGAATATTAAAAAAATTTAAATATCAGAGTTAATTATTGAAATTAATTTAAAAATGGATAGGAAGGAGTGAATTAAAGAAGATACAAAATTAATTAAATATTTGTCAAACTTAACATTTTTTTTTAATGGAAAATATAAAAATAGGGTACTTGACTGCAATTGAGAAATGATTCTAAATGCTTTGTTCTTACGTATAAGTTAGTTAATTTTTGTTAAATTTTTAAAAATCTTCAAAAAAACCATTGTTCAATTTTAAATGAACAAATTGGCGGGAAAAACGACTTGGCGTAGTGACGTATGCAATGACGTCACGATTTAACTCAAACAGATGTCGTTTTCATTCATGTCAACACGGTTTCAAATTTGTACACAATATTGGGCAGTCATCATGCTCAGTTTTAGTGGTATTTACAACTTTCTACTTTGTTATATTCCTTCCATCGATCTTTTTTGAGTGCAAAATTAATTGCAAACCAAAAAGTTCAAAATAAATTATAAAGAAAAACAACTTCTCTTGGTCAATTAGAATTCTAAAAATGTCACAATGAAAATGCAATTTGTCATAGACAATACGTAACTACAGTAATAAGATATGCTATAAAAAATGACGTCATTTTCAAATATCACTGCGTTTTTAATTATTTAAATGAAGGCTAAAAATTTATAATTTTCAAAATCGAATTTTTAAATAATTAAAGAATATTTTTATTTGTCACTACTAAAATTGAACATATTTAAGGATAATACATAAAATTATTCAACATTTGAAACAAATTTTGAATACAGTCAAGTACCGTATTACATATACCTCTTTTCAGATAAAATTAATCATGAGTTTTCCTTAAAAAATTAAATAATTCTTATATTCGAAACAAATCGATCTTCTATTCTTTTCTAAAAATAAACTGCAAATTTAAAATTTACATAAATGCAATAATAAAAGAGATAAAGCCAAGAAAACGGAAATTATTTAAATTCAAAGTTACGAAGCATGGTTAAATTTAACTGAAATAGACCATATAAAAACTGTGATCATAAAAATAAAATATTGTACAATAAGTCCAACGTAAACTGAATAATTTTAAAAATCACCAGAAATTTTTTTTAAACAGTTATTTCTTTTTTAAAATATAAATTTGACTATAAAATGAAGTAAATTTTTCTGTCTACATAACTTTTTTTAACCATTATAGCAAATAAAAATCACATTAATGTTCCTTAATCAAAATTTGACATTAACTGTCAATTGTTGTATGCCGACACGGTTTTGAGAGCACTATCGGAGAGTTTGCTGTCAGACAGTTTTCTGGAGAGTGAGTTATTGAAAGTACGCTCAAGTGGACAATGAACTATTAACTTTCTGAATAGTTACTTCTGCTAGTTACTCTCAAATGGACACGCATCATAAGATACGATCGTTTTGAAATCGAGAATTGTAAAAAAAACTAAAGTTTAATTCAAGGTCGCTAGTTGGCGTTACTTACGTCTGACGTCAATGAACTAAGATGAGTTTAACGCATGCGTTTTTCCTTATTTCTGATGGTTTCAGTAATTATTTAATTGATTTGAATAAAATAAAGCAAAAAAAAAGTTTTTTTAAGAAAAAGCTTTTATTTATAAATGGGCTAAAATAAAATAACTTTTGAGTGAAGTTTGAAGCAATATGCAACATAATTTATAAAAGCTTGAGGCGTTATCATTAATTATTTCTGTTTTGGATATAAGTGTAGCTATTTTACTTTTCAGTAGTTACCAAATTTAATTAAACACCTCAAGCTTTTAGAAATTATGTTGCATATTGCTTCAAACTTCACTCAAAAGTTATTTTTTTTTTTTATAGCCCATTTTTAAATAAAAGCTTTTTCTTAAAAAACATTTTTTTTACTTTATTTTCTACTTTTTAGTCTGATTACAATTAATTTAAAAAGAAATTAAAGAAGTAATTTTTTTACCTATATTTTAATCGGTTAATTTACCCTAATCAGACATAACTATGGAAACAAAAAATTGCAATGTAAAATCAATGGACAATATTTGACAATTCGAAATGTCAAAAAGTTGCATAGAACTAAAAATCAACAATTTTGGTTTGGGGCAAATTAGGGAAAAACTAATTATACAATATTGCATTGTCATCAAGGTTAGACACGTATGCAAAATTTGAAACCTCTAGCTCAATTAGAACCTGTCTAAATTTTGATTCCAAGATTTGATCTAAACCAACATACTAACATAGCAAGTTAAATAAAAGCTTTTAAAAAAGGAAATAATTGAAAACAAAGAAAATAATAAAATTTAACTTTTTATTTATTTATATAACAGATATACAAATATTCAACATGTTTTTTTTTCTTTTAAATTTTAAACAAAAAATATATAAACAGTCCTTAACAAAATTTAACAAGGCAAACTTTGGCACAACATTAATACTAATCACAAAATCAAATTATTCTACTCTCAGTAAAGCGGCAGAAAATATTTGGAAATAATTTATAACGTACGAGCACCATTATTTTTTGTGTTTTGCAGAGATACATAAAGCCACATC
Organism: Brachynemurus nebulosus; assembly: GCA_035578155.1. NCBI lineage: Eukaryota > Metazoa > Arthropoda > Insecta > Neuroptera > Myrmeleontidae > Brachynemurus > Brachynemurus nebulosus. The sequence goes on along the minus strand of JAPWDM010000005.1, from coordinate 8,718,942 downwards.
ACAATATATTAAAAATATTTTGAGAACCAGCTCATTTTATTTTATTTTTTTTTTTTAATATACTTATATAATAAAAAGATATGCTTATTTTATTAATAGTTTGTCTCAAAAATAGTAAACTGTTCTCAATTTGAAAACAAACGTATGTATCACAATTATAAAAGTTACACCTTAATTTATTTTTTATTGTACTGAATAATATTCTAGTCACAGAAAAGACAGGTCTTCTTTTCGAATATTTATATTGATATAGTAAATTCATTGCAAATTAATCCGTTAATCTAAAATTATTTTTTCGACTTTTGCTGTTATTGGTAAAATGTGTATCGACTAAACAGATTTGCTCACAAAAAAACTTTTATAAAAAAGGTAATATTTTATAAAAAAGGAAATAGATACCACGAAAGGCATCAACACTAGAAAACAAAATTAAACATGGGCGTGGCTAATACTTTGACCTCTGGTGACAAATATAGGAATTACTGTAAGTGGACTAAAATTACAATTCAACAAAATGTTAACAGTAAGGGCAATACAGTTTTACAATGTATTTTGATTTTTGAGATTCAGGTAGCTAGACAGAGATGATTTTTTTTTTTTGAAATATTGCTGGTTCATTATTTTTCTTGCCACAAGTTGGCATGTTTTACTTTTCTCAATAGAACTCAAAAATTTGTTCAAGAGTCTCCCTTTTTAAAAAAAAAGTTTTTCTTTACTTGAAATCAAATTTTAATACAAATTTTTAAAATTTACAAAAGTAGAATTTACTTACATCAAAGTTTACAGTGTAAATAAATGAACACAAATACATTTTTTTCCCAGTGTATAAAAAAAGTTTCAATTTAAAATTTCGAATTACAGTATTATGAGAAAATCTTTTTAAAAATTAATGTAAAATACAATTATTATATTACTTTAAACCGTGCAAAAAAATCAGTCGTTAAATTTTCGTTAGAATTTTCGTTTAAAAAAACTTTTGTTATTTTCAAATATATAAATCGATCAATTTTATTCAATTACAGACTGAAAACTGTAGCCATCTGGTGACAAACGGAAAAATAACTGCGAGTAAACTAAAGTTTACAGCTAGAGAAATGATAGCAATTTAATAAAAATCTCAAATTACACTTTGTAAATTAAACAGCAAAAAATTTGTGTTTTATCAAAACTTAATAAAAACAAACTTTACCCATTCGCAGTAGTTATATTTTTGGCCACTAGGAGAGACCGAACTTGGCAACATTACTGCTATCTGGTGTCAGATTGAAACACTAGTTATGTGTGACATTACTATTTGCTTGTTTTATTATGTTATGTAAGTAAAACCATAGTAACACTAACACAAAATATTTCTAATTGTCATATCAGGGCACCACTATCGGTGTCAGTGCTAACAGGCGGATCCAGGGGGGGGCTGCAGCCCCCTCCCTTTGATCTACAATAGGTAACTTTTTTTAAACATACAATTCAAAGTACACAATTCCCCAAATTTTGTCCTGGGATTAGAGGCAGCCCCCCTCCCTTTTCAACTGGCTGGATCCGCCCTTGAATACTACCGTTTACAGTTCAAATTCAGTCCTTGTGAAGAATGTTGTGGAGGTATTTCTAAAAGATAAAAATTTCCTTAATTTTGAAAATAACAATAAATGATCGATATTATGGCGTTAACTATTTTATAAAATGTCGACTAGACAGTGTAAAATAGATCACATCAATAATCTTACACCTAACCTAAGAATGAACAAGAAAAAGTTTGCCAAAATATCAAAAAATTTCAAATTCCACTTTACAAACACATTTAACACATAATTATCGCTATAATCAGATTAGTCTTTTGTGCAGAAAAAATCTCATCTCAAAAATATCGATTTTTAAATATAGATCTATATATGATTTAGTTAAATTGAAAATTGGTTCTTCCAAATTTACTGATTTTGTGTAAAAATATATTCTGTAATTCTACATAAGTAGATACTTACACAGTGTTCAAGGTCATATGAAGCACTGGCCGTACAATTTACATTAAAATTGCCTTATATGATCTCGAACACATATTTCAAAAAACAAATTGACGAAAGTACGAAAGAACCGAATACACAACAAAATACTTTACGATTTAAACGCGCCCTCCTTAAAATGAATAACTATAACAGTTATATTATCTAAGGAGCCGCGATAATACGATTGTAATGTTATACTTTTCGCACCGTAATGGGGTTCGTTTAAACGCTCCTTAATAAATGCGATCGCCTCCTCGTTCGTAAACGTGTCCCATAAACCGTCCGACGCCAGTATAATAAAGGACGGTTTATGATCGGATAAATCGAATGTCAGTATGTCCGGATCGGCGATAACTAATTTTTTATCCTTTAACGGATAATCACCCAACGCTCTGGACGTGGCCAGGATACCAGCGACACGCCACACCCCGTTAAATGTCACAAAACCGCCCGCTTCGGTGATCCGTTTCCGTTCACGAACCTGTTGCGGTTTATGATCGAACGATAATGGAATGGCGTTACCTTTACTATCACACATAACTCCACGGGAATCCCCCACATTCGCAACGATTAATTTCGAACCTTCCAATAATGCTATTAATGCTGTTGTTCCAGCAACATCGAGTTTCTTTTTAGCCGCTTCCACGAGTAATTTATCAGCTGCAAGTACTTCGTCGGTTAATAGTTTTGTGTAGTTAATATTTCCGTTAGTATCTATGTAATTTTTGGCCGATCTGTCGATAATTGGGATTTCTGTAGTAACGGTTGGACGCACTTCGCGAGTGATTGGCTTTAAATTTTCAATTTTCTTTAATAATTCCGGATCGGTTATGGTTCTCGATTTTTTCTCCTTCGTGTCATCTGTCGTACTTATCGTTTTACGAAAACTAGATTGTCTCTCTTTCTGTGTCGGTCCCGTAGGTGGTTTTTTCGTGTCCGCTTTTTCCTCCTTTACTTCTTTGTTTTCATCATTGATACTATTTGCGCTACTCTTAAACGCTTTATTCTTAATTAAATTTTTAATTTCACTTACTTTGTTACGTAAATTTTGAATTAACGTTTCCTGAGCATAGTTTGCCGCAAACTCGCCACCGTGTCCATCAAACACGGCAAACAGCGAAACACCGGTATTCTGAATGTTATCGATCACCACAAATCGATCTTCCATTCGCGGTCTGTGTCCTTGAACGGCATACGCGGCTATATAACCTTGTTCCAGTTCCCAACTTTGTTTTTCGCCATCGATACTTGAACCGCCGAAGAACTGGAGTTTCTTCGCCTTGGTCATTGACGCCCGCGACAGTGTCACTTGCAGTTGTCCAAGCAGCGAACGACTCCAAACCTCCACCAACTGTAAATACATAATTACTACAAAAACAACGCCCACTAACGCTAACACTTCTGGTTTTAATATATATTGCCGAAATATATGACAGCCATAGTTAATCGGTGCAAAATTTAACGGGGCACCAAACCCAATTTTCGATATTAGCTTCATGTAGGATATATACGTTTGATATAAGACTCTATCTTCTAATTCATCTTCCATACTAATGCACCAAGGTTAATAAAATTGTACTTAGAACTGGTTATAATTAATTCAATAATAAAATAAAAAAGCGCGAGGTGTCTTACTTCACTAGCTTCACTACAAAAAAATAATATGCATTCAATTAATTCAACTAATTCTAGAGCTATCATCATCATAGAATTCTTAAAAATCTAGAGCGCCTCATTTATGTTTATGTCAACATGCCAATTATTGCGAGAGCATCGCACCTATGGCGCAGTCATAATATGAAATTTGGCAAATTTGAACGTAACGCAATAAATTAATTATTTGTATCGCATTCATAATAATCTATCGTGATTCGTGTTTATTTATTAATAAAGAGGAAATATTATTAAATTCATATACATTTAAAGGTAATAATAATTTAGTCCTAAATTACGCATTTATATGAGAATATTCGTAATACTTATTTATATTTTTTGTATACCCACGCATCAAAATATAGTGTACGTGTTTACGAATCTAGAAATTTAAATTCGTTAAAAGTATTACCTATACATAAATGTATACATATACATATTTGTTCAGGTGTAATTAAACAATTTTATGCACTTTGAAATTAAAAACAATTTAAGAAAATTATCTATAAAACATAATCCCCAATTTTTAAATAATTTATTTTTATACTAAACGTATGTATTTATATTAAATTTAATAGGAGGGATAAAATTTAAAATTATTAGTGCATACACACAAAATTTGTATTTTTACGTTAATAATAAGCATTAAACCACATTAGAGATTACTTCATTGTTGAAAATAGTTTGTTCTATAAAAATATTTTCTGACAATATAATTAATATTTAATTTTGACACATATTATTTTTTTTTTAGTTCTCTCTGTCATATAAATGAATTTGATTTGATAAAGGTAAAGTTAAATACATATTACTTAAAAAACGAAATTTTATTTTTGGCACTACTACAACTACATAACAATCTAATATAAATAAAAAAAAAAGTTATACATACTTAACCAGGAAATTGCTTTAATTATTTGAAAAAGTTGTAAATAAATCGATTTTGAAGAATTTAAACAATACGAAAGATTTTAAAATATTTAATTTTTCATTATGTAAACAACAATAAACTACTTTCAAAAGCGTTATTTTTATACTAAATAATTAAAAAAAACCCTTTCTTGTTGTATCCTACTTTTAATATTTCAATGAACTTTTAGGGAATTTTTTCAAATGACAGGTGCAATCAGTGGCGTCTCATTTGAATTACGGTAGATTTAAAATAAGAAATAATTTAAATATGTATTTAATTTTATAAACTGATAGCTATTTTGGCGTTGATGTAGATATTTTTGAAAAACACAACGGATTGTTGTCATTATGTATATTTTATGTTACGTATGTCAATACAATATGTGTTGTATATGAATGATTTTGTATAAACCAGAGAACAAGAGAACGAACATTACTATCTCTATACTAGGGAAACGAGCGTAATCACAGAATAACACAGAACGAGCGGTAATATTTCTATACTACTGAAATCAGTGTAACGCTAAAGGATAAAAGATATCCCACCACTACGTTATATATGTGCACGCGGAGTTGTGTGTGGTAGTGCCCTAAATGGTTATGTGTATGCGTGTCTTGTATATGCATATGTTAAAAAAATATATGATATGTATGCGCTACGTAGATGTACGTATACACGGTAACATAACACCAACAATATGACAACAATTGAAACACACCCATTGGTAGCTTGTAAGTCAATGACAACATAGTTCTGTAAAATGCACATACTTGCACATAAGTGATTGCAGAAAAGAGACAGTTATATTCGTTCTATTTGTTCTGTGAGCGTAACCATAAAGGATAGAAAATAAACGCCCACTATGTTATATATGTGCACGCGGAGTTGTGTGTGTTAGTCCGTTGGATGTTGTGTGGATGGGTGTCTTGCATACATATATACATAATATGTACGTGGTGATGGTACGTATGATGTAGGTATACCACGTACATATACCGTGTTAATACGAGAGATAACAATATGACAACAATTGAAACATACGCATTGAGTGCTGGCGAATGAATGAGGACTAAGTAGCCTAAGATGCACATAAATGCCCATAAGTGATTGCAGAAAAGAGATAGTTGTATTCGTTCTATTTGTTCTGTGGTATAAACTATAATAGAGATAAAGAAGGTTATTGAGAAACAGTGAGGGGAGATTATTTGACAACAGTCGTTTAGTCGGTTTGGTTGGTTTTGATTAGACAGAAGTGTTGTTCTGTTCAGTCTGTGGCGTGTGTGTTTTAATTTATTAATAAAAAAAATTTTAATGTACAAATTTATAAAACGGACGATTATGTGTGAAATTGTATTCAATGACAAAATATTGTGTTGTTGTGTTAATATGAATTTAAAAATTTTTACAAATGTGCGATAAAATTTTCATTTTGATATGAGTGAAAGAAAATTTACAAGAGCCTTGGGTAAGCCTGGGATGGCTGCCCAAGTACGTGAAACAGTATCACAAGTCGTGAGAGAGAGTACAGTTCATGTATGTGTTGTAATATTTTTTTTTTTTTTTTTTTATCAATTATTTGTAAATAATGGGTTATTTTATGTTTGACTTGTTCTGATATTTATCCAACAGGTTACACACCCACCCACATTATATTTTTATAAATGGTGGGTGACAAATAATTGTAATTGTTGCATTTGAAGCGAGCCGACAGCTATTTTTATTAGGTAATTCACCCTGTGTGTCTATAAGTAATTCGCCGACAGATATGTTAAAAATATAGTAATATCTAGGGGTCTATTATAAAGTTTTGTTAAAATAATGCTAACATTTACTTTCGTATGAAAAAAAAAGTAATTAATATTGCAAGGATTTTAGAATATTTGCTGCTATAGTGTCAGATTGATATTCTAATACAATAAGTAGGAGTTTAAATTATAAAACCAGGTCAATATTTTATATCTGTATGCTAATAATTTATTATATTCATAATTATTATAAACATACAGTGTGTTAAAATTAAACCCATGTACTTGTTTTTCTGTTTTAAATAGGTAAATATGACAATAATACAAGTGGGTATTTCTCTAAATAAGTTTAATGAAACTATCGAAAATCAGGTGCAGAATTAAGTGTTTTTATTTTATTTTTAAACATAAAACTTAAAAAGATGGAAATTTCAATAGTTACATACATGGTAAAATATATAAAATTATTTTAATATTGGACGCGCCGAGAAGTGTTTAGAACGAAGTTGTTAGCAAATTGTATGAAATTATTGTTAAAAGCGAAACAATTTTTTTTTAATTAAATTCGTTCATTATAAATGAAAAGCCAACTTTGTTTGTATTATGTATGTTAAAATGAAGTTTCTACCAGTAACAACATAACAATCCTAAATACATTGAATTGTAACTATAATGGAAGCGCTGTGTAAACGCTTTCTGATAGGCGCCGACACCATGAATACAATTTTATACATATATTTTGTAGATAACGTCTTGAAATTTTAATTTTTTAAATTTTTGTATGAGGATAAATTAAAAACACTTAATATAAAACATGAAATTGCTTCCAGATGTTAATTACCGAAATAAAAACTTAATTTTAGACAAAACGATTACAAAAACGATTAAGTTTACGTACCGTAACTTGGGGTAAGATTGGCCCATTTTTTGCGTTTTTTTACGTAACTGCCTTATATTTCTCATATATATTTAGGTAACTTCCTCTTACTATTAGCTATTGAACTCTGCATATTTCAAAGTATACATTGACTAGTTATTAGAGCTCAGAACTTATTTAATTTCTATTTTAAGATGTTCTGAAAATTTGGGACAATCTTGCCTTTATTTGGGGTAACATTGTCCCAAATACAAAATGTCATAGTAATTAATGCCAAATATTATTTGGGACAATGTTCGACATTTTTAATTGTGGTTGTACGTAAGTAGATAGTGTACAATATGTTAGGGACAGGGCCCGCTCCAAGGGCGGGCAACCCGGGCATTTGCCCGGGGCGGCAAATTTTAAGGGCGGTTATTTTGTAAATTTTTTTCATTTAATTCTTGATTTTTCATTTAATAAATATTTCATAATTATTTCTATAGAAACCACCAACAAAATAATTTAAACTTTTTTTTAATTCAAAAAATAAGACAAACACTCAATAATATTATTTTAAAAAGGAATAAAAAATAGTAATAATAATGGAAAAAAGTATGTGAAATTCGTAATAAAAAATAGTATATGCAACTCGTGCAGGATTGTCGATTGCCCACTTGAGCGAATGAACGCACTCACTACGATCGTGCGCTCAACTTCGCTCTCGTGGGCAATCGACAATTTCCCGCACTTATTGCATAATATACTGTTCTTTTAATGGAAATTTAAAAAAAAAAAAGGGTGGGCCAATCTTACCCCAATACTTAGGCAAAAGTTACCCCACCTTACAAAAACACATTTTACAAATAAACAAGGTAAATATCAGAAAAAACAAACTTAAAATATTTTGAATATATATTAAATGAAAGCTGTTATACACTTACCAATCAAAAAGCTTAAGTAGTTCTGGATGTGTAAGTAAAAGTTGGTTTGCATCAAAACATTCACAAGAAGTAACGGTGAAGTTGGAGCAGCACTGAGCAGTGGCAAAAGATGGAATTAAATCAATCTTAGCATTCGAGTATAGTCAGTGCTGCTACCTGTCATTTACCACAAGAACCAAGTTGATAGCTGTATTTGCTAACTAATAGTAAATCAAAGTGTCTTTTTCCAAGACTTGGGCCAATCTTACCCCAAGTTACGGTAAACCTAGCCATCCCTTTTGTGTTTCATGATTTCAGTGAAACTCTTTGAACATTTAATGGGCGATTCCATCGTAACTGGTGTGACATTTTTTGTCAGGTATTGAGTTTTCATGGGTTATAACTCGATCCAATAAAAATGAAATCATTATTAACAATATTTTTTCAAAAGCTAAGACTTCAAAGAACTTAATGTAACCTCCTTAATTTTCGAAAAGTGCATGGTTTCAATGATATTCTTTTTTCAAATAGCGTAACTGGTGTGACTTCTTTTGGAAAGGGTCTCTTTGCTATTGTCAAAACTTTGAAAACTCTGCTAATTTTTTAGGCTGACTGTAATAATGAATGCATCAATGTAGGTAGAATATTCTTTGTTATATTATTAAGGATAATTTGTGTAATATATATTAATTACATAAGAAACTCCCATTACGCAATCCACTGGGACCAAAATTGTTAAATGAGAAAGTCAAAGATCACGGGCGTCAGTGTTTCTGATTTATATATTTGTATGATTTACTGTTACAAACTATTCACACTAACACATTCAAACATATTTGCTTTAAAACACGGAGGGGTGCCATTATACACATTTTGTGTGCGATGAAATTGCTAAATTGGAGCGTGCGATATGGGAGCGTGCTATGTATATTGAACTTATGGTAGTTTTTTTGTGTAACCGGTGTGACCGTAACAAGTGGAACATATTTTATTCTCTGTGTTTTACGGGAGATAGAGACTTGAGAATGCCTAAAGTTTTCAGGAAAGTAATTAAAATAATATTTTGAGTTATATTTTACAAAAAAATTAATAAAAAGCATTTAAACATTGCAACTAAACATTGATCAAAACTTTGGCCATAGATTGCATTGAAAAAAAAAACAATCGATTACCAGCATTTTTTATGTCGGGCAAAGGTAAAATACCAGTAATCCATGTTTGATCAGCGGAAAAAATAGTAAAAAATAGATAAATTAAAAAAAAAATAGAATCGGACAATTGAAGGTTTTGTGAGTAGAAAATAACTAACAAATCTATTTTATCTAATTCTTTTTTTTTCAGTCATTTCTCATTTTCCATGAAATAGCCCTAATATCAAATAATTCACTTAATATCACACTTAAAGTATATTTATTTACTATCTAATAGTTTTTAGGGTTCCGAAGAAAAATCTCGAAATTCCTTATAGTTTCGTTACATTCCACATAATTTCTTCATCTTTCGATCTACACGGAGAGAAAAATCATATAATTTTTTTAGATAAAATTTCAGAAAAATTACCATGCTCTCTTATAGTGCGTGCGCATAGAGATACATAGAGAGACAACTTAAAAAATCGTTTAAAAAGTTAAATAGTGAGTAAAAAAAAGATGACAGCAGTCATTTGTATTTCTAAACTATATTTTGTCTTTATCTAATGAATGACAAAATACATTTGTTAAAGAAATGCTAATTTTGAGTCAGCAGTAAAAAAAGATAGCATCACCTTAAATGTGTTGTTGTCACACTCTTATCAATTGTTTATATTGGGGTTTCTGTTGTCATAGATCACAGTTGTCTACAGTCAAACTCATGTATTTTCAACCTGTCGGGACTAATCCGCTCATGTATTTTCAACTTCTCCTTCATCCTCACTCCGTGGCAATCATAGAACCACTTGACAGACATAGAACCAATCACAAAAAGCCCGCGTAAATCTTTACACAATAACAGTAGTCACGTGTACTTCCCCAGTGAATAACCTTAAAATGACAGAATGTCAAGTAACATATTATGATAAACAAAAAAGTGAAACATGAAAAAAGTGTAATAAACTTGTAGTAAAATCATTTTTTTAGGAATTGCAAATGAAATAAAATCATATATTGTAGGATTATAGGATAAAACCACTAGTGGTCGATCAGTTAATCTGACAGTTATTTTTCTGTATTAAAGTATTGCGTGAGAAGTGGGGACCAAAAACTTGAAAATACGTGAGTAAAATCAGTTGAAAATAGATGGTGTTGAAAATACATGAGTTGAAAATACATGAGTCCGACTGTACAACATACTTGCTTCAAAAATAGGTACATAGTTGGCCATCCATGTATATCACTGTGCGTGCGCGATCGACGACCAGAATAAAAAATATGTGCTAGCATGGTAAAATTTAATGTGCTAACACAACTTTTATCACACTCTTATGCATATATGTTATAGTTTAATTCTTGTTGTCGTACTCTTTCATTTGCGCATCTGACGGGCAACCTTATGTTGCTTGGGCTGTACCTGTAAAAACTTCGAAGATGCCCGAGCTTTTCCGACTTTCGATTCTTTATGATGCATACAAAAATGATTGCCAACAATATATTCTAATACTAAAGATAGTGAAGTAACAAAATAATGAATTAAACGGTGACATCCCCGTCCTCTAAGACAGTGTAATGAATACTGCTTGCTGCTTGTAAGACAGTCTAATGAATTAAGGTGCTTGGTCCGACCCGTCCGACCAAGTTGGTCGTCCACATCTATGATTGGTTATGTGACTTGCTATGAGTGAGGTACATTTCAATAGCGTTCACAACACACACAACCTTCTTTCTCTTTTTTTCTTTCTACTATTAGCAGATAGCATTTCAAATATTATAATACAGCATGGTAATTTTTGTAAGAAAAACAATTAAAAAATATTTTTTTGTCGGCAGTGGAACTTTTTACTGTGCTGTTTTACAAATTTTACGGAGCTAATATTACGGAAACAATATTCTATCCTTTAAATTTTCTATGATTAGGTAATTATAATTTTTATATTTTTATCGTACAAAATTGAATATGTTCGCCTTTTACACGTCGATTGTAGTGCTGAGCACAGTAATTTTTATATGAATTTTCTCTCCGTGTACGAACATTAAATTTTGCATGTACTTGAGGTTATTACAGTTCTTTGAGATTATAAATCTCATATTTTAGATCATTATCTTGTGATGAATCTCAAAACCGGCATTTCTCGATTGATATTTTTGAGTTTTCTAATCACTAAATTTTTACATGTTGCTTTAAACACAAATTTTTCATTTCGTTAGTTCATAATACTCGTATTACGCACATGTTAGCACTAAATACAAAATATCTAATTAATAATCCCGCATGTATTTTGCCATATTGTTTTATTACTCAATACTATATAGGTATGTAGATCTTTTATTGATATTATATACGGGTTCTTATCGGTAAAATTTCTTTTTTTTACATATACACTTAAACCTCTTTTTGTGCGGTCATTTTTTGAGTGTCGCATAAGGCTGCGGTTACATTGGATACGAATTCGTACGAAAATTGATTCGTACGACTGTGTGGTTACATTGGATACGGAATCGTAATACGAATTCGTATTTAAATTTAAATTGAAAACCGTTAGTACATATTGCATGATATCAAACAATGGATCCAGTTACCAAATCTTATTTATTAGAATCACCGTTTTCAAAATTTCTAATTATAGAAAACAAACAATTCTGTGTAAACGATTATTTATTATTCATGTAGAGCAAAAAAAGCTGAGTTCTGGAATTACTTTGAGGAAATTTTTCAAGACAAACAGAAATTTTTAGAATATTTGAACATGTCGCAAGTCACATTCAATTACATTCATTACAAATCTATTGAATTTCAGCTTCAATATTTAGTTAATTAATTTTTCATTACATATACTTAAAATGTTTTTGTTAGGTTAGGTTAGCTTTATTATATTGTAATATATTTAATTAAAAAATTATCTAAACATTTCCTCTGCCACCTTATTCCACAATTTTTTATTTAACTTTCTATTATGATAATATTTATGCTTTTGATCTCTTGAAGACCGCCTTTGTTCAACAAAAATAATTATTTTTTCTATATCCATTGCATTTTTTTCGTACGAATTCGCATCAAAAAACAAAATATTTTGGTCGTATCAAAAAGTCGTACGAGCTCGTACGAAAGAGTCGTAAGAGGTGTAACCACGCATATCTTAAAGTATGCATTTGTTTAATTCGTATTAACTCGGATAAGTTCGTACGAATGAATTTTCGGATGAATTCGTATCCAGTGTAACCGCTACCCAAAGTTTATTTTTTTTTTTTTTTACAATGTATTACGAACTATATTTTTTATAGCTCTATTTATGAAGTTTTGGAATATTTTTTTGTCCATTTTTTTTATACGGTCCCTGTTCTCCGCACAAAAAAAGGTTTCAGTGTAGAGTAATATCGATAATTTTTTTTTATTTTTTTATTAAATTTTATTTGTAAAATGTGTGTGAATATTTTGAATAATGTTTAATGTACAACTGAAATGGACAAAGGTTAATTATTTAGAGCAACCGACTTAACCCTATGATTTAATAAAAAAATAGAATAAAAACGTCGATTAAACTAATTAAGTAATATGTCCACTTCAACATAAATACATACAAAATGAATTGAGATAAAGTCATAATATCTTAAAATGATTGAAATTTCATGGAAATATTTGAATAACTATAAATAACTTAATTGCTTATTTCGTATATGAAAAATTGCAGTATAGTTAATATGTTGAAAGTTGGCCAGTTTTATTTAACTATATAAAAATTCGGTAATTTTTATTAATGGTTTCGCTCGCATGACGCTGAGGCGAAAAGTAACTTTTTTGTTCTCTTTGTTAACAGTATGTAAAATTTGAACTTTTGATAGTAACAGTCAGTCACTGATTTTAGACCGTGAGCCAGTGACAGGTGACAGGTTGTTATTTTTTTTACCTCCCTTTTAAGGAGCGGTCATCTTCGCGTAGGGTTGCCACCCGTACTTTTTTAAAAAGTATTGTACTTTTTTTTTAAACCAACGTATTTTGTACTTTGGGAAAAAATTTAGTAAACATAAAGTGACGAGCAAAAAAAAAAAAAAAAACGTTCAGTTCCAAATTTACATCAAGTGACGAGGAAAAAAAAGAAAAGAAGTTAAAATTTACATAAAGTGACGAGTAACTAACTGTACTTTTTATTGTTGCTAAAAAACCGAAAAATACTTTTTTTGCCTTAAAAAAGGTGGCAACCCTATCCCCGCGTGCCAATGAAAATAAGCAATGTATTAACCGTGGCCCCGGCAACGCGAAGACGGAAAATCCATTTTTTTGAAAGCACATTTTTGGGAATTTTTGATGTTTTTTTTTTTTTTTAACTGTCATTACATAAAATGAAGGAGATGGTATAATAGTGCCCATCGAAAAAAAACTGACAGGAAGTTTCCATTGGCCTAAAGAGTGGAAACAAGGGTGTTAACTTGCAAAAAAAATTTGAAATTTTCTACGACTTTTTTTTTAGCTGCCCATTAATAGAGGGGAAGGTTAAGCTATAAGTTGCTGATAAATAAAATGGCAGGTGGTTATTTTAAGTCAAAAGAAAAAAAACGGTAAAGTAATGAAAATTTTTGCAAAAATATTTTTGCGGAAAATTGTACTTGGTAATGTCTAAACCGCCTGCCAGTTTCTTTATCAGTTACTTACAACTTAACCTTCTCCTGTCTTAATTTTCACCTTGAAGTTCTGATCGGCGAATTTTTCTAACTCGCTAGTTGTTCACTGTCTTGGTAATAAAGAGGACGGAATTTTAGCCATAAATGTCAATTCTCGCTTGAAGATTTAATGCTCAAACTTCTAATAGACGAATATAGCTTGAATTCCTTCTTCCCCCAAAAGATAAAGCGCGTTTTTACTTGCGGATTAGAAAAAGTTAGTTTTAATATGAAGATTTTCACCATCTCAATTTAAATCGTTTTCTGCTCATATTTTTTTAAATATTGCTTCTTCGGCTTAAGGGGAGGTTTACTTGAGAGTCGTTAAAAAAAATCGATTTTTTTTTTTTTTTTTTTGCAGAAATTGGTAGCTAATTATGTGTAGAATATGTTCCCAAAGTGATTTTGCTGAAAGTAATTTAAGGGAAGGTTTACTTGAGATTTGATAAAAAAAATTGATTTTTTTTTGCCGAAATTGATAGCAAATTATGTGTAGAATATGTTCCCAAAGTGATTTTACTGAAAATAATTTAAAAACAAGATTCTTGCACATTAACCGAATCCAGCTTTCTATAAAAAAAATTAAAAAAACGTAGTTCACGCAATAATGAGTATTAAATATAAAATTTTGAAAATACGTTTCTTTATATATATTTTATAATATCTCGGAACTACATTTTTGGAACTGGTGGACACGATAACTCAAAAACTGTTCGATGGATCCTTTTTTTAAATTTTTTATTTTAAAGATAATTCAATTCTTCGGCACCTCTACCTAAGTTCGATACACTTTCAGTATTTTTTTTATTTTTAAATTTACTTTAAAGAGCGAAAATAAGACAAAAATCGTAATCAAAAGTTCAAACATCCGCCATTTTTTTTCTTTCAGAAATTTATTGATATTATAGGTAGAGGTGCCGGTACTCTTCATATATTTTATAAATCTTTTTTGTTTTTGGATTTCGGTGGTTTATTACCGGCGCTAGGATGTCCACCAACAAGGCATTGGATTTTCGGATCGTCACACTGCACTATCTATAAAATGCACACTTTTTTATATTTTTCCTTGAAAAATTTTTTTTGTGTAGTTCAATACTTAATAAATATGTGCACAAAATTTGAAATTGATATTTACTTCCGTTCTTGAGAAAAAAATTCTAGAAAAATACATAATTTTTAAGGACTCTCGAGTAAACCTCCCCTTAAACTTTCAAGTAGTTTCAAAAATCCAGTTTTACCTTCACGATAGACTAACGAATTCCCGCCAAAACATAATCTAATAACGCTTTCTCTGCACTTAACGTCTTCTTACTCATTTTATATAATTATATATAATAATAAAAAAAAGGTTATTCAACCCTTAGATTGCAGTTAAGGTCATTGTGCTCAGGTTATAATTCGTCTAGTGAAAACACTTATCGTTATAGTTTAATAAACAAATTTATTCACTTCTAGTGATAGTCGTGATAGGTACGTTCACGTTATCCTGGTGTTGGTTGAATATACTCGCCTGGTATTTATTTATATTTGATATCGATTTACAACCACATACTATCTTACGTACATGTTGATTAAGAAAAAACAAAGGATTTTAAAATATTACTTACGACTAATTTAATTCATAGCATTTAACTAGAAATGAATCGCTAATATGTATGTATAAAGTCATAATGTTCTCGAATGAAAATTAGTTTTAATGTAAAGAATGTGTACATTTATGCAAATAACTTTCTTCACTACCATCGTCTCGTTATCGTCTTTACATGTCTACGTACAGGTGTCCGTAAATAATTCACGTTATGTAACGATTTTCTGTTGGAACTTGAATGGTATTATTTGGTATATAAATTTGATATATAATGGTATATAATGGTATTAATAACTGTGTTAATTTTATTTTTTACCCCTTGCACAACATTAGCACCACGTTGTTTTTGCATTTTATTAGCTCCTTTTGAGGGGTGACTCATAACACCCTGTAGACACTGAAACCGCAGAATTTTTTTCGGAATTAACAGTCGCGTCACCCCTCAAAAGGATGAGTTATTTTCCCTACACCCTGTATATATATATATATATATATATATATATATATATATATATATATATATATATATAGGGTGTAAGGGAAATAACTCTTATCCTTTTGAGGGGTGACGCGACTGTTAATTCCGAAAAAATTCCTGCGGTTTCAGTGTCTACAGGGTGCTATGAGTCACCCCTCAAAAGGACAATACTTATTTCTCTGACACCCTGTAGACTTTACTGTCTATAGAAAATTTTAAATTTAGTTAACTACTTGGGATTAATTAGTGTAACCGAAAATTATAAATAACATTCCTCTAACAAAAAAAGTAAAATTTACATAAAATATTTATACACGTATTTTATGTGTTATGTATGTTTGTTTACTCAAATATGTTTGTTATTATGTTTATTGCAATTTTTAAACGCTATGAGCGCTACGATCAATTCCACGACTTCCACTTATTGTTAGTACTATGCAGTACTATGCTTGGAGCGAATACGTACACAAATTTTTATTAAATTACATTTTTATTTTGACAGTTCTTTAATTCTTTAACTAGGGACATACAAAATGAAATATTTTAATATTTGTGTTTATCAGAATACAGTTTCCTATTCTTTTTATAATGTTTAATAATTGGAATACGTTATTGTATGTGAGGTTACGTATTTTTTCTTTTTAATTATCAAAGTAATATTGGCATATATTTTGTGTTGGCCGGCCATCATAAAATAATTGAGCTATAAAGAAAAAAGAAAAATGTATTTTCAAAAAAGTCAATTAGAATTAATAGATATATTAAAATTACTTTCCAAAAATCTATAAAATTTGTTTTTAATTTTTTTTTAGTACAAAATAACTTTAAGCGTTTTTTATGCTAATATATTTTTTTAGAAAAATATCTTCCATATTAATAAAATAAATTATTAAGATAAAAACAGAGAAAGTAGTATATTTAGACCAATAATATATATTAATTAATATTTTAATTAAGACAATAAACGTATGAGAGAATTTATTACTTTAAATAGGTTAAACATTTGATAATTTTTTTTTTTTAAACACGTACTATGTATAATATTTATTATAATTTTGCAGGCCCGGAATTCAGGGAAGCCCCGCGTCAAATATTTTGTAATTTTAAAATGTCTTAAAAATTTTATTTTAAAAATTATAATTGCTTCCTTTTTCTACAATATTAGGTACATTTAAAATACAATATACTTTGCCTCAAAACTCGATTCAACTTTCAGCCGCTCTGGACACATTTCAAACTTTTTTTTTTTATAATGTTAATACTCAATTAAATAAGTGATTTTTTCTCTTTTTGTTTTTCAAATAACACAAAGAAGTAGCTTAGAATGTTTCAACACGTACTGAAATATCGAAATCGAAATTTTAATCGAAAACAATACTTTCTTTAATATATCTTTTAAGGATATCTAATATTTTCCATAAATGGGTAAGAAAGTAAAAACCACCATTCCACGCAAATAATGTACTAAACCGTTAGTTTTGAATTTTTTCATCTAATTAATTTTTAGATAAAAAATTAAAATAGGTATGTTTTTGTTATAAAAAATGTGAAAAATATGTTAAAATGTTCCTTCAGAAGATGATATAAATTTGTTATCAGATGAAATAATTATAGTGTTATTTTTTTTATTAAGTATGTCAATTTTTAATTCTAATAATTTCTAATAAATAATTTATTGTTGTACAGTGAAAGTTTTACCAGTTTTTATTTTTATTTTTTTTATACAGGATGTATCCGAAAAGTGTAGATCATTAATAATTTTTTTTTCCAGACATAAATGTCCGATATTTATCATTGTGTCTGAAAATGATATAGTCATAATTTACTAATTTCCTTTATGCACTTTATGGTAAAGATAATTATTACATATTTCCGTAATTGCTTAATAAAATATTAAATGTTAAAATAAGTAGGTATTAATGTCGTTATTACACGTAGAAGTAAATTTTCATATTCTGTTTAAAAAAAAATAAACTATTTCTAATTATGAAGTAACCGTAACATTAAAAACTTTCATGTTAAAGCACTAGGGTTACGTCACATTTGCTTAAACCAGTGGTTCCTAAACTCTTTAGCGAATTTCCAGAATGGAAATTCAGCTATTACAGTAGGTCTCATGACGCGACTTGAGTCCGCCACTATGGCAGAAATTTGTTTTGAGGTCCCTAGAAACCGAAAATAATATTCACTAAAATTTATATATATATATATATATATATATATATATATATATATATATATATATATATATATATATATGTATGTATTTATGTATCAGCACGGTAACTTTCGAACGAAATGTCCTAGGTTTATGAAATTTGGTGAGAACGTTGGAAGTCCAAAAATCTTGAATGAGTTTTTCAGCCAGACACGTCGGATGCCGGGAACATTGTTTTTGTTCTTTCAAAAAATTAGTTTTTTGCCAAAATTTGCTATAATTTAAAAGTTTTTGCCACATTTTTTACACCATTGCAAAGACGGAAAAAAATCACATAAAAAAGGTTTTTGAACTATTATTCTAGGTTAGCTAGTTTTTGAGAAAAGAAGAAAAAAAAGTCAATTTATTATTTTATGGAGATATCTGTAAAAATGGAGCCAAGTACTTTTTGTGTCGATGCTTCAATATTTATTTAAAATACCCCTGTCGCAGCATCCTGCATAACATAGCGAATTTCCATTTACAAAAGTACGTTTTTCTCGGAAACTAGTTGATATAGAGTAATTGTAAATAAAAAAACCTTCCTTATGTGATTTTTCCGCCTCATTCCGCCAAATTTTTTTCACAAAAAAAATTTGCCGGAATGAAATGAATTTGCCGGAATGAGTGAAATTTGCCGAAATTCGCTATGTTATGCAGGATGCTGCGACAGGGGTATTTGTCTCGTAGGCCACTTGCCATGGTTTTCGGTTT
Organism: Brachynemurus nebulosus; assembly: GCA_035578155.1. Taxonomy (NCBI): domain Eukaryota; kingdom Metazoa; phylum Arthropoda; class Insecta; order Neuroptera; family Myrmeleontidae; genus Brachynemurus; species Brachynemurus nebulosus. The sequence continues at coordinate 8,700,086 of JAPWDM010000005.1, read as the reverse complement.
TAGATAAACTCCCTGTACAAATTCACAAATTAACAACTTCCGAAAATATATACCCTGGAAAAAATGCAGATGGCGAGCAAAAAAAAAAGTCACCAGCCATCAACTTCTCATTTTAGAACAAGCAAAGCAACCTACCTCGCTGTACGTCTACTGTGTTTGTTGTATTGACCCCCATTTACATCTCACGGACCCCCAATCTTTTCCTCCGTCAACGTGAATCCCTTGCAGCTCGTTATTGACCCCTGGAAGTCGATATAGATAACTTTAGGAACCACTGGTTGAAACAATTTCGGTTTAAAATAAAAATTTGTCCAGATTGGCAGATGATAACATAAACTTTTATACCGTAAAAGGGAATTAATCGGGAGTTAAAAGTGAATTGGAACAAATCGAGTAAAGTTATCTATTTTATTATTTTGATCATTATTTCAAGAACCAGAAAACATTACAATGGTAGTCATAGAGGCATAATTTTTTGAATATATTAGAGATTAAGTACTCGTAAAACAAATGCAAAAATTTGGGGGACAGGTCTACCCACACTGTCAACTTCCCATTGGTGTCCTTAAAGACTAGAGACTACTGTACATAAATAATTCTTTTTTTATTTCGAGCAACTTCTCCCCTGGGCCCCCGATAGAGGCTTTGCCCCTTGCACCATACCGGGGGCTTCGCTTTCTGTACCTAAGGGTGGGGGCTTCACCCTTATCTAACAAATGATAACATCATTTGTTCTGAAGATATGTGAGACAAAACATATTTCAAAAACAGTTTCTTATTTCGTTTATTTCCTTTTTTTTTTTAAATTTTATAATAATATACTGGCGTTTTTAACATCAAGGAAGGTTCTTAGGCCATTATATAATAATGTTATGGTAAAAAATCCATATAATCTATGTTATCTTAATAAAGTTAATTCTGTTTTTTTACCACAAAAAACAAACCGCTAATCTGAATTTTTTGAAAACTTTATCCGGTCTTCATTTTTTGATTACGCATCTAATGAAATTAGTCCGGAGTTGATATCATCATTTGTTCTCGAGATATGCGAGACGAAAAAAAATTCACGAACGAACGAACTAACGAACGCACGCACAGACATCACGCTAAAAACGATGGATTCGGATTCTAGTGACCTTGAAACGTGGAGATATGTCAAAATTAGCGATTCGTAAAATCGGACCCATTATAATAACTTCCTATGGGAAGTTAAAAATGCGATATGAAATTTAAATTTGTGTCGATTCAGGCCATTTTACGGTAATTAGTACCATTTTGCCCACTCATGTACCAGTACAAGCTGCTTACGTATTATACAGTGTAAATTAACATCATAATAACAAAAATTGATAGATATGAAGTTCAATATCACTTCCGTTTTTATATACATATTTGCTGAAAATATTTTTAACGCTAGAATCTGTATGGAATCAGTAAATAACGAGAAAAATCTGTGTGTGTTAATCTTAAAGAAAATTTATTTGGATGCATATAACAATTGCATACTTACTACATTTTATTGATAACTGAGTATCAGTTTTTAATTTTCGTCATTTATTAGTAATATGATGTGTTTAGAGAAAAAAATTAGTGTCAAGGTCCAGTAACTCAAGGCAAAATGGATGTACATAAAAATACATGTTGAATCTGTAAAAAATTTATATTGATTTCGATAATTAAATAATTACTACACAATTATTGTCGTTTTTTAATTATTAATATTTGCCCGGATATTACGGATTGGATTTTTAGGACAAATTCATGATGCAGTATTATGACTAATAATCGTATAATTACATCACTTGCTCTTATTGTATAATACTCATTAAGGATAAGTTGAATTTAATTAATCAGGATGATTCATTTAATTAAATATACGTATGTATTCTAACACCGTAGACAGATTCAAATTGTAGTTCGTTGACATTTTTATTAACGAATTTTACAGCCACTATCATGGTGCGACTTGAGCTCGAGACAGTGGCAGAAATTTGTAAAACTCGAAAATAATATTCATTAAAAGTTATAAGATTATAAGATAACTCTCGAACAAAATATCCTATTTTTACGAAATTTGGTGAAAATGTTGGAAGTCTCAAACCCTTGGATGAGATCCATCTGATAATTTCAAGTAAACCATTTGAATTTCATAAAGAACTTATATCTAATGCATAAAAATTTATTCGAAAATAATATTATCACAGTCAACTTAAATGATCAGGATCACTTTTCCCCATTTAAATATTAATAGAACAGTTATCCGAAATCAGTTATTTATTCGTTTCTACAGGAAACCCGTAATTCAGAGACGAAATTCAATTTGAAAATTCGGGTTTTATCATACCACCCACCATCATTGGAGTTTTACTTTATTAATAGACACTTAATGTCGCTAAGTGACGTTGGCTGTGCTCTCTTCACAAAATTTTCCCAAATAACAATGAAAATATGACACTTTTATACTTGTATGTGGACTGTGAAGATCTTATTGTATAGTTATTCAATTACTTACTTACTTTATTTATTTGCGAAAAGTCACCATAATGATTAATGAATTAATGACCATTTAAAGTAATATTATACTTGAGCAATTCCATGTATAAACCGATCACCCAAAAATGGCATGTTCTCCAAATTTAATTTCCCTGTGTATATAATAAGTTTAAGTGGTGTTGAGCTACGTACTCGAATATTATTGAATTATCTTCTACTTTGTCGTAGTTATAATTATCCAAAGTTGCGTTCAAGGTCACAAAATGGGGATTCCCCAAAATATTTTATTAATTTTTTCAGAGTCTAAGAATAATTAAAAAATGATTACATGTGGCATTGAATGTACTTTACATACGCTTTCAATCAGACCGATTTCCATTCCAATACATACACATATATTGAAGTAATTGCAAGTTTTATTTTTTTCTTTAATCGTTTATACTGAAAATACCTTATCTTCGATTTTTGATTTTCTTTTTTTAAATTAAAGTACTCAGTCCCCTCTATAACGTGGTACTCGATTTTATTTGTTTTTTTGAGTTTTACGGATTTTACGGAGCTTAGTTCGAAAAATACGTGAATTTTTTAACTAATTATTAAAATAAAGTAATAATTATAATATTACCCCACCTTTAATTTTCGATTTTCTTTCTTCAAATTAAAATATTCAGTCCTCTCTTTAACGTGGTATTCGATTTTCTTTGTTTTTTGGGGTTTTACGGATTTTACGGGGCTCAGTTTTAAAAAAATACGTGAATTTTTTAACTAATTATTAAAATAAAGTAATAATTATAATATTACCCCATCTTTGATTTTCGATTTTCTTCTTTCAAATTAAAGTACTCAGTCCTTTCTATAACGTGGTACTCGATTTTCTTTGTTTTTTTGAGTTTTACGGATTTTACGGGGTTTAGTTTGAAAAATACGTGAATTTTTTAACTAACTGATAAAATCAAGTATTAATTGTAACATTACCCCACGTTTGATTTTGGATTTCCCTTCTACAAATTAAAGTACTCAGTTCTCTCTTTAACGTGGTATTCGATTTTCTTTGTTTTTTTTTTTTTGGGTTTTACGGATTTTACTGGGCTCAGTTTTAAAAAGTACCAGAATTTTTTAATTAATTGATAAAATAAAGTATTAATTTGAATATTACCCCACCTTTGATTTTCGATTTTCTTTTTCAAATTAAAGTACTCAGTCCTTTCTATAACGTGGTACTCGATTTTCTTTGCTTTTTTGAGTTTTACGGATTTTACGGGGCTTAGTTTGAAAAATACGTGAATTTTTTAAGTAAGTGATAAAATCAAGTATTAATTGTAACATTACCCCATCTTTGATTTTAGATTTTCTTTCATCAAATTAAAATACTCAGTCGCCTCTTTAACGTGATAATCTATTTTCTTTGTTTTTTTGAGTTTCGCGGATTTTACGGATCTCAGTTTTAAAAAAATACGTGTTTTTTTAAACTATTTGTTAAAATAAAGTAATAATTATAACATTACCCCAACTTTGATTTTCGAATTTAGTTCTTCAAATTAAAGTACTCATTCCCCTCTTTAACGTAGTACTCGACTTTATTTGTTTGTTTCTTTTTTTGAGTTTTACGGATTTTACGAGGCTCAGTTTTAAAAAAAATTTTTAAAATAAAGTATTAATTTTAATATTGTTTTATCTTCGATTTTCCTTATTTATCTTTTAAATTGAAGTTTAGAGTCCCCTTTATAACATGTTACTCGATTTTCTTAGTTTTTCTGAGTTTATCAAAGTTAAGGTAATATTGAAATTAATACCTTATTTTATCAATTAGTAAAAAAATGAACGTGTTTCTTTAAAATTTAGTATCGTAAAATTCGTAAAACTCAAAAAAAAAACTAAGGAAATTGAATAACACGTTTTAAAGGGGACTCTAAACTCCAATTTAAAATATAATTAAAGAAAATCAAAGATGAAACAATGTTAAAATTAATAGTTTATTTTAAAAGTTATTTACAAGATTCACGTATTTTTTTAAACTGAACCCCGTAAAATCCGTAAAACTAAAAAAAAAAAAAACAAATCGAGTACCACATTAAAGAAAAGACTGAGTACTTTAGTTTGAAAAAAGAAAATCCAAAATCAAAGGTGGGGTAATGTTAAAATTAATACTTGATTTTATCAGTTAGTTAAAAAATTCACGTATTTTTCAAACTAAGCCCCGTAAAATCCGTAAAACTCAAAAAAACAAAGAAAATCGAGTACCACGTTATAGAAAGGACTGAGTACTTTAATTTGAAAAAAGAAAATCGAAAATCAAAGGTGGGGTAATATTCAAATTAATACTTTATTTTATCAATTAATTAAAAAATTCTAGTATTTTTTAAAACTGAGCCCTGTAAAATCCATAATACCCAAAAAAAAACAAAGAAAATCGAATACCACGTTAAAGAGAGGACTGAGTACTTCAATTTGAAGAAAGAAAATCCAAAATCAAAGGTGGGGTAATGTTACAATTAATACTTGATTTTATCAGTTAGTTAAAAAATTCACGTATTTTTCAAACTAAGCCCCGTAAAATCCGTAAAACTCAAAAAAACAAAGAAAATCGAGTACCACGTTATAGAAAGGACTGAGTACTTTAATTTGAAAGAAGAAAATCGAAAATCAAAGGTGGGGTAATATTCAAATTAATACTTTATTTTATCAATTAATTAAAAAATTCTGGTATTTTTTTAAAACTGAGCCCCGTAAAATCCGTAAAACCCAAAAAAAACAAAGAAAATCGAATATCACGTTAAAGAGAGGACTGAGTATTTTAATTTGAAGAAAGAAAATCGAAAATTAAAGGTGGGGTAATATTATAATTATTACTTTATTTTAATAATTAGTTAAAAAATTCACGTATTTTTCAAACTAAGCCCCGTAAAATCCGTAAAACTCAAAAAAACAAAGAAAATCGAGTACCACGTTATAGAGGGGACTGAGTACTTTAATTTAAAAAAAGAAAATCAAAAATCGAAGATAAGGTATTTTCAGTATAAGCGATTAAAGAAAAAAATAAAACTTGCAATTACTTCAATATATGTGCATGTATTGGAATGGAAATCGGTCTGATTGAAAGTGTATGTAAAGTACATTCAATGCCACATGTAATCATTTTTTAATTATTCTTAGACTCTGAAAAAATTAATAAAATATTTTAGGGAATCCCCATTTTGTGACCTTGAACGCAACTTTGGATAATTATAACTCCGACAAAGTAGAAGATAATTCAATAATATTCGAGTACATAGCTCAACACCACTTAAACTTATTATATACACAGGGAAATTAAATTTGGAGAACATGCCATTTTTGGGTGATCGGTTTATACATGGAATTGCTCACTTGACTTTATAATTAAACATAAAAAAAGTTCATCAATTATCATCATCAACAGTTTTCTGCTATTATGTTCACAGACTTTCATAAACATATCTACAATATTGTTTTTTATTATTTTTTATTTTTTTAAATCATTTTAACTGTCGAGACTTATTATTTTACTGCTATTTATTGATTGTTTAAATGATTGATCACTGATCAGTTGATCACAATTATCATCAGTTCAATTATAGTTATTGTTAATAATATGTAAAGAGTAAAAATCATGTTTACATATATTTTAAATGCTGATTGTGTAATTTTACATTGATTTTTTTTATTTAAATAATAAAATTATTAACTCATAGAGTCATAGTTTGTAATTAAATGCTTTGTCAATATAAGATCGTTTGCTTCGTTACTTTTCGAGCCGATTTTGACACCATCTTCAGGTAAAATGCAATTAAGCCTCGATCACTAGCGTTGGGTAAAAAATACCCAGAATCCATTTCAAACACTGATAACTCCAATGCATTTATATATTTTCCATCGATTATTTCAGTAGCTGAACTTCATAATGTACTAAATATTTTTCATGTTCATAATTTGATTATCGTCAGGAAATAATAAAAATATTAAATCTACGAACATGGGTACTTTTAACCCAACGCTAGTATCTGTGTTATTAATATACCTACGCACTTTTAAGGTAATACGAACACTAGCGTTGGGTAAAAAATATCCAGTCTTATGATAAAAGAATATCCAAAATAATAAAATATTCTGAAAACGATTGTAAAAATATATATACTTCATTTTGAAATCCATTGGCAACTTACTTATTAAAAAAGATTTATCGATGGAATTAATTTTACCGTATGTTCAGTTTTACAGGAGTCGTGGTCAAAATTTGTATCAAATGAAGGGAATATTGCTGCTACAGCTCCAAAAAACTAAAATTGGGACAAACAGTGCGGTGTCAGTTATGTGGTGTTAAAATAAGACAGAAAGACAAAAAGTGCATGTGTAAAATGCAAAAAATTTATTTGCAGAGAATACACAGCAACAATTTGTGTTCGGTGTGCAGATTCAGAAGTAGAATCGGACTAAATACATTCTTAGTTACTTCAACAAATACCGTAAGCGTGTTTAGTAATCAAATATATTTAGTAAAGATCGTATATATTTACTAAATCTTACGGTATAAATTTTTTATAGACTTTAGTGTGACCAATTTTTTTTTAATATTTGATTTTTTTCTGTTATTTCGATTTTGTAACTAATCTTAATACATTTATTTGGCTATTGACATATATTTATTTTTAATAATTTTTCTGAATACAGCACTTTCTACAAGATAATATCAGTGGGTAATTTTTACTCAACACTGGTGATGGTGTTACATAAATAAACGATAGTAATGAAGGATTAAGGGTTTAATGGAGTGGAAATATACATTGGAACCAGTAAATTCGAGCATTAAAACAAGTTCAGTTTTACTCGTAATTTAACTTGACAATGAGTTTCCGGCACTACTACCGTTATTTCCCACATGCGTATTATGGTGGCAGCGCCATAAAATCAACTTTTATTTTAAAAAATCTAAATTTGTACTTAAATATATTTGATCTTAATTATTAATTATGGTTTTGGATAACCTTAAGTGTCTAAAATAGCATTATATTAACTTTACCTTCAGAAAAGTTCTCACGGCCTATACCTCTAATAGGGTTGCCACCTTTTTTTAAGACAAAAAAAGTATTTTTCGTTTTTTTAGCAAAAATAAAAAGTACAGTTAGGGTAAAAGACCCCATTGTCGATCGGGGTTATAAGTCCGAACAGTTTTGACATTTATATCTTAATGAAGTTATTTCTGAAAGAAACCTTTGATAAAAAAAATTATTATTAATAGAATGATTATTTTTCAATTTAAATTCACCTCACATTTAATGTCTCCTCACTTAATTTAAGAAATACATATATATATATAGAACAATTTTTGTTGAATTCGTGAATTTTTAATATGATGGATGATCATTATTCAAAACACATGAGTTATAAATTGTAACATTTTTCACCGAATTTTTAAAGTTATTAGCATAATAAAAGTATACAAATAATTGTTATTAGTCCACTTAAGAGATTAGGATAGCTAAATTAAATTTTATATGCGTTAAATATTATTTGTATGACTGATTCTTCTTGGGATCTGAGTTTTAGAGTTGGGTATCGCATTTTGAGAATTATATATTGCATATCTATTTTATAAACATTTTTAATTAATTTTTGGGTTTAAAACACTTAACTAACCGTTTTTATAATTTTACTTTAATATTTTATTTATTTCAGAACGTAAAATCAATTGAAAAATAATTAATATTGAATTAAAACTTCCAAATTGTTATTTATATATTATCAAATAAAAACGTCAAACATAATATGTATGATATGTATTATATCTGAAACGACATATAGAGATACACTAGAAACTTAATTTAACTGTTTAAAAATTCACAATGGTTAACGGCTAAGTCAGAACTTACACAATGTTTTTTTAAAACATCAGCAGAGAGCGAAACGAAATTGTGATTTTAGTGGTTTATTTTATCGAATATTTAAACCATTCTTGGCTTTTGCTTTGACGTTCTATGTTTCACTAGATGTCACTCTATGATAATACTCTATGACATAGAGCCTCACCTAGTAGTGGATAGAGTGTCAAAGTGGCTGGAAGAGAATGGTTCAAATATTCGATAGTAGAAGGTTTGTACTACTGTACGTCATGTACATTAATGCGCGATTTTTCATAGGGGTCAGTGTATTGATCTTTCAAAGGAGGTTAATATATTCTGTCCGTTTTTTCATAGACGTCAACAAATTATAAAACAAAAACATTAATAAATCAAAATTTTTGGGTTATATTTTCTTAAAAACATATCCATTGGATTAAAAAAACTTGGTTTCATACTTATTAAGAAAAAAAAATGGGTGTTTTGTTTATTTTTTAATTTTTTTAAGCTAATTTAATGATACAGCTAAAAATAGTGATCGGTCATCGGGTCTCTTACCCTAGTAAAAAAAAAGTACGCATTAAATTTTTATATTATTTATGGAAAAATTTGGAATTTAACGTTTTTTGCTCGTCACTTTATGTAAATTTGGAATTCAACGTCTTTTTTTTTGCTCGTCACTTTATGTTTACTAAATTTTTCCCCATAAAAGAAAAAGTATTTTAGCGTACTTTCATTCCGTTCTAAAGTACAAAGTACGTTTGTCTAAAAAACAGTACAATACTTTTTAAAAAAGTACGGGTGGCAACCCTAACCTCTAAGTGCTTTTTTGATATTTAAAAAAAAATATCTCATTTTTTTTATTTTTATTTTTTCAGAATAAACCACAACTAGTGGAACCGATCGATTTTGAAAGTTTTATATTAAAAAATAAAACTGTACTCCAAAATGACACACACAGGGAATTGCTTTTGTACCCGTCAGATGACGTTTCGGTAAGTCTAAAATTTTCATTTTTTTTTTTTTAGATTATTAACGTGTTTAATTAAATTTAAATAGTATTAAAGATTATTAAATATTATTGCTTTTAAAATATTATATATTTATTAATAAGAGTTAATTTATGTTAATTCTTAGGCAAATTATAATTAAGCACTTACAAAATCAATAAAATGATAAAAATTTAAAATTTCTCTTGTGTACACGTTACGGAAAAATTTTTTTGAAATTTTTGTGATGGTATATTAATATTAAATTTTTAATTAAGTCACGTATTTTTAAGAAGCAAACAATTTTTGAAATGTGATCTTTCAAAATCATAAATTATTGTATAATTTATGATTCACTTGAATGAAATTTATTTTAAAAGAAATTAGAAAGGTATTGCCGTATTGGATTCTTATGTATGTAATTATAATTATAATAAATAATTTACTGTAAATGGAGCTATAGTTTGAGGGTGACTGGAAGGTCAGTCGGGTCACTCATAAAAATATTTTAAAGAAATTTGCGGTTTGTAATATAATATCCATCTGTTAATTTTAAACTCAGTGTCAAGATCCGTTTCCCCGTGTCCATAAGTCTACATAATTATAAACCAAAGATTGTATCCCTTCTAAAATACATATATTTGTTGAAACTATTCGCGCGCCAACTATTGTAAAATGGTTGTACTAATTCAGAAACCTTTGCGGGCGTGCGCACAATAACTCACCAAAGTTTCATTACAATCAGATGAGACAAACCAATAGATTTTTGAGTTTTGTTAATCTTAAGAATAAATTTTTGGAAAGAGTTTGAAGAATTAAAAAACACACAGACACAGACTCAGTGAAGATATATATGTCTAATTAATATTTATTTTAATTAATATACACAATTTAAGTTTAAAATAAAATCGAGAGTATAATGCGTGGATTTGGCATCATCATTCATTTTATATCCGGTTTGTAGTTTTTTTTTTTTTTTATTTTCATTCACATGTAAATATTTATTCAAATGGCTTATTTTATTGCTGCTCTTTATTCGTTCGTGCTACATGTCATTTATATTTATAGCAAAATACTCTAATAGTCCAGGAGGAATCAGCGCATGAGTACCGAAAACTATTCCACCTCAATTTTTTTTTATGCGATCCTCTTCAAATTGCCCTACTGATGATATAAATGCATGTTGCCATGGGGCAACCCTGTGCCATATTGTTTAAATCGAAATTGTTTAAACAATTGCAAGGAATTGTTATTTTTCAACCGGACAAATTTTTTTTTATATTCTTTATTGAAATACAAATAAAAAAGGTCCAATGACTTTTCACGATAAAGTTAATATTTTTAGAGATATAAATTTTTAAAGGTTCGAAAAATCTCAAATTTGGGTACTTTTGACCCATGAAAAATATATTAAAAAAAAATAAAATAAAATAAAATATAAATAATATTTTTTTTCTAATTCTTCATACAATAGTTAACAATTTCTTAATAGAGATTTAAAAAAATTTCATTGTTTATACCTGTTTTTTATGTCATGGAAGGATGACATATTAATATCGTTGTGTGATCATAGTGGGGGAAACATTATTATAGAGTTGTATATCCATATTGAATAATTATAGAGTTGTACATCCATATTGAATAAACGCAAGAGGGCTGTAGAGTTAACAACTATAGAGTTAACAAAAAATCATAAATTAACACTTTCACTGAGGTGACATTACTTAGTGCGTGTCAAAAACACGCACTTAACGAATTTTTAATTGTTAATTTCGCGCGCTTACAAGTATGCGTCGCTTACCTCTAAGTATTTTTTCAACCACACAAATTTTTTTTATATTCTCTATTGAAATACAAATAAAAAAGGTTCTATGACTTTTCACGATAAAGTTAATATTTTTAGAGATATTACTTTTTAAAGGTTCGAGAATTGTTTAAACAATTCCTTGCAATTGTTTAAACAATTTCGGTTTAAACAATATGGCACGAGGTTGCCCCATGGCAACATCCATTTATATCATCAGTAGGGCAATTTGAAGAGAATCGCATAAAAAAATTAAGGTGGAATAATTTTCGGTACTTATGCGCCGATTCCTCCTGGACTATAAAAGTATTTATTGCGAAAAAAAAATTATAATCACGTTATAACGTAAAAAATTAAGTAACGTAACAATTGGTATATTAAAACTTACACAACTAGCTTAAAACATGACTTTTTTTCCTCGTGAATCATCTGATAATTTATTAGCTTATTACCACTTCCGCTTTTGTTTTTGTATATATAGTTTTTATGTGATGAATATCATGATTTAAAAGAAATATTTTATTAAAAATTAATAATTTCATTTTTTGACCCTTTTATTCACTATAGGTATGCAATTTATAAACACGTATATAAATTTTATTCGTATCGAAATAAAACACATATGTATTGTGTCTTCTAGACACAACTAAATTAGACGCTATGCGCAGATAGCCTTTCGTTTAGTAACCAACTTCATCCTGTTAATTTTGATGTTACAGTGTTACTTTTTCATAACACTTAACTGTACACGATTAAGTAATATTGTCAGTATTATTGATCGTATATTAATGAACAGGGCCGGATCTAAGGGGGCAACGGGTTTTGGCGCCCCTAAAAACTTGCCCCCTGCAGGTTTTTAAGGGCGCCAAAATGTTGAATTTGAGTTTTTTGTTTTGCTCGTCATTTTCTTTTGCAGGGAAAAAATTAAAATATTGGTGCCCCAAATTGTTGAATTTGGCGTTTTGCTCGGGTGGGCGCCAGCAGCAAAGTTTGCCCCCTCCTCATAATAATTCTAGGTCCCGCCCTGTTGGTAAAAATAATTCATTATTTTTGTCAGTAAATACAGCATATCCTTTTTCTATGCGGTGTGGTGGATCGGGACCGCATAAAAAAGTTTCATAAAAATACATAATTTAAAACACCCAAAACCTCACGATTTTCTTAGAAGTTGCTTTTTTTATAGGTCCGAAGACATTCGTCAATCTTTGGACCTATTATAATTTCGTTTAAATTCTTGCTATTCTTGAAATATCAGTAGCGCGTACAGCAAAAATCCACTTTTCGCATACTCCAAGAAGTGCCACATCGACATTAAGTGAGGGGAGAGTCCATACCTCGTTTACTCACGTACACTGCTTCTTAAGTATGTGTGTGTGTCCACACAACGTATTCGCCTTAGACATAGACGGTCACGTATCGTCATATTGTATGCTTATCTTAAAGTATTATTAATTTACCTATGCATGTTATATTACAGGTTTTGAATCGATTATTGCAATTGTTATACATTGTTGATTTTAATGCAATATTATTTTTCGTTATTATTAAAAAACATAATATTTGTTATTATTTTTTATTTAAATTGAGTTTAATTATATTTATTTAATAGAGTTCAACGTATTATTATTATCATTATCATTATTTTAATAAAAAAGTGTTTAAAAAATTTATTTTACAATTTTTGTTGAATTAGAAAATATAGTTTCTATCTCTTGCCATAATATTTTCTTTAAAAAATATAACAAAAAACAATTTAAAAAGTGAAAATAGTGACAATTTTTACATTATTTTTTCAAATTTTTTAATGCAAACATGGCTGACTATGCTTCAATTTTAATTTTAAAGTTTGGGGTATCCTAGAAAAAGAAATATATATTGGCATTTTACATGCTATTTATAATATTTGTCTCTTTTTAACGTGTACGTATTATCTTTCGTACGTAATATAAATTACTGGTCCTTTCATTTCTAATGTCTATGGTCAAACATATTCATCTGTTTCTTTAATAAAACGTAATAATGTACTTAAATGCTTTATATACTTTATCCCGAAAATTGAGAAACAGTAATCACTGAGGACCTATATTTAATGCATGTCAAACACGCACTTGACGACTTTTTTTTAAAAATAAAATAAAGTTTAAATTTACACATGAGAACATTTTATTTCATTTTTATAATATTATAAAAATTGCGATAAATATATCTGTGAAAAAACCTTAATGATGCAATAACTTATATTCTTATGCAGTGAACTGATTAAATGCTTAAAAACAATCAATAAGTAATTTTATCGCAAATTAATGTTTAAATTTGTTACTTTCTCTTGCTTTTTATTCACACTATATACACTTTAATTGGCATTTCTTTTTTTAAAAAACCGCATACAAAAGGATTGTACTGTACTGACAGTAATCATAGGAAAAAAAAACTAAAGTTCTCACGTGGAAAATTCGGAGAGGCCTCTCTCTTTGTCAAATTAACATTACAGCGGAGACACACATCACACACTGTGATGTGTAGAGTTTATGATTTCTTAGAAAAGAAGAATTTCCAAGTGGAACTAATTATTCAAGGTTGAAACAGCTCAGTGGTAACAAATATTTTAGTTTAATAGATAATTAATCAGTCGAGTACATAAACGTACACAGACATAGGTATATGTTTTGTATTTCAGCCGCTTCAATTATTTCCGTCTATTTATCGAAATTTCATTTCTCTTTCATCTTTTCTATATTATTGAATAAGTACACCCAACCCTCTTATAATACAAATAATATCACACATTACACGTACATATTTATAATTTTAATATAAACTTCAGTAAACCATATCAATTTTTTAATTGCACTGTTTCGGTTAAAATAAACAGGGGATTCCCCCATTTGTTTTATGATATGTATAATAACGGTAAAACCACACAATTTCCTTTTTAGATATATTTTCAGGACCGTTTTAAAATCGTCATAGGCCCTAAACACTTTTGCATAAAAACCTTTTATTAGGTTACAATTTTATTTAAAATTTCAGTTTGACACTTGTGTAGGCCCTTGTAGTTTCGTAGACTCTCAGACAGTGTGCCTATTGAATAAGACAACCCTGATTTGAGGTCTAGTAATAGGTATGTATGAAATGTATGAAATATGTATGAAATATCGTTTTCCGACCACTTCGTGTACCATAAATTTGAGACAATTATGGACACCTTTCGGATGCCCCCGAAAATGTTTAAAAGCACATCATTAATATTAATTAGAGTTCTTATAGCTTGGAATCATTTCCTTCATAGTTTGTAATATTGGGTAACTTCAAAAATGTAAACTTTACCGCATTAATGCAGCATCATGACTTTTCTGATGTGTCTAATACTACATGATGCGCTGCTGATGCTCTCTTGAAACTTGATGCACATTAGATGTTTTTGAACGGGATATTGGCATCTAGCCTCTGATTTGACTATAGATAAGACAGATAATGTAACATGATAGATTATAGATAATATAGCAATACAGTCCTTGTATAGGTATATTATCTTTGAATTTCAATTTGAACTTACTTGAAATTGAAAATATTGCAATTATTTGAATAAAAAATATTACATACCTATTTTGAGTGCAAGATGTATTCAAATAGTTTAAACAATTTTAATCAAAGGTAAATACGTGTACATTCATCTTTTTCAACAATTTGTTTTTCGGAATTATTCCTGTTGGTGTTAATACCTACATAATATGACAAGTAGTTATAATTCTACATTATACACATGGCATGCATCTTGAACACGCTCCGGCATCGCCAAATTTCTTGATGCATTGTTTTGACGCATCAAATGCAAAAATGAACTTTTGATTTTTCGTTGTGATGCGTCTGATGCGTTTTTGAACTTTTAACTCTGCCTCATGCAAGCAGTGATGCATTTTTGAAGTTAGCCATTATTAGGTCGTATAATATTAAATGTTGTCTTCTGACCATTTAGTCGACCATATATGGGAGATAATAAATTATGAACACGTTTGGGACGCTCCCGGAAAAGCGCATTTAGAAGCACATCTTTAATAGTGCCTACCTAATACTAGTTGTGCTTAGAAGAGGTGTAATTATAATTTTTGCACCCTGAAGCGATTTATGTCTTTGATCAGTTAATTTTTTGTCCTTGTCAGACTAGTAAAATTCAACTCACAAATCTCTGGAAAGCAAAATATATCAAAATAAATTTTGAAATTAAAACAATTGAAATCACGTTTAATTTGTATTTGTATTATTTCAGAGCCGAACAGAAGTTGGCTTCTGTTCACAATTTTTTTTCAAAAACTAACCACATGTTCAATACCGTTCAAAATTTTATGGTCAATGCTCAGACTAAAAAATTAATTTTTTTTTAATTTAAACAAAAAAAAATTCAATCTAAAATCCTTGTATTTTTTTTTTAAATTCCATTGGTAACCAATATGTTTTTTTTTACAATATTAAACAAGTTGAAAACCACTGTATGAAACGATGATGTCATTCTGGTGTATGGTGTTTGAAACTGATGACATTTTATACACAAAGGTGTTTCACATTTCACGTATCTAATTTATTGATGGATCATTTAACAAAAAAAAAAAAAAAAATTAAAAACAGTATTCATTGTTCTGCACAGAATACTAATTTTAATAAAACACATTTTTATACTTTAATTTATTCTTCTATCATTACATCTCCACTGAATTGTTTTAGAAAATAATTAACATACGGTAATTAATTATGAAAAAAATTGTGAGTTTGAAATTCCATTTTGTAATTTTTGCAAAAATAATTAAATAATTAAAAATAATGTTGGTAATGATATTAAAAACTTGTTCAGTTTACAATTATCTATTCAGTTAAAAAAAAAATTAATATAAACATAGTTACTGAGTAATAATTTTTTTTTTATTTCTACCTTAAAAATACTGAAAACTTGACACTCCTATAATTTAAAGACTACTAGTTACGTATACTAATATTAAGATCATTTAAAAATAAATTGTGGCATTTTAAGAAAAGTACAAAGTATGAAAATTGATTGGCATTTCAAATTAATTCTTTTTTTGCTTTTAATATTTTTAATCTATTTTTAAAAGACAAGTAGGCACTTAAAAACATTTTTTATTTTTCGCAGCCATTTCTATTTAACTCAAAGTATTTTTTTTGAGAGTGAAGTTATTCCTAATATCAAAAATATCGTTCTTTTTTCATAAAATTATAAGCGTACTTAGTATGTTATTAACTAAAATTAGTCACATTTCCAAACTAATTTTCTATATTTCAGTAAAAAAAAAAAAAAATTAATAAAATTTTTTTGTTAAACTAATCAAAGAAATATAGTACTTAGTAAGTCTACTTTTGATTATTATTTATTGTATCAATTTTGTTGTTGGGCTTGTTCCTGATTACGCCCCTCTCCAACAAAAAAAAAATGTAAAAAAAAAAAAAAAAAAAACAAATAAATTGACAATTTTTAAGATTTTTTGTATTCACGAATAGAATAAAATAGACGAATGACTTAGTAAAATTTATGAACTGAGGAATCCTAAAATTTTTTTGTGAAAAGCACGGCTAATGTGTGTATATCAATTTTTAATAGATTATTTATTTAAAATTTATGTAGCATTCAATTACACTTGAATATCTTATTATGTAAAATATGTAAATATTATTATTATTTTTTTGTATACTTTTTAAATTACCTCTAATATAATAAAATCATAAAAGGTAAGAATCACCTATTGTTATTTCTAAATGTAAATAAATTAAAGATCAAATTAAGTTTTATTAAGATTTTTTGCATTATTTTTATTTTTTTATTTCCTTATTTAGGTACTGGAAATAAAAATAGTACATCTGCTGTATAAACAAATATTTATTCTATGTAATTATAGTTCTAACCTGGAATTACAATAACTAGTGAGATATGGGCTCAAACGGCTCAGACTAAAAAAGATCCAAATTCAATAATCCAAATTCAATATTTAGAATTTTGATATAATACAGTAGTGTTTCGATACTGAATTTCACACGTTAATCTTATAAATAATCCATCATCATACAAATAGTGTTAATGACCTATCAGCGTGACAATTACCGAACTATTAATGTAGATCTTATTCAAATTTCGGTAAAACTTATAATTAAAAACGGATCTTTCATATTACTTTCAGATTTCACATTTTAATTCCTTTAATAATTAGATAAAAACTCGTGTCAGTCAATTAGCGAATAACTTTCTTGGTAATTTTCCAAAACCTCAGGGCATAATGATTATACTGACAGTGAAATTATCAATAGTTTCCAAAATGTCTATCAAAATAGATCGATGGAACGATATAAAAGTTTTTAAAATTTTAAATATTATCGTTTTTTATGCTTGAAATAGGAAATGTACCAAAAAAAGTAACAAAACCTCTTTCATGAATTTGGATTTGATAATTTCGATCCGTATTCTATAATAAAATGCATTAATATTAATTTTTCTTATCTATGTAATTTGAATTTTTGCAGTTTTATCGATAAATGTGGAAAATTATTTTCTAAATGATTCATTTATAAAATAAATAATTACAATAATGAATTATTCTTATAATATGCATTTATGATAAAAACACTTCTTTATAAGCAAACAAATTTTCTTTTTTTATTACGGAAATTGTAAACAAGGTTAAGATCAGTGTGAAGCAAGTTCGTAATTTTTTTTAGTATTTAATGAAGGTTAACTATTAAAAAATTATATTGATGATAAAATGCTAAGTACCGATAAGTAATATTTTGTTTAAGCGGTTTTTTCAATGACATTTTAGTCAAGTTTTTATGGGACTTTTCAACTACTCAAGGCCATCTAAGACAAATTATTTCACATTAAAAAAAAGCACTTACATAATTATTTAGAAGATTAATCATGAAATGAAATTGGGAAAAATTTCGACTATTTATACAATTATGATAAGACAAGATTGGTAATTATATTGAATAAACCCCCTCATTTAATTAAAAAAGACACTTTTGTTACAATAAATGTGTAAATATTCACAGAAGTAGAAAATATTCCTATCTAACAATTTAACTTTTACCAATTTATGTGACAACGGTGACAAGAATTTATAGATAAATATTAGAAAAATTGTAGTATTTAAATCGATTTATCAAACTTCATTCTTATTTTATTTCATTTTAGTGACAGATTTTTATTACTATCATATTTCTCTTATTATAAGATCCACTGTATTCAACCATAAATCTACAGTTTCCTCCTTTATAAGATCATCAACATTTTAGTCAAGTTTCAAACCTAGAATGGGTAGAGGAAAATCTATTGCATCATCAGAGTTGTACTCGAAAATTAGAAAATGCAGTAAACACCTAAAAACATGTAAATTATATTTAGATTTCGAAATGTATATCTACGTATACATAACTTTCTGTTTTATTTAACAAAAAAAGGAAAAAGAAACATATTTGTTGTACGTATATTTTATAAATTTTGAATGCTATAACCACTTTAGCGCCCACTAGTGATTATATTCTATACCTAGACCTACACACAACATGTGTTTTGATTTTTAAACCGCTCTCATATTATACATACATACGATGTGTAAAATAGTATAAATATCAATAACAACCGAACACTGACGAGGTAAGCTCGTAACGAGACGCCGATTTCCCCCGTACATATCAGGGTTAGACAGTCTAAAATATTTATTTTTAAATAAAATTTATGTTTGTAGATGCTAACAGGGCCGCGCCAAGCGGGGGTGTTAGGGGTGCCTAGTACCCCGGCGGCAGGCTTTGGGGGCGGCAAATAAAATATAAAATTATTACTATTTTTATGTGGTAATTTTGATGACACTAAATGTTACCCGCATTTTGCTTAAATACTTGTCTGTTATGATTGTTGTGACCCGTCGGTAATCCGATTATTCCGATTGTCGACCAGCGACAACAATCATTTGCGCGGTAATCGGCGAGATCAAACGGGATCGGGATCGAACATGTTCTTGCACGCTTTAATTTTATAAAAAACCGTCGTTGAATTCTACACATAAAACATTTATCAATCTTTAAAATTGTTTAGTTTTCGTTGCGTTACGTTGTATATAGTACGTGACGATTAGTAAACAAAACAAACTAAAAATTGATGACTGAGGATCTCCCAGTAAAATATTATTCTTTTAAATATGTAAGACTTAGTAAACACTGTATTGAACAGTCGAAATATAATAAAAGAGTTTGAGATTCTTCTTCTTTTTCCTATTTGGTTGATATCTTAAACCTAATTTATTATTTCTGTTTTTTGTTATTATAAATTTTGTTTTCAATATTTGCTTATCCACATCTGCAAGCAATTTAGTTTAAAATATACATGTTCTTTCGATATTGCTTATTCCACTTAGGATAAGATAAGATTTATGGATGTTCTTTAAATTGGAGCACTCCATACTCTTTTCTTGGAAAAGTTACATTATTTCGTTTCTCAGAAATTTAAGTAAAAAACATCCCCTTTTGGCCTCTGCGGAACGAATTGATATAAATGCGTTAGATTTATGTGATGAAATAGAAACTCTTTTAACATATATTAATCCCGACATGAATGCATTAACAGTTTTAGATTATATATTTTCTAATGATCTTACTACAATGTTTCCGAATATGACAATTGCATTAAGAATAAGAATATTTTTGACAATACCTGTGACAGTGGCATCTGGTGAGAGAAGTTTTTCGAAACTTAAGTTAATAAAAAATTATTTAAGATCTAGTATGTCACAGGAAAGAATATCATATTTAAGTTTAATTAGCATAGAAAACAAAATTGCTGCAGATATTGACATGTCAGATTTAATAAATGAATTTGCAATAAAAAAGGCAAGGAAAGTGAATTTTATATAAAATTTTAAAATTGTTACTATTCGTTTTTGTTTTGTGTAAAATTATTTATTTTTATTTACTTGTTCTTGAAATTTATGCGAACTAAATTGTTAAAAAAAGTTTAAGTGTTTTATTCCATTTATAATCCTAAATATTTTATAATATTTCATGCATTTCATTAAAGTAAGTATATATAGTAAGTAAACTGGTAGCTGGGAGGCATATATTTTATTATCAAAAATGTATTACAAATAAGTTTGGCGTTTTAGGGGCGGCAATTTTTGTCTTGCACCCCAGCGCAAATGTCCCTTGGCGCGGCCCTGGATGCTAAGATTTTATTTGTTTTTAATGTAAGCAGTAGTTAATTTATATTTTTAGGACTAATGAATTCTGAATTACTGTAAATACATATTTGCTTAGCTACATATATGAATACTGTAGATAAATATATGTATTATGTACTTGTATGTACATCCCTACTTGCAAACATGTAAATGCGTACATACATCGCGTACATGGTTGTCAAATTACTAAATATGGTGGAGTAAGTAACTACTTTTCAAAGTTGATGATTTTTCTACGTTATATTCGGATAATTTGATAAAAGGTATGTAGTATTAATCTTTAAGTAATAAAATGGATCTTTCATTTATAAAATATTACTCCTATAATGTATTAAATATTAAATAATATATTTATAAACTTGGGAGACGGTCTTGAAATTTTTCCAATATATACGATGTGTAATGTTTACATTTGAATTTACCGAGTGTGTAACATCTTGTGTACTACTACCAACTAAATTTTTTTAGGTATCGTAGATCGGGGTGAATAGGCACGAATTCAGATTTCGTATTTTTTTCTATTTTATCGTATTTTATTTCATAAATTCGTATTTTTTTTATATTTATCTTATGAGTATCTAATCTTTGATATATTAAAAATGTATGTGAGGAGGATGGTCACTTTATCACAGTATCCAAAAAATTTTTGAAAATATCAATGGTTTTTGAAAAAATAACAAAAATCATATAATTTCTTCTCTATGAAAAATTGGGATCAAAAGAGACGATAAAAGGATAAATAGGGACAACCCGTAGGGCCGACCAAAATTGAAATTTAAATATAACATAATTTAGAATTTTTTGTATTTATACATTCAAAAAAGAAATAATACTTGATGATTTTCTTTAGAAATAAACGTAGAATCTAAAATAAAGTTTATAAAGCATAGAAATGTTATGCTGAATGTGCGTATAAAAATATCGAATGACTTGATAACCTTGAAAGTGCTCTCTTCTATGTTCCATTGCACCTAATCACCTTATATTCGTCCCTTTATACTTTTATATAACGTCCCTATTAACCTATACAGTGTTCCTATTAACACCTTTTCCGTCCCTATTAACTTCCAACTTAGCCCAAATCTCAAGTCCTCATTATTTCCTCTTAAAAAAATAAAAACAACTAAAAGTCTGCAATCCTCTTTCTTCAGATATGTTCCAAAATAATTAAATTTTCGATTAAACAACAATTTATTCATAAGAGCATCGGAATAAATAATTTTAAGATAAAGTTTTAAGCAACAAAAAATAGCACTGATTGAAGGCGTCAATCTAAACTCAATTTTTAATATTTTTTATTCAACTTCAAGCTTAGTCACTCTATTGTTACCCGAAAGAATAATGTATACTATAATTTAAGTAAGATATATGTTCGCATTTACATTTAGTATTTTTTTAAATTAAGTTCATGGATCACATTTTTTGTTTCGTCCCTATTCACCCGCCTGTCCCGATTCATTCCACCCTACGGTAGTTGTAACTTTTTTTGTTACGGTACTTGACTGTATTTAAAATTTGTGTCAAATGGTAAATAATTCTATGTATTATCATTACATATATCCAATTTTAATGATGAAACATAAAAAAAAAATTGATAACTATGTAGATATTTTATTTAGAAAATCGCCATTTTTCAACAAATATTCAAATTATTGAAAACGCGCCATTTCTTGAAAATGACGTAACATTTTATAGCTAGGTGTGTCGATTTTGATCATTTTCATCGGTGAGATGAAATTGTGTTTTCTTTTGAATATTTCTATTAGCTTATATATATATATAGTAATAATAATCGACCAGAATTCAAATAAATACTTGCTTTTACTTTGCATTTTATGAATGTAATCAAAGTTTTGAGGTTATAAATGTTGACATTGACGTTTAGTTGCTTCAAACTGTGACGTCACTATAGTGAGGTGTTTTTCCCGCCTTTTTCTCATTTTGAATTGTAGGGTTATTTTTTTGATGATTATTCACAAAATCTGTCGAAAATAAAAAAATCACTTAACTGATATGGAATAACAATGCTTTTAGAATAACTTTGTAACTTCAGTCAAGAACCCTCAGCAGCATATTGACTCATATGACAAAATTTAAACCAAATGGATTCCCATAATTTCCCACAAATTTGAACTTTTTTTTGTTTATAGTATCATTATTTGGATCTTCTACTTTCTATATAAGTTAAAAAAATTTCATCAATAGATTTAAAAAAAAAAATTCTCTTAGAAAAATGTTAGGCATGCAATTTGTATTAACATATCAACGGCACCTTCATATTACACTTTAAAATTTGGTAAATATTTTTAATTGTTCCAAAAATGAATTACTTATTTTTCAATGTTTGTAATATATTTACATATGCATGTGCCTTTATTTTAAATAAATATAAAATTTAATAATCCCCAAGGTCAAATTTTTAATTAATTTGCCGAAAAAATAAAGAAATTTTAATTCAGTTCAAGAAATTGATTATTATTGATCTATGCTAGTAAAATAAATTCCTATAGAAAGTCCTTAAATAGCAAGTAAACGACAACCAACAGGATAATAAATTATAAATAATTTCCCACTTAAATTTGTGGGAAATTATGGGAATACATTTGGTTTAAATTTTGTCATGTGAGTAAATATTCTGCTGTACGAATACCAGTGTGGCTAACTGTATGTAGAATCACAGCTCCACCAATTTTTGGCTATAAAACAGGGATGACATTTTTTTTTTTTAAGTAACCGGTTTTCGGTTGTTTCGGTTTATTCTACACTCGGTATAACTTGACGGTTAAAACCGCCCAAAATAACTGGTTTTCGGTTTCTTTCTAGGAAAAACAACACTTATATAGGCAAAAAAAAATTTATTTTATATTTATTTTTAAACGAATTTAATACCATAAATATAAACAAAAACTAAAAATTAAACAATTTAACGAAAATAATAACTATTAACTAACAAAAATGCGAAAGCGAAGTATTGCCTTTAAGCAACAAAGAACTATAGGAAACACAAAGACTGTAGGAAACCGGTTAACCGAAACAGAAAAACCGGTTTTCGGTTATAACTGGTCGGTTTTTCCCATCCCTACTATAAAAAATAAACCAACTAGAATTCAATTTTTTTTTTTAAATATAAAGTCTTACGTCGAGATTTGGGATATAAGGCAAATAATAAAATATCAGCCAAAATGTCGAAAAGTAAATGGCTTATCTATTTATTATATTTTAAATAGTCTTTTAAGTCTGAAATAACATTCTTAAATTCTAGACAAAAGTTTTTGAAAGAAATGCCAAAAGAAAAGAGATGCAGAGCGGAGTACGCAGCGAAACTTCTGGAAGATTATCCAGAAATGCATTATAACGGTGTCGATATCATTTGTACGCTGTGTAATCGTCGAGTAAATTTTGATAGCTCGTATTATTTCTATCAACATGTCAACTCAAATAAGCATATTCAAAGCAAATACAATATGGGTCAGAATAAATTTCAATATGACTTAGCAAAAACCTTAATCAGTTGTAACATCTCGTGGGCACAGTTAAGAAATCCTCATGTACGGCAGTTTTTTGAAAAATATTGCACCGATTACAGCATACCGCACGAAAAAACGTTACGAAACCAAGTTCCAAAAATATATGAAGATACATTGAAAGAAATCCGTGCCGATTTAAAAGATAATTACCTCTGGTTGGGTATTGGTGAATTTTATGATAACACAAATAATGGTCAATTGATTTTGAATTTAGTTATGAAAACTTTAAAAACAGATTCCTTCAGTAAACCGCATTTAATATCACGGAAAGTTTTTGGCAATTTTACGCCTGAGCTAATCGTTAAATTTATTACGGAAACTTTGCAAAAATTATGGGGTGAATCTTATAATAGCATTTGTAATAAGATTCTCTTGTTGGTTACAAATTCAAATCCGTACATGTTATCTGTCGGAAGAATGTTAAAAGAGATCTATGAAAATTTAATCCATTTTACATGCTTAATCGATACGCTGAATCAAATCGTTACCGAAATTAGCGACGAACAGTTCCTAAATGTAGACAGGGTTATCGAAGAATTAAAAATAATTTGCGTCAACACCGGAGAAACTGAAGCAGCCGAAAAAATGAAAGATTTTCATAAAGATTTCAGACACACATTTCTGTTCCATGAATCACTTCATGCTGACCGTGAATCGTGGCTAAATATTGCCTTATTTTATGCTGAAAATTATAAACAATTAAAACAATTGGTGTTTGCTTTGCACACTAAATTAACGCAGTTACAAGAACACTTTCTAACGCCCCATTTAGAAGGCAATTTACTTTATTTGAAGACCTTTTTTTCTGCGTTACCAAGAATTTTTTCGAAATTGAAAGTTAAAAATTTAACACTGACCGAATATTTTGATATTATAAATGATATTAATTTGGTGATTGCGCAATTAACTGGAACCGTGGGAGAAAATATTAGAAATAAATATAATAAATTATTAAAGGATAATCCTGGTTTTGAAATAATATCAAAAATTCACATTACATATAATAAAAATCTCGATAATGTAGATCATGGAAACGATTTATATACCCTATTATCGATAAAAGATTATTTCAAATATGCATCGCTAACGTTATTCGACTCCGAGTATTATTTTACATCTTATAGATCATTTTATAATTGTCGACGTACGACGTTCAAAAGTGACGCTATGGACAAAACTTTTATTATATACTGTGAAAATGAAGAAGACGAAGAAGAAGCAGTAGTGACTGATGAAAATTTGATGGAGATTTCGAACGTAAAATCAGAAGTTTCTACATCTAAATAATTTTTTTTTTATATTTAATATTAGAATATACAATAGGCGAGCGATATTACTCATAAAAAGATGCTTAGAAATTGACAAAGTGACTACGAGCGTTCTAGTGACTGTTTTTTTTTAATCGATGCAGAATCTAAATTAAAAAATTCAAATACTATTTTTAATACATAAATAATTTCACAAGTATTCTTATAAATATTTGATTTAAGTCTACGTACTCATTCTAAAATATCATACTGTCAATAGTTTTCCTTCTGTCTGAAAAAAAGGAATTAGAATCTTTTTTTAAATTTGGATCGATTAAAACAAATCAGCCACGAAAATGCTCGGGGTCACTTTTCGTTAAAAATTAGAGTTAAGTCGCTCACCTATAAGAATGATATAAATATACGGTAATCCATTATGTATTTTTAAGTGACGTATTTCAAAATAGAGATTAGACCTGTACATGCGCAATACGGTACTTGCCTGTGTTTAAAATTTGTGTCAAATGTTAAATAAGTCTATTCATTATCATTACATATGTCCAATTTTAATGATGAAACATAAAAAAATTTGATAACTATTTAAAAATTTTATTTTGAAAATCGCCATTTTTCAACAAATATTCAAATAAGTGAAAACGCGCCATTTCTTGAATATGACGTAACATTTTGTAGCTAGATATGTCGATTTTAATAATTTTCATCGGTGAGGTGAAATTGTGTTTTCTTTTGAATATTTCGATTAGCTTAGAGATATAGTAATAATAATCGGCCAGAATTCTAATAAATACTTGCGTTTAATTGCTTCAAACTGTGACGTCACTATAGTGAGGTGTTTTTCCCGCCTTTTTCTCATTTAAAATTGTAGAGTTATCTTTTTTGATGATTTTTTACAGAATCTGTCGAAGATAAAAAAATCACTTAACTGATATGGAAAAACAATGCTTCTAGAATATTTTTGTAACTTCAGTCAAGTACCCTATTGAAGCATTAAGTATTATTCGTTTTTATAAATGTGATGAAATATTTGTTATACTATGCGACAAATGTGTTATAAAGTTTAACTGTTAATAAATATTTTTTGCTCAGTTTTGCCTGTTAAATTGCTTTTCCTTGTAAAATTAACAGTAACTTTTCACATGTAATTTTCAAATATAATCCTAGATGGTAATAGTCGTAATCACAGAACACTAGAAGAAAACAAAAATTACAATTGTTTAGGGGAGGGCGACCGGTGCGTATCAATTGTTATTGATTGTTGAATGGACGTTGGATGATTGTTGATCACAGTGGATACCGGTGACGACAACATAGATCACACACATACAAGCATAAACTGAATGTACGTACAACATATAGGTAGGGATTTTATATCCTTTTTTTGGTTACACTGGTTTCACTAGTATAGAGATAGCAGTGTATATGTAGTACAACAGATTAGTTTTGGTCCACCAAACATGTTTCTATCTTTGTTACACGGTATTGTATTGGTATTGTACTAATGCAATAAAAAAAGATATATAATATAGAATTGGACTTTGAACGGTCAGAACTAATCTGTGAATCTATACGTTCTAGTGTTCTTTGGTCGTAATAGTTACCGATTAAGCTATATATGGTTTCACCCGTCGAAGCAGCTACACTATTACATGAAGCCACTGTAAATAAGGTATTTGACAGTATGAAGGAAAAACGATTAAAATAATCTTTAACGAAAATTTATATTAAGAAACAATTTCAAAGTGGATAAAGTATTTTTTTTTTTGCTTGAGCGGTTTTTTCGGTGACATTTTAGTCAAGTTTTTATAGAACTTTTCACCTACTCAGGGCCATCTGAGACAAGTAATTGCTTATTAGAAAAAAGCACTTATATAATTATTTATGTAAATAATGTAGGGATAGTACAAATTTAAAGAAAGAGAGAGAAGATTAATATTGAAACGAAATTGTAAAATTTTTTTATTATTTAGACAATTCTGATGAGACAAGATTGATAATTAATGAGAAAATAATGAATTAACCCCCTGGACTAACTAGAAAATTCACTTTTGTTACAATAAATCTGCAAACATTCATAGAAATAGAAAATATCCGTATCTAATAATTTAACATTTTTAATTACCTATTTCATTTTAGAGACACTGATTTATTACTATCATATTTCTCTTATTATAAGGTCCACTGTATTGAATATTTGAACGATAAATCTACAGTTTCCTCCTTTATAAGATCATCAACATTTTAGTTAAGTTTCAGACCTAGAATGGGTAGAGGAAAATCTGTTGCATCATCAGAGTTGTACTCGAAAATTAAAAAATGCAGTAATCACATAAAAACATGTAATTTATATTTAGCTTTCGAAATATGTATCTACTTTACATAACTTTCTGTTTTATTTAAAACAAAAAAATACCCCGTCACAGCATCTGCACAACATAGCGAATTTCCAAATATTGGGCACTGGTGGATCTCATCTTATAAGACCTGTACCCATTTAAAATAATTCAGCTTTCTTAAGAGTGAAAAGATTTTCAAAATCAGTTGAGTAGTTAATTTTTGGCGCTTTTTCGCATAAGGCGCTTGGCGCATATATCCACTTATAATAGTTTACCTTTCTGATGGTGAAAAAATTTTCAAAATCGATTGGGTAGTTCATATTTATACCCATCTAAAATAGTTTAGCTTTCTAAGAGTAAAAGAATTTTCAGAATCGGCTGGGTAATTTATTTTTGGTATATTTGGGACCCAAGACCCCGAACGGACTTTGTACAACATAGTGCTATCCACCTAAAATAAGTTAGTTCTCTATCAATGAGAAAATTTTGAGAATCAGTTCGGTAGACGGTACATATATAGAAAATTAAGGTATAGATATATATATAGAAAATTAAGGTAGAAATATATAGCAAATTAAGGTATAGATATATATATATATCTATAACGTACACTTCTATATGCGCCATGATATTTTCTCTTTTTCCAGAATATAGATATCCAAATCTGTAACAAAACAAAGAAACGGCAGAAAACAATTCAAACAAAATATGTACAGAAAAATATTTACAAGCTTATTTTATATGTACAAATAAATATTTACAAGCTTGTGTATTTAAACATCACACAAAATTAAATGATATATGCCGTTTTTATTCGATCTGTTATTTATAAGCTTAAAATATTTATCTCCCCTTTCAATTATTTCAAAGAGTCCCAAATAATTAGGAGCCAGTGAAGATTTAACTCTATCGTCCCTAATATATACCTATTCGTAAAGAAATATTTTGTATTTTGAATGCTATTTGATAAAGCATTCGCAAAATCATATTGACTCAATTTATTATCATTTGAGTTACAATACATATGATATCAATTGGTATGGTAACCTTAATGGATTACCGTGAAGGAGAAGTTTTGATATTTTCCCGTACTGAAGTTCTCAAGTGTAATAACACCCGAGGAAGAACTTCAAGCCAATTATTATCTTTGAAACATTTTATTGATTGTTTCAAAGTTTTATTAAATCTTTCTAGCATCCCATTACATACTCTGTGGGTGGTAACTAGTAGTTAAAATATGTTTGATTAAAAATTTATTAATAAATTGTTTCCATTCGGAACTCAAAAATTGACTACCTCTGTCAGTTGTGATGGACGTCGGTATACCATAACGACTAATCCATACATCGACAGTACTTTTAATTATAGTTGAAACGTAACTATCCTTTAAAGGAATAGCTTCAACCCACCTTGAAAATCTACCAACGATTGATAGAATAAATTTATAATCATTGAAAATTGGTAGAGGTCCAATTATATCCAGATGGATTGATGAAAATCTATCATTTGGTTCAATTATGGGTTTTAGCTGTGCCATATCGTGTCCAATAATTCTATCCTTCTGACATTTATCGATTGATTATTTTGGCACAGCAAAAAACTCCATATTAAATTTTTCTAGTCAATGTTTGCCAGTAGCATGGCTTAATGCACTTTCTTGCGTGGATTCCATACTTCAAATGATATGGACAAATTCTCTGATGATATTTTGAATTAAATTTTTTTTTTAATTTCTCATAATTTCCTTTCTTATTTTTGTTACTATGAAAATTATGATTTTTATTGGATTTTCCAAAATTACTTTTAATGACATTTACATTTTGTAAAATTTGATCAAATTTTTTATCTTCATTTTTAATTTCATTTATTTGCTAGAAAAACTCAATCAATAGTTATAATCTTTAATTTGTATATTTTACACGGCAAACTGTATGAATTTCCAAAATTAGGAAATTTACATTTTCACGGCAATTTTGTGCCGGTACAAACCTAATAGGTTAATGAAAACTTGATTTTTTTGCAAAATAATCAATGTTCCGGGCAAAATATTTATCAGCAAACCTCAAATTCGTGTTCAGCGACCCTGAAAACATAAAGAATAAGGGTTATTAGGACTGTGCCTAAACTTTCCTTTAACATTCCTAATATGCTTAGACTAATTTGGCTATATTTCAACTACATAGATATGCTAATAAAATTTATTGTAAATTTTAAAATACTTTTATTAAATTAATGTTTTTTTGTTAAATATTCAGTAATTAAATTACTTAGCTGGTAATTATGTAGAAGCACGGCTCCACCTCTTTTTGGCTATAAAAATAAGTCAATTGTCCAAATTCAATTTTTTTTTAATGAGCATTACGGCGGGTTAATTTAAAAAAAAAAATACTACAATTTGATTTGTTTCATTTGTTAATGATGTCAAACCATTTTTAGTTGATTTGGTCTATTAATTTATAGCAACATACAACAACTTTAGAGTTTTCCTACAATAAAAATTAATTTTACAAGCTGTTAACATTGTTATTTTCTCTTTTAAATATTTTATTAACAGTTATGGGGTGAACAGTAAAATTAAATTTTAATTTTTACCAATAACCCCAGGATAAAGGATACCAATAAACCCAGGATAAAATCCTTTTATCCTGGGGTTATTGGTAAAAATTAAAATTTCTTTCAAATATTTTAAAGTATTATTAGTTTATTACTAATAACTTGAATATACTCATTATTTTCCCAAAAAATAGTCATTTACATAATACATTGTAGCAATTTATTTCGAGATATAAGGCAAATAATATTAGCCAAAATTTCGCAAAGTAAATGGCTTACCTATTTATTATGTTTTAAATAGTCTTTTAAGTCTGAAATAACATTCTTAAATTTCAGACAAAAGTTTTTGTAAGAAATGCCAAAAGAAAAGAGATGCAGAGCGGAGTACGCAGCGGAACTTCTGGAAGATTATCCAGAACTGCAATATAACGGTGTTGATATCGTTTGTATGCTGTGTAATCGTCGAATAAAGTTTAATAAATCGTATTATGTCTATCGCCATGTCAACTCGAATAAGCATATTCAAAACAAATGCAGTATGGGTCAGAATAAATTTCAATATGACTTAGCAAAAACTTTAATCAGTTGTAACATCTCGTGGACACAGTTAAGAAATCCTCACGTACGGCAGTTTTTTGAAAAATATTGCACTGATTACGACATACCGCACGATACAACGTTACGAAACCAAGTTCCAAAAATATATGAAGATACACTGAAAGAAATCCGTGCCGATTTAAAAGATAATTACCTCTGGTTGGGTATTGGTGAATTTTATGATAACACAAATAACGGTCAATTGATTTTGAATTTAGTTATGAAAACTTTGAAAACAGATTCCTTCAGTAAACCGCATTTAATATCACGGAAAGTTTTTGGCAATTTTACGCCTGAGCTAATCGTTAAATTTATCTCGGAAACTTTGCAAAAATTATGGGGAGAATCTTATAATACCATTTGTAATAAGATTCTCTTGTTGGTTACAAATTCAAATCCGTACATGTTATCTGTCGGAAGAACGTTAAAAAAGATCTATGGAAATTTAACCCATTTTACATGTTTAATCGATACGCTGAATCAAATCGTTACCGAAATTAGTGACGAACAGTTCCGAAATATAGACAAAGTTATCGAAGAATTAAAAATTATTTGCGTAAACACCACAGAAACTGAAGCAGCCGAAAAAATGAAAGATTTTCATAAAGATTTCAGACACACATTTCTGTTCCATGAATCACTTCATGCTGACCGTGAGTCATGGCTAAATATTGCCTTATTCTATGCTGAAAATTATAAACAATTAAAACAATTGGTGTTTGCGTTGCACACTAAATTAACGCAGTTACAAGAACACTTTCTAACGCCGCATTTAGAAGGCAATTTACTTTATTTGAAGACCTTTTTTTCTGCGTTACCAAGAATTTTTTCGAAATTGAAAGTTAAAAATTTAACACTGACCGAATATTTTGATATTATAAATGAAATTAATTTGATGATTGCGCAATTAACTGGAACCGTGGGAGAAAATATTAGAAATAAATATAATAAATTATTAAAGGATAATCCTGATTTTGAAACAATATCAAAAATTCACATTAAATATAATAAAAGTAATAGTCTCGATAATGTCGAAAATTATGGAACCATTTTATATACACTTTTGTCGATAAAAGACTATTTCGGATATGCATCGTTAACGTTACTTGACTCCGAGCATTATTTTGCATCTTATAGGTTATTTTATAATTATCGACGTACGGCGATCAAAAGTGACACTATGGACAAAACTTTTATTATATACTGTGAAAATGAAGAAGAAGAAGAAGTGACTGATGAAAATTTGATGGAGATTTCGAACGTAAAATCAGAAGTTTCTATATCAAATTAATCAAACATATTTTTGATCTGGATTTATTATTATATTTAATGTTAGAATTTATAAAAATAATATACATAAGTATGGTACAAAAAAAAAATTATTATGTATGTATTTAATATAAGGAAGGTTTAGGTGATTTTTAGATAATAATTATAAGGAATATTTTGGAATAAATGATCACCAAGTTACATCAAAAAGTTTTCTTTTGTTTTTTTATTGGCTACGTACGTTTCGAGAATATAAATCTCTTCTTCAGGCCATAATCTTAAAATATTAGAAACAAACATAATATTAAAATAATA
Organism: Brachynemurus nebulosus; assembly: GCA_035578155.1. NCBI lineage: Eukaryota > Metazoa > Arthropoda > Insecta > Neuroptera > Myrmeleontidae > Brachynemurus > Brachynemurus nebulosus. The sequence continues at coordinate 8,667,856 of JAPWDM010000005.1, read as the reverse complement.
AATGGTAATACAATAAATCAAATACTTACAACTTCTTTTAAAAAAAACAAATCAAAATGAAAAAATTATTATAGTTATTAAGATAAAAATACACAATTTTTACAGACAAAAAATAAAAATAAAAATTTTTTTTTAAATTAAGACAAACAAAATTTTTTAAAATTTTTAAAAAAATAAAAAATTATATTGTTGAAAAACTAATAAAATACTTTTTTTAAATAGTATTACGTCAAACATTGAAATGAATTAAAAATCAAAAATCAAAAAATCAAAAAACAAAAATTGCAAAAAATCAAACAACAAATTGAAATAGACAAAATAGGTCCACAGATGTACTTTATATCTATTATGTTTTATAGAGAATAATAATAATGTGTTTATGTTAGTGGATATTATTTATAGCATATTTAGATTTATTTTTGTTTATGTTTTTGAATATTTTGACATAAGGGTTTATAAAGTGTCAGATTGTCATTTTCAACTTGGTTATTTACATTTTTCGTTGAGAAAATCCATAGGGTTTCCAGGTTCAATCTTTTTCTATAGTTTTTTTCGTATTGTAGCACCTTTGTATTATGGAAGTCGAAGACATGGTCCAAATTATACGCGTGTTGTGCTAAGCCTGTGCGTAATTCACCCCTACCCAAATCCCATCTGTGTTGTTTTAGGCGATACTCGAGAGCCTTAGATGTCTGACCAATGTACGAAGAGCCACAACTCGAACAAGGAACTGAATAAACTAGATGGCTTCTTTCTTCAATTGGAGTCACTCCTTTTAGGTTTGAGTAAAGGGAATTTTTTATGGAAAAGGGGTACTTAAACACTGGAGAAAACCCTTGAGATTTAAGGAAAGAAGAGACTGGAATGATTGATTTCCCCATATAAGGCAGTGATATATTTTTCTTGGGCGGTCTATTGTCTGTGTTGTTCGTAATACAGTTGTTATTATATGTACGGTGAACGAGCTTTTTTGTCATATTCTCAATAACAGACTGAGGGAAATTGTTTTTAACTAAAATGTTTTTAGCTACTCGTATGGCTGTAGGTCGATATTCTGGATGTGATAAGTTTATGGCCCTATTAAGAATACTATATGCAGTATTCCGTTTTACATGTACCGGATGATTAGAATGCCAGTTGATTAATCTGGACGAACAATAAGGTTTCCGATGCCAAGTAGTTTTAAGTTTATTTTCATTATCTCTTAAAAGAGATTTTTTAAGAGATATCTCTTAAAAGAGATTTTTTAAGAGATAATGAAAATAAACTTAAAACTACTTGGCATCGGAAACCTTATTGTTCGTCCAGATTAATCAACTGGCATTCTAATCATCCGGTACATGTAAAACGGAATACTGCATATAGTATTCTTAATAGGGCCATAAACTTATCACATCCAGAATATCGACCTACAGCCATACGAGTAGCTAAAAACATTTTAGTTAAAAACAATTTCCCTCAGTCTGTTATTGAGAATATGACAAAAAAGCTCGTTCACCGTACATATAATAACAACTGTATTACGAACAACACAGACAATAGACCGCCCAAGAAAAATATATCACTGCCTTATATGGGGAAATCAATCATTCCAGTCTCTTCTTTCCTTAAATCTCAAGGGTTTTCTCCAGTGTTTAAGTACCCCTTTTCCATAAAAAATTCCCTTTACTCAAACCTAAAAGGAGTGACTCCAATTGAAGAAAGAAGCCATCTAGTTTATTCAGTTCCTTGTTCGAGTTGTGGCTCTTCGTACATTGGTCAGACATCTAAGGCTCTCGAGTATCGCCTAAAACAACACAGATGGGATTTGGGTAGGGGTGAATTACGCACAGGCTTAGCACAACACGCGTATAATTTGGACCATGTCTTCGACTTCCATAATACAAAGGTGCTACAATACGAAAAAAACTATAGAAAAAGATTGAACCTGGAAACCCTATGGATTTTCTCAACGAAAAATGTAAATAACCAAGTTGAAAATGACAATCTGACACTTTATAAACCCTTATGTCAAAATATTCAAAAACATAAACAAAAATAAATCTAAATATGCTATAAATAATATCCACTAACATAAACACATTATTATTATTCTCTATAAAACATAATAGATATAAAGTACATCTGTGGACCTATTTTGTCTATTTCAATTTGTTGTTTGATTTTTTGCAATTTTTGTTTTTTGATTTTTTGATTTTTGATTTTTAATTCATTTCAATGTTTGACGTAATACTATTTAAAAAAAAGTATTTTATTAGTTTTTCAACAATACAATTTTTTATTTTTTTAAAAATTTTAAAAAATTTTGTTTGTCTTAATTTAAAAAAAAATTTTTATTTTTATTTTTTGTCTGTAAAAATTGTGTATTTTTATCTTAATAACTATAATAATTTTTTCATTTTGATTTGTTTTTTTTAAAAGAAGTTGTAAGTATTTGATTTATTGTATTACCATTTATTATTTTAATATTATGTTTGTTTCTAATATTTTAAGATTATGGCCTGAAGAAGAGATTTATATTCTCGAAACGTACGTAGCCAATAAAAAAACAAAAGAAAACTTTTTGATGTAACTTGGTGATCATTTATTCCAAAATATTCCTTATAATTATGTATGTATTTCTAAGTGACGTATTTCAAAACAGACTAGATCTGTACATGCGCAGTTGAATCATTAAGTATTATTAGTTTTTATAAATGTGATAAAATATTTGTTATATGTACTTTACGACAAATGTGTTATACTGTTAAAGTTTTACTATTAATAAATTTTCTTTACTTAATTTTGTGTGTTAAGTTGCTTTTCCTTATAAGTTAACATTAACTTTTCGTACATACTTGTAGTTTTAAAATATTATCCTAGATGGCAATAGTTATAGCTCGGGCCTTTTAACTTGGCAGTAGCTCGCGCATGATACAGATAGATATATTTGAAAATACATTAAAAGTAAGAGACAATAACATCTGAAAAATATCCAGGTTTAAATCATATTAAAAAGAGACACCTTTTTAACAGACATATTGTTGTCTTTCGTTCCTTCTTTTATTACCTACTATTAGATGTACGTGTTAAATTCGTTTTCTGCGCACTGACAAGTTAAAAGGCCCGAGCTATACCGGGTGTTAGCCATACCCGAGCCCGAGGTGTTTGGGCGGTTTCACCTGACGAAGCAGCTACACTATTGCATGAAGCCGCTGCAAACAGGGTATTTGACAATATGAAGGAAAAACGATTAAAAGAATCTTTAATGAATTGGTATTTTTTTTTAGTTATTAACTAAGTGATTAGAAACGGGCTGTGACGTCTTTTAGACTTCGATCTTTTTTTTCAAAATCTCTACAGATTTTCAATCTCCTTACAAAAGAGCAAAAATTTTCGAAAAGTTCTTGGCGTTCTTTTAATTTTTTTATATTACTACCCTAAAACGTGTACAGAAGAGAAATTTTTATTTACCTTTAAAAAAAAAAAAGAAGAAAACTACCAAAAAATTATCTATTTTCAGCAAGTGGTTTTGCCCCGGCGCTTTCGAACTGTATTACCAGTATTACCAAATAAATTGGAAATTGCCGAATGTAATTTATTTACAAAAATGTGTATAAACACATATTCATCCAACTGGAATTTAGTCCATTATAAATATAATTCATACTCGGCCACGTATGCTGAATTGCCAAAGTAAGTATAATAAAAAATGAAATAAATGTTTTAATTAAACTAAATTAAAATATAAATGTGATAACAAAAGAATTTCATTTGGCCTTTCTTCACGTCTAATACATAAATAATAAAATTGTAGTCGGCGATTTTTATTAAATGCGCATTCGACATAATATAATATATTGTACACCCAATTCTGTGTTTATCCGATAAATATAAGTCCCGAAGAAAGAGTTACGGAAACAATAAGTATGTAAAAGATTCTAATAGTACCTACCAAATATTTATTTTTGAAAATTTTGTAGCCTATATGGAGTTACCTATTATTCTCATAAAGCATTGAGGGCTCCATCAGAATTTAATATAAAACATCATTTGAACCTTGTAAAAACAGCATTAAATTTACATTAAATATAACATTTTCTTATCGTTATGACAAAATATCGAACTTTCATCGATATTTTTTTAATACATGAGTTCATCCGGTTCATCCTTTCTAACTGCAGGCTTTATGTCAATAATAGGCAAATTACATTATAGTTGTGTAATGAAATTTGCTAACTTACATTTTTGATCTTAAATAGTAGGTTTAACTATGGTTAAAATTTGCGTTAAATATTAAATAAATTCTATAAACTGTCATTAAACATATTTGATTTTAATAGTGAAAGCTTGCCGTTATTTGAAAATGACATCACAATTTGTACACAAACATGTTATTGGTGTTTCACGTTGACATCTTAAGAATATAATCAGTTTTAAGGTTATAAAAATTAACATTGACATCTGTTTGTCTTCAAATTGTGACGTCATTACAGTGAGATGTTTTGTGTGGCAATTTTTTCATTTTAAAATTGAAAAGTTACTTTTTTGATGATTTTTACAAAATTAATCAAAACTGATTTAACTGATACTTCATTACATTGCTTGCATGTACTTCTTTAAAAATTAAATGCTTCAAACTAAGAAACAAATTAATAGCGTAGCTTTTAGTACCTGGCACCACTAAAAACCACACAATATTGGGCGTATTATGTATTGCATAAAAAAATAGCCCAAGTGACGATTTTTTAATAATAATAAAAAAATAATATTTTTTTCTAAAAAATCTTTGATTCAATTGACTTGTTTTTTTATTGTTTTTAAAATTAAATACATATATAAAACTTTTTATGCAAAATAACTAAAACAATTTTAATTAAAACTCGATTTTGTTATTTTAAAATAAATAAAATCTGCATGAATTCCATATTTACGAAAAATAGGTTGCTCTAATTTTTATTTTGAGTTCATTGTTCTGAAAATTTCAATGGATAAAATTGAACAAAAGAGTTACGTATTGTTACACATAGGTAAATATAAAATATAATTGTTTATTCAACGTATTTAATGCTATGAATCATTTTTATCATTTCCTACTGTGCTATGTAGCTGACTTCCATTGTAATATTATATACCGCATATACGGCATATAGAAATAGAATTAAATAATATTGAGGTTACTGTGCTTTAAAATAATAGTATCAAAACGGTAGCAATGTAAATAAAAGGCTGGCTGTACACGATCAGTAATACTGTCAGTATTTACTGACAAAAATAATGAATCATTATTTTTATAATGTAAATTATATATACGAATACTTCAGTATTATTAGTACATGATCAGTAATAATGTCAGTATTTCTAAATACTGACAGTATTACTGATCGTGTACAGGCCGCCAAAAATATATTTCAGTAAAACAATCTTTAGTTGTGTTCCAGCATCGCATGTTTGACAGTCCGCAAACTGTTTGCACATAAAAAATGAAAATTGACCACACTGACTTCTCTTTAACCGGACGACAATACACAAACGTCGTCCGCTTAGACAATTCATATATAGAATGTTTCTTTACACAATTTATTTTTATATAAAAGTTAAAGTAGTTTTGTTAAAATAACTTTCTAAAGAATATTTTCTAGCTACATATAATATTTACATCTAATTGTAAACTTGGAAATTATACATTCGTTTGTGTATTAATAATTTTTATTATTGTTATTATCATATACTTATGTTAACTTCCAAAATAATCGCCTGTATATGTAAGATTTGTTTACATAAGATAGTGTTTATTTTAAAAATATCTTCGTGTATATAAACACAAATACATAGAAACCGTCCGCTTAATGATAGTCCGCATAGACAATAAACGCTGTATATACTTATCTGTATATATACCAATATCAGAGGGTGTAATTAGCATAAATCTTAAGTTCATATTGATGAAAACACAGATTTAAATACGTTTTTTTGTGTCCAATTTAGATACGAGATTGGAACAGAGAACGCGCGATATGTACTTCATTTAGAATGGTTTCATATTGGCAAATTGTTTTTGTCAAAAGTCGTAGGTTCAATTCCTATACTACTGTTCTGAAATATTTAATTAATCCACTTGGGTACACTCAACTTTAGAAAATCACCGATAGTGAAACCAATTTGCCCTCCCTCGGAAATTTAGGAGGGTTAGGGTGTAAATTTCGATCTAGTGTAAACAGTGGTAGCTAATAGTCTTCCAGTTTTAAATAATATTCAAAAACAATAAAACAAATATTTTACTTAGCAAAAATACCAACAATTGTTTCAAGCTTAATTGATCATTTCAAATCAAAGTAAAAATTATACGAGTTACGAGTTAATTTATTGAATTATCAGTTGTTTTTACAATACTTTAGAATTATACGAAATACGAAATATATTTTCTAAAAACGGTACAATATTTTACAAAATTTTAATGTAATTACAATACTTCACTTAAATCTAGGTACCTACAACTAGTGCTTAACCCTAACCTAACATGTACAATCTAAGTAATACAATACATGAAAATACTTAATTATTAATGACTCTATACAAAATTTTCAAAAAACCTTTAAACATGAATAATTATAAAAACTTAACCTAAACACACTTACGCGCACACTTTCTCTTCACTTACTCCGTCCGCACGTACACATTTGACCGCCCCCCGGGGCCGAGGGCAGTCACGGTGGGGAGATATCCTTCGGCAGGATGAACTTCTTGCTCCGCTTGGACAGCGTCTTTGAAGGCAGGAACATGTCAGCAATTCGGTTGTTGTGGTGAAGACGGCATCTGGCCAGGTGACGTGAAGTTAGTGACATTATGTAGTCAAGAACAGGTTCAACGCCTGATTCTTGATGTAGTTGACGTACCGGGGTACGTCGCGGGGCGTTCAGGATAAGACGAAGTATCCTGTTCTGGAGAGAGAACAGAGAAAGAATTATACCAACTACATGCTTTATATATACTAATTTCTGATTATATCCTATGAATAAACAGTGGTGGGGGATGACAGTAGTAATAGAAGGAGATAAGGATAGTAGGCTAGTACAGAATTATGAGAAAACTTGTTTGAAAACAGGTTTTAAACAAGTGGCAAAGTACACACAAAGTTCAGGATTCACTTGAAAACGGGAACAAAATATCGTATATAAAATTACGATAAATAAATTATAATATGGAAAATGAAATTGAATTGCAAATATCTGTATAATCGTCGTCCTTAGTCGTAACCCTAAGTCGTGCATGAAAATAAGCAATAATGTGTCTGAAAAATAAACAATTAAGCTTGAAACAATTGTCACAATTAAAAAGTAAATGTGGTAACAAAATATTTATTTTGAAATAATATTCAAAACGCAGGTTGTGTAATGTGTCTGACAATAGTTATTTGTGTATTAAGAGCGCAAAATGGTGCTTTGCCGCTCGATTGAGAATGTTGACGCGCGAAGCCGCTAGGCGGAGCGCGTTAATCTCATGAGAGCGGCAAGTCATTTTGTGTTCGAATTACACACAAAATTTTTTCTACAATCTTATAAGTTTTTTTTTATTTAAAAGATACTTGAAAATATAATAATGGACGTTAATATTTACTTTAATATTATAATTTTTGCAGCTTCAGAAATATCTGGAGGTGTACTTGAGAAATCACTGTCACTATTACATATATTTCCATTATATATATATATATATATATATATATATATATATATATATATATATATATATATATATATATATATATATATATATATTAAATATTTTATTCTTATTATTTATTAATTATAGTTATTTATTATTTTTAATTAATATTTTGCAGTTATTTTGAAATTTAATAAAATTAATATTTCACTTGATTACGGTAAACATAATAATTTTAGAATCTGTTTATTTATTTGTTACCACAGAAAATATAAACAATGCCTACCCGATTTGTAATTAAATATACGTTGAGCGAGCGATAAAATATTACTTTGCCGCTTTAAAGCGCAAAGTAGTACTTCGTTGCTCGGCAACGACAGTCTTCGGCAAATACACATTTTGTGCTCTCTTCACAGAGCGCAAAAGCCTACTTTCCACTAAGATTGTAGAAAAAATATTTATTTTGAAATAATATTTAAAACGCAGGTTATGTAATATGTCTGATTAGAATTAGAAAATGTTTTTATTATTTTCCTTTTTTTAGACCGTCAAAAGTAGAAGAATTACGTGAAGATATTTATGAAATTGATGCTGACATAGACAAAACGGATAATGAAGACTCGAATGAAAAAAATACTCGAATAACAAAACAGGGTTATTTAATGAAAGGTCCAGAAATTGGATCGGATCGTATGTTTCCAAATATTGGCTCGAAATCGTTCAAGAAACGCTATTGTTTTTTACGCCAGGAGGTCGATGGTACATATATTTTAGAATTATATAAAGATGAGAAAAAAGGTGATGCCAAGGTGACAATTGTTATGGATTTTTGCACGGATGTGGTACCGGTAAATTTGAAACAAAAAACTATTATAACTAATTGTGAAAATTTTTTTTTGGATGTCTTTCCATTTTATTGTAGAATTCTAAACGGGGGAGATATTGTTTTGAACTTCGTATGACAGCCGGCCATAAATCGTACAGTTTAGCGGCAGAAAATGAGGTTGAATATAAAGATTGGGTCAATAAATTGGGTTCAGTTCTTCAACAAAATAAGCTACAGGAAGAGAAACGGGCTTCGTCGTTGGAACGAAGTAATTTTGAAGCTTTTTTTTCATTGCTATTGTAATCTCTCGCTAATTTTTGTATTTTTTTTTTTACAGCAGCCACAACCACTCCACCGCCATCACCGTCACCCTCCCCAATTTTTGGAACGTTAAAAAGTCTAGAACAGAGTATGAATCCACAATTGATAAAATACGCGAGAGAAACGGAAATATCGATAGCACATGCGCGACGGGAGAATCGTAGAAAAATATTTAGCATTTATCCATTAACGCAAATACCCACAAAATCGTCAACAAATTTCGAACAGAATATTGAACCGTATAAGGAACAATTTGGTCAACGGATATTTGTTAATTGTGAAAGTATTAAATTTAAATTACAAGCGCCAATCGATGAGACTGAAAATTTATGCCAATTAGAACCATATCACACTACACTTTGTCTTTTTGACGCACGCAACAATAAAAAATTGACTGAAAATTTCCATTTTGATATAAATCACCCGAACGCTCGAGCCATGCTTCCAAATTGTTGTGATAACGATGATGATTTAGAAAAAGTGATAGACATTAAATATATTCCGGAAGAATGGATCATGTCCCCAAAACAGTGTATTTTAAGTGTTACAAATCCCCATCCAGATATTTTCTTAGTTGTAAGAATTGATAAAGTATTACAGGGTGGTATATATCAAGTAGCTGAACCATATTTAAAAGCCACCAAAGATCCAAAAGTAGGCCTTAAATTACATAAAAGTATCAAAGCGTACTGCCAACGGTCCGGAAAATATCGAATGCCCTTCGCATGGGCCGCACGACCTCTATTTCGCATGTACAGCAACGAACTGGACACTGGATCCGACTTTCCAGCCATCTATCGCCAGGAAACTAATCGAATAACGGACGAGGAAATGTTAAAACTACTCTCCGAGTACCGAAAACCGGACAAATTTAGTCGATTAACGGTGATTCCTGGCTCGTTGAAGGTTCGCATCGAAGCGATCACAGAAATTCCGGAAAATACGTTAACAAGTGCATTAGCTCCACTGAAGCCTTACCCACTGCCTCCAATCAGAGAGCCAACGCTAGAGATTACGGAATTCGAAGGACACACGGAAAAGGACGTGAATCCTTACGCAACATTTATTAATCATTTGTATATATATCCACAAAATTTGATGTTTGACACGCAAAAAATATTCGCTCGAGCGAGAAATATCGCTTGTTTAATTGAAGTGAGAGATTCGGACTCGGTCAATGCGCAACCGCTACGTTGCATATACGGACGCCCAAACGGTCGAATTTTGATTAAACAAACTTCGTGCGCCGTGTTACATCACAACACAAATCCGTATTGGTACGACGAAGTCAAAATACGTCTTCCAATATACATACATCACAATCATCATCTACTGTTCTCTTTCTATCACGTCTCGTGCGAAATTTCCAAAAAACGCGAAAATGGTATCGAAAGTTGTGTTGGATATGCGTGGATACCGTTGTTACAGAAAGGACGACTTAATTTAGAGACACAAACGGTGCCGGTGGCCACACATTTACCGCCCGGCTACCTATCCATTCAACCGTTAGGGCTTGGAAAGGGCAATGCGGGACCAGAAATTGTTTGGATTGATGGACAACGATCAATTTTTACAGTTTCCTTTAATCTAGTGTCCTCGGTCAACACTAAAGACCAACATTTACACAATTTATTTGTTCATTCCGAACGCCTATTAGATCCTAAGCCTACCGCACTGCCATCTGAGAATGAAACCTGTAAAGTATTAAAGGCGTTACACGCGATCCAATTAGCAACGTTAATCACATTTTTGCCAACGTTATTGAATCATTTATTTACACTTTTGGTGGGTTTAACCAATGACGAAATTGGTTTGAATATTATACGTGTTATGATCAATTTAATTCATATGGTGCACGAAGCGGGACGTAAAGATATTTTACAGTCGTACGTTAAATATGTTTTTGTGCCGCCGGAAATTTCGGATGTGAAAGGCACAACAGTTCATACAGAGTTGGCAAAACATTTACCAACCATTCTACATCCAAACAATACGGATTTTTTAGTTGTTAATAAATTTATGCATCATTCGTCATTTTTTTTCGAAATTATGGTTAAAAGTATGGCGCAACATTTACTATCGTCTGGACGAATAAAAGTAAGTTGAAATAACATAAACGCCCCTATACCGGAACACTATTTTTAGGTGTGTAATTAAACTGGCTTATCAAAATTGACAAACAAATTATACACCCATTTTTTTTCTTAATAAGCATGAAAGATAGTTTGTTTTAATCCAATGAATATGTTTTTAAAAAAATACAACCCAAAAATTTTTATTTATTAATGTTTTTCTTTTACAAAATGTCGACATCTATATCCAAAATCCAAACCTGCCACTTGTTTTCAAGGGCGGACCTTTCAATGTCACAGTTCGCTACGTGGCGCTAATGGTATTGGAGCATACTAAATAGAATTGGGACATGTGAGCATTTTTTATCAAATAGATGTCAAAATTAATTATCATATGATTGAGTACAAAAGTATCGTCACCAAGTTATGTGTCAACGAACAATTAAAATTAATCTTTCTAGGTTGAATTAAAGTATTTTTTAAATATTTAATTTATTTCCAATTTATTTTAGATGAATCTTTGATGAAAAATAGCGAACTATCAAAACTCATGTCCCGACTTTATTTTATTCAAGTACATTAACGCCATCTGGTATATTAATTACAGCGGCATCAGTAAACGGTCCTTTTTTATAATGGTATGTATGGAAAGTGGCAGGGACATGATCCAAACAAAGAAATATTAATGATACTAGGAGTTGGGAACCGCTATACAAACAGACGTCCAATATGAGTAATATGATACATAGAGTGACATCTAGACGTCAACGTCGTAGTTTTGACGACCACGTCCATTGAATCGTTCTCATCACATTAACCGCCAATTCCAAATTCATAATTTTCATTTAAAAAAAAATATTTATATATTTTTTTAAATTAATTTAAATGGTTAATCATTATTATCACTCTATGTTATTCACAATATTTCATTACCAATAACTACATCAGTCAAATACCCAATTAAGTATGGAACCATTAAATGCGAGGTGAATTTAAATTGAAAAATAATCATTCTGTTAATAATAATTTTTGTTATCAGAGGTTCCTTCCAGAAATAACTTCATTAATATATAAATGTCAAAACTGTTCCAGTATTGGATCGCGTTCCGGTATAGGGATTTATACCCTAATTTTAATTTTTTTTTCAAAAATTAAAATTAATATTTATTTTGTGTTTTGTAGATGCATAGAAATGAACGGTTTACGTCCGAATTTATACAGAAAATTGAAAATTTATTGCAAGTATTAGTTCCTTATATTACCACGAAACATAAAGAGATGCCCACTGAAACGCATGAATTGAATCGGAGTCTTGCATTTTTCCTAAAGGTACTTTTATTATTTTAAATAAATATTGCTCGTATTATTTAAGTCTGCATCACACTACTGCTGTGCTGGACACTATGATGGTTCCATTGCGATGTTGGCTACACACGATGTGTGTTGTAGGCCTGGATCTGCATGACATGGTTCCCTGTCATCTACCGGTATCTAGTGATACTGAACGGGTGCTAATGTGACAAACGTGATTTTCTCATTATACACAAACACATATATTTATTTATTTATTTATTTTAATTGTAATAAGAATCATACGTTGGATCATAATGGGTTTAAAAATTAATTTTGTTCCTTTTATTACAGAAATGCCTCTCATTTATGGATCGTGGTGTTGTATTTAGATTAATAAATTTGTACATAGAGAAATTCCATAATTGTGAATCGCGAGCGTTACACGATTTTAAATTTCAATTTTTACAAATTATTTGTTCGCACGAACATTATATTGTGTTAAATTTACCGTTACAACACACCCGACTCAGCCCGAAGAGTCGTTCGCCGGACTACTATAGTGAATACTGTTTGAGCGAGGAATTTTGTAAACATCATTTTCTCGTTGCGCTTCTATTGCAAGAGGTGAAAACGGCGTTAAACGAAGTGGTAACGGTACGTAAAACCGCCTTATCAACGTTACGTGATCTATTGGCAAAACATGAGGCCGATGATCGATATCAATCGAAGGGGCAACTAAGTCGTATCGCAATGTTGTATGTTCCTTGGTTAGGTATTGTTATAGAAAATTTGCATAGATTAAATTCTGTTGAACCTAAAACGCATGTGGATGATGAAAATGCGCATAGTATAGTTTCACATCATACATCATCAAGCATGTCGTATTTGAACAAGTATGCCAGTAGTGGGAATCGTGATGTTAGATTATCGCATCGTTTCACGTTACACCTTGATCAAGCCTCGCCATTGCATATAAGAGATTCAACATACTTTGCGGCAATCGCTGGTCAAAGTAAGCGTTTTTTTCTTTTATTTTTATTTTAGTTTTATTTATTTCAGTTTTATAACAGAAACAACATTTGTTGTGCAATATTATTAATTAGTTTATGAAAAATAGTATGTAACGTGATTGAGGTTGTAGATTGCATATTACATACGAGAGAAAATGTTATGCCTTACAACCGAGTTACGTACTATACTTTATCTACGGCTAATATGAAATTCACACTAAATAATATAAATTACGAATATAAGAATAACTTCAAAAATGTAAACTTTACCGCATCGATGCAGCATCATGACTTTTCTGATGCGTCTAATACTACATGATGCGCTGCTGATGCTCTCTTGAAATTGGATGTACATTAGATGTTTTTGAATGGGATATTGGCATCATTTAGCCTCTGATTTGGTTACAGATAGACTATAGATAATATAGCAATACAGTCCTTTTATAGGTATATTATCTTTGAATTACAAATTGAACTTACTTGAAATTGAAAATACTGAAATTATTTGAATAAAAAATATTACATACCTATTTTGAGTGCAAGATATTCAAATAGTTTAAACAATTTTAATCAAAGGTAAATCTTTTTTAACAATTTGTTTTTCGGAATTATTCCTGTTGGTGTTAATACCTACATAGTATGGCAAGTAGTTATAATTCTACATTATACATATGACATGCATCTTGGACACGCATCACCAAATTTCTTGATGCGTTGTTTTAACGCATCAAATGCAAAAATGAACTTTTGATTTTTCGTTGTGATGTCTGATCCGTTTTTGAACTTTTGACTCTGCCTCATGCAAGCAGTGATGCATTTTTGAAGTTAGCCTAATATTCAGTTGTTAGTTAAAAAAAATTTTGTACAGGATTTGATATAAAAATTAATTAGTGTTGTAAGTTGTGGTTCTTTACGCACAGTCGTGTGGAAAGTATAAAATTTCGTATAGCTGTACGTAAAGCCAGGGCTTAATTTCTAAAATTTTAGGTGTGGGAACACAGGGCTGGTGAAAATTTTTGTTCAAAAAATACATTTGACAAGTAAAGGAAAAAAAAACCTCGTTTCCCATAAAAATGACACTATTAACCGACACTATTAAATAACACTATGACTCGTTCCCCCGCGTTCCCGCCGAAATTAAGCCCTGTGTAAAACATAGCTTACCTAGAAAGTATTTTGTACAATAAATGAGTAAACTCCATTGTAGTCGTAGATAAAATTAATTAATAGTATCACAAATTACATTAGTCAGGATTTCCGTATCATAAGAACTTTATGCTAGTGAATACCGTGAAACCACCTAACTTTACTATGATTTTCGATTCGAATTTGAATGAAATGAGGACGCAACATTTATATAATTGTTCACTTTGTTGTTAATTTCAAGTAATATCTAATAATAAAACGTAGTAGATTGGAAATTTTGGACAGTTGTTCTAGTTGCTACATTCGTTAACTATGTACTAGCCGTATCACTGGTAATGTTACGAGTTATTAAACGACGGTGTAACTTTATCTAACCTATAGTAACTATTACTTGAACGAATTGGGTTTTTGAATAAAAAATAAATATCGTTTTTTTTTATTTTATTTCAATTCTACATCATAAATAATATTAATAATCGATACGAAAATTTTTTTTAAAAATGATTCATAATAAATAATAAATTAATTAAAACTTGAAAAATTTTAAAAAATATAATTTGGTTAAAAACAGCACTACAAAAGATCGCGATGTCTGTGACGTCATAAAGGTAATATGTCAAAAGTGTCAAACTTATTAAAATTTAATAGGAAAAATTATTGATGGTTGTTTTATTGATTTCGACGTTCAAAATCTTGAGCGACATTTTTTCCGGATTTATTTTTGTATTGCTATCATAAAATGATACAAAACAAGCTCGATATTTCTTTAGTTTCGATATTTCGACAGTGAAGTTTATAGCAAGCAATAATTTGGATAGAAACAAGAATTTCAGAGCAACAATAATTTCATAGTAACAATAATTTCATAGCAACAATAATAGTAGGAGAGCTGCTGGCCGCCGATTTGCGATAGTCATTTCAACATGCGTTAAATTGAGAGGATAGGATCTTGGATACTACTTACATAAAAATTCAGTTATGGAAAGCCTATTCGGCCGGGTTGAGTCGAATAGGCTTGCCAGAACTGAATTTCTGTGTAGAGTAAGTATCCAAGATTGTATCTTCTTAATTTAACGCGTGTTGAAATGACCATCGCAAATAGGCCAGTAGCTCTTGGTCTATAATCTATTTGAAAATAAAAAGACACTAATGTAGCTATGTTCAGGCCATATAACCTTTATTACGTCACATAAGCGCTCGTGAACTATCGGCCCGTTATCGGTTCTAAGTTTGAAAATTTATTTTTAATTTAATATAACTTCTTAATTATTACGTTTAAAAAAAAAATAAAAAGAGTTTTAACTTATATATGATCTTTCCATTTAAGACAAAAAAAATTTTTCTTCAAAAACCTAATTATATATAAATGTTAAAATTATTTCAAAATACTGATGAGATTATTCTGAAATACCAGCTAAAGTTTACATAATTGTTGAAAACAGAACTAAAAAAGCCAATGATTTGAAGAAAAATTTATACGACACCAGTAGTTTGTTCGGAATATTCCTGTCACTAAAAGAAAAATTGCTACAGACATTATAAATTATGAAATTTTAATTTTTTTAAACAGAAAGTGATTATGGTAACGTTGTGTTCAATAGGTAAAGTTAGATGCTTTGACGATAGTAGAATAGTTATAGACCGAGAGCCAGCGTACAATTCATTCACTGAATTCACCGATTGAAATTTTGTGTAGAAACAGAAGAATTCATGTGAATTTGATTCGGACAAATTCGAAAATATTCGATCGATCCCATTTTTATTCAGTTTTGTCGGGATTAGTCGTTAGTTCTAACATAGCATAATAAATTGGACTTTAAAGTAGAATAATAGGGTACTTGACTGCAATTGAGAAATGATTCTAAATGCTTTGTTCTTACGTATAAATTAGTTCATTTTTGTTAAATTTTTAAAAATTTTCAAAAAGACTGTCCAATTTTAAATGAACAAATTGGCGGGAAAACGACTTGGCGTAGTGACGTATGCAATGACGTCACGATTTAACTCAAACAGATGTCGCTTTCATTCATGTCAACACTTGTCAACATGGTTTCAAATTTGTACACAATATTCAGCAGTCATCATGCTCAGTTTTAGTGGTATTTACAACTTTCTACTTTGTTATCTTCTTCATTTGTTATCACTGTAAGATTTTCATGAAGCCCTACAAGTATTAAATGCACTTTAAGAAAATAGTTTGACGTAACTTTAAAATTGTAGCAAAAAATAAAAGCATTTTTAACATAATATTTAAAACAAGTTGATAAGGATATTTTACGTATTAAGTGACGATGTATTCCTTCCATCAATCTTTTTTGAATGCAAAATTAATTGCAAACCAAAAAGTTCAAAATAAATTACAAAGGAAAACAACTTCTCTTGATCAATTAGAATTGTAAAAATGTCACAATGAAAGTGCAATTTGTCATAGACAATACGTAACTACAGTAATAAGATCTGCTATAAAAAATGACGTCATTTTCAAATATCACTGCGTTTTTATTTAATCATTTAAATGAAGGCTAAAAATTTATAATTTTCAAAATCGAATTTTTAAATAACTAAAGAATATTTTTATTTGTCACTACTAAAATTGAATATAATACCTAAGGATAATACATAAAATTATTCAACATTTAAAACAAATTTTGAATACAGTCAAGTACCGTATTGTATAAAACTTTTTGGATTCGAGGCTGGATTACCAAATTTTTTTATAATTTTCAAAATTATTTTTATTTTATTCATTCATCGTAGCTGAAATCATTTTCACTGTTAATAATATTCTAGAAAATTTTTTTAGTACATAATTTGTTATTTTTCATTTTTCCTTCAAACCATTTTTTTTTTTTTTTATTTTACCATAAAATTAATTTTAGCGTTACTGAATGGAACGTCATCAATGTCACTGGATTCCGACATTTCAACGATGTCTGGTGATGGGGCTTCCACTGCATCTCAGGAAACGACAATAATTCGTGAATCGATCGACGACACGGCCATTGGAACGGTGGCAAAAACGTCATGCACAACGGACAATGTGCGACAACACGCCAGATCTATCAGTATCGTTCAGAACAGTCATAATCCACGTTTTGATAAATTACAACCATCAGAGGTGAAAGATATGCTCGTGTGTGTATTGTTCATATTGAAATATATCGGTGAAGAGAATTTATTGACGTGGTGGCAGCAGTGTAGTGATTCGGATATTTTTAATTTTTTTACACTTTTAGAAAAATGTTTATATTGTTTTAAATATGTGGGTAAACAGAAGATTATTGCGAATGCGCAAAACAAGACGGGAAATGAAAATAAAACGAAACCGGTGAAGGCGCATACGCTACCCGCGCGAATGAATCCACCAGATTTCAGTCACGGTGATAACACGTCCACGTTGAATACGCACAGTACCAATCGCGAAAATTTAGTAAAAATTGGTAAGTTTAAGCACATGAAAATTGGTATTATATTACAACTCTAAGAAAAAAGTAAACGTAATAAAATTTTACAAGTTGGATTTACACTATAGCAAAAATTGAAATAAATTATTTTCAGTACGAAACTGCCCTCTTGCAGCAACATTTATAAAAATATTACTTTTCAATTCAAAATAGAATATGGAAATACAAAATACGATTTAGAAATGTTAAATTATAATCTAAATCAATAGTTTTAAAAATTATATACATTCATTTAACTTTTTGAATTATGAAGTTTTTTTTTAGCTATGTAAATCCGACTTAGTTTGTCACATTTTTGTGTGAGAGAGATAAGTAAATTAAACTGTCACTGTACAAGCTGCTTTTTTTATCCTTGTCATCTTTTTTAACCAATCATATTTCTTTCAAAATTTTATTACCTTTACTTTTTTCTTAGAATTGTAATATAATGGCAGGGACATGCTCGGTACTAACGGTTTGATCGCACTTCCGGTTATAACGGAAATTCAACAAAATTAAATATTTTATTGAAAAAATTTCTTGTCTTCATAACTTTAAAATTAACGTCAAAAGAAATTCAAAACATCCCTATTTTTTTTCTTCGATATTTTACTAATTAACAAAAAAAAATAAATAAATAAATAAATAAATAAATAAAATAAATAATGAAAACTGAAAAAGATTCTAGCGGACTTGTGGTTTGATTGCATTTTCGGTTTTGTTTTAAAAGAAAACAAAAAATTTGAATTTTGAATTGAAAGATTTTCTCAGTAAAGTCAGGAAAAATTCAAATATTTGAAAAATCGGAAAAGTCAAAGAAATTTAATCTTGAGAAAAAATGGCCATTCTGTATAATCTTTAGTTATAAACTACTAGCACTGGTGACAAATTTTTAATAATTTTTTAACAGAAAAAAATTTTTAAAGCGCTTTAAGCCTGTACAAATTGTTGATTATTTTTTGTCAGGGCAGAAATCAAGTGGAACAGTTGATGCAAGTGCAGCTACATTTTCCTTTTTAGCACTTTTTCATTCTTAGTAAATCGCCATTTTGCTTTAAAACGTTTTAAAGCATTTTTTCGGCTGAATAGCTACGATTAGGAATTTTTTTCGGCTAAATAGCTATGATTAGGAACACTAGCGTCTCTAATGTCAGTGTTAAGGGTCAAACATGCCTAGTTACGTTACACAACGCGCGAAAATGACGAACGTTTAAACTGTATAGCAGTAGTTTTCAAACTTTTTGGTTCGCGACCCCCCTTTGCATTTAAAAATTTCAAAAGATCCCCGAAATATGTAAAAATCGATAAGAAAATGGGTATGTAATTTGTAATCAATTATTTCTGCGAGCCTACCCCCCCTCCCAATGTGATTTTGCGATCCCCTTAGGGGTCGCGACCACCACCTTAAAAATCACTACTGTAGAGTACCTATTACATATTTTTTTTTTTGTTATATTAGTACGGGAGATAGCGTTGTATTTTCATTAGTGATCTTAGGCCGAATTAATTCTACCTTAAATATTAGATCAGTACTTCAGTACCTAATAATTACCAAAACGGGCGTCAGCCGTCGCACCCGTGGTGGACCTAAAAGAAGCAGCGAGTTTAACTTTGCGCTACTTTTTGACATTTAGAACTGTCAAATATTGTCCATTGATTTTACATTACAAAAAAATTGTTATTATAATTTTTAATTTCCATAGTTATGTTCGATTAGAGCAGAATAACCGATCAAAATATAGCTAAAAAGATTAGTTCTTTAATAATTTTTTTAAAATTAATTTCGATCATAGCAAGTTAAATAAATCTGTAACCAAACATAACTATGGAAATTAAAAATTACAACAACAATTCTTTTTGTAATATAAAATCAGTGGACAATATTTAACCACAGTATAAATAAAAGATTATTACTATAGGCGGCAGTAGCGAAACGCACTTTCTATCCTTTTTTGATATAAGTACAAACAATTATGTATGTCCTCTTTTACTTATGTGATTGTATGTGTTTGTACATGTGAGATTGAGGGTTGATACTGGTCATGTTAAATTATATGAACAACTAAAAGCAACTTTCTTCAAAATGTATTGAGTAAACGCGAAATTGATGACAGTATTCAACACGAGAATTTAGATCGTCACGACCTATTAGCACTAACCACTGTCGAAATCGAAAATATTAACTGAATTATTATAAAATATTAATAATTATTTATTATTTAACGTATTTTTACATAAGCATTCAAATTATAATATTACTTACAAATTTGCATCAAACGGCACTCAGAAAAAACATAAATTGAAATTTTGTTTTGAATGATTTAAACAAAATTTAGCAGCACAAGAGTTATCACCAGACATTTTAAGCCACCATAATAATTAAATACATATCAGAAATATCTTACAGATCACAAAACACACTAAAATTACAAGGAAATATCAAAAATAACTGATGACAAGCTTTAAATAAAAAAAACGCCGTGAGCAGCGGGGCCCCATCACGGTAGTCGAATTTTCCCCTTCATCTTCGGTATTGAATGTTTACAAGCGAAATGTGATTGAAAGTCTACAACCGAATTGTCATTTTGTTGGTTTAAAAACTGGTCATGAGTGTTCGGCTGATCGAGGCTTTAAAAAAAGGTTTTAAGTATTTAAGGGCTGTATTTCAGTAAATTTCAATTTTGTGCCGAAAACAGGTAGCAGAACAAAAACCAACACAATTCGTACGAGGGCATTCCTGCCCATGTTTATCCGCTAATTGCCTTTATGTTTTAGTTTTAAATATTAAAAAAGGACCTTAAATAGTAAACTGGAAGGCCTTTATAAAGATATTTTTTCTTTCAAAAAAAAAAAAAAAATAAAAAATAAAAAAAATAAAAAATAAAAAATTATTTCTTCGGTATTGAGTGTCTACAAGCGAAATATAATTGAAAGTCCACAAGCGATTTGTAATTTTGGTGGTTTCAAAACTGATAATGAGTGTCCGGTTGATCGGGGCTTTATAAAAAGATTTTAAGTTTTTAAGGGCTGAATCTCAGTAAATTTCAATTTTGTGCCGATAGAAGTTAACAGGGAAAAAGCCAACACAATTCGTACGAGGGCATTTCTATCCATGCTTATCCGCCAATTGCCTTTGTGTTTTACTTTTAAATATTAAAAAAGGAACTTAAATAGTAAACTGGAAGGCTTTTATGAAGATATTTTTTCTTTCCAAAAAAATCCAAAATTTCTATTTTATAAATAATAAAAATCCAAAATTCCTAAATAATAATTAAATTAATAAATAAACAGTGACTTTAATAACATTTGCAAATTACTTAATATGTATGTATTTCATTTGTTAAAAAATTGTATTCACTTTTTTTTAAATTTTTTAAAATTACTATTCGCCTACTTGTATTTAGAATAAACATAATGCTTTTAAAACACATTTAACAATAGCATTCAATTCCGATGTAAAAATGGGAGAAGTGGGGGGAAAAGTGATGCGGACTCCCTACAAGGTACTAGCTGGATACTAACTGAATACACGTACAAAATTTCAGCCCTCTAGGTTTCCTTATGGAGTCTCTAGACATGTTAGAAAACAAGCAAAAAAATTGAGGAAATATTGGCGTAAAAATCGTGGGGGTAAGGGTTAAAAGTTGAAACCTCCAAAAAACAGTGTCTGGCTATTAGCTTAACCTGTACACCAAATTTCAGCCCTCTAGGTTTATTTGGGGAGATTTTGACCCGAACGAAACTGTTAAAAAACAAGAAAAATCATGTTCTTTTGGGTATAAAAATGGTGGGGGTAGGGGTTAAAAGTCGAGACCCCCAAAAGGCACCCCCTTGATACTAACTCAATCGGAATACAAAATTTCAGCCCTCTAGGTTTATTCGGGTGACCTGTGCGAGTGGTACAAACTTCGAAAACGTCGAAAATGCATGAAATTGTAGCTTAAAAATGAGGGGGGTGGGGGTAAAATATTAAAACCTCCAAAAAGCACAACCTAGGTACTAACTTTATCAACACACCAAATTTCAACCCTCTACGTTAATTCTGGGGGGCTGGGGGCCTGTTAGATCCAGCGAAAATCGTTTTTCCCCCCTCTACTCCCACCATATCATCCTAGGAAGCTGAATTTTGGATATGTTGTAGATAATTGACCGAAACATTATTTAAAACCGGTTTGGAAAAGTTTTATTGCTTTTCCGCCCCCCACCACCCCCTTAAAGGTCGGGTCCGAAAAAAAATTTGCCCAAAATTTGACCCCACTTTGATAGTATTGTTGTGCATCGGAATAAGCCCCACTTACCAAATTTCATCTCTTAACTTCCATAGGGGGGCCCTACACATATTAAAAGGTTGCGGGAAAATATATATATATATATATATATATATATCAGACATCTTTTTTTTTTACATAATCGTGTTCTACGGGTCCGAAAACGGATAGCGCCCCTGGTCTCGCCTCTCGCAGCTCTTATCGTATAGACTGTATAAGTCTAATTTTTCGGAGAAAATTCGACTAAAAATTTAATGACAGTTAAAATTCCACTGCCATCATTCTTAAAAATTTTAAAAAAGTCAGTCAAACTTAAACAAAATTAAATAATTTACATAATTATCAACTGTAAATTTTCACAAAATAATTTGACCTGTAAATTTATTTTTCTAAATTAAATTTACTTTAGTGATGATTTTTTCACTGTATTAGTATGAATAATGTTATGCATTATTTAGGTACATAACATGGATAACCCTTTGGAATTTTTGAATTCCAAATGACATTCTTACGTCATCTCGTTTCGTAACTGTTTGTGAAACAAACTATTATTTAAACTCTGATTTAACAGTTCTAAATGTCAAAAAGTAGCACAAAATTAAACCCGCTGCCTCTTTTAAGTCCACCGCGGGTGCGACGGCTGACGCCCGTTTTGATGATTATAAGGTACTGATCTAATATTTAAAGTAGAATTCATTCGGCCTAAAATCACTAATGAAAATACAACACTACTTCCCGTACTATTAATTGATTGATATTTTTTGTACTATAGTCTAATAAAACTCTAAAATATATTATTTTTTTTTAGAAAATGAAACATCACGACTACACCAAGCTTTACTGGAAGGTAATATGGCGACCGAGGTTGGTTTAATTGCCTTAGACTGTGTGGGTCTCTATTCCATGCATTTCCGCACAAAATTATTAGATAACGAGGGTGATAATGTGATAATGCGAAAACTGTTCGATATATATTTAACATTTTTACAAGTGGGTCAATCGGAAACGTTGCTACACCACGTGTTTGCAGCGCTTAGAGCTCATATTAACTCGTACTCGATCGCGCTATTTAAAGGGAACGCTGCACTCTGTGGAAGTCTCTGTTACGAAGTGTTACGGTGTTGTAATAGTCGTTTATCATCGGTTCGACAGGAGGCATGCGCAATTTTATATTTACTGATGCGAAGTAATTTCGAATTTTCCGGTCGAAAGGGTTTAACTCGAGTACATTTACAAGTGATTATTTCCGTATCGCAGATGTTAGGCAATGTTGTCGGATTAAATAATTCTCGTTTTCAAGAATCTCTTTCGTTAATAAATAGTTACGCGACAAGTGATAAAGCGATGAAAGGCACCGGTTTCCCAATGGAAGTGAAAGATCTGACCAAAAGAATACGCACGGTGTTAATGGCAACGTTACAAATGCGCGAGCATCATCACGATCCGGAAATGTTGGTTGATTTACAACATAGTTTAGCAAATTCGTATGCTTCGACGCCGGAATTGCGCAGGACATGGTTGGAAACGATGACTAGAAATCATGTTCGTGATGGCAATTTTTCTGAGGTATGCTTGGCTTTTAGAATTTTTTATCTAGTGAATACGGTACTTGACTGTATTTAAAATTTGTGTCATCATTGTGATGTTGTGTCATCATACATATGTCCAATTTTAATGAAACATAAAAAAAATTGATAACTTTTGATAGAAAAATTGATAGAAATTTTATTTTGAAAATCGCCATTTTTCAGCAAATATTCAAATTAGTGAAAACGCGCCATTTCTTGAATATGACGTAACATTTTGTAGCTAAGTATGTCGATTTTAATAATTTTCATCGATGAGGTGAAATTGTGTTTTCTTTTAAATATTTCTATTAGCTTATATATAGTCAGTTTAGTGCGAAAACTCATTAAGTAACATTTTTAAGTTTCAGAGATAAATGGAAATGAAAAATTGTTAATTATGTTTGGTTGTCCAAAATGTTTAAGCAACAGATCTGTTTTGTTTAAGTTGTTAAAACCGCTAGAGATATAAGAAAATCAAAATTTTAAATGGGATTTAGTAAAAAAAATTTTCAAAGGTGTCTCACAAACTTTGTCTTTCGTACTTAATAAATTTTTGCACATAATAAAAATACTGCAACTGAATATATAATGACATTTTATTTAAATGAGAATCATATTAACTTATATTGTCATATAACGTATAAGTATTATGTATGTTTGCATTATCTCCTGTGGCATGTAATAGGTAGATATATTTTTATAGCTCTGTTGGTCGAACCGTGGGAAAAAATTTTGGTAACAATAATATAAATAATGTCCTGGTACACTAAATCCAATGAATGTTAACACATTTAATAAATCATAAGCAACTTTTATATGTGTTTCTAAATATTTAAAAATATTAAATTATTCACAATATATTTTTTTATTATTATTATTACTTCGTTTTAAAGCAAGGTGGACAATCACAAAGGTATCAATTTCATTAATTTAACATTTACCTGGAACAAACTTTTATTAGGAAAGTAATCCTAGCGTGGATTTTCAGTGTACTTTTAATAAAATTTTATAAAACTAAATGAGAAACAATATTTTTCAATCTAAACAGTTTCGATGTTGCTTAAATAAAAATGTCAAAATTTTTAAATTTATGACTTGAAAAAGATAGTGTTATCTTTTATTGTCACATATATTTCTCTCTTTGTTTCCTTTGGCATGTTAACATGTCAATGACACTGAATCGGTTAAAAAGGCTTCACGACTTCCCAGGGAGTCGCGACCCACAGGTTGAAAAACACTTAAGATAAACAATAATACAAATGAATATAACATAGTTGCTGCAGTTACATCTTGTCCAGGTATCGGATTTCTTTCGGATCAGACAGTTTCGTCTTTAGAATATGCAGGTATACATATTGCACTCAATGTGACTAAAAGTTCAAAATATTTTCATAAAAACAACGTACACAAGTTACATACACACACATACATAATTATGTGTATCAAAATATTATTTATACGTATTTTATGTAAACATTTCTTTTTCTTTTATTTATTTATTACCTGCACAATTGAAAAGGGCCAATGTAATTTTAATTGACTATCAAAAGTATTTTTGTTTATATTATGTATGTGATTTATGTGACATGTCATTCAATTAAATAAATTCATCTTTTTTTATTGTTTTCAATTTTGAGAGATAGAAGTATAGTTGCTTGTTAAAAATTTGTTTTTCAGTAATAAAAAATCTTAGTAAATACGTACGTCTTAGCTATTATAGTGGACCGTCTAAATATTCAACAACTTTTCAATATATTTTACAAAAATTTTTTCCGATTTTTTGAATTTTCTTACTTTCGTCAAATAGAAAATGCTGTTAGTATTCTAAATGGTGAAAAATGTAATTTTTGACCAATTATATTCATTCAGATGTGCATAATTTAATGTAATTTAGTTGCAAAATTTTATTGAAATAAGTACGGTCCTGACCTGTCCGAAGAAACCCGGTAGCTAATCTTGTCTAACATAAATTTGACATCATGACGTCATTGCACACGTCACTACAGCGAGTAGCTTTTCGCGCCAGTTTTTTCATTCGAATTAAACAGTATTTTTTTTTATAATTTTTAAAAATGTAACAATAATTAATTAATTAATACGTAACAACAAAACATTTAAAATCATTTTTTAATTGCAATAAAATACCCTATTACATAATAATCTAATATTTACTTTTAATAGGCTGCATGTTGTCAACTACATATCGCTGCATTAATGGCGGAATATTTAAAACTGAAAAAAATTTACGAATGGGGTGCTGAAATGTTCAGTAAAATATCGTCAAATATAACTCAAGATGAGCGAGGTTTAAAATTGGATGCAGGCGTTCAAGATGTTCAGTATACAGAATATTTACTGTTAGAACAACTTGAAACTTGCGTTGAATACATCGAAAAAGCTGAACGCTACGAATTGTTGGGCGAACTGTACCGCCTAATAATTCCGATGTACGAAAAGAAACGACGATACGACCAGTTAGCACAATGCTATCAGAACCTGGCCAAAGCGTACAATAAGGTTGTCGAAGTGATCAAATCCGGCAAACGACTTTTGGGCCGATTCTATCGAGTTGCCTTCTACGGTCAAGCGTACTTTGAAGATGATTCCGGTATCGAATATATTTACAAAGAACCCAAAGTAACAGCGCTATCAGAAATCTCAGAACGTTTACAAAATCAGTTTAGTCAAAAATATGGAAGCGAAGTAGTCAAAATGATAATGGATTCTGTGCCAGTAAGTTTAAAAAATTTTTTGCTACTTTAAGCCCAGTATCACAAAATATGAACAAGTAAATCTATAAATTTGTAATATAAAGAAATGAATCTACCCTGAGAATCTACTCTTTAGTGCTCAGTAGTTTTTTCATTTTTCAACAGATTGCTCATTCAACAGATTTTGATCATTAGTTCGCATATCTAATATCTACGTGTCTCAATACGAGCCATCAATTTCAGAAATTCCACTAATAAACTAGTGCTGCCACCTAGTGTATAATAGCAAATTAATGTTTGATCGGTAAATCGACTAATATTTAACTAATTTAATTTTAATCGGCGTGTTCGTTGCTGAGTTTTTCTGCTCAAAGTGAGCTGTTAGCGCATGCGCAAGAACATTTTTATGAAGTACAAAATACTTGTGTATTCCATAAAAAAAAAGTTCTTGCGCATGCGCTGGCAGCTCACTTTGAGCAGAAAAACTCAGCAACGAACACGCCGAATATTACTTTATATAACCGAATGTAATTTACTTGGAAAATTAATTTATAATATTGGATATTGGCGACCCAAAAATTCTACTTGCGCCTCTGGTGGTAAAATTAGAAATAGTATAGACTAAAAATATACGTATACGTTTATTTGGTGATATAAAATCTAGTAATTCACACATAATTTGTATAATACCAATGTACGCGAATATATCAGTTCCATGTGGATTTGATTTTCACGAATTAAAATCGTGTAAATTGAATCTGTCATTATAAAAGCAAAATGCTGGAAATAAAAACTACTAAAATTTTTGAGAATTTTATAATAGAAATGATAACGAATATGTAGAAATTTACATATTTAAATTTTGAAAATGTCGTTATTTTCAACATCGATAATTTTCGATAACGAAAAGTAGGTTTTGACAGTCCCAATATGTTAGGAATACCCACAACTAGCTTCGCTTAAGCCTTCAAATTATTTTTTCGCTACGACTCACCGTTTACGAAATATTTACGATCAAAAGTTTACGTTTACGAAAAGTATCGAAACCTAATTTTTTCAAAAATATTCTATTGGTAATCAAATCAGAGGGACTAATCCAGTTTAAATTAAACAATTATAACCAATTTATGATAAGTAGTTCGTTATCGATAATTTTCGATAAGGAAAAGTAGGTTTTAACAGTCGCAATATGTTTGAAATACCCACAACTTGCTTCGCTTAAGCCTTCAAAAAGTTCGTTATCTTTGAGCTACGATGCACCATTTACGAAATATTTACCATCTAAGTTTTCAATAAATTTTTGTGATAGACCAACTTCAGAGCTAACGAATGCTCAATTCCATTCTATTTTAATCGAAATAAGTACGCATTACATACAAATGTGTATGTAAGTATGCGATTCAAATTTCGTTGCGTTATTCCTTTGAAATTTTTTTATATTTTTTTATTTTCACACTTGTAATAGAAAATGTCTATTTTTGGTGGTCTCGAACAACACGGTTTCAAAGAACACGGAACCAATTAATCGTGTTCTTCGGGGGATTGCTGTACGTTGTAATGGTCCGAATAGTAGCCTGGTTTAAACGCTTGCTAACTTATTACTACGCCGAAGATATTTTATTGATTTGAAATGATTTTCTTGTTTCGATGTCCCTGATAATTGCTTTCAAAGGTCGAAGGTGAAATAATTTGAGCTAAAATTTGTTTAATAAATTTATTCTCCAAAGTTAATTGTTGCCGCTTGGACCGTTACAGATAAATTTTTACACTTTTCATAACTTTATTAATTAAGTACTTGTTTTAATATTATGATTTAATATTTTATTATGTTGAAGATATTTAAATGTTATATATTTAATTATTTTAATAATTAATAAAATCCCAAACGGGAATAGTTGTAAAAAATATTACATGTTTTCTTCTTAATGTCTCAAACACGAATTATTCTATTTCAAAACCCCTATTGTACTTTTCTTTCCTATTATCTTCATTCTAAAACCAAAATGGCTTCTTTTCTTTTATTGGTTACTTAGATTTCGCTACGTCATTAGGACCGCCGATCATATTAAGATACACAGTTAGTTTACTAAAATTTCACCAGGCGGCAAATTACAATTCTTAAGTTTATATTCCTATGTTACAAAATCAACCGCTAGATGTCACTGATCTTACCGTTTTGGTAACGTTTTGGTGGTTACAACGTATATTTTTACTTGATACTAATTCTAATTTTACCACCAAAGGCGCGCGCGTAATCTTTGCGTCCCCAATTAGAAATGTAAATTTTAATGGTGGAACTCTTTTCAGGTAGATCAAAGTGAATTGGATCCAAAATATGCCTATATTCAAGTAACACATGTTACGCCTTATTTTGAAAAGACTGAATTAGAAGAGCGCCAAACGGAATTCGAACAAAATCATGATATTAGATGTTTTATGTACGAAACTCCATTCACTAGGAATGGCAAAGCGCGTGGATCACCCGAGGAGCAGTGGAAGCGACGCACAATTCTTACAAGTATTTTTTTTTTTAATTTTTAATCCCATTCTGAAAGTAATTATTTAAGGGGAGGTTTACTTGAGAGTCGTTAAAAAAAATCGATTTTTTTTTTTTTTTTTGCACAAATTGGTAGCTAATTATGTGTAGAATATGTTCCCAAAGTGATTTTGCTGAAAGTAATTTAAGGGAAGGTTTACTTGAGATTTGATAAAAAAATCGATTTTTTTTTTTTTTTTGCCGAAATTGATAGCAAATTATGTGTAGAATATGTTCCCAAAATGATTTGACTGAAAATAATTTAAAAACAAGATTCTTGCACATTAACCGAATCCAGCTTTCTATAAAAAAAAATTCAAAAAACGTAGTTCACGTAATAATGAGTATTAAATATAAAATTTTGAAAATACGTTTCTTTATATATATTTTATAATATCTCGGAACTACATTTTTGGAACTGGTGGACACGATAACTCAAAAACTATTCGATGGATCCTTTTTTTAAATTTTTTATTTTAAAGATAATTTAATTCTTCGGCACCTCTACCTAAGTTCGATACACTTTCAATATTTTTTTTACTTTTAAATTTACTTTAAAGAGCGAAAAATAAGACAAAAATCGTAATCAAAAGTTCAAACATCCGCCATTTTTTTTTCTTTCAGCAATTTATTGATATTATAGGTAGAGGTGCCGGTACTCTTCATATATTTTATAAATCTTTTTTGTTTTTGGATTTCGGTGGTTTATTACCGGCGCTAGGATATCCGCCAACAAGGCATTGGATTTTCGGATCGTCACACTGCACTATCTATAAAATGGACACTTTTTTATATTTTTCTTTGAAAAATTTTTTTTGCGTAGTTTAATGCTTAATAAATACATATGTGCACAAAATTTGAAATTGATATTTACTTCCGTTCTTGAGAAAAAAATTCTAGAAAAATACGTAATTTTTAAGGACTCTCGAGTAAACCTCCCCTTAATAAAATTAATTTTTTTAGCGCAATATTCGTTTCCATACGTCAAAAAACGAATTGTCGTTACGGAACGTAAAATTCAAGAATTGAGTCCGATCGAAGTAGCCATCGATGAAATGTCGACAAGAGTTTCGGAATTGGAAGATGTCGTATTCACAGAACCGACTGATATTAAAAAATTACAACTTCGATTGCAAGGAAGCGTGTGTGTTCAAGTGAATGCCGGTCCGTTAGCCTATGCATCCGTGTTTTTAGATCCAACGTTATCTAATTTATATCCAGATGATAAAGTTGATGAGTTGAAAGATATTTTTAGGTGTGTATTATTATTTTTCATTATTTAAAATTTTTCATTTACTAAACCAATACAGTTTTAAATCTGTCGAAATTTGTCATCGTTTAACTAACATATTATTCAGTTCATCACCAACTTTCGTAAATATCGAACGCATTTTAGTACCCATAGAAGATGAATATAGATAATCAGTACAAACGTCCTGTGCTACATTTTTTATTTTCGTGTGATGAATCTGCCAGGTCTGCAGCGATAAAAATTAATAGTGTACATAGTGAACACACTATTAGTGTAAGGACTGCCCAGAAAGCAGCATTGATGATGAACCCCGTTCAAGACGTCCTGTAAAAGTAAAAATTTACATTTCCGTGATGAAAATAAACAAAAAAATAAAAAAAATATAGAACGTATTTGCAATCAATAACAATGCAATATAATCTACCCTATTTTTTTCTTCCTTATTTGGCTTGGATACTACACATACACTTTGGATCTGATATATGGTACATAAACAAACATGGCTCTCTCTCTCTGTGTATTTTATATCAAATAATACTATACAGGGTATGACTGTATTATAAAAAATAATATTAAAAAATTAATTAATTTCTACATACGAAATACAAAATTTGCCAAAAAAAAAAAAAAAAACAAATAAAATCGCAATATAAAAAACATTCTAAGCAAAATAAGGGTCGAACAAGTTGAAAAATGATTGTACATCGATATGTATTGCATATTATGTCTTCAGTTATCCTACACACTATGTATTATGCATTTATGATATTGTCTTCTCACGGTTGGACACATCATATCATAAATTATATCATCGGTAACCGCACTCTTACATACATATTGTATATTAATATTAAATAAACATTAATAAAATAATAAATAAATCACATCTCATATCATGTTTATGTTACTTATAATAAAAATCATACTGTACAATAAATATGTCAAGTTTTTTGAATAAAAAGAATACTAACACTATTTTTTTACCTCTTTTCCGCAGCAGGCCATTCAGACTGTACTGTAAAGTTTACCCCCATTTTCACCCCTCCGGCCCCTCTTATGGACCCGGCCCTGGTTTAACCTATACAGATGAATAGGTCTTTCAAAGAGTAACATTTTATCAGTTTCAAGTTTTCCCCTATCTCTTATAGTTTTCGAGATATCTTAAAAAATACGATTTGAACCCCCAACTTTAGGGGCTGGTTTCACTCCGTAAACGTGGAAGATGGCTGATAAAAAAAAATACGGGTCCCTTATTTTTGCCTATTCTACACACCAGCGAAGTTTCATCAAAATCCTAAATTTCACTCTGGGTGCATCTCCTTGTCAGTATTATGTTGATTATGTTGTGTACAAATATAGAACCACGTTGACCACAGAATAGTGTTGACATGACTAAAAGTGACATCTGTTTGAGTTAAATCGTGACGTCATTGCACATATCACTACGTCAAGTCGTTTTTGGGCACCAATTTGTTAATTTAAAATTAGATTGTGGTTTTTAGCGAATTTCCAGAATGGAATTCAGCTATTACAGCCACTGTCATAACGCGACCTGAGCCCGGGGCCATGGCAGAAATTTGTTTTGAGGTCCCTAGAAACCGAAAATAATATTCGCTAAAATTTATATATATATATATATATATATATATATATATATGTGTGTGTGTGTGTGTGTGTGTGTGTGTGTGTGTCCGCACGGTACTCTCGAACGGAATATCCTAGGTTTACGAAATTTGGTGAAAATATTGGAACTCCCAAACCGTTGGACGAGTTCGCTAACCAGCACGTCGGATGCCAGGAACATGGTTTTTCTTCTTGCAAAAAATTAGTTTTTTGCCAAAATTTCCATTTAATCAACAATTTTTGCGAAATTTTTTTTACATCATTTAAAAGAGGGGAAAAAATTACATAAAAAAGGTCTTTAAACTATTGTTCTATGTCAACTAGTTTCCGAGAAAAACTAACTTTTATAAACGGAAATGCGCTATGTTATGCAGGATGCTGCGACAGGGGTATTTGATGATTTTCATTAAATTTATCAAAAATTAACTTATTCATATATAAAAACAAACATTCTGAATGATTTTTTAATAGTAGCCAAGTACCCTATTACATTTAAGATTAAAGAATTGTTTCATTTTTTACAGAGAATTTTTAAAAATTTGTTATACTGCACTACAAATTAATAGTAAATTAATTACGCCCGATCAAAATGAATATCAAGAAGCATTACGTCAAAACTATAAGAAACTTTGTACATCACTGTCAACGCTTTTCGGCGAACCATTATGGCCTCATGAAGAAACTGGAAGTTTTAAACGAAATAGTATTGCACTTTTTAGCGCTATTAGTGGAGCGTCACACAATTCCAGTACTGCATAAAAATGAGTATTATAACAATTTATTATTTTAATAATTAAATTATTAATATTAATTTCAAAAAAAATTACCTTCACATCCTTTACACTTTTCTACGTAAGGACACTAGTAAGATTTTCTATAAAACAAAATTATTATGCTCAATTTTATTTTTTGTGAAAATATTTTTTGAGATACTTTTTAAAAAATTAAATAGAGCACAGTTTTAATATTAAAATTAGGTCGCTTAGTAAAAATGTCACGTCGAATATTAGTGTCCATTTAGTGTAGTTTGCAGTAAATTTTCGATTATCTATGCTAGGTGAGTTATTTTAAAATAATTTCAATGAGTTTATGAAAATTATAAAACTCACTGTGGTCTCCAGAATGTATTTTCAAAATAGAAACTATTAAATACAGGAGTTTCACAAGGAAATATTCTGGGGCCTGCACTTTTTATTTTATTTAAAAAACTATCTTTCAGTGGCAGTAAAGGGTGGGTGGAACCAATTTGGTTCCACTGTAAGTATGGCATTGGCTTTGGAGTATAGTTTAAAAAGACAAACATATATTTCTTTTTTGCTCGCACCAATATTACCAAATGAATCAGTAAATGAGCCACTATTAATGATACAATTTCAAATTGTTAATCTTTTTTTACATTAAATAATTTAGCTAATGGATAATCGACTATTTACTGTATACATTTGCTTCGAATATTTCCAATTATTCTCACCTTTACAGTATCCTATGAAACTTTTAACAGACCTTTTTTTTAAATACATTCTTAATGATTACAAATTATAATTTATTCCATAAATTCTTTAAAATTAATTAAATATTGTACTAGTCATTAACTTGAAACCATATTTTTTCAAAGAATCTTTTGTATATAATTTAATTTTTATTTTATTTTTGTAATTATCTCTCTTTTTTGTTAATAGTTTTGTGGAATACTGAACAAAAAAAAAAAAATTAGACGTAGTAATAACGTAAAAATTTTTAAGTAACTATGATTAATATTTTTTATATAAATGAACAAAATAAATAGTCAATATTTCTAATTTTATAAAGTAATTATTCACAAATAATTGACAATGTACATTCTTAAAATGATTTTGTTTAAATAACAGAATTAATTATATATATTGATTTTCTCAACTCATTAAAAAAATCTTATTTACAAAATATAACAATAGTTTATATTTATCATAAAATGGCTGCAACTTACGAATGTCATCTGTAATAGGCCTTTTCATCATGTGACGAGCGCAAGCGCAGCCGCCATGTTAAAATAGTGGTAATTCAAAAATTTCGTACTGTTTTGGTCAGGAATAGCCAGGAAAGCAATATTATCTCAATAAAAAAATGAATTATTGGAAAAAATCGTCGGTGGTGTTTCACTTGTTTATAATTCAGTTGAAGCCCATAATCACCCATAATTGTGAACAATTGAAAAGGTGGCTGAAATGTTATGCACGTCCGCAAAAACGGAAAAAAAGTGAGCTGATTGAGAGGTCAGGGATCCATACTACTTGTTTGCTATGTCAAA
Organism: Brachynemurus nebulosus; assembly: GCA_035578155.1. Classification (NCBI taxonomy): domain Eukaryota; kingdom Metazoa; phylum Arthropoda; class Insecta; order Neuroptera; family Myrmeleontidae; genus Brachynemurus; species Brachynemurus nebulosus. The sequence goes on along the minus strand of JAPWDM010000005.1, from coordinate 8,633,856 downwards.
AATAATAATAAAAACAAATAATATCTATAATTTTATTCTAATTAATAATGTCAACCAATTTTTAGTACAACTTTAAATGATTTATAGCATGTATCACCCTTACAAACTCTATAATAACACCGTTTCTTTGCTCCTTTTCGTACAGATAACATTATAGTAATGGATTGAAAAAATTTAATTTTCAATTAAAAACACTTATTTTTAATTTTTCTTACTTTTTTTTCAATAAATATTCTTTATTTAATATTTTTTAATTTTAATTATTTGTAGATGGGTACTTTAACATGGTTGTTTACAAAAAACAGTACAAAAAAAATGGCCGATATTGACACATGCGCACAAAAAAAATTTGTGATGAAAAGGCCTATGGAATCATACTAAAACATTTTTTTTAGTTCTTTATTTGACCACGTATAGTGTTGTTGTCCAGAAGATATAGAATCATGGGCTGTATTCGATTCATGGTATAAAAAATTCTCGCGGAGGTGCGCTATTAAACCACGCAAACAGTAATTTAAATTATTTGAAGTCTACTACCATATTTGGAAGCTTGTAAACGTTACATATTTAAAAGTTTTGCTAATATGTTCTTGCGGTTTAGTAATGCACATGCGCAAATGCACTGGAATTTTTTATACCACAAATCGAACACGAGGATGTATTGTGTTTTCTCGATTGCAGCGCCATATGCGCCAAATATGAATAAATATAGAGTATTCAGATCTGATTAATATACCGTATCTGTAGTTTTATAAGGAAATTTTCAAAAAAAGACAGTCAGCCTTATAACTCCACTTCTAGCTTTATTAAACACGTTATCATAAATAAGTTCATGATATAATTATAATAATTAAACAATATTAATTAACTATTATGAAATTTTAATTATAAAATGAATTTTTACGTCCGTAGTAGAATTTTACTGAATATAAGTACAGTAAATTTTGTTGAATGTAAATAAAATTTATTATAAAACAAATATTTGGTCCTTTTTATTCGTTTTTGTATGACTTTAAATTTCTATAACATCTATATTTATTGTATATGTACAATGTCGTTTTATAAAAATTTTTAAATTGTGTAAACTGATATAATATGTGAATTGATTTGCAATTTATACAAAAAAAAAAAAAAAAAAAATGTTTTTTACTTAACTGTTGTTATTTAAATCTTATACGTATGAAATTATTCCTCCTTTTTTTATTACTTATTAAAATCGAGCTTTTTCAGAACCTAAAATTTACGATAACGTTATTTTTGACAGTTAATAATGCGCATTTTGTTTCAATTATTATGCTAATTCTTATTACTTTTTTATCTGCGTATTAAGCATAAAATCTCAGAAAGGAAAAAGAGAGATTAAGAATCACTTGAAGTCCCCCCTAAAGTTGTTAAAAATTAGATATTTATAATAGAGTACAAAATCAACATTGCAGATAATATATGGTAAAGGTATATTTTTTTGACAATTCAAAAATTTTATGGGAATCAAACTTGGCAACAAAACGTTATCGTACAATTTAGCGTATTTTGTAAAAACTCATGTTTTATAAATGGAATATACATTGGTGTTCTTTTGGGAATTCGGAAAAATGCATCACACAAAATTCGGTTTCAGTTTTGACTTTTCAAGAGAAAAACAATGTCTAGATTATGTTTAATAAATTTTAATGTGTTCTAAACTTTGAATAGTGTAAGTACATTTCCGATTTAAACTTTTTTAGTGCAATATTTTTTGTTTATTTTTGTTTTTGTTTTGAGTAAATCGTGAAACTTTTTTCAAAGAATTGATTTAAAAAAAAAAAAATTATACTACAGCTCCCCAAATATAATTTAGTCGTTGAAGATAGTACAAGGAGCACTTGGTAAATATTTAAAACATTAGGCGTGGTTGATCGGTGATTCTCGCGCATGTGCAAACAAATACTAGTAAAAATTTTTAATTATTTGACGGCTACTATCATATTTAGAAGCTCTTAAACGTTACATATTTAAATTTTTGCTAGCGCATTAGCGCGTTTTAATAGTGCACATGCGCGGAATTTTTTCTACGCGTACATCATTGATCAAATTAAATTTGATGAACTGTAATAAACTTGTTTATATGTATTAGGCATAAAATTTATTATTTATTCGGCGTGTTCGTTACTGAGTTTTTTTTTCTCAAAGTGAGCTGTTGGCACATGCGCAAGACTTTTTTTATGGAATCGTACTTCATAAAAATGTTCTTGCGCATGCGCTAACATCTCACTTTGAGTAGAAAAACTCAGCAACGAACACGGCGATTGCTAGAACACATAAAAATTTTATTATAAATATTTTCCAAATATATATAAATTAATTATTACAAATGTTAATATATAGATGTTTATTTTATAACTATTGAAATTGCAGTTTATATATAAATTGTAATTAAAGTCAATAGAACATTTAATTTTATCGATTGTTTAAGAATGTGTAATAGTTTAAATATAAAAAGAAAGTTACTCTTTCAAAAAATAAAATAAAATAAACTTGCAATTTCGATAATTTAATTATAGATAAAAGAAAATGATTTTTAAAATTATTTTTCTACAGTTTACGGTCAAAATTGCGTGAACAGTAGATAAATAAAACGTAACTCGAATTTTTTAGTAAATGCACTTTAGAAAAAAAAAAATATTATGTAATTAGGTTGTTTGTTCTATGTTCAGTTTTTTGTAAAAATTTACTAATATGCTTGTGAAATAGCATCAACTACTGATCAATTATTTCTTTTTATATAGTTTTATCAAATTAATTTGTTTTATGCTTTCATTCATATTTATAAATGTGTTGGCTGTGATTCTATTTACAACAAAATACAATTTTTATTGCAAATATTATTTCCTCCTTTGTTTATATACATTTAAGTAATGTATTCAGTAGTTGTAATATCAAAATTCTCTCAAAAATATATAAAGTATCGGTAAATATTATTGTTGAAATTATTCTGTGTTAATTACTTGCCATTAATTTAGTAATTTATTGTGTATTACACATTAGCTAATTTCTTTTTGTAATTACAATTTATTTGAAAATATATTTTGTTTATGTTGAATTACAAACTGACTTTTATTTAAAACTTCGTAACATTGACCAAATGAAAAAACCTTTGACGTCACAAATGAAAATTGTACCAAAAAGTTTTTAACTTACGCATGCGTGTGTTATAAAAATAACAAAAAGTGTGCTAGGTCTAACTTACAACAAATACCATCCTATGTTCACTTCAATTGTATTTAAATTTATTACTTGTTTTACCAGTGACGGTTTCTTTTAGCACTTACATAGATAAGTAGATAACCTGCTGCGCACAATAGTGCTGATTATTGCCGTACTTGAAAAGTCATTTCATTTAAATATGGCTAAATTATTTACAATAGTAATCTATGGTTTATAAATTTATTTGTTTACATTATTATCTATGAAAAACACATCCCTTAAGCCCCTTGATCTAGGGATGTAAAAACATCGATGTTATGTCCTCGATAATATCGAAACATCGATATTACTCTTAGCTGTCCAGTAGTTAAAAAGTCCTGTAGCTGATTTAAAACAAGATCCATTACTTTTACGGCAAGTTCTAGGATCCACTTATCCAAACTTGAAAAAAATTGCCATTAAATATTTGTGTTTCACAGCAACTTCAACAGCTTCAGAGACTTTTTTCAAAAGCTGGGCAGCATTTGTATCAACAAAGGAACAGATTAGAAGGGAAACTTCTAACAAAGTAACTTTTTTTGCAAAGTGTACCAAATAAATACTGGCAATGTTAATTTTTAATAAATAAAATAATAGATTATAATGGTTGTTTATTTTGCTACATAAACATCGATGTTTTTCTTTCGATATATATCGTATATCGATATTCTTCAATCGATGTTAACATCGATGTCAATGTCAACATCGATGTTTTTCTAATATCGATCATCCCTACCTTGATCTTCATCATGTCTCTGCGCTCTGCCACTTGTTTTCAAGGACGAATTTTTAATGACAGTCCGCTATATGGCGCTGATGGTACTCATTGGCAAAAAACAGCGGAACTTTTAAATATGTATGTATTACAAATTTACAGGAAAAAAAATATACATTAGGTAAAATTGAAGTGTGACAAAATAAATAAAATTACAAAAAAGCAAAAAATAGGTTTACGAAAATATAACAGTTTATTTAAAATAACAAATAACAATAAAAAAATAATTCTTTTATAATAGTACGGGAGCTAGCGTTGTATTTTTATTAGTGATTTTAAGCTGAATGAATTCTAATTTAAACATTAGATTAGTACCCAATGATCATCAAAACGGGCGTCAGCCGTCGCATGCGCACCCGCGGTGGTCCTAAAAGGGGTAGCGGATTTAATTTTGAATTACTTTTTGACATTTAAAACTGTCAAATATTGCCCACTGATTTTAAATTACAAAAAAAATTGTTATTATTAATTCCAATTTCCATATCGTTATGTTTGATTAGAGTAGAATGACCGATCAAAATATAGCTAAAAAGATTATTTCTTTAAATAGTTTTTTTTTTTTTTAAATTAATTTTAATAGATTTGAGCGTTACTTTATGGTATTCCATATTTGTAAATAATAAACAAATATTTTACTTCGCAAAAATACCACTTTTATTTTGAAACTGTGACAATATTGTTTCGAACCGTCAGTTCATTTTCAAACATTTTCAAACATTTTCATTCTGTTTGAAAATGAACTGACGGTTCGAAACAATATTGTCACAGTTTCAAAATAAAAGTGGTATTTTTGCGAAGTAAAATATTTGTTTATTATTTATAAATTAATTTTGATCATAGCAAGTTAAATAAATCTCTAATCAAACATAACTATAGAAATTAAAAATTACAATAACAATTTTTTTTGTAATATAAAATCAGTGGACAATATTTGACAGTTCTAAATGTCAAAAAGTAGCTCAAAATTGAACCCGCTGCCTCTTTTAGGTCCACCGCAGTTGTGACGGCTGACGCCCGTTTTGATAATCATTACTATCATTAGGTACTAATTTGTGCTAATTTGAAGCAAATTGACACATTGGTTAACACGGTTAATACCACGTTAACACCTTTCATAACCTATAAAGTGTCAATGGTAATAAATATTTTTTTAATTTGTATACGATTATTGTTGTAATTTGAGACTATTTATTAATAAATATTCTAACAATATTTATAGCAACAAATATAACATCAGTAAATAAAGAAAAATTTTAAATTAAACCCATAATTAAACCTTGTTTAACCGCCATATTGGTCAACACTTGAACCCTTTTTTTGGCTTCATTTTCATATACATTGAGTACATTGAATATACATATACCTGTACTCCCTCTGTCTCTTCGATACTCAAAGATATTTTACTTTTATATTAATTATATAACATTATAAAAACACAAAATATAAATTTTTCAATAAAATTATTTTTTGTCATAATTTTTGCTTACTTACTAAATAATGCCAATAAAAATAATTATTATGTCACAAGAATCCCAATTTTCATATTTTTCCTTGGTATTTTCTGGTATAGAACAATAATTTAGAGTTTTTAATTCATAATTTTAATTAAAATTATAATCGGGAAAAAGGCGGGAATTTCTCTAAATTTATTTCCCGAAATCGAGAAAATTCGTCACATTTCTCGGGACTTTACGACTCTGCTTATATATTTATAATACCGTACTCCCGGTACTCCCCGTACTCCATTCTCATCATACTCCATGCTCATGATGCTCATCATCCTCAATCATCCTCATTGTTTCGGGTCATTAGACAGGTTAGGCGAGATAGGCCGTAAATTAAAATGTTTTAATTAAAATATAGCAAGTGGATTAACTGTAATAAAGTGATAAAAAAATGGATAATAAAAGCAAAGCTTCTGAACCTCCTGCTATTAAAATTGAAGTGGAGGAAAATCAGGAAAATTATCAAAATCCTACAAACTTATTACCAAAAACACAAAGTGACATAGCCGATGAATCAATTGACGTTTTGTCTGAAACTGAAGTCAAAATGGAACCAGAAGATTTTCATTTCGGTAATTTAACCAGTTTTCACGGTGAAATCAAAGTGGAAATGGAAGATGATAATTTAACCGAGAAAACTACAACGAATAAAAGTGTCCTACTAGTCCAAGAAAAGAAAGAAATTACAGATTGGACGTCATCTAAAGACCAAAATGTTTCAAATATTCAGGAAAATTCTCAAACCGTGGAAAAACTACTTAAGTGTAGTAAATGTTCTAAAACATTTAAACAACCGAGTAATTTAAAATCACATGAACAGGTTCACAGAGGTGAAAAATCGTACAAATGCAATAAATGTTTTAAAGCATTTATTAATTTAAGTAATTTTATAAGACATATAAGAACTCATACAGATGAAAAATTATATAAATGTATTATATGTACTAAAACATTTAAGTATCCAGAAACTTTAAACAAACATAAAAAACTTCATACCGGTGAAAGTTTTCATTTTATTGATATGAGTTTACCCGCGCAAATCAAAATTGAAAATGATAATTTAACCAGTGAGGCTACAGTAAATGAATGTGATCCATTGGCCCAAGAAAGAAAAGAGCTTAAATGTAAGAATTTAAAAAATAAATCATTTGAATGTAACGTGTGTTCTAAAACTTTTAATCGCTTAGCCAATTTTAAAATACATGAAAGAACTCACACGGGCGAAAAACCGTATAAATGTAGTAAATGTTCAAAAGCATTTAGTCTGTTGGGTAACTTAAAAAAACATGAGAGAATTCATACGGGTGAAAAACGTTATAAATGTAATATTTGTTGTAAAAAATTCATCGATTCGAGTAATTTAAGGTCACATCAACGTTTTCACACCGGCAAAAAACCTTATAAATGTGATATATGTTCTAAAGCGTTTGGATATCCAAATAATTTAAAAATACATAAAACAGTTCATATAGGTAAAAATTTACCCGCCAAAATTAAAATGGAAGATAATGTCGTACGGGTCCAAGAAAAAAAAGAACTTAAATGTTTTAATAAGAAACCACGTAAATGTAATGTTTGTTCAAAAATATTTTATCACTTATATAGTTTTAAAATACACGAAAGAACTCATATGGGTGAAAAACCATATAAGTGTCGTAAATGTTCAAAAACATTTAGTCAATCGAGCAATTTAAGAAAACATGAAAATACTCATACGCGTGAAAAATCTTATAAATGTAATATTTGTTTTAAAACATTTATTGACTCTAGTAATTTCAAGTCCCATAAAAAAGTTCATATTGATGAAAATTTATCTGCCCAAATAAAAATTGCATTGAATGAAATTGATCTAACCCAAGAGGGAAAAAAACTTAAATGTAACACATGCTTTATGTTAATTAAAGAACCGGATCGTTCAAATTTTCAACAAAGTTTTCATGCCGGTGAAAAATCACTTAAGTGTTATAATTGTTTTAACAATTTAAAAAATAAAAAATCACTTAAGTGTAATATATGCTCGAAAACATTTAATCGATTAAATAGTTTTAAAATACATGAACGAACTCATACCGGTGAAAAACCGTATAAATGTAATGAATGTTTCAAAACATTTAATCAATCCAGTAACCTGAGAAAACATCAACGAATTCATACCGGTGAAAAACCGTATAAATGTAATATGTGTTTTAAAACATTTATGAATTCGAGTAATTTAAAATCGCACGAAAGGTGTCATACCGGTGAAAAACCGTATAAATGTGATATATGTTTTAAAACATTTGGATATTCGGAAAATTTAAAAACACATAAACGAATTCACATTGATAAAAATTATTTGCACACTGAAATTAAAATTCAAAATGATAGTTTAATTGGGAAATCGACACTTAACGAAGGTGTGCCACTGGATCAAGAAAAGAAAGGAAAGGTGTACACATGTAAAATATGTTTTAAAACATTTAATCAGCCAAGTAATGTTAAGAAACATGAACGAATTCATACGGGCGAAAAACCGTATGAATGTAATAGATGTTTTAAAACATTTATTAATTCAAGTAATTTAAGATCACACGAAAGGACTCATACGGGTGAAAAACCGTATAAATGTGGTGTATGTTTTAAAACATTTAATCAACCAAGTAATTTGAAAAGACACGAAAGAATTCATACGAATGAAAAACCATTACAATAAAATGTAATATACTGTGTGAGTTTTTCGAGAGTTGCCATTTTTATTACAGCCAAACCGTTGATTTAATCGAAAAATTGTTCAAATAAGAGTTGTAGATATCGACGGGCGCAACCGATTGCTATAGTCAAGAGCTTTATAGCTCTTATGGTTTTCGAGCTATGATACAAATTTATAGATTTTTAAATGGGACTATATATTAATTTTTCGATAAAAATGGATCTAATCCATTAATTAACAACATAAATGAACAAAAAAATTTTTTTACCCACGTTTAATTTTTTAATTTTTCTTTAATTTATCAGTTAGGCGGTAAAAATATGCATATGTACCTGAGGCTACTTCAGCCGATAGTGTTTTTCTTGGTAACATTTCCATTACATCCAAGAAAAGAACCTTTTTCAGTACCATTTCTATCATAAAAATTTGATTGTAATAGAAATGGCAACTCTCAAAAAACTCACATGGTATGTTTGTTAATAGGGTACTTGACTGCAATTGAGAAATAATTCTAAATGCTTTGTTCTTACGTATGAATTAATTAATTTTTGTTAAATTTTTAAAAATCTTGAAAAAACCACGGTTCAATTTTAAATGAACAAATTGGCGCGAAAAACGACTTGGCATAGTGACGTATGCAATGACGTCACGATTTAACTCAAACAGATGTCGCTTTCATTCATGTCAACATTTGTCAACACGGTTTTAAATTTGCACAATATCCAGCAGTCATCATGCTCAGTTTTAGTGGTATTTACAACTTTCTACTTAGTTATCTTCTTCATTTACAGCTAATGTAACAGAATATGTTCTGGATTTTTATTTTATCTTCAAGCATAATTTTACACTTAACAGTACAGATGACCGCTTCTGCCCTACAAGTATTAAATGCACTTTAAGAAAACAGTTTTACGTAACTTTAAAATTGTAGCAAAAAATGAAAGCATTTTTAACATAATATTTAAAACAAGTTGATAAGGATATTTTACGTATTAAATGACGGTGTATTCCTTCCATCAATTTGATTTGAGTGCAAAATTAATTGCAAGCCAAAACGTTCAAAGTAAATTACAAAGAAAAACACCTTCTCTTGGTCAGTTAGAATTGTATAAATGTCAGAATGAAAACGCAATTTGTCATAGACAAACCGTAACTACGGAAACAATATTTTCTATAAAAAATGACGTAATTTACAAATATCCGCGCTTTTATTCATTTAAATGAACGCTAAAAATTTATAATTATCAAAATCGAATTTTTAAATAACTAAAGAATATTTTTATTTGTCACTGCTAAAATTGAATATATTTAAGGATAATATATAAAATTATTCAATATTTAAAACAAATTTTGAATACAGTTAAGTACCGTATTGCAGTATAATGTAAAGTCACATGAAAATTTAATAAATTGTAATCCATTTAAGTATAAATATATTTTTTATATGTTAGATAAGTCTTTTATTTGGCGTTTTTATCACTTAACGAAATTTTTTTTGCTAGCAATTTATCGGAAAAAAACAGTCAACTAGTTAAAATACGACAGTGAAGTTGGAGTGTTTTTGGGTTAATAGTTTTTCGAGATAAATTACTTTTAGACAACAAATTTGGGTTGTAGAAAACACAAATTTACTCAGAAAAAATATATAACTCCAGTGTAATATGATAAAACAGTTTTACATAATTCATGTTATTATTTAATATTTTGTGACTATGGTTTTAAAATTATTTAAATTTACCAATAAAACCTTTTGTTTCATTTTACCGTGTTTCGCTACAATGAAATGACCAATGAAACGTTTCCAATCACTTTTTTCACTTTCAGAGTAAAAATCTTAAATTTTCGTTCAATTTTTTGTTAAATTATTTGTAATAAAATTTATTCAGTTAAAAAAATAGTTTTTTTTTTGGTTACAATTATGCATAAACGCATTATGTAATAAGTTCAAAATTCCCTCATCTATGTTAATTTAATATTTATCCACTATTAGTGGCGCTGTAGTCAGTTTATTTTACGTTTGCTGTGCGCACAGAGTATAGAGGCGACATTGCTATCTCTATGCTACTGAAACCAGTGTAACCAAAAAAGGGTAGAAAATATGTTAATAATGTGCACTGGGTTTACTTTGTATTTGTTTGATCTGTCTTATATGTGTGAGTGATCGGAGGTCTGTTGCGTGGTGTTGTATTTGTATACGTATACGTATATAATACATACATACGTATGTACAGTGGTCATCGAATGGTACGTACTCCGATTTTACGTAGTGACGTCAGCGATTTAGTGGGGTTCTCCTCTCACAGTTATGTTGTTGTTTGTCTGTGTTGATGAAAATTTGTGTACCAAGCCAGAGTCAGGACCGTAGGTAATATTGTCTGAGGGTCTCGCAGCCTTTAAAATTTTTAAATTTCACTGCAGATATATATGCACATATTCTGTATATGTAATACGCAAAATGAGTAACGTAAAATTCTAGAATATTCTAATCGTCAACTAGCAGAGATATCACAAAACAGATTTCACCGTTGAATTGGTCATTAACCTGTTAACCGGGGAATTAGCTATTGCTCAACTCGTTTCAGAATGGGGACTTTTTGTTCGCAGCGATAAGTAATATCACACCTCAAATAATAAAAGAATATCGTTTTTAACTTATGGTTTTTATTTATTTTGATAAAATATTTTATATTTAAAATATAATTCAAATGTATTCAATGTACAAGGAATTAATTGAACAAATTATAATAATTATTTCGCAGTATGATATTGCTTGAAACAGTGGGGCATATACAAGGCAACACAGCAGTCAGGACACCAGAATCCATGGGACTGAAAGTGTTAATTTCCATGACGAAAAATGTCGTCATGCCCATTGCAGTAGGCTTTTATGTATGACGAAATATTTCGTCATACCCAGTTAACAGGTTAAAAATGAGATTAAACAGTGTAGTTTGACAAAAATTCTAGAATGTTCTATTTGTTAACTAGCAAAGATATTGAAAAATCAATTGTACCGTTTAATTGTCCATTGAAAAAGAGGTCAAATTACACATTTTGACAAATGTTCTGGAATATTCTATTCGTCAATTAGCAAAGATATTCAAAAACAGACGTCGCCATTGAATTGACTACCAAAAAAGAGACCAAATAACACATTTTGAGAAATGTTCTAGAATATTCTACTTGTCAACTAACAAAGATATTGGAAAATATGCTGCACCACTTAATTAACACTTGGTTCGGTTGGACAATTGTCCAACCGAAATTAAACTAATGTAAACCAAATTTCCGATTCCGACAAACAATTTTTACTATTTGACGAATAGAATATTCTAGGACATTTATCAAAATGTGCTATTCCGTCTTTTATTCGATGACCAATTAAATGGCGCAGTCGATTTTTCGATATTTTTGTTAGTTGACGAATAGAACATTCTAGAACTTTTGTCAAAATGCGCTGCTTAATCTAATTTTTAATGCCCAATTCAATAGTGAAGTTTGTTTTTTGGTATCTTTGCTAGTTCACGAGTAGAATATTCTAGAATTTTTGTCAGCTTCCGCTATTTGGTGTCTTTTACGCTGATGAATGTGATAGTGAAGTTGATTTTTCGACAGTTTTCTAAAAGTCGTCACTCATATTCATTAGTATAACATTCGATTTTCTTTGTCTACACAACCGAATTTTAGATGTAAATTGTTTCTTAAGATAATTTTGTTTTAAATAAATTCAGATAAATAATATTTACCAACCCTCGAAACAAAAGTTTACCGACGCCCCTGATCTTCCGTTTTTACGTACTTCCCCTTAAATTTGCACCGACCACTACGTAAAATTGGATTTGTGGTGTGTGTGGTTTTCTACGGTGGTGGCAACAATGACTAAAACAATCAAAACGAGATCAAAACAATTGAACTACACTCATCCACTGCTACCGAACGAGTGACTACTAATTGTAAGTAGCCTGACTTGCTCAAAACTGTACACGCTGCACACTGCAAATTACGTGATAGAGATAGCAGTGTGGATGCTGTATTCTGTAGTTTGCTGCATATTACGTGGTTGCGTTTAATAGATCGCTGTTGCACTGTGAAATTAACAGTTTTACTAGGTCAATCATTTTGACAGTGCAAGTGAGTTAAAAGCAGTTAAAAGTGTGTGTTGACATTTATTTACATATTTAACTTAAAATGACAACTGCAGCTAGACCAACGTTTGATCCTGCTCGTGGAGGACAAGGACGTGGCGAGAAAGATCTAAGTGCTATATCAAGGCAATATTCGAGTCGAGATTTACCTAGCCATACAAAATTAAAATTTCGGTAGGTATTATAACCTCTCAAAAAGTCATTTATGTATTGAAGTAATTTACATGTCGTTCTCTTAAATTTTAGTGAACATGGCCAAGGAACTGTTGAGGAAATGCGTAACCGAGATTTCCGTAAGGAACTCGAAGAACGTGAACGGGAAAAAGATAAGAAAAATGCAAGTAGACAACCTGAACATGCCAAACGATTGAAATTAGATCAAGTACCTGCTGCAAGCTTAGACGCGGACGATCCTCTCGATGAAGATGACTCAGATACGGACAGTGATGACGATACTGCCGCTTTGATGGCAGAATTGGCAAAAATTAAGAAGGAAAGAGCTGCCGAACAGGCTAAACGCGAGCTTGAAAGGAAACAGGAAGAAGAAAGAATCCGTATGGAAAATATATTAAGTGGTAATCCACTGTTGACACATTATTCCCCCGGAGATCCGAAAGCGAATTTAAAAGTTAAAAGACGGTGGGATGACGATGTTGTTTTTAAGAATTGTGCTCGAGCTGAACCAGAAAAACGGACAAATTCGTTCATAAACGATTCGCTTAGATCCGATTTTCATAGAAAATTCATGGAAAAATATGTAAAATAGTGCTATTTTTATATTGTAATTTGTATTTATTTATAAGTATCTGTTGTCTAAGTGTTCGTTCGAAAATAATTTTTTTATAAGTTTAATTAAATAAAAATTAGGTACATAAGGTAATTGTTTGGTTTCAATTAAAATTCCCTATTTTTTAATATTGGATTTGTTCCCGAATTTCAAAAAATTATAATGATTCTCAATAATAAACAAATATTTTACATCGCAAAAATACCACTTTTAGTTTGAAACTGTGACAATATTGTTTCGCACCGTCAGTTCATTTTCAAACATTCTGTTTAAAAATGAACTGACGGTTCGAAACAATATTGTCACAGTTTCAAAATAAAAGTGGTATTTTTGCACCGTCAGTTCATTTTCAAACATTCTGTTTAAAAATGAACTGACGGTTCGAAACAATATTGTCACAGTTTCAAAATAAAAGTGGTATTTTTGCGAAGTAAAATATTTGTTTATTATTTACAAATATGGAATACCATAAAGTAACGCTCAAATCTATTAATATAATAAACAAATACTTTACTTTGCAAAATACCACTTTCATTTTTGAAACTGTGACAATATTGTTTCGAACCGTTAGGTCATTTTCAAACAGAATAACGAGACAATATTGTCACAGTTTCAAAAATAAAGTGGTATTTTGCAAAGTAAAGTATTTGTTTATTATTTACAAATATGGAATACCATAAAGTAACGCTCAAATCTATTAATATCTTATTTACTGCTAGTCCCACTTCGCTCAATTTTTTATGAATCGTTTTGTTTATTTATTTTTTATTAATTTATATATCTATATTTTATAAATTTTATAAATTATACAAAGATATTATATGTATTGGGCATTAAATTACCAAGGTGCTTTTACGAGTACGAGGAAGCTGTGTGTTACACTACTCCATGTGCTATACCCTATTGGCAGTGTATTTTTGTATATATTATAGATGTTATAGATTACGGATATTTATTTTAATTTTATTTTAAATAATTTTTTAATATTTATATTACATTGTTATGGAAAAATTGGAATAATATAGAAATTTTTTGAGAACAATAACTAAATCAACACTGAAGTTAGAGAGAAAATGGCTACGTAAAAAAATATGCAGTTGATGAATTTTGAGTTAAACAGTTGGCCACAGTGTGGTGCTAGTGACATAAAAGTTGAAGTTAGTTCACTGTGTCGATTTGCCGTATATTCCATCGTTAAATAAGGCTACTTAAAAAATTTATAATAATTATTTATTCACATATAACATATTTGCCAACAATGTAATAAAATTTCTAAAATAAAAATTAATTAATTGAACTTTATAAAACATGTGTGTTAATCAAAGGCGTGGAATAAAAAATTTCCAAAAAGGAATTCTATATTTTCTAACGTTCTGTCAGTGGTGTGTGTAGGTTGGGCTATGACATTGACTCAATTTCTCGTTGAAAAAGATATTCTTCATTTTGAATGTGGTGTGCAATTTCAAAATTGTGTACCAAAGAAAATACCAGTGTTGGTGATAGTGAATGTCGTGTTTTAAGTGAACCAATGGATCGCGGCGAAGATAAAAGAATGGAGCCGCAAGATACATATGACAGTGCTCAGGTACGTTTTCACATGTCTCTTCTTAAGATATGTTTTGCGAAAATTTTTCAGTATAAAAGTGGTCATACAACTTCTTAAATTATTCAGTTTGTGTATTTTTAAAACATAATGTAGTACAGAATGTTCTGTTTTAATTAACTTTTTTCCATAAAGCTAATTTACATATTTTGAATAGAAGTAGTTTAATTAAACCATAAAGTGATTTCCTTCAACGAAAAATTTTGAATTCATACTTCTAACAGTCTTGAATAGGTACTTTATAATTTCATATATGAATTCTAGCATTGATTAATAATGCAAAGATTTTTTTGAAGACCCTGATATTGAATTATGCATTTAAAACAGCATCTCTTAAAAAGAAGTATTTAGTACAAAAAGTGGCAGCTCATGTAGCACGTTCTAGCCTTCAATTGAAGAAGTGTAATTTATTAAGAGAGTTATAAGCAAATTAATTGAAAAGTAGGTCTTGCATTGAGTTTTGTTTGCAGTTTAGGATCGCCAGTTGGTCATTCACCTATCAAATGATTGTAATTCTTAATGGCCGAGAAACAACGGTGGTAGTCAATTGTGAAATTTGTTAAGAAAACTTAATTTGATTATGATTCCACTAATTGGAATCGATGCCGTATCTATTTTATATTTGTAAAATATCTGTTAAACGTTTGCCGGGTGTTAACGAAAAATTTTTTTAATAAAATTTTGGAGAAATTGGTTGGAAGCAAAATCCTTTTGTAATTTTGAAATTATTTTTTAATTTGGTGGCTACATTATTTTTAGACCATTAATTTAAGATCAGTAGTATTATTTTTGAAAAATTTTGAGAATATCTTTTTAATTGTAGCTTATAGGAAGGTTATTCTTGTAATGTTTGTCTATATTTGATTTTATGGTTATTTTGGAATTTACTTAAGCTGTTTTTTATATTCAGAAAAAAAAATATGTTCATTTTACCAAAAACATTAAACGACTTCAGTCCATCAGATTAACATAAGAATTACGTATTATATGTGTTAATTAAAATTTACGTTACTTTAAGTAAGTTAAGTTAGTTGTACCTAAAAGTTAGGAAATATTGTGATTTTCTGAGCACCGTCATTTGAGAATATATTTTGGTAAAGACTAGAATAAAAAAGAATCGAATGTCGCTTAGTTTTCGAGGTATCGAACGCTATGGATGTTTTTTTTTTTTTTTCAAGTAAGTCCCAGCAAGTGGGTCGCGACCCACATTTTGGGAACTTCCGCTTTAGGGCAATTCCACGAAATGATGGAATTTTAGTAAAAATTAAAAAATGAAAATAATTAATCAAAATCACGCCTACTTGATACTCAAAAGACTAAATCACTGATATACAACGTTTTTTTTATTTTTTTACCTTTAATTGTTTTTATTTTGTAAATTTAGCTTAAAAATTTATTACTTAATAAAAAAAGAAATATTCTAACTTGTGATTTTTTTCAAATGAATATTAAAATACAGCTAAATTTACCTTTTTCTTTATGCTGGAATAATTATTTTACTCGTTTTGAGTATTATTTTGATTTTTTGTCAAGCTACGAATTCGAGTAATGGAAGCTATCAAAACCGACAGACATTTTTTTAATTACTAAAAATAAACTTTTATCTTTGTTATCTATCATATTTTCCAAAAAATCAAACTAATAAACTACTTACTTTTTAATAAAACTTGTTTTAAAGTGACTGTAATGTAAGTGACCAAAGAGGTGTAATGTAAGTGACCGATTAAAAGTTACATTTTTATCAAAAATATATAATATTTTATGAAATTTATTATTAAAATAATTTATTGAAACACTTTTTGTTTAAATTTACTTAAATGAAACTGTTTGTTATCAAAACAGAACAGAAAATTCTCATTGTATACAAGATGAAAAATTATGTTCCTTTTTGAGTAATGTAAGTGACCACCTACTTTATCTTGTATAAAAAAAATTTAACTATATGCATTTTTTGTTGTTTGATTTCCTTTGTTTAAAAGTTCAAATCGTATTCGATTCCTTTAGTCGATTAATTTGACTAAATTTTAGTGGATTTACTCATTAAATACGAAAATTCAAAAGATTTTACTCTCAATTTTAAATCAAATTGTAATGTAAGTGACCATGGAATTACCCTTTAGAGAAATGTGTTAAAAAATTCGCCAAGTGCGTGTTGGACACGCATTAAGGCAGGATTTCGTAGTTCAGTATCCGAGATAAAATATTTTTTGAATTTGTACAACATCAAGATAAACTGACTAACTGTGACACAACGCTGTACCGTTCCAACAATTACACACACACATATATATATATGTATATACATATATATATATATATATATATATATATATATATATATATATATATATATATATATATATATATATATATATATATACCAATTGGGTGTTCCATCATAGCAGGTTATGACCATCAACACGTTAATATTAAAATTAACCTGTAACTTTTTAATGCCTGACAGAGATTGGAGGACGAGGATTAAAAATGTTTAAAGATAAAGATTATGTAGGTACATATAAGATAAATTTAAAAGAGCTACTGCAGAATTAAAAGCCCAAAGATAAAGGTTATGTACATTTTAGATAAATTTGAAAAAGCGAAATATAAATCACTACAATTTTTCCTACAGAAGAAAAGCTGATGAAAAAAAAAAATTATAAATTTTAGAAATAAGAAAAAGAAAGGAAGGAGCATAACCTTAACTAACGTCACCATCTATAACCTTAACATAATTAGTTTTTATATCAAAGTCGAAGCATATTGTCAAAAATACATATATGTATTATAACTATATGGCCAATCCCTATAAGAGGCAGTGGTTCCGATGAAGTGAGACGGATAGACATTGGGTAGAGGCACTTCAGTTGTTTTGCGCAGATGCATCAATTAGTGTTTACCGTGTTTACTGTTCAGATTGGTTCATATTAAAAAGTCGCATTTGCGAAAAACGAACAAAATACTTCCAAATCTGCACCGTGATATTGGGACGTTTTTTTCATATCCATTTGGCTATATATGTATACTACATATATGCAAAAATAAACTAACCTAACCTTAACTAACCTCACCACCTAGTTTTTATATCATCTACCTAAAATTTGAAAAAAAAACTTATATCCTTAACCTAACTAACTTCTAATCTTACTACCTAGTTTTTAGCGAATTTCCAAAATGGAATTCAGCTATTACAGCCACTATCATGACGCGACTTGAACCCGGGACTATGGCAGAAATTTGTTTTAAGGTCCCTAGAAACCGATTCACTAAAATTTGCATATATATATATATATATATATATATATATATATATATATATATATATATATATATATATATATATACATATCGCGCATTGTCCGTCCGAATCTCGTATATCAAAAATTACATACAAAAAACATATTATATACTGGATTTATATATATATATATATATATATATATATATATATATATATATATATATATATATATACTTATCTGTATATATTTATATAATATATAGGTAGCCAACATCAGAGGGTGTAATTAGCATAAATCTTAAGTTCATTGTGATGAAAACACAGATTTAAATACGTTTTTTTGTGTGTCCAAAACTTGGGACTATTCAGATACGAGATTGGGACAGAAAAGGCGCGATATGTATATATGTGTCCGCGCGATAACTCTCGAACGAAGTATCTAATATTTACGAAATTTGGTGAAAACATTGGAAGTCCCAAACCCTTGGATGAGTTCTTCAGCCAGACACGTCGGATGCCAGGAACATGGTTTTTGATCTTGTAAAAAATTAGTTTTTTGCCAAAATTTTCACTTATTCAAAAATTTTTGCTAAATTTATTTACACCTTTTAAAAGAGGAGAAAAAATTACAAAAAAAAAGCTCTTTAAGCTATTGTTCTATGTCAATTATTTTCCGAGAAAAACTAATTTTTATAAACAGAAATTCGCTATGTTATGCAGGATGCTGCGACAGGGGTATTATATCATCTACTATTTGATTTTTCAAAATAATGTTTCCCAAGCTTAGCTTTTTAAATACAATAGTTTTCACCCATTAACGTTCGTTTTTAAATGCAATAGTTTAAATACCAACATCTAAGGTCTAATGCAATTTAGCCATCTTTTCTATATTGGGAGCAAAGAAAATCTTAGTCATATCACAGCCGCATGTACCCTAACTCAAAAGAATAATTAACGATGTTTATTTGGTTGTTCGGTTATTTTGTCGTTCGGTTATTTTGTCCACAGTTATTTTGTCTAAGTTTATCTTGTCATTCAGTTATTTTGTCCACGGTTATTTGGTTGCGGTTATTTGTCCACAATTATTTAGTTGCGGCACCGTTATTACTTATTAGTTATTAAATAAAAGATAGAATTACCGACTGAGTGTTATTTTGCTATTATATACTAGATGGCAGTATAATCTACATTAGAGTAGAGTCCCTATAATAAATAGAGTCGTGACATGTCGTCCATGTTCTATCCAAAACAGAGCGGGAAGCTTCAAAATTAATTATCAGATGTTTGAGTAAGTATTTTTGAGTGCATAATTATTGTTATACCTCATTTCAAATACAACTGATCATGAGTTATCGTTAAAAAATTAAATAATTCTTATATTCGAAGCAAATCAATCTTTTATTCTTTTCTAAAAACAAACTGCAAATCTAAAATTTACGTAAATGCAATAATGAAAGAGATAAAGCAAGAAAACGGAAATTATTTAAATTCAAAGTGATGAAGCATGGTTAAATTTAAGTGAAATGAACCATAATAAGTTATGAATTAATGAACAATTAAAAATTTTTAATTTAATTATTCTTTCTAAATTAAACTAAATGGTTTTTGTTAACATTTAATTTATTTCCAATGTATTTTACGCAAACTTTGCATAGAATATGCCGGAATCAATCAGCATTCAGCACACATGTCACCACTCTATTTATTGTAGGCACTCTACATTAGAGCATTAGAGTCGTGACATGTGTGCGGAATGCTGATTGGTTCCGGTATTTTCTGTCCCAAGTTTGCGTAAAATAAATTGGAAATAAATTAAATATTGACAAAAATCATTTAGTTTAACCTAAAAAGAATAATTAAATTAAAATTTTTTAATTGTTCATAAATTCATAACTTATTAACAATAATTATGTATTCAAAAACATTTACTCAAATATGTGATAATTAATTTTGAAGCTTTCCGCTTTGTTTCGGATAGAAAATGGCTGACATGTCACGACTCTATTTTTATTATAGGGACTCTACATTTATATAGAATCCCTATAATAAATTTTATATCTCTTATAAATAAAAGATAAGGAAAAAAAATTGGAACAAAAATATTCTTAAATAATTATTATGTATTATATAACCCGTATAGTTATAGTTACCTATATATTTTTAAAATTAAAAGAATTTTACAACAAACCTTTGAAATGGGCCATTTCATATCGGCGTAAGCCAAAGTCGCTTGCTTTTATTTTTAATCACATTACACTTGTTTTGAAGCGCACTTGGCTTGCTTTTGAGATATTTGTATATTCCTGTCTCACTTTCCAGGTTATAGAGAGAAGGGTCAAGTATTAACGTTCGGTATACATCGTATACAGTATACGATGTATACCGAACGTTAATACTTGAACCTTCTCTCTAGAAAGTCTAGAACAGGGGTCGCCAACCCGCGCCCCGCGGGCCGCATATGGCCCACCTTGAACTTTTTTTGGCCCGCAAGATTCATCACACTTATACAAAATATATTTATTTTATAATGACCAAGGTAGTGAAAACCAATGTATTAAAAAAATACATAATATATGGGAACACATCATTTTGTATGCGGCCCGTGGAATTATGATGTGCTTCCAAAGTGGCCCGCAAGATCATTTGGGTTGGCCACCCCTGGTCTAGAACATGGAAAGTGAGATAGGAGTATACAAATATCTCAAAAGCAAGCCAAGTGCGCTTCAAAACAAGTGTAATGTGATTAAAAATAAGAACAAGGGACTTTGGCTTACGCCGATACGAATTGGCCCTATATATATATATATATATATATATATATATATATATATATATATATATATATATATATATATATATATATATATATATTTATATATATATATATTCATGTATATGTAATTTGAAATGTCAAATATGTATGCAGTTTATTCTCTGGTTTATGTATATTTATTTTTTGAAAAAAAGAAAATGTTATTTAACGTTTATTTTAGTAAACAATAAATTGCTTAAATATTATTTGAAAATTTTTTAAACCTAAGTTCCCAAATAATTTATTACTAATTTATCCAAGGAGATGAAGGATTAGAAATAATACTCCGACTTTCTTCCGTAGAATAAATTGTTTCTTTATTTTGTTCCAAAAATTTTTCGATATATTTTATACCTTCTCCAGTGGCTACAAATACAAATAATTATTTACAATGTAGTACTTCTAAATGACTAATATTGTTTTAACAATAATATTGAATTTGATAACAAAATTTTTTTAAATTTTTTAGTTTTGGTTTTGTTGGAATGTATAATAAAAAAATTTTTTAAAAAAATAGTGAAATAACATTTTCGTTAAAAATATGTTGGAGCGAATAAGAATGAAAAACTTATTTGAGACCTCGAGAAACCAAAAATGACCTTCATTAAAATTTGGATATATATGTCCGATTTTTGGAAGTCAAAATTTTGGCCATTTTTCGCCATTTTTAGTGCTTTTTGCAAAAATTGGCCAAATTTCAAAAATTTTTCAATTTTTTTTTACACCATCGAAAAGAAATTTTAATGAAGGTCATTTTTGGTTTCTCGAGGTCTCAAAACAAGTTTCTGTCATAATCTTAGGTTCAGATTTTTCATGACACCAGCTGTAATAGCTGAATTTCCTTTCTGGAGAAAAATAAGTAAAATAAACTTTGAGGGTCTGTAACTTTGTAACTACTTGTAATACGAAAAATTTGTAAGGAACTTTTTTGTAAAGTGTCAGTTGGATTACAAAACTGTCATTTAACTTTTTGTCCTATCTTTAATAGTTTAGCTTAAAAATGTAAAAAAAAGTAAAATTTCAAGAAACTTAAATTTTAAGGCTCTGTAGAAAGTGAAATATTGGTGATAGAAATTTGACTCAATGAAATTTTTTGTCCACAATTTAATGCTTAATAAGGTGCTTTGATTCATTTTATGGAAAAATAATTTCTTCATAGTTTGCAGGAGTAAATAATATAAAAAATCGTTTTTCCTGTGTTATTTAAATGGGAAAACTTTAGGTTCGATGATGCACCTCTAAAAATTGGAATTTTGAGCTGCTCTTTGGTGAGGATGTTTGTTTAGACATATCCTACGATATTTTGAGCGGAGAGCGAGAAAAAAACTTTTTTTGGCACACCCTAATATAATATGCTCCGGGAATACAGTATGACTCGCTAGTGGTGCATTAATAGCGACGTGTGTACCATCAATTACAGCAATTACCCCGGGAAATCCGTATTTTTCATAAAATCTACAAAAATGCAAATATTTATCAATTCAAACAAATGAAAAGTTTATAACCGAGTGGTAAATTCTTTAAATTATACATACCTTGCCCTAGCATTTGCAATTTCCCTTGGCGCCAAAGAAAAGTTAATTTTCCGCGGACATATTACATCATTGATTGCCCTCGTAACCCTGTCTATACTTCGGCTTACTGACATCTGGGACATGGGGATGGAAATGTCTTGCACAACAGCTAACTGGTAGCTCCCTTGGGCGTAAAAGCGGGGCCAATAAATATCGTCTGTAAGCGTATGCACTATTTCCTAACAGATATTTATTATTAAATTCATTATTTTCGAATTGGGCTTTAATTAACGATGCATCAAAAATGTGGCTGTCGTGAGTGGAACCTGACCAGCGTGCAACCACGTTCATAATTTTTAATTGTGTACCGCACACAACCTAAACATTTATTGAAAAATAACATTTTGTATTTCTAAATGTTTCTGCATTTTAGTCACCTGATAACTGAATTTTTGTGAAGCGAACAGCTTTTGTCAAACGAAAACGCATTTTAAATTCAACTTCGTAGAATACATTGACGTGCCCGAGGAATGCAAATGTTTTTTACCTCGTCTTCTGATGTTGACCAATCAGATGAAATAGATTCTGCTCACAGAATTAACCCGGAGATATAGATGACATTTTTATTTCTAAAGTTATACCTAGTACAAAATAAATGAAAAAATAATAATATATGTAAAATATATCATTTTACTTACCACGTTTTTATAATCAGTAATTAATAACAATACCTAAGAATTCATGTTTTATTTTAAACAATTTCAAGCCTGTGATAAATTTTTTTAAAACAAACTGTTTACAAAAGTAAAATTCGAATATGTATATTTAAATCACACGTGGCTTTTTAACCAAAACTTGTAAACTAAAAATAAAATAGAGAAAATATGAACAAATTATATCTCTATGATACAAATCTGTCAGTTTAATCTCCGAATAAAATTATTTTTATTTTTAATTTATTTCTCTTTTCTCTAAACTTAATTTATTTCTCTTTTATAATACATACTTTTATAATACACACATGTATGAATAGTCAATTTACCCGTAATTAACTGTAAAATATAAATTTATTTGAAAAAATATAAAAAAATATGTTAATCTTTTGAAATCTCCTGTATTATAGTTTATAAATTCGAACAGAGATGACACTAGCTGTTCTGAAATCAAAATATCCTTTTGAATTAAGATAAATCTGATAAAAAGAGATGTATATATACACATGTTTATAAACAACAGAGAAAGAGAAAAGAATATTTAAGTATTCTGTAAATTATACATAAATATCCATTTCATATGACAACCATGGGTGCCAATATTTTTTTTTCATTTACTTTACATTCCGATAATTAAAAAAATGCTTTTAAAATAACAAAAAGACGAATGAATGTAAAAATTAATGAATATGAGTTAAATTATTAAATAACTAGCAATAAATTCGAATATATTACTGGTTTAAATATGTTTTTTTTATTATTATAAATAAACCCTAATTACTGCATGCAAGCGAGAGCTTATGTCATTAGAAAAATAAAATGTTCGTGAAGTGCGAGTTGACAGAGGACTATTCTGAGGAAAGTGCGAAGATATAAGAATTTCGTAGATAGATGTTCTACGAAATCCTAAAAAAGAAAACTTATATTATATTCCATCTACTTACCGAGATGAATATTTATTTTTAAATTATGAAAAATGTTTTTGAAAAGTTTGTAATCATATAATACCTACTTTATCAAAATGAAATTTTTCAAATCAATTTTTCATTTGAAAGAGTTTATTTATAATTTGAAAGAATTACCTCTTATAAAGTTTCTTTATTGAATTACTATCATAAGATGAAGTTTTAAAAAGATGTATTGTAACCGTATATACATAAATACCCTGTTGTTTGCTACTGGTGCAAAATTTTTTAATACCTAAGTACTAACCCACTTGATCAGGGATTTCTATTGTATTTTCCATTATTAGACACTTTCAACAAGAAAATATCGATTTTCCTCTACATTGTTTTGTATATACTTACGAATAAGTTTCATTTTAATATTTTTTAATAGAATTTTTAATTTATCCTTTTCGAAATACTCTTTCGAAATTTACACCAAACCCAACCAAATCTATTAACCAGCATTCCCACCACTATATTTTCATATTAATTTAGATTTTTTATTCATATTTTAACTATTGAATTTTTCAAATATGGCTAAAACAGTATGCAGTTGAGCTAAGCGATTTAATTTTACATGATAAGAGGAAATAAGAGAAAATTAACAAGCATTTTAAAATTTTTTGTTTTTTGATTTCGGAAATTAATTTTTTTTTTTTTGAGAGTCAACCGAATTTGAAATAAGAGAGTTCTTTTGTTCGGACAGGTGGTGTGAATAAAAATAACGAAGATTGACTGACGTTAACAGTTTTAACAGGCCTTACTTTAAAAATTACTAAAATTGAACTGTTCTAATGGTATATTATACATCAAGGGACTAAAGTGTGTGACTTTTAATCTCAAGTGTGAAGTTTACTGTCAGAGGACCTGTAAAGGCCCTAGAGCAAACGCGAGTAATCAAAATAAATCGTTTAGTTTATGCAATTGCAAAGAATTTAAAATTGTAAAAATTTAGAAAAAATTATTTAGTAAATGTAATTTAAATTGTGTGGAATAATATGACATCAAGTATACCGGGGACAAATGCAGTATAACTGTGTCTTTGTCTACAAATTTGAATTTGTTTATTATTTTAAATAAGTTTTGATTATCGAGATTTCGTTTGTTAATTGGCTTAAAAGCGGGGAGAAAATGTATTTTTGCTCTCTTGGGACTAAAAGTGATGCATTACACTCTGTTATGAGGGATTAAAGTAGGGTTGGGAGGGGTAAAAAGAGGCAAAATCAAATCTTTTCATTTTTCATGTAGAAAATATTTGAATTTTTAAACAAAAAAATACTGTCTGATGTTAGATTGTTTGTATTTTAAGATTTTGCTTGCTTTTTCATTCTAGCTAATGGCATAAATCTATAAAAAAATAAAAATCTTGTCTTTTTTTTACCCGCCAAATGGGGTAAAAAAAAGACAGTGGAGGGTAAATAAAAGACAGACCTCTAACTAATAGGATATTGCAAGTACATGATTGGAAGGGTAAAAAATAGACAGCTTGGGTAATTAGCAGTACAACACTTTTTATCTCACAACTCTATCTCTACTACAAAATTTTTTATAGATATATTTAAATTTTACGTGTTTTACCAAAAACTTTTTCTAAGATTAAGCAGTAAGAAAAGTCAGAAAAAGTTAACTGATGCAAAAGCTTGACTCACAGGAAATTTCTGTGGACTTTAAATATTAAAATAATTTTTATTTCACAAACGTACAACTAACACAAAATTTATTGTAGCTCATTAAAAAACCAAATATGTTAATTTGAGGTTGTCTTTTTTTTACACCACTTTACATAAAGAAAAAAAATAAATCAAAATAATCTGTGAATGAGTTAAAAATACTAAATGTGTGCAGTTAAGCATAGTTATACATTATAAAAACATAAATAAATTTTCATGGGTCAAAAATACAAATTTTCGAATGAGCTGAAATTGATATCCATGAAAACCGTCTGCTCACTAACAAAAAAATTGTTTTATTGAAGAATCAGTATTTTTTTAATCCATAAACACATAAACATGCCATTATATAGTTTTAAAATGAAAATCCTTGTCAATAATTTTTAATTTTTCTAAATGTTAAACCCTTGTTTTGTCCTCTTTTTTACGCCACTTTTTTCTTTTTTTTTAACATATAAAAAAAAAATTACAAGCAGTCGGACCATTTAAATAAAACTTTGTGCTTTACGACTAAAGCATGTAGAATAATAAGAAAAAAATATAGTACTCTATCTTATCAGATTTTTTACTTACTGAAAAAGTTTGTCGTCACGGAATGAAAGTTTTTCTCTCATGAATAACAGAGGTTTGGGAGAAAATTTTTTTAAGTTATAAAGCCTGTTCTAAAAAATAATATTTTAGCCCAGACAGCTTAAAATACTAATGTATTTTGTTGTAATATTTTTTATTTTTTGAATTCAACATTGTTGAGTTTAATATAAGTATGTCCTTTTTTTACCCCGCTTGAGCAGTGTCTTTTTTTTACCCCGTCCAACCCTATGTATTTTAGTGCCGGAATTGCAAAAAAAATCATTGTACATGATTTTTCTCATTTCAAATTCATTCGATCTATACAAATCACTTGTAAGCGATAAATAACATATATTACGATTAGCGGTAACCATAAATTTAGAATACTTTATAGGAAGTAGATGGATAAAATACGTTATAAATTATACTTTAAAACCGAACTGATAGTTAACCAAACTGGTAATTAACATTGGAAAAAAAATTTCACTTTAATTTTTGTTAAAAAGATATTACTTGCGATAAAATATTAACATAACAATACAATATATCGATAAAATGTATTGATAAATGAATAGTCACTTTTCCTTTCATATGAGACATACTTGTAAAATATAGTATTACCTACCGTTATTTATAACAAATGATAATAAAAAAAAAAACTAAGGTGTTAATTCTTTTGAGATTTGAGATTCGAAATTGAATTATTATAATTTAAAAAAAAAATTCTAGATTTTATGTTTTCGAATTTGTCTTCAGTGAGTCAATAGATGTGGAGCTTATTTTCAAAAAGCAATTTCTAACAAAATCTAATTTTCGAGTAAAATGAGATTTTCTATATCTAACGCCAGCAAAATTTTTACGGATTTTTTACCAGTGAATAACAAAGTTGGGATGCTATAGAGAAGAACCTCAGTCAGTATGAAAATCTAATTCAAATTAATCCCCTTAAAAGTGTGTTCTCAAAAAAAGAAAATTCATTTTGAAAATAAAATTATGATATTTCATTTTGAAAACAAAATTGCAAAAAAGTAATAAATTCATTGCCTAAAATGAAAATTAAAATGAATAATATTCAATATATTTTTCCCGGACGCAATTAGTATTATGTTAAATTTTCACCCTACAGGCGCTTCCCCAATGCAGTCACATTCTGCCGCTTTTTTTCATCTTCAACTTGATTTTCGTATTTCTTTTTTTTGTTATGGCTTTCTAAAAATTGTTTGTAAAAATTAAATTTTAAAAATTTTTTCTACCTTCATATAAGTAAAGTCATCTTTGTTTGAAAATGGGTTTTTAAGCTTGAAACAATTGTCACACATAAAGAATAAACGTGATTTTTTTGCTAAGTAAAATATTTGCTTTATTTTGTAAAAATATGGAATAGCATAAAGTAATTTAGACTTATCAGTTTTTCTCTTTCCCTTGGGTTTGTAGCATTTTCTTCTTTTTACTTCCGGTATTTTTTTCAAGCACTAATGATAGTAACATGCTACTCATATTATCCATGATGCTATTGTGCAACAAAAAATGAGTTAAAAGGTTTAGAGTGTAATATTTTCGGTTGCGTTTTCCGTTCCAGGTGTATTTTTTCTTTACTAATGTACCTTTATGCACGTTAAAAATTTCAAAATAATGGTCATTATTTAATTTAAGAAATTAAAGATATTTCAGTTTGAAAATAAAATTTCAGAAATTGCGTTTTGAAAACAAATTTTTATTCAGATATTTCCTGTTGAAAATAAACTTAAAATTTGATGTCCTTTTTAGGTACTTTGTAGTCAGTTTTGGAAAAAGATTTCCGTTTAGAATAATGGCTTTCTAAATAAAGTTTACAATTCTATATTAATCTCAAAATCAGTTTTTTCTCAGAAATTGCCTTTTGAAAATAAACTCCACAGATATTCTTTATTTCGATTCGCCCCGTGCATAGAACTGAGTCAGGGGTAGTGAAATCGATCATAGCGCTAGTAGTGTATAAAAACTGCAGTAATGTCTGATGTCAGTATCAGTCAGATACTTAATTTGCTGTAATGTCAGTGTAGATTTGCTTATTATTTTGTAATATCACATTTGATGACTGTTACATAATATTTGAACCAGTTTGAATTTACAAGAATAATTATTTATTGCTTCGCAACTTAACATTTAGAATTAAACAACAATTGAATTAATGTACAATTACTACATTCAGTTTATTGTTACAAGTTTCTTTTACAAAATACTGAACTGTCTGGAGATCGCTTTCGGCAGAAAAAATTTCAGTTACGTAGTAACACACGGAAAAAATAGTGATTGGCCGTATTTTTCTCAGTACCACCACCATCATGAATTTAAATAGAAATTTAATTATTTTTAAAAATAAATTCGGATAGGTATATAAGTATTTTATTTAATTTAGAAATTTATCAATTTTTGCCTTTTTTCACCTTTGTTTATAGGAGGTTTTTAATTTTTAATTATTTACGTTTTACGTTATTAGGTACTTTTTACTAGGGATGTTACGGATATGAAATTTCGGATATGGATACGGATACGGATATTTAAAACATTTTTTTCGGTTTGGGTTACGGATATGTAATAATATTGGATAATGTTCCGGATACGGTTATGGTGACGAATAATTGCTTTCAGTGAAATTTATTTATTTATTTTTTTTTTTTTTTTTTAGAAAAAAGGGAAAAATTTTACCCCCAAAAAGTGAACGCTAAACACAAATCAACGGAAATCTATCACGGGAAATATATGTAGTAAAAATTTGCTTCGATTTAACCTCAGTTTTCTAACGCCAGTTGTCTGTTATTATCCGAAACAAATCCGAAACTTTTATTTTCGGATACGGTTTCGTTTTCGGATATGCAATTGTTTCGGATATCCGGTAGTTTCGGTTACGGTTACGGATATCCATAACATCCTTACTTTTTACGTGTATGAAAATCACTATACTCAAAAAACTATGCGACGCTTTGTACTAACTTGCAATGTATATGCATACGTAGAAAGTGTCGAAATAAAACTTGTTTGTTTATAGGCACTTCTTTTTAATTTGTTTATAGGTACTTCTTTTTAATTGCAAATAATTTCAAAATACCTGCATATTTTTTATTTAAATTAATTATGGATCATGTATCTATTGATTGATAGGTAAAAGAGTATTTTACATTGTATTACATTTAAAATATGATATTATAGGTAATTTATTTAAAAAAAAATTTCTATACGAAATTATAATAAATCATCTGCCTTTTTTAATCAACTTAATTATTAATATTTTTTTTTAAATTATAAGTTGTTTATTCGTATCGAGACGGAATATTTTAAATATTCTCTTCACTTATTTTCTGATTTCATATAAATTAATTAATTAATAAATGGTTAAAATAATCTTAGATTCGCCATTTTTATTACGACTAAACCATTGACTTAAGCTGGGGTATTGTAGTCTAGAGGCTCGATTTTGAAATGATTTTGGGGGCGCAATAAAAAAATACTCCTGTCGCAGCATCCTGCATAACATAGCGAATTTCCGTTTATAAAAATTAGTTTTTCACGGAAACTAGTTGACTTAGAACAATAGTTCAAAGACCTTTTTTATGTAATTTTTTCTGCTCTTTTAAATGGTGTAAAAAAATTTTGCAAAAATTATTGAATAAGTGGAAATTTTGGCAAAAAACTAATATTTTGTAAGAACAAAAACCATGTTCCTGCCATCCGACGTGTCTGGCTAACGAACTTGTCCAACGGTTTGGCATTTCCAACATTTTCACCAAATTTCGTAAACTTAGGATATATATATATATATATATATATATATATATATATATATATATATATATATATATATATATATATATATATATATATATATATATATAAATTTTAGTGAATATTATTTTTGGTTGTCGCGTCATGACAGTGGCTGTAATAGCTGAATTCCATTCTGGAAATTCACTAAAAAACAGTAAACATTTATAGTATCCATTTTTTTGACAGTTTTTTTTATTGATATTTGAAAAGTACAAGAATGTATAAAAAAATTTAAAAAAAATTCAAAATTGAAATCGGTACAGGCCGGCAAAATGAGAACTCAAAAAAAAAGGTGTCTCCTGGTTGACGTGATTCGAACCCTCCTGGTGATCTGAAACATAAAACTTAGGATCTTAATAAACAAGGATGTAGAATTAGTTGGACGTAGCCGATTTAAAAAAATAAATTTTTTCACAAAATGGTGTCCGTTTAAAAAAATCATTTTTTCGCTTTCTTTTTTCAACTTTGGAAATCTTTTAAAAATAACAAAAATAAAAAATTCCAAGAACCGCTATGTCGCGTCGGACCAGTTTTTGAGACCAGTATTAAGAAGGTCTATATGTACCAAATTTCAAGTAAGTCGGTTCATTAGAATTTGAGATATCATGTCAACCGTATCGAAAAAAGTAGTTTCGAGTAATTTGAGTAATTTAAATATTAAAAATTGGAATTTAACACTGAAAAAAAAACAGTACATAGGGAAAAAATCACCATAACTCCGAAAATAATTCGAATTTCCGTAAATCCTTTTAGAACTTATCCTTAAAGGTCTAAACTTTGAAAATATAAAAAAAAAGAAAAAACAAAAATCGATTTTTTCGAATTTCTAACTAGAATACCCCCTTAATCAAAAATTGTTTAGATAAGAGTTGTAGCTACCGTTTGGGGACAATCGATTACCACAGTCAGGAGGTTTGTAGCTCTTTTTGTTTTCGAGCTATGATGAAAACTTGTACAAAGTGCTACCAATGATTGAGAAAATATTTTCTAGTCCACAAAAATATTTAATTTTGAGAAAAAATTCTTTAATTTTGTTTTTGTATAATATATTTTGTTTTCTTTTACATAATGTGATGTGATTAAGTTAAATTGATAAGGTTGGGTTGGGCAGTGCGTTTATGATAGTCATTAAAATTTGGCCTAGTTTAATGTTTGTTACCTAGTTCTAGTATATACTGATAGGTGTATGGTGGAATGCTGAATACTATTTTCAATGCAGTAAAATTTACTTTTTCATTCAAACGGAAAATTGAAGGTCTTTTTAATGCTGCCAACGTGTTTTAAATGTATGATGTACCGTATATACGGTTTTTTCAAGAACACAAATTTTAATCATCAGGCCATAATAGAAATCATAGCGTGAATATAACTAATCAGCTGTAGTACCTGATCAATTAATTTATTTTAAATGCCAAATATTCAATGTATGTTCCTTCTGCCTACCATTTTTTGCAAAATATTTTCTTTCTGGGAAATGTAAAGGGCATAGCCGGGTAAGATAGGGAAAACGGCCCTTGACGCAAAATTGATTCTTTTTATAGGAAATAATATTTCTTAGCTCCAGATACATTCCGACCAAATTTCAACTACCGAACATGGCATGCATTTGTATTGAAATATTACTATGTTCTACCAACTAAAATTTTTCCGTAAAAATATATGTTATAGAGTACTAGGAGACATATTATTGAACAAAAAATGGTGGGTGTCGCTAACGCGTAAGTGCCAAAAAAAAAAATTACTTAAATTAAAAAATTTAAAAAAATTAGTATAATAAAGGGATATAACGTAAATTTTTTTTTTATTACTTTGCCTAAGGTGGGTACACAATATATATTAAACTCAAATAAATCGGCTCAGTAATATCATCAAAAAAATTTTTTTTTGAAAATTTTTGTCTGTTTGTGTATTCATAAACTATTAGCTTCGGAGGGTTGAAATTTGGCAGGAATGTATTTGGGGCTAAGAAGTATTATTTCCTATAAAAATAATCAATTTTGCGTTAAGGACCCTTTTCATTATCTTACCCGGCTATGCCCTAGGATATTAATAAATAAAATACTTTGCAAAAATACCACTTCGTTATGATATGTTTCGATCAGTATGATCATTATCAAATAAATCAAGTATCAAGAAAAAGTGAAAATTGAGCTAGTTGTGCGCGTTAATAGTTCGGTTTTGTACATCCAAAAATCTTCATAAATACAAGGTAGTTTGAATAATGTTCGGCCGTTACCGTATTTTATTTTAGATTCTTTTTTTTTTTCAATTTTTTTATATGAGATTTCTGATTTGAAATAAGTGATTTTTAGGGAAAATTAGCTAATAAACGATTCTCCAAGTACGTGTTAGAGACGCATTCAGTCAGGATTTCGTAGTTCAGTGACTTTTTGGTTTTATTTAATATTAAAATTAGTCTTTAATTTGCTAATAATATGATTATTAAAACTACGACTCTGTCTATTAAAAGTGCGTAAGATTCAATACAGATTATTTAAAAGTGGTCAAGTGCGGGTGGACCACCCATTGTGATGACAAACATGACGAATTTATAAGGATTTTGTTGTTCTAAATTAAGAAATCGTAAATGTGATTTAAATTTTTTAGACAATGGGACCTTTTCAGCATTCTTCAATTTGTTAGAAAACATTTTTAGACCAATGAGTAAAACAGCCATTCTTTTGTTACGTACGTGACATTTTCATGTCGTTTACACGCCTTCTTATAAGAAAAAAAATAGAAATTATATTTTTCTTATACGTATAAATTTTCAATACTAAGCAGATATACAAATGTGTAAACAATATTTGTACTGAATATAAAATACATAACATTATTAGTTTTAATGCTAGAGCTGATAAAGTTTGTGTTACGGACGTGACAAAACAGGCACTTTCTTGTCACGTACGTAACACAGCTAACATTAAAACTAATAATGTTATGTATTTTATATTCAGTACAAATATAGTTTACACATTTGTCTATCTGCTTAGTATTGAAAATTTATACGTATAAGAAAAATATAACTTCTACTTTTTTTTTTTATAAGAAGGCGTGTAAACGGCATGAAAATGTCACGTACGTAACAAAAGAATGGCTGTATATGTATGAGTGAATATTTTTGGTAATTAATTTTACCTGTCAGTAGGTAACAGTCGGGAGCGAATTAACCTACGACCCTTTTTCAGGATAATATTAAAATCTGACCGCGGGAACGAACTAGAATGCACCATTTTGACTGCAAGGGGTACATTTAAAAAGAATGGCTGAAAAGTGAATTTTTCATCTCCGTTTTCCAGTACGGGAAAGTACCTCAAGAAATTAAGATCTTTTTTTTTCGGAATCCAAAAAAACATAGAAAAATTGGTGTATTTGGAAATGGGGTATTATTTGTGTAAGATTTTATTAAAATATTTTCATTCCATAAAATTTTCGAAAGAAATTGCGTAATTTTATAATACTGTCAGCAGGAAATACTAAAAAAAAAATACGTTTAGATTTTCTAATTTTATTTATATGTGTCCAGTCTAAATATACCTTCTATTTTAACACGGTAAACTATATTCGAAATATAATTTATAAATAAATTTGAAATCTTCTGTATCGATTACTATCTTTTATTTACCACTTGAATGGTTTTAATTAATGAATATTATTTTTTATATTGAAGATTCGTTACCAATTTATTGTTTATGACAACATGAAGACTTGCTATATTGTTGCTCCACTGTTTGTAGCCGGTTAGTTAATAATATATTATTTTTGCTCGACATTGGACAGCACATATTTGGTATGTGAAACCCACATAGTAATTTTTGCATGTAGGCGATTACCTAGTACAAAGCAAGATGGTAGCCCACTTAGAGACATTCCATTTCTACGTAATGTCTAATCATAACTTTCAGTTTCTTATTAATTTGGAGCTATAACATATGTTAATTTTGCTCAATATGTATGTGGATTGGTTTGAATAAAATTATAACCAAGTGTTGCTTTATTGTTTGTAACTTGTAATCAAAATTGTTATTACACCCGAATTTCGATTTAAGCGATGGAACATGATGAGCAGGTATCGGATTTCTTTCGGATCAGACAGTTTCGTATTTAGCATATGCAGGTATACATATTGCACTCAATGTGACTAAAAGTTCAAAATATTTTCATAAAAACAACGTACACAAGTTACATACACACACATACATATGTGTATCAAAATATTATTTATACGTATTTTATGTAAACATCCTTTTTTTCTTTTATTTATTACCTGCATTTAGTTGCTTGTTAAAAATTTGTTTTTCAGTAATAAAAAATCTTAGTAAATACGTACGCCTTAGCTATTATAGTGGACCGTCTAAATATTCAACAACTTTTCAATATATTTTACAAAAATTTTTTCCCATTTTTTTAATTTTCTTACTTTCGTCAAATAAAAAATGCTTTTAGTATTCTAAATGGTGAAAAATGTAATTTTTGACCAATTATATTCATTCAAATGTGCATAACTTAATGTAATTTAGTTGGAAAATTTCATTGAAATAAGTACGGTCCTGACCTGTCCGAAGAAACCCGGTACCTAATGATGAGAATGTTCATATCCCCCCTCCCGTCACTACTGTGATGTCATTTTGGAAAATTCTGCTAAGAGAGATAAGATTCTCTGTATTTTCTTTCATGTCATGTGATCAATGAAAAAAAAATTTTCCCTTAAAATAAAGGAGAGACTTACTGAACAAAATGTGTCCTAATTTTGTTCCTTTTTCTCCATATATAGACGTGTATGAGTCGAGTTCTTTGATTTTTTAGGTTCATCTGGTCCTAAAATATTAAGATTTCGAGAAAACCGCATAATATGCTTAAATTGGTTAAATTATTTTATTTCTTGCAACAGATATCACCCTGTGCTCAGTCTAATGATGTTTAAAAATAGTATCTGTTTTCTGAGTGACGGTCTTTTAATACTTACATAGATAAAATAATAGATAATCTAATATTAATAGATTTGAGCGTTACTTTATGGTATTCCATATTTGTAAATAATAAGCAAACACTTTACTGGGCAAAATACCACTTTTATTTTTGAAATTGTGACAATATTGTTTCGAACCGTTAGTTCATTTTCAAACAGTATATAACAATAAAAATTATATTCGATAGGTACATGCCCTTATATACTAATTTTATCTACCTATACTTATGAAGGAGGAGTGACATATGGTGTGGAAGTGGAAGGGGCGGGGGTAGTGGGAGAATCCGAAAAACAAGAAAAACAAGATTACATTACATGTGACAAATGCAAACAAACACATGACAAAAGATTGAAATTGACAAAAAGACAATATTACAGAAAAATACAATTTTAAAGGTTTAAATAAATTATAATATTGAAAATAAGGTTGAACTGTAGATATCGGTGTAGTCATTTAAAAGGTGATCGGAGTTATGTTTATTTATTTCTATTGCTTCTAGGATTGTTAATTTCTGTCCTTTGTTTGCCTCGTGTAGCACGGTAATTTCCCGTTCTGGTGTGTGTGTCCGGTGTCAATTAAATGCCTCGCAAAAGCAGAGTCGGATTTCTTATTCCTATAGGATCTGAAATGCTCTGCTCTGCGGGTTTCAAAGTTTCTGCCAGTTTGACCGATGTAAAAACTATTGCAGTCTTGGCAGTTTAATTTGTAGATACCCGATTTTTTAAGTTTATCAATTTTTGTTTTATTGTTGTATATTGTTTCCTAGATTAAAGCCTGATTTAAATGCTATATTTACGTTCGATTTTTCTAGAACTTTTTTAATTTTATCTGATACATTACCAAAACATGTTATAGTTTTAAAGTTAGTTTTTGATTCTGGTTTAACAGAGGGGTAAATTTCTTTTAAAATTTTTTTAAATTCTTTCTTAGCTATTAATTTGTCGATTAAGTTTGAATTATATCCGTTATTATTAGATCCGTTATTATAGATAATCTACCCCGAACAATACTACTGATTATTGCCGTAGTTGAAAAGTCAGTTCATTTATGTATGATCGAACTTTACTTAAATACCCTACATAATATAAAGTTTTTCTCCTTAAAGACCCACAAAAAATATAAAATATTCGATAGACCAGTTTCGGCTACTAGAGAGCTACAAAAGTAGCCGAAATCAGTCTAGCGAGTATTTTATTTTTAATATTTTTTGTGGATCCTTAAGAGGAAAAACTTTATTATTATATATAATCCAGCTCAATGTAGTGATTTAAGTGCCCTATATTTTATCCAGAAAATTTTAAAAATTCTAGCTGAATGTTTCCCAAACTTTTTAGCTCTAAAATTTTTACGGAACATTAGTTCAAATAGTTTGGAAAAAAAAAACTGTCTAAAAAAGCAACTTTTATTTGTCACCTTCCAAAAATACCGTTAACGAGCAAAAAAAGGGAACTCAAAAAGATTAAACATATAAAACTGTTTGCCGAACATCAATGTTCCGCGAAACACAGTTTGGGAAACGCTGCTCTAGCCAGTGAGGAACACTAATCACTATCATACAACACGTACTTGGCGAATTTTTAGCTTCATTACATTGATATTCCGAGTTCAAGTAAATTTATTTCATTAAAAAAAGAATTGTAATAGGTCCAGTATAGAAGAATATTGAAAGATAAAACCACTAACAGTAAACCAGTATTAAATTTATTGCCAGTGCGTTATCAGGGATCAGTCAACTCCGTGATATTAATAAATTGTTGTTAAGCTCGTCTGATCTCAATTTCTCACGTATTAGAAAATAATATTTTTAATTCAGATCGATAAAAACAACCATTGCTATGATTCAATTGAATTCTTTTTTTATCCATATTTCACAATTATTATTTTTCTGTTATATAATAAAATTGTTTTCTATGTATTTTATTAAAGAAATACTTATAGGCATACTTTTTTTTAGAAAATTATTTTTGGAAATGAATTAAATTGAGAATATTGTTGAAAGATGGATCTTAATTTGCTTTCAAAAAGATAATATTTTTTAGGTACAGAAAAAAATTTGATAATGTATTTTATCTACGAATAAGTACTACGAAATTGCTACTTTACACACGACTGTGTGTAAAGAACCACAGCTCACTACACTTTTATTAATCTTTATACTTTATTAAAATCTGTACAAAATTTCCACCTGACAACTGAAAGTTAGTATTTGTTTTTAATAAATTTCAAGTTTGACATAATTTTAATGTATTGTATTCGTACCAAGTTGTAAGGCACTCACATATATGTAACTTACAACTTCGATGACGTAACATACTATTTTTTCATGTTTAAAACTGAACGTATAGAAATTAAATTTAGAATTTCTTACGTAAGAGGTTATAACAACCAGGGCTGGGAAAAATGGTTCATAGAAACCATTTAAAATAGAAAATGGAAAATGGTTTCCAAAAATACAAAAATGGAAAATGGTTTTGCTGGACATATTTAAAATTGAAAATGGAAAGTAGTTATTTAAAATGGATTATAAAATGCAAAATGCTTTTTTTTACTTTAAATTTATTCTATAATTTTTTTATTATTATTTTAATTAACTTTATAAAAAAAAAAAAAAAACAATTAGAAAATATCAGACGTACTGAAATTAAATTAAAAGACAGTTTTTTGAGAAACTCTTGTAAAGTTTTCATGATATGAAAACGAAACTTAACTCTTCAAATATTGTTACTTAAAAATATTTTAAAATTTAATTCGGCCTTGACATATTCAAACCTTGACTACGCTACGACTGCAACTTCTAAATAAAATTATGAAAATCATTTACTCAAATACAGAAATATTTCTTATCGACGTGTCTTAAAGATATAGTAATACACAAATTTAACTCAAGTGACATTGCAACTCAAGTTATAAAAAATTTGAGTCAATTAAATCAACTTACATTTAACTTACAATTTGTTAGACTTCAAGTCGTTCGATTCAAGTTCTATAGTATACACATAAATTTGAGTATACATGCATTTTCATTTTAAATGTAAAGTGGATCCAAATGTCCATTTTAAATACAAAATGGAAAATGGTTTGACCGAACTTATTTAAAATAGAAAATGCGAAATGCCATTTGTGAGAAGTATTCAAGATAATTTTTTAAGAAAAATTATGTACAGTAAAACTTTTTTATAATGAATATTAAAAATAAAAAACTTATCTTTGAAAGTTTCTGGTCTTATTTGTTGAATTATATAAGAAAACAGTTTCAGAATACTATAATACTTTTCCTCTAACAACAAGTAAATATCTTTTCTGGTTCTTACAATTTCTTTATAATGTAATTTTAGTGTACTTAAATGTTTTCTGTTATACGTAAAATCATCTTGTCAAAAAATTATGTGCCATTTTTACTAGAGTGGTTTCTTTTAAAATTTGAAGGGCTCTTTTCCATTATTAAGCACATATTTTTCTAAAGAAAGAAAATAGCAGTAGTAAGCCCGATTTTTTTTTTACAATCCAATATTGAAAACTTATAAAATATGTTATGAAAAATTTGTTAAAAATATAATTAAGTATATTTTTTTACAAATCACATTTTTCTTTTGTCCAGATAAAAAGAAAAAAATTTTAATAAAAAATTTGGTCGATAAAAAAAAAGGCAGGTTTACATATTGTAACTGGGGAGTTATAAATTCAAATCCCATGTCATAATGAAAAAAAAACACGGCCATCAAATAGAAATTTTATTTTTCTCTCGATAGAAAGTAATAGCAAGTGATTCTCGTCATTTCAACGGAATCTTTGTTTTTGTCATGTACAAGAAAAAAAAAAAACTGTTTATATGGGAACTTTTGTATCCAAACACACATATAATAATAAATGTAGGGTTGGTTGGGGAGTTCTGTTGAGTTGATATTTTATGTAAAAGAATGGCTGGATGGTGGTATTGAAAATGCTTTCTTTGATGAATAAAAAGTTTGTTTTTTCACTTTTAAATATGAATGTGTGGTTATAGGGTTTCTTTTTTTGTTGTGGTTAAATGTAAGCTTTTTGTATTGTATGAAATTTAAATAATAACGGAATAAATATCTTTGAAATTTGTATATTTTACCCCTGTTTTCCTTTTTAAACTGTTGAGTGAAAAACCAAAATGTGTGTTGTACAGTTTATTGCACAGTTTACGGCAGTTTCGTGTATTTAGGTGTGTATTTAAAATAAGCCTGCAGTCAAACCTTCAATGAGTTGATGCGAAAAATATTGAATTCAGTGCATCAGATCTATTGTGTGATGAAAGTTTCCTGTTATGCACTCTAACGGCCAGACTGAGTTTAAGCTTAATATTACGTAAATCTAGGTTAAAAATTAAACCCAGTTTGTTTATCTTCTGTGTTATAAACTATGAGTTTAGTAAATAAACTCAAAAGAGTCTGATAATGAAAGCAAAAGAATGTAATTTTGTACCCAAGGAAATCCTTCAAATTCCTTAATTTGTCCGCCCATGTAAACGTACTAGAGATTTGAACAAAATTATATTTATACCAGCTTAAAAATATTTTCAGGGTTTCCTAGAAAAAGATCTTTATAATTTCATCACATTCGTCCGTCCGTCTGTCTGTGATGCCCTCAAAATTTCTACAGAAAAAAATTCCTGTTTTTGGAGATACTTTTCCGTATTGGAAATTGGGGATGAAAATTTTTTTCGCTGAATATATGAATTTTTTTTACCTTTTAGCGAGTTTTCAGAATGAAATTCAGCTATTACAGCCACTGTCATAACGCGACTTGAGCCCGGAACTATGGCAGAAATTTGTTCTGAGGCCCTAGAAACCGAAAATAATATTCACTAAAATTTATATATATATGTATATATATATATATATATATATATATATATATATATATATATATATGTATATGTATATGTATATGTATATAATGTGTCCCCACGATAACTCTCGAACGAAATGTCCTACTTTTACAAAATGTGATGAAAATGTTGAAAATCCCAAACCGTTGGACAAGTTCGTTAGCCAGACACGTCCGATGCCCGGAACATGGTTTTTGGGGCATTTTTCGTGAAAAAAAATTAGTTTTTTGCCAAAATTTTCCCTTATTCAAAAATTGTTGTGAAATTGTTCGAAAGAGGAAAAAAAATTGCATAAAAAAGGTCTTTAAACTATTTTTCTATGTGCACTAGTTTTCAAGAAAAACTAATTTTTATAAACGAAAATTCGCTATGTTATGCAGGATGCTGCGACAGGGGTATTTAGCTATTAACTACGGAACACCGATTTGATGCGTGTCCAACACACACACTTGACCATTTTTTTCGTAGTGTAGTTTTTTTGATTTTTAGTTTCCTAGGCTTATTTTAAATTTAAAAATTTTCAAGAAAAATACTTCTACTTTTTTTCTTTATAATAGTCACAAAAAAATATAGTCTCGTCAAAAAAATTCCTTCTGAAACTATTCAAAAAATTCTTCTATATTTTAAGTGATTGATATAGAATTTCTGTTTAGACATTTTTCATTGATTTTTTTAGTTTTTGTCAACAGTAATAGAAACATGGTTTGATTAAATCGTATATAAATAAAGCGTAAAATTAAAATTTCTGATTTAATGTTTTATTTAATTACGTTCCCAAAAACTGTTCACCTTGATAACGCTATAAATGGTGTTAAAATTAGATTTTTTTTTTTGTCGTACAATTTTATATTTCAAGAATTTGTGTTACGAAATTTATTATATTTACTCATATTGTAAATTAATGTGTTTAATGTTGTAGTAGATACTATTATTATGCAATTTTATGATTAATTTAATTTTAACTCTTTATTAATAAAAATTGTAAAAATTTTACTAATATTAACATATGGTTATTTGTCCATATATGATATTTTTATATTTAATTTGAATTATTACATAAAAATATATAAATTGTTGTGTTTTATTGACCTTATTGACTTCATGAAATCTGCGTTAGTTTTTAATAATCAGAATAATTATTACGAATTGTACAATGAATTGATTTTGTGCGTTTTAAATTTAGGGTTTAACGGGGTAAAAAAAAAGACAAAATCAAATCTTTTCATTTTTCATGTAGAAAATATTTGAATTTTTAGACAAAAAAAATACTGTATGATGTTAAATTGTTTGTATTTTAAGATTTTGCCTGTTTTTTCACTCAAGCGAATGGCATAAATCTATGAAAAAATAAAAACCTTGTCTTTTTTTTACCCGCCAAGTGGGGTAAAAAAAGACAGTGGAGGGTAAATAAAAGACAGACCTCTAACCAATAGGATACTGCAAGTACATGATTGGAAGGGTAAAAAATAGACAGCTTGGGTAATTAGCAGTACAACACTTTTTATTTCACAACTCTATCTCTACTACAAAATTTTTTATAGATATATTTAAATTTTACGTTTTTTACCAAAAACTTTAGCTAAGATTAAGCAGTAAGAAAAGTCAGAAAAAGTTAACTGATGCAAAAGCTTGACTCACAGGAAATTTCTTTGGACTTTAAATATTAAAATAGTTTTTATTTCACAAACGTATTTCACAACTAACACAAAATTTATTGTAGCTCATTAAAAAACCAAATATGTTAATTTGAGGCTGTCTTTTTTTTACACCACTTTACATAAAGTAAAAAAATAAATCAAAATAATCTATGAATGAGTTAAAAATACTAAATGTGTGCAGTTAAGCATAGTTATACAGTATAAAAACATAAATAAATTTTCATGGGTCAAAAATAAAAATTTTCGAATGAGCTGAAATTGATATCCATGAAAACCGTTGAGTTTAATATAAGTATATTTTTTTTTACCCCGCTCGAGCAGTGTCTTTTTTTTACCCCGCCCAACCTTAGTATTAATAATTTAGAGGAAGAGCCATGAGAAGGAGCCACAGACTGTTTTATCGGTTGCATTTTTGCCATTTTAAATATTTTTTAGAAATACTGTTGAGGAAGCTTCATAGGTGTTAGCCTGTCAATTGCTCGAATTTTATAAATGTTACTTATATTAATTACCTTTCTAACAATGTACGTTATAAAAACTGATGTTTGTTTAAAATTTCTGTAAAATATATAAACAGCAAAGGAAAGTGGAGAAGTAAAAAATTAGGATAATACGTAACAAAACATGTTTGTCAAGACAATT
Organism: Brachynemurus nebulosus; assembly: GCA_035578155.1. NCBI lineage: Eukaryota > Metazoa > Arthropoda > Insecta > Neuroptera > Myrmeleontidae > Brachynemurus > Brachynemurus nebulosus. The sequence goes on along the minus strand of JAPWDM010000005.1, from coordinate 8,591,734 downwards.
TAATAAAAATTATGAAATAAAAACAACCCACAATTATAAAAAAAAAATATTGTTACCGGAATTGCAGTATGAGAGCAATTATTTTCTCTGCGCCAAGAAATATCAGACAGACTAATTGCTTCTCTGCTAAGTACATACTATTTATGTGAGGCGTCTAGAATCAAAACTCGCCAAATTCATTCAAGCAAATTTTATAAGAAACTTAGGATCCGTTAACTACAAATTTACAAGGTTTGAAAATTTACGATAGCGGGTTTTGATCGTCGAATTGTGATTTAGAGGATTTTGATTCCAGTTTTCGGATTTAACAGGTTTTGAAATAATTACTTCTAGATTTTACACCAAAAGGAAAATTTCAAGACGCAATGAGGATGTTATTTTGATCAATAATATTAATAAAAATAAACCACTTAATAATAATTAACGAAAAAAATTAATTAATTAACTAAACAGTAACTATTTCTCTAAAATGCAAGTAAATTTAGAGAAGTAGATAACAAAACATACATACTTTACACAGAAGTTACTACACAGAAGTCATTTGGTAACAGGCCAAGCTCTGATTGACTGGAAAGGATTTAGCGAACTTCGAAATAAATAATGGCGAAATATGAAATAAATTTGACGGGTTCGGCTATGAAGACAATATTTCTAACTTTTTACTTTATTTTCAGTAGAATATAGCTGGTTTTGATGCACAACGTCTTTTTAAACGTGTTCTCTAGGCTCTTACCTACAAGAATCCATATCTAACTCTATTCACCCCCAAAAAAAATGATTTGATGGATTTTCATTCTGGACGTCTCATTTATGTAGTAATTATTTTCGCAACTTGCGAATAATGACAGTTGATGGTGAAAAACGGGTCACCTACAAGAATCTATATTTAACTCAATTCACCTCGAAAAAATTGATTTGGGGGATTTTGATTCTGGACGTCTTATAGATGTAATTATTTTGTAATTTTCAATTAATGATAGTTGACGGTGAAAAATGAAAAATGAAAAATGAAAATTTTGTTTTTAATCGAATGATTCGTAAAACTTTATAATAAATTTTACCCATAAATTTATTTTGAATTTTACATTTTACGTTTTAACGTTATATTATATATCAAACGTAAATACATAATTAGTCGAATTTTCTCCGAAAAATTAGACTTATACAGTCTATACGATAAGAGCTGCGAGAGGCGAGACCAGGGGCGCTATCCGTTTTCGGACCCGTAGAACACGATTATGTAAAAAAAAAAGATGTCTGATATATATATATATATATATATATTTTCCCGCAACCTTTTAATATGTGTAGGGCCCCCTTATGGAAGTTAAGAGATGAAATTTGGTAAGTGGGGCTTATTCCGATGCACAACAATACTATCAAAGTGGGGTCAAATTTTGGGCAAATTTTTTTTCGGACCCGACCTTTAAGGGGGTGGTGGGGGGCTGAAAAGCAATAAAACTTTTTCAAACCGGTTTTAAATAATGTTTCGGTCAATTATCTACAACATATCCAAAATTCAGCTTCCTAGGATGATATGGTGGGAGTAGAGGGGGGAAAAACGATTTTCGCTGGATCTAACAGGCCCCCAGCCCCCCAGAATTAACGTAGAGGGTTGAAATTTGGTGTGTTGATAAAGTTCGTACCTAGGTTGTGCTTTTTGGAGGTTTTAATATTTTACCCCCACCCCCCTCATTTTTAAGCTACAATTTCATGCATTTTCGACGTTTTCGAAGTTTGTACCACTCGCACAGGTCACCCGAATAAACCTAAAGGGCCGAAATTTTGTATTCGGATTGAGTTAGTATCAATGGGGTGCCTTTTGGGGGTCTCGACTTTTAACCCCTACCCCCACCATTTTTATACCCAAAAGAACATGATTTTTCTTGTTTTTTAACAGTTTCGTTCGGGTCAAAATCTCCCCAAATAAACCTAGAGGGCTGAAATTTGGTGTACAGGTTAAGCTAATAGCCAGACACTGTTTTTTGGGGGTTTCAACTTTTAACCCTTACCCCCACGATTTTGACGCCAATATTTCCTTAATTTTTTTGCTTGTTTTCTAACACGTCTAGAGACTCCATAAGGAAACCTAGAGGGCTGAAATTTTGCACGTGTATTCAGTTAGTATCCAGCTAGTACCTTGTAGGGAGTCTGCATCACTTTTCCCCCCACTTCTCCCATTTTTACATCGGAATTGAATGCTATTGTTAAATGTGTTTTAAAAGAATTATGTTTATTCTAAATACAAGTAGGCGAATAGTAATTTTAAAAAATTTAAAAAAAAGTGAATACAATTTTTTAACAAATGAAATACATACATATTAAGTAATTTGCAAATGTTATTAAAGTCACTGTTTATTTATTTATTTAATTATTATTTAGGAATTTTGGATTTCTATTATTTATAAAATAGAAATTTTGGATTTTTTTGGAAAGAAAAAATATCTTCATAAAAGCCTTCCAGTTTACTATTTAAGTTCCTTTTTTAATATTTAAAAGTAAATCACAAAGGCAATTGGCGGATAAGCATGGATAGAAATGCCCTCGTACGAATTGTGTTGGCTTTTTCCCTGTTAACTTCTATCGGCACAAAATTGAAATTTATTGAGATTCAGCCCTTAAAAACTTAAAATCTTTTTATAAAGCCCCGATCAACCGGACACTCATTATCAGTTTTGAAACCACCAAAATTACAAATCGCTTGTGGACTTTCAATTATATTTCGCTTGTAGACACTCAATACCGAAGAAATAATTTTTTATTTTTTATTTTTTTTATTTTTTATTTATTTTTTTTTTTTTTTGAAAGAAAAAATATCTTTATAAAGGCCTTCCAGTTTACTATTTAAGGTCCTTTTTTTAATATTTAAAACTAAAACATAAAGGCAATTAGCGGATAAACATGGGCAGGAATGCCCTCGTACGAATTGTGTTGGTTTTTGTTCTGCTACCTGTTTTCGGCACAAAATTGAAATTTACTGAGATACAGCCCTTAAATACTTAAAACCTTTTTTTAAAGCCTCGATCAGCCGAACACTCATGACCAGTTTTGAAACCAACAAAATGACAAATCGGTTGTAGACTTTCAATCACATTTCGCTTGTAAACATTCAATACCGAAGATGAAGGGGAAAATTCGACTACCGTGATGGGGCCCCGCTGCTCACGGCGTTTTTTTTTGTAATATGATAAATTTTTGTTTCGTTTAGGTATTCATAATTAACAGTTCTTATAACTTATGAAGTTAAATTAGTCGAATGATTAAGTTGAATAACAAAGTTTTTATTCTCGCACAATGAAAGCGTGGTTTATGAAATTGAGCTGTATGATGTATGAAGTTTTAAAAGAGAATAAGAATCTTATATTTTGTTTAAATTTTAAAATATCGCGGTTTCATTGTTAAATTTTATTTACACTAATTAATAGGCGTTTCCAAACTACAGCTCATAGGCCAAATGCTAGTGATGAGCAAAATTAGTCTTGGTCTTGCAGTCTTGTCTTGGTCTTGCATTTTTTGCAAGACCAAGACCAAGACTATGTATACCAAGAGCAAGACCAAGGCCAAGATTATAAGTATGGCTGCAAGACCAATACCAAGACTCAAGTGAGCAAGACCAAGACAATAGCAAGAAAAAAGCAAGACTCTTGTTAAATTATTTAAATAGTTTAAAAGTATAATTAATACCGTAACAATGCCAAATCTTGGTCAAAAAAATTGTTTTATTGAAAAATCAGTATTTTTTTAATCCATAAAATTTACAGAAACATGCCAATGTCTAGTTTTAAAATGAAAATCCTTGTCAATAATTTTTAATTTTTCTAAATGTTAACCCCTTGTTTTGTCTTTTTTTTTGCCCCACTTTTTTCTTTTTTTTTAACATATAAGAAAAATTACAAGCAGTCGGACCATTTAAATAAAACTTTGTACTTTACATTACTAAAGCATGTAGAATAACAAGAAAAAAATACAGCACTCTATCTTATCAGATTTTTTACTTACTGAAAAAGTTTATCGTCGCGGAATGAAAGTTTTTCTCTCATGAATAACAGAGGTTTGGGAGAAAATTTTTTTATGTTACCTATAAAGCTCGTTCCAAAAAATAATTTTTTGGCCCAGACAGCTTAAAATACTAATGTATTTTGTTGTAATATTTTTTATTTTTTGAATTTATCACTGTTGAGTTTAATATAAGTATGTCTTTTTTTACCCCGCTCAAGCAGTGTCTTTTTTTTTACCCCGCCCAACCCTATAAGCAGCTTTAAATTTCATGTTTCTAGCATCAAAATTATGATTTTTAGAGCTTATAAAAAAAAATTGTATTCGTAATGACATCATCAAGTACAATTTATTATTTATTTAATAGGTATCTGTTGATGAAATTTGGGTATTGACTATTGAGTACAAAATTTTCATTTTTCCAGTAAAAATGGTCAAGTTTGCTCAGAAAATGTGACTTATTTCATGTACAGAGGCCGCCGCCTATGGACTAACAAATGGTCGCCAGTTACATAAATAAATAGTAATAATGCCGATTTGCCAGTTAAAGGAGTAATAGTGCATTTTTTTATTGGTTTTCGGAATATCAACGACAACTAAACTTAGGATCTTTATTTTTCGATTTATATCACTAAAATTATCTGGAGCTCCCTGACTATTAAGTGTCAAATGAAAGTATTTGCTTTTTGCCCGTATTATTGTGATTATTGTATTGATAGGCTTTAATTAGTTTTTGACATGCAAACTTGCGATAATCATTCATAGTTTATTATTTATTTTATTAATTTGCACTTTACGTTAAATATTTCTAAATAAAATTCATATAATTTTGTTCTTTTAAATTAAAAATGTTACAATCTTACAATCTATCGTCCCAATTAATAAAATGTTACAATTGGTACCTATGCATACTTTTTTTAATTAATATATATTTCATTTCCGTGTGATATGAAGGATTTAATAGAAATAAACTATTATAAATCTAGTTATAAATAGATTGATTGTTTTTATTGATTTTAAATCAGTATAAGTATTCTTATATGAATTAAGTTGTTTAACTTGATGTTAACTTAAATGGTAAATGAGGCAAGATCACTTGTAAATAATATACGTATAATACAGATCGATATGACTATATGAGTTATTTTTATGATTATTGCAAAATTAATTATTACAAATTAAAAAAAAAATATAAGTATTACTGTTTATCATTTTTTCAAGAATAATTTCCAGCTTCCTTTTTCGATTTTATGGTATTTTTTTTATAATGGAAAAATTTGCATAAATATGTGTATGGCCAGGGCCGTATTAGCCAATAGACACAGTAGGTGCTGTGTCGAGGTCCTACAAAAGTCAAAAATTGAAAAAAAGAAGAAATAAAAACAAAATTAGAAATTTCGTTTTTGTGCATAAGTACCTGGGGCCTGCAACGACTTTAAAACCGTCCTGTGTGTCACACTGATGAAACAAATATGAAAACCTTAGGACATTTGCTGAAAACAATAATTTTAAATCCCCCTAGCAAAATTTAAAGTAAATCGGATGAAAATTGGTATAGAGTTATGTTGTCCACCATTTTGATAAACGTAGTTTCGAAAATAACGCATGTTCATTTTCAAAACGTGTTTATCGTTTTGTGTGTGTATACCAAGTCCTCAGCGTATGTGTAAACAGGTGTCCACATTCTGGAAAGTCAGGGAAAAGTCAAGGAAGGTCAGGGAAAAGTCGGGGAAGCTCTTAGGCGTCAGGGAAAATCAGGGATTTCATGAAATGTTCTGGAAAGTCAGGGAAAATAGGTGATAATATATTTCCCAATGATTGTAAATGAAGAAAAATGTTTATGTTCACAATTATGTTCACGAAAATATATCACGTAAATTATAAGACTCACGTATATTTTTATTTTCTTTGAATTAATTCAATAAGTAACATAAAATTGTATATTTATTTGAATGTGAAAACACTAGCCTTCATTTTTGTGACGTCATTTTTTTTACGTCAAATTCAACGCCCTCTGTAGTAGTGAAAAAATTATAATAAAAGGGAAGAAATTTTTTAAGATATAGATCCTAAGTTACCATATGTAAAAAAAAATTTCCCTAAAAATAAATTTTTCACTTAAAAAAAATTACCATATTTAAAGAGTCTTTTCTTTAACTTCACTCGCTAATTAATAGTACCTTAAATAATTTTGCAATTTGTTTTTGATAGTGTCAACTACCGCATTCGGGACCAATACGTAAATAATAATTTTGTTTAAATAGTTTTTTAAGTGGTTAATTTAGCTTTACCCAATTCCTTAATTTCAGTCTTACACGTATCTATTCGATAAAATAAAAAATTATGTAAGTATGTATTAAAATTTAAATCAAAATCGTGTGTTTGGACATTTATATTTCTAACCATTAATGGGAAACAAAAAAGTAATGGTCAGGGAAAATCGAACCTAAAGTCATGGAAAGTCAGGGAAAAATCAGGGATTTTTTTATGATGGGCTGTGGATACCCTGGAAAAAACTGTAGCTAGCAGTGTGTCCAGAATGTGTCAGATATCGTTTAAGTCCATTAGTCTTTGAACTGCTCTCCCAAGACACATATCATATTGTTAGTATTGTTGATGAACCACTTGCAATAATGTAACACATATATAGCATATATACGTACGCATGCGTATACCGCTCAATACCCCACCCGCCTCACATAGAGTGTGACGTGGAGTGATGTACATAGCACACATATCATATTAATATATTCGCATATTCGTGTCCATACGTCATGTGTTTGTATGGGTGCTGTGCTACGTCACTCACTGGTGACAGGAGGAACAGTTTAATACACATACTAGTTTGGCCCCTTGGTGTATACCTATCATTAACGCCATCTGTAAGTTTTTTATGGAAGTATAATTGACTTGTAATGAAAAGAAGTTATCGACCATGTTGAGCGAAGACTCCAAAATGCTACGTGCAATGAAGCGGCGTTTTTATGTCATCGAAGGATGACATATTAATATCGTTGTGTGATCATAGTGGGGGAAACATTATTATAGAGTTGTATATCCATATTGAATAAACGCAAGAGGGCTGTAGAGTTAACAACTATAGAGTTAACAAAAAATCATAAATTAACACTTTCACTGAGGTGACATTATTTAGTGCGTGTCAAACTTAACGAATTTTTTGAACTTTTTAATCGTTCGAAATCGCTTCACAAATCGTATTCGGAACGATTTTTAAAATATATCGCCAATCATAATGCCTTTTCAAAGCCAGTAAAATAAAGGAAGCAATTATTTTTCCAGAGTTAGGTAATCCGTTAAACGTTTTTATGTTTTGATACTTAACTAAAGATTAATAAGATTTTATTTTTTATTTTTGGTTTGATAACATAAAAATTAAGTTATAATTGATACTTTTGTCTCGTGTGAAGAATTGAAGAGTCATTTAACCTTGATGATATAATGACTTTTTAATTATAAATAATAACCAGAGTTTGTTGGTTTGGTCCCGCCATTACTGAGTTAATTTTAGTTACTTATAAGAATATCTAAAAATAATATTTTTTATAAATATGAATCACATTAATTATATTTTTTATATACCTATATATCTCTGATTCATTGATCTTGATAAATTTTGATACGTTGTTTTAAGAGTGAGTAGTGATTCATACACAGCTCATAACTACTCAAATACTCAGGTATTTCTTTGAAAATCAAAATTAGCAATTTGTTTAAGTACAAAACAGTATATAATTGAATTTATCGTATTTATTTGTGTTTTAAAAAATATGTTTTATCATTGTATGTAATTAAAGTGACCATTAAAATAATTAGATAAAATTACAAGATGGATGGTTATTAAGTAAATAATTTTTTTACGATAATTATATTATGTACACTTAAATTTTTTGAAAAAAAAAAATTGTGTATTTTGAGGTTTTCTGTAATTTATTCAATATTTATTATTGTAACAATTTAGTGATTTTAGGTATTTCCGAAAAAATTCGATATGATACATATTAATCACCGATAGAATCACTGACAAAAGAGTATCAGAATCAGTGACGTAACTAGATTCATTGCGCCACATTTAATTTGGTTTATTGACGGCTCACTGCACGAAACCCTAATCGTGTGAGCTCAACTCGGTTCTTGGTCGATTCCTTCTTGGTACATTTAACGCTAAAAAAACTTTTTTACCAGATTTTATCGAATATAAAAATTTGTATAAACATGTTTCTCCAGTCTGTCACACAAGAGTGTCGTCTCCATTTTTAAAAGAAAAATTATTATTTCTCAGAAACGAATAAATCGACTTAAAGTACACTAAAAGCACTATTACGCATTTACTTAGTAAGTTGTCCAGACTTTATTATTGTCTAGAATTTGTGGGCACCGTTTTGGCATACTTTTTATAAGATTTTTCGCATTTGTTGCGGTTGCGACCGCCAGAGAGCTCGGATATGGCGGCACACCTGTTTTAATAAAAGACCAAGTATATTTGGCAGAAATCCATGTAAATTAAAAATCATAAAGTGATTGAAAAGATTATCCGGATCGGCCGGGAATCGAACCCAGGATCTCTCGGAAACTAGCCAGGTGTGCTCGCCATTGCACCATCGATCCTGTACTCGACAGTCGAGTACAGGATCGATGGTGCAATGGCGAGCACACCTGGCTAGTTACCGGGAGATCCTGGGTTCAATTCTCGGCCGACCCGGATAATTTTTTTAATCGCTTTGTGATTTTTAATTTACATGTGGTTTTTGGTCATGCTAACCAAGGACGTCGAGCGCTTAACGTTTCAGTTTAGCTGAACGATAAGTGAACATATGAATACTGCGTGTGTTTAAATGCAGACAAAAGTCTGTCATACGTAGTAGTGTTTCACAAGCACTCGATAATATTTGAAATTCGTCAGTAAAAATTATATTACTCGAATCACGATTCAAATTTTGCATAGCCCACAAGCATCACTTTTTGACATGCTCCGATTTAAGGAAAGATTTCAGTATCGTACTACGACAAGAAATATTTGCTTCGTTTAGTCGCCTATTCAGGGTCATATACTAATATTAACTTCCTTTTTACCCAATAACTTTTGTCCTTGTCGCAGTGTTAAAAAAGGCTTTCGTTGAAATAACTTGAAAATGGTTTTATCTTCTTTTTCAGAATACCCGGGCGTTTTTTCTTTCTCGGGAAAATTGTTGACGTTTTTCTGACCATTATATCGCAACACCCACTTCCATAAAAGTCTTCTGACTTGTCCATATATTAAGCCGCAGCTTTATAAGTCATTTTAAGTCTTTTAGTGTAAATACACAAGAATATTGCCACAAAACATTTTGCATATGACGCACTTATTTTGAAAATGTTGTGTTCTTATCGCAATATAAAGTAATACTGGCGTCTTAAGCACAAAGCGTAGCAGTCTATATCCTACCCTTCAACGAATGGTACAGTAGTGGAGCTTCCTAATAGTTTTCTCTTGAAACAGTCCAGCCGACACTCTTGTGTGACAGACTGTACATTTATGATATTAAGATTGACTAAAAAATCGATAGTTTACGGGTCGCGTATGTGTGGTTAACTCGGTACCGCCTCGGAGGTATTTAGATTTATCCACGCGAGACCTATTTAGCCGAATGTTAACACTTCCTTATTACCGTGCAACCAGATAATGTTTATACAATATGTAAATCCTTTGTATTATCTACGTGTTGGATAAACTCCAACACAGGAATATTATTCTATTTTACAACTTTTTCAGTATATGAGCCGTTTATTTTGAAAGTGGGGCAAGTCCATATTTTGTTATTGCGAGATATTTAAGGGTTTGCGTTTCAATAAATTTAAAAATATTGGTAAGTGTTAATAGACATATTTTTTGTATTTTGTGGTATTAGATAATGTAAGTTTATAATCCGATAGTGTTCATAGTGCTGGCTAAAAAAATAGTGGTTTTATTATAACTAAATGGATTTGCCTCACTTTTAAAATTAATGAATTATTGTAATCGTGAATTTAAATGGATAATATTTGAGTGTTATCATTTAAAAATAAACATAATAAAAACTTTTTATACAACAGTTCAACTTCAGAGCGTATTGTGACATTATTACCCCTTGCCAGTGCCTTAGTAATAGAAATGAGTATATAAAAATAAGTATGTACTTTAAAAGGGCGACTCATCCCCTTTGTAGTGTTGCTTAATATGAATTTGGAAATTTATTCTAATTGTTTTAAAGTATTTTCCTTGAAGAAGCTTATAATTACTCAAATAGTACGATTACGTCGACACAGTCACTCCCGTAGTTAACTACCCCTGGACTTAATATTAGAAATTTCAGTAAAAACAGGTCGATTAGATTTTTTTACGTACATTTGAAATCTGTAAATAAAATTTTATTATATTTTATTTTTACCCCTTTTCGCAAAATTAACCTCCAAATTTTAGCCCTAAACTACCCCTGTCGGTGTAATTTAAACAAATTACATATTAATAGATAGCTTTTTAAAAAACAGCAATATCGTCAATTTAAGCTTTTGCTCTATTTCTTACCGTTTTCGACATATTTGAAAAATTAAATTTTCAGCCCAATTTTTGCAGGACGATTTCACCTCTTCAAACCGCTTTTCCGCAGATAAAAAAAATACGTGTTACTTATTTTTTAGTGTTCTACAACATATTTAAGTTTCATCAAAACCAATAGGTCCGGTCTCGGAAATTTTACTTGTAAGATGGATTTGTACCACTATCAAAATAAACATATTTACAATACTGTTAAGAGCTAAAACTTCAATCTTCCAAATATTAGGCTTCTGAATTTTTTTGACTATAAATTGTTGACAGATAAAAAGATCATACTAAGTCTTATCTATAACCAGCATTGTCTTCATTTTTTTCAAAAATGGACTTGCCCCACTTTCAAAATAAACGGCTCATATGTATACAGTCACTGACAAAATTGGAAATACACACAGAAGAACAAAATTTAATTTACACTCAAGTAAGTACAGGTTACGAATTTAGCGCATTCTGTTTAGGTATCGCAAAGTGCAATGCTCGCCTCGCCCATCATTTATTAACCTGAATAGGGTGCGTCTCCAAATACATAACGAAAACATATAAAGAATCCATAACGTTTGATATCATAATTATCTATACTTTTTGTACTATTTAAACATTTTTTTTTATCAAAATTTACTTGTTTCAAAGTAAAATATTGTTATAATTAATTAAAATTGTAAAGTAATTTTTTTTTTTATTTTAAATTTTATTAAAGATAATAAAAAAAGGAGGAATTACTTAACAGATATTAATTTTTTTTTTTTTTAAATAATTGATAACAAAATTAGTACAGAAGCTATTCAGTTATTTTATTTATTTATTTTTATATTTATTCTATGTTACAGTTTGCGCAGTATTATTTTTAAATGTGTTCAAACAATTTTTAATTGAGAATGATTAATTAATGTTCCAAACAGTAGTCACTAATTTTTTTTTCTGATAATTTCTAGATGGAAAATTAAGCTATTACAGCCACTTTCATGATAATGTCATGGTGGAAAATAAGTCATATTTTGTGGGCGAACTTGACCATTTTTATATAATTGATTTGACATTAAAGAAAAAGCTATGCAGTCAGTCTTTTTTGTGATTTTCATAGTTATATAGCCGATTAGAAAAAGTTAAGAGGTCAGTTCACCTTATTCTTTTCCTATTTTTGTTGCAAACATGACGTTTAAGCACAAAATCACTTTAAAAATTGGATAATATGTCTATTACGTGTACGAGGAAGCTGTGTGCCACCGCCGATTGGCAATGCATTTTGTTTCTATTTTTATTATATTTTTTCCGCCAGAGCTCCCACCAGTAATTCTATTTATATGTATTTTTATAATACTTTTTGGAATTAGTGGAAGGAATTATCTTTATTGCTTGATAATGAAAAAAAAATTTTAAAACTTTTTAATCCGTTATCAAGAATTAACTTTTTTTTTTTTTATTTTGGTTTTTATAACATATTAATTTAAAGTATACGCATGTGATATTGGTGGTTATATAATATAGTTATAAAATTAAATGAATGTTACTTAAAATTAAGTAAATTACACTTTATGTGTCCTATGTGTGTTAATAGTTACTATTTTTAGATTGAAAAAAATCTCATCATTTCCAGTCTCGTTCATTTCATTTAAAAAGAATTGTTTTTATGTGTATATTTATATTATGTGTAATGTGTGTATTTCCTATATTTATGTAAAAATAACTCACTCAATCACATTGATAATGTTCGTATGTCTGTCTGCTCGTTTTTATGCTCAAGACTCTCAAATATTTCTTAATGTGTTTGAAATTTTTTTCAACTATACAGATTTTACATTTAAGCTTCTTTTAAAATATTTGCTTAAAAATTTTCATTTTTCTTTTATTTTTATGATCATTTAGGATTTGAGTGCTTACTTCATTGTTAGTAGTTTATTTTTAATTGCGACAAGTGTTTCGAATTTTAGTTGTTCATTTTCAAACAAAGTAAAAATTGTATCAATTAGTGCAGTGTTTGAAATAACTGCTGTTTTAAATTGTCTAAGAATACCTAAAAGAAATTTTTATTTTTTTTTTATTTATCCTATTTTTATTTATTTATTTCAATATTATTATAATACAGTGTTGGGTTAAAGCAGTCGTTCTCAAACTTTTTGGTTCGCGCCCACCTTCTCCCCTCTGCACGGAGAGAAAATTCCTATAAAAATTACTGTGCTCATACTACAATCGACGTGTAACAGGCGAACATATCCAACTTTTGTACGGTAAAATTATAAAAATTATATTATTGTAATTTTTATAATTTTACCGTACAAAAATTGGATATGTTCGCCTGTTACACGTCGATTGTAGAGTATGAGCACAGTAATTTTTATAGGAATTTTCTCTCCGTGTGTACTTAAAACTACTGTCTATGGGTAGGAAATGTGTAAAAAATGAGTATGTAATCTATAATCAATTGTTTCTGCAATCCCCTCAAATAGATTTCGCGACCCTTACTTTGAGAATCACTGGGTTAAAGGAATGGTCAGTATTTTTAGGTTTGCTAACAATTTTAATCTTAGGGAAACTTTTGAGACACTTTTAGCGTAAACTAACAGTATTTCCTTTACATTTGAAATGTTTATCAAAAACTAGGTAATACACTGAAACCTTTTTTTATACGAAGGATAGGGACCACATTTGCATAGGAACCGTGTAAAAATGTTTCGTAGAAAATACATAAAACCTCATGATGTCACTAGAAATTGTTATTCTAAGCAAGATTTGTATAATTCACACATGGGAACATTTTTAAATATTTTATTTCATTTTTATAATATTGCAAAAATTTCAGTACATACATATGTAAACAATTTAGGTGGTGTAATAATGATGAAATACATTTGAACAGTCAGCAACTAACCTTACCCCAAATTAATTTATTTATATTATGCATTCTGATAGGCACTTTTTTTATACCGCATAAAAACAGGTTTAAGTGTACGTGTAAGTGTCTGACGCCATAAGTAATCAAATAAGTAAATTATTACAGCATGATGTCGCTACAATTGTTTTTTGTATGAATAGATGATAATTTAAATCAGTTTTTCAATGGATACTTTATGGACGTGTGCTGAAAATGACCATTATGACAGTTTAAATTGGTACATTTGAGATAAACTTTTGTTTTATTCGCCAAATATTAATAATTGTATCTTGTGACAAAACCATGTCTTTTAAAAGCGTATCGGGCGTATAACTAAACAGAAATAGTTATTAATAATAATGAAATATCATTTTAATCCTTGTTTTATTATGTAATCCTTTATTCACAACTATGAATATGAAGTATGAAACTGTCGTTTACAATTATTACGACAAATAAGCGTCCTGTTTCGAGTTCAATATCGGTATCATAGAAATTTGTTCGTTTTGTATGTTTTTGATGCTATTGAAGGTAAAATGATATAGATATGATCTATAATATAGAAGCATATAGATTCTGTATCCTTCAGACACTCCAGAGTATATTAACACGTTGATAATCATGAATGCCGTACGGTGTCAAGTAAAACCTGACTGAGGGTTGAGCGGGTTCTCTAGCACACATTACGTCGTCAAAAGTATGGCGACATCTTGACCCAGGGAGGTGCCCACACTTTTGACGCAGTACTGTACTTAATGTTGTGGTACATTGCCGTGTCAAAAATAGTGTGTGCTAGTGTGTGCTACAACCCGCTCAGCCCTACTGTTATCACACGGTCGAAGCCGTGGGTAAATGCTAGTTTGTAATAAATTTAAATAAAAGCTACAGCTTTAATCCTGTAATACTCAACCATTCATCAGTAAAAAAATCGATGTCCAATTTTTCACAATGTCAGGTGTGAAAAATTAGCATATCTGCATTGATCAATTTAAAACAGTGTGTTAAGATACAGTTATTTACCGTTGTGGTGCTGTATAGGGAACTGCCACAGAATATTATAGAACAAACGCTAGTATTTCTATACTACTGAAACCAGTGTAACGACAAAGGATAGAAAATATCCCACCAATATGTTATACATATATGTGCACGCGGAGTTGTGTGTGTGTTAGTGAGATGGATGGTTGTGTATATGGATGTCTTGCATACGCATATACAGGGTGGTCCAGAATTATGTACCGTAATTGCTGGAGCTGATAGTATGTTCAAAAATAATGGTACCTTTTCATCTACACTTTTTTCCAAAACGAAACTAACTTTTTCTTTTAAAAACAATTTTGGGCGCTTTTGATTACTCGATTCATAATCTAGGGGTGCGTATGAACATTAAGATAATTAAATTTATGGTATCAATTATTCCATCACTTATGATTAGGGGATAATTTGGAAATAAATACTTCTACTTTAAATTACTCGAAAACGGTAATATTTATCGAAATGTAACAAGTATACCTTTTTTGCGTGAAATTGTCTGAGGAATCATATTATCAAGGATTTTGTTTAAATAATTGCAAGTTAAAAAAGAAAAGACGTGATAACTCACACCTACCACCCAAAACCACCCCTTAGTCATGAGTGATGGAATAAGTGTTAACATAAATTTAATCCTTCTAACGCAAAATAAGTACCCCTAAAATATCAATCCGTTATTCAAAAGCGTTTGGAAAATATTTAAGAAATAATGGTTTTCGTTTCACCCCTTTACAGAGTTGTATCTCCCTTATTATTGAGTTTTGAAAAAAAATGTACATGAACAAGTACCATTATTTTTGAACGTACTACCAGCTCTAGCAATTACGGTACATAATTCTGGACCACCTTGTACATAACATGCATGTGGCACGCATCATGCACGTATACCACGTATACCGTGTCAACGCAACGGCAACAATATGACAACAATTGAAACACACCCATTGGTAGCTACTAAGTGAATGACAACATAGTTCTGCAAAATGCACATAAATGCCCATAAGTGATTGCAGAAAAGAGATAGTTGTATTCCTTCCAGTGTTCTATGGGAACTGCGATGCCGCACCGGACCTAAAGAGACAAAACAAAGGCTGACAAAATTAAGGATTATTATTAAGGGCAAAGAGGAAACGCTCTCGAATTCAAATATTCTTTTATTAGTAGATTTTTAGATAAACGCGTTTTATTCTCAATTTATAAAGTGATATTTAATTAGACCACAACGTCATAACACAGATACCAGTTGATCAAACTCCTTAACCCACTTTATCAACAATACCAACCGGTGTTTTTTATCAACCTATTATAAATACTTTGTACTATATTACTAGCTTTTACTAACTATATTGTTATTCTGTAATGGTAGTAGCGTACTGTAGAATTCTTATATTATCGAGTTCGCTTATAACAAAGGACTATTTCAGCCATATAACACATATACATTTAGGTACATATATACGTTCCAGAATTCCAGATAGCATCTATATTATTTTATGTAAGCTTGAATTTTTGTTTTGTATGTATTTAGAACAATAAACTGCTGGACAAAATCAATAACATGGGTATATACGGTCACTGTATTTTTTCTTTTTGTTTTTTTTTATTTTCTACTTGATTTGTTGTTAAATAAATAGTTTATTATGTGTAAAACATAAAACATTTAATATTAGCTCAGATTTTTGTAAATCCTTTTTTTTAGCGAATTTCCAGAATGGAATTCAGCTATTACAGCCACTGTCATGACGCGACTTGAACCCGGGACCATGGCAGAAATTTGTTTTGAGGTCCCTAGAAACCGAAAATAATATTCACCAAAATTATATATATATATATATATATATATATATATATATATATATATATATATATATATATATATATATATATATATGTGTCCGCACGATAACTCTCGAACGAAATGTCCTAGGTTTACGAAATTTGGTGAAAATGTTGGAAGTCCCAAACCGTTGGACAAGTTCGTTAGCCAGACACGTCGGATGCCAGGAACATGGTGTTTGTTCTTGCAAAAAATTAGTTTTTTGCCAAAATTTCCACTTATTTAAAAATTTTTGCGAAATTTTTTTACATCATTTAAACGACGAAAAAAAGTTACATAAAAAAGGTCTTTAAACTATTATTCTATGTCAACTAGTTTCCGAGAAAATTTAATTTTTATAAAAGGGCATTCGCTATGTTATGCAGGATGCTGCGACAGGGGTATACCTATATGCATAATTATATGAAAGAATGTGTTTGTGGTACAGGAAGATAGATTGTATATAAGTCATATACGTCATACATATGTATACATATGTTTGTATGTTACTTATATGCCGTTTTTTAGGGTTCCGAAGAAAGTTCAATTTTTAGAGCTCCGAAATAAATCTCCCGAGACTATAATAGAAATTTGTTTTGGGGTCCCTAGAAACCAAAAATAATATTCACTAAAATTTATGTATCAAATTTATATTTAGTCCCACACCGTTGGACAAATTCGTTAGCCAGCCATGTCGGATGCCTAGAACATGGTTTTTTTGACCATTTTTCGTGAAAAAAATTAGTTTTTTGCCAAAATTTTCTAAAGTTAAAAATTTTTTTCGACATTTATTTACACCATTAGAAAGAGGAGGAAAAATCACTTAAAAGGGTGAAAAATCACAGAAAAACGGATTTTTATAAACGGAAATTCGCTATGTTATGCAGGATGCTGCGACAGGGGTTTTTCTAATTCAATGAATAATTTATAAAATATAAGGATTTTAATGTAGCAATATAAAATGGAACAAAAGTTCACAATGTTGTTTGTATGTAATTACTTTGCGAAAATGTGTTAGTGTGTAGTTAATAGTTATACAGAGAGCGGATCACGGTATGAAAGCAAAACGGAGAATATTTACACAAAAGGTAGCAAAAAAATTTCTTTTAGTTGTATTCAATGCACGTGTTTGAACAAATTACTCCTAGCTCTCACTACAATTTATTTTTTTTTGTTTTGTAAATTTCGTTTGTTTCATCTTGTACACACTGGACCGTTTGGTAATTAACAAAAAAAATTCGAAAAAAGTCCCATAAAAGTGCCATACTCATAGTGAAACTTCCATTATATTTCCCATCCGTTGTATTTCTTTCTCCCCTATAGTACACGGAGAGAAAAATCATATAATTTTTGTAGATAAAATTTCAGAAAAATTACCATGCTCTCTTTTAATGCGTGCGCGATCGACGACCAAAGTAAAAAATATATTATAGCATGGTAAAATTTAATGTGGTAACACAACTTCTATCACACTCTTATGCATATATGTTATAGTTTAATTCTTGTTGTCGTACTCCTTCATTTGCGCATCTGACCCGCAACCTTATGTTGCTTCGGCTCTACCTGTAAAAACTGTGAAGATGCCCGATCTTTTCCGACCTTGGATTCTTTATGATCCATACAAAAATGATTGGCAACAATATATTCTAAAACTGAAGATAGTGGAGTAACAAAATGATGAATTAAACGATGACCATCCGTCAAGACATTCTAATGAACACTGCTTCGACAGCACACGACACCACACCAACTGACCAGCTACTTGCAACACCACCAGCTGCTGCTATGTGACAGCGTTGATACCTTCTCTTTCTTTCTTTCTACTATAAGCTTCTTTTATTCTTTTCTACTTTTCTTCTGTTTTAAGACAGCATGGTAATTTTTGTAAGAAAAACAATTAAACTGTCGGCAATGGAACTTTTTACTGTGCTGTTTTACAAATTTTACGGAGTTAATATTACGGAAAAAACATTCTATCCTTTAAATTTTCTATGATTAATTATAATTTTTATATTTTTACCGTACAAAATTGAATATGTTCGCCTTTTACACGTCGATTGTAGTGCTAAGCACAGTAATTTTTATATGAATTTTCTCTCTGTGTAGGGAAACATAGTATTCTGAATAAAAACGTATAAAAATTTGAATTTATTTCGAATTTTGGGTGCCATTGATAGTGTCGGTTTCAACGGTTTGATTACAGTTTTGGTTGCACCGGAAATGAAAAAAAAAGTAGTATTTTACCAAATAAATTTTTGGTTTGAAGGTCGTCAAAATTGACCTCAAAATAAATTAAAAGTATCTTTAATTTGTATGTTTCCAATAACTGGACTATAAAAAAAAAATAAAAAATAAAAAAAAAAATAAAAATAAAAAATAAAAATTAAAAACTGAAAAGCAAACTAGGTAATTTCCTGGTCATAACCTATAATCACAAAACGCTTAACTGGTACATTATTTTGGCAGCTAATTACTTTAGATGGAATTGTTGACGTCGTACAGCGACAATGACCAGGAACGTGTTAAAACTAATCTTTAATTTAAGAAAATTTCAATAGTAGTTTTTTTAAAAACGACACTGTCTTTTAAATTGTGTAAGATCCAACATTGACTATTATAAAGTTGTCAGGAATGTACGAGTAGACCACCTAATACGATGACATAAATCAGGAATTCATAAGGATTTCGTTGTTAGAACTATGAAATCCTGAAAAGTATTTTTTCTACTCCTATTATTAAAAGTAACATTTTGCGCACGGCTAACTGTATGTAAAAATTAACAATTGCCCACACTGTGTGGAAATAGCCGTGGGAAATTATTTCGCACGGCTTAATATAATAAAAAAGTTGGCTATGTCTGATTGAATATATATAATGTCATATGTAATTCTAAAAATATACATAAATGTATGTTGATTATTTATTATTGTTTCCATAGTTTCAAAGTATGCTTTGGCAAAAATTTAAACATCTTACCACTGACATTAGGTATAAATTTAAAAAATTTTTCTACTTATTTAAATTTTATTTTAATTATTTATGTTCAATTTTACGAAAAAAATGTGCTCGTAGAAAAAGTATAGTGTAAAATACGTGGGAAAAGCTTATTTCTCACTCACTCTTTTCCCATTTATTGTACAATATACTATTGTTAATATATTTTTTTAGATTTTTTGGATGAAATTTACTTGCAAGTTTAGTCAATTTTATAGAAATAATTAAAATATTTAATTGTGTTGTATTTCATAATTTAACATTTTATGTTCGCATTGTGATAGTAGTGAAAGGGTTAAATTCATTTTTCTGTATTTGAAAGAAAAATAATGTTAATAAGTAATTAACAATATAAAAAATAAATATGTACAATGTACATATAATTAGTTATTTTTCAATAGAAAATTAATTGCTATCAGTATTGGATTGGTAGGTACAATGAAACCTCCATACAAGAGGTCAATATTTAATTAAATTTAATCTTATCAGTTATCATAAATAATTTCAAAGGTCATAGATTAATTTGTATAAATTACAGTGTTCAAATTCTTCCTTTTTTGTATTTCCTTTTTGTATTTTCTTGCTATAAATTACCGTTCAAGTAAAAAAAGATAGATATATCCACCATTAAAAAAAAAAAATTGAAAACCATATCTTAAAATTCAATTTCCCTTCATTTACTGTATTTCAGATTTACCTAATATAATTAAAAAAGTGTTTACAGTAATCAGTACCTAAAATTTAAATAGAAGTGTCTGTCTGTGATTTTAGAATTTTTAGGTATGTATTCAGTTAGTAAGCTCGATATATGTATAAACCAAAAACCAAATCTGACGTTAAAAAAATTTTTGTCTCCTTTTTTTAATAGTTTGTTGTTATTTCATTGTTTCGTTTTAAATACATTTTCCCTCGGGAATGAGATATTTTATCGGGATAAAAAATAACCTATGTTTATCGCTATATATCGTCATCTGTGTCTATCATCATTTTTTGTTTCATTTAAAATATAGTTTTCCACCGGAATGAAATTTCCCGGGGTATAAAGTAGTTTGTGTCCTTTTTCATTCCTTCTGTTAGCAATATACAAAGTTTGAAATCATGTATTCGTTTTTAATAGTCAGCTGTTGTAATTTAACACATTTTCCTTCGGGAATGAAATATTTTCTCGAGATGTAAAGTAGCCTATAACCGTCTCTGTCCCGCAAGCAACGTCTGTGCAAAGTTTCAAATTAATTGGTAAAGCTGTTGAAGCGTGAAAGCCACTCAAACAAACAAACAAACAAACAAACTCACTTTCGCATTTGTTATATTAGTCAGGATTCGCATAGACGGTTCATTAAAAATTTATAGTCTTCTAAATATAGTACATTTCTGAAAATTTGGTTGTGGCCTGGTTTTCGGCTATTATGCTGTCGTTTTCACTTTTGTCAGAATTTAACACCAATTTTCTTGCTTTAAATGGAATGTAGTGTTTTCGGGAGCAAATTTAGATTCGTTGAAAAACACATGATAGAACAGTTACGACTATCTAGACTCTCATATGATTCATCCTGTATATTATCGACGCTCCCACCATAATTTTCAAGTACAAACGATCACTACACATATCTAAATGTTTATTCAGAAACATTGTAAAGAAAGTAAATTTATTCATAAAATTTGAAGATACTTATAATCTATCTAAATATCGTAAATATTTCACAATTTTTTCAGTTTACAAATTCCCTTTAAACATACCTAATCTATATCATATTTCCTTTTTCATCAAAGAAAACACTATTAAATCCTCCTTAATCTTTCTATGTTGTCGATAAACATACTGCATAAACACATAAATAAATAAAATCAATAAGAAGCTTATAATGAGATTAAATTATTTCGTAAGTGTCACAACATATTAAACAAAGTATATGTGTATTATGTATTACAGTGGAACCTCTGATTACGGACACCTCTCTTAACCGGGCGCCTCCTATAGCCGGGCAAATTTTTTATGACGGTGGCATGCTGTACTAAAACCAATGAGCGCTATTCATAAAGACAAGTTAAGATAACTCGAAGATTGAACTTACCAAAGTTAACACTAAAACTTAACATTACAATTCATAGACAGATTTTAAAATTGTTCTAGTAAAAACAAGCTTGAAGTTAGTTATACATTGTGAGGTGTATACAAGCTTTACAATTAATTCACCAATTGAAAGCAATCAGAGAAACGAAAAATGTTTGAACAGTAGTAGTGCGAAATATTTAAATTAATGAAAATTCTATCAGTAAATAATTAAAATTTTTAATATTTTTGCCGTAATTAATAAAATAATACAAAAATAATGTCTGATACCTAATAATTCAATTTTATTTTTGGCAGATTTTTGTTAAGAAAGCAAAGTTTTTTCAAATTATTTGCAGATAATCTATTATACAAATCATTTTGTATGAGGCCTGCGGTTAAAAATTTTTCGACTTTATGTACTCTAGATTTATAGAATTACAATAAAAAAATTTAAAAAGAATTAAATTTTAATTTTTTGAATATTACGTTATGCCTGTTTAATATTTATGTTTATAGTATATTGTGCAATAAGTGCGGGAAATTGTCGATTGCCGAAAGCGAACTTGAGCGCAGGAACGTAGTGAGTGCGCTTATTCGCATGAGTGGGCAATCGACAATCCCGCACGAGTTGCACATACTATTTTTTATTACGAATTTCACATACTTTTTTCTATTATCACTATTTTTGACATTTTTATTACTTTTTAAAATAATATTTTTAAGTGTTTAAATTACTTTGTTGGTGGTTTCTATAGAAATAATTATGAAATATTTATTAAATAAAAGATTAAGAGGCGGCTTTGCGTGTTTTGATTAAATTTTGCGTGTTTTATTGTCAATTTGCGTGTGGAAAGTTACTTTCCACACGCAAAAAAGTATGCGGGAAGAGTACAGTGGGCAAACAGCTATTTTGCGTACAGAAATGTGTGCGCCAAGTTAGCTACTTCTCCCGCATGAGTAATAAAAAATAATTTCTGAATATTACGTGTTTCATGCTGTTTGTTTGAGAAATACCTTATTCTGCCCCTGTTACGAAACACTGTAGTCCGATTAACAGAGGTTCTACTGTAATACTACGATACTGTGAGCCCCGCGAACAGTTGGTGTGGTGTACATATTCGTTTTTATTGGTGGGTGGGATATTTGACGGACACCGACATTCACACAGTCTAGTACATGTAGCAGACCTGGCAGCCCCAGCAGACATATGTATCGCATCGCACTCACAGTGTACGCAAACAACCTAAGTAAGTACAATTACCGCGGCGAGTATGTACAATGTGTATTTGAAAATTGTTTGCACTTTCCAATAATCAGTTTATATTTTACTGCGTGATTGTTTATGCGTGAATTTAAATCATCTAGTGCAATTCGTTTTAAACTGTGAAAATTAAATGCAAACGACACAGGGATTAAGTGATTTTTTCAGTGTGATTTTTCTCAAATATTGGTGTAATTTTTCAGTGAAAATTAATTTTAGTGTGAGTTGTTCGCATAGAAATCATTTTTCGTGTACTGTACAAAGAAAATTGTATTGATGTTTTTTTTTCTTTTAAGATAATTTTTTTTCTTTCAAGGGTTGTTAACCCCATTATTATTGTTATGTGTACTCCACCATATATTACATAGGTACTAGATATATTATGTTTGCTGGTATGTAGTTTGTTGAATTGAGAAGCCTTTACGTGCACCTAGGTATTTCAATTACGATGTTATTAACGTGTGCTGAGGTATGTTCTGTCTGGGTGAATATACACAGTAACTCGATAATGTTTTCCTTTTGTAAAATTTTTTTGACCTTTTACGGTTTGGTACAGACGTATCCGTTTTTTGATGATGATTATAATTTATAATTGATTCTTGTTGCAATCGGGATTTTGAACTTTTGAAAAATTTTTACTTACCGGCCCTAACCCTACACGGAGAGAAAATTCCTATAAAAATTACTGTGCTCATACTACAATCGACGTGTAACAGGCGAACATATCCAATTTTACCGTACAAAAATTGGATATGTTCGCCTGTTACACGTCGATTGTAGTATGATCACAGTAATTTTTATAGGAATTTTCTCTCCGTGTAGAATGTTCAATTTGAAACAAAATTAAGACTTATTTAGCGGGTTAAAATGCTGTAGGATATGATAGTCAGATTACCAGATAAAAAAATTAAAAAAAAAAACTTTTCATGATCCGTAACTTACTTGGCGGTAGAGATGTCGATTTTAAATCGATTAATCGAAGGTTAAAAAATCGATTCTTTTTTCGATTTTTTTCATTTGAATCGATTCATGAATTGATTATTAAAAGTAAGAGATCGATAACCGATTTTTTCCAAAAATAATTTCATTTTAATTGTAATCCTATAAAGAAACATGTGTTAAAATGAAACATCAAAAAGTTAACTCATCGCCTTTACAAATATAATGTAAGTAGTGATGAGCAAATGCAAGACCAAGACCAAGACTTGGCAGTCTTGGTCTTGGTCTTGCATTAAGAGTCTTGGTATTGGTTTTGCTAGAGCAGTTTGAGTCTTGGTCTTGGTCTTGCAAAATGCAGTCTTGGTCTTGGTCTTGTTATTGCTTAAAAATCTTGCACTTTCTTGCATTTTTTTATTAGCGAATTTTTTTCTTCTAAAATCAAAATTTTTACAATTTTTACGTATTAATTATACTTTCAAACTATTTAAATAGTTTAGCAAGAGTCTTGCTTTTTTCTTGCTTTTGTCTTGGTCTTGCTCATTTGAGTCTTGGTATTGATCTTGCAGCCATACTTATAGTCTTGGTCTTGGTTTTGCTCTTGGTATACATAGTCTTGGTCTTGGTCTTGCAAAAAATGCAAGACCAAGACAAGACTGCAAGGCCAAGACTAATATTGCTCATCACTAAATGTAAGGCGTTTTTACACGATATTACCCATGCTCTATCAAGTCCCTTAACAAAAATTATCAGCTAATTTTATTAAACTTTTCAAAATTTCGATTTTTTAGATCGATCTTACCGAATCGATTTTTTTTAGCCTATTTTTTTATCGATTTTTTTTAATTTCGATTTAAATCGATCCAAAAATCGATCTTTTTTTTTGGAAAATCGACATCTTTACCTGGCGGGTCATTATAGGGTTGAATGAACCCAGGAGTCTAGGAATATTTAATTAAATTAATAAAATTGAATAAATTAATTAACCGGTTGCATTCCAGTCGCGAATATTACTTATCATGCTATTATCAGGGCTGGGAACCATGTAAAATAATTTAATTTTAAATATGAATAGTTATTTATGCAACAAGTAACAAAAGGCTACGAGGTTTGCCGAGTTGGATGATTACAACGAGTGAAGAAAACACCTATTTTGCACGTGTTACATACAATATTTTTTGCAAAAATTGAATGAAAACAAAGCAAATACGAAATTATGAAAAGTTAGTTATTTATAGCTCACGATAGTAAAAATCAACTGTCATCTTTGGTACAGATTTATAAACTTCGCTTTCCTTGAAGGCATAATTTATAAAAATTCGTCAAGTGCGTGCTAGACACGCATTTTCTGAGGTCCGTGTTCAATAGCTAATTTTTCATAATTTTCAAAATAAAATGTAGGAAATTTAATAGTATACATATATATATATATATATATATATATATATATATATATATATATATATATATATATATATATATATATATATATATATATATATATATATATATATTACGGAATTGACCTTATAAGTCGCATATAACATATATAAGCGAAAAAATTACGCAAGAGCCGCGCAGCGACGAGTGGATAATTACGCGAGTCTATAATATGCCTTACAACCTAGTTACGTACTATACCTTATCTACAACTAACATAAAATTCACAATAAAAAATTTGTTACGAAAATGGTACATCAGAATTATGTCAAACTTGTATGTCAAGTATATCAATGAATCAGTTGTTAGGAGACAATTTTCGACAGATTTTAATACAATATACCTACATCTACAGTATAAAGATTAACAAAAAAGATGAATGAAAGCTGTGACTCTTCACACACAATCGCAACCTTTTGCAATTACAGTACAAAATTCTGAATCAGCCTGTAATAGACATAAAAATGATAACTAGCAATCGCCGAAAAAAAAATGATATTTCTCTAAAGTGTTCAAAATTCTTAGGATATTATTAAACTGACATTCACAGTATCATCTGTTAATTTATAAAATTAGTACCTAGATATTAAAACCTTAATAAAGGTTATTATTAATGTATTTTGGCCAGTTATTAATAGGTTTGTTCGTGCAACCAATTTCAAACTAATTAATGATTTTTCAAACTATGACTACTGCGCATGTTCAACAACAAACTAGTTTCAAATTATTTTGACGCTCGAACGGTGAATTCGAGATTTAGGTTTAATTAAGAACCACCAGATGTCACTCTAATCGTGTCCGGCATGTCTTGGACTCACGGGCCTCATGGATGTCATACATATTTTATAGTGGTTATAGACTAATAAGGTTATAAAAGATTGACATTTTACGTAACTTAACAATTATGCTTTTGGTTATTAAAATATTTGCAAAATATCCAAAGAAATATTAAAACATTTAATTGCATTTAATTTTCCATTCCAATAAGCACATTTAATTTTCCATTCCCACCCAACTAATGTTTTAAATATTTACTAAGCTGAAAATGTTCTGCTAGACTTTCAGCTACACGTCTATTTATTTTGAAATGCTCAATAAATTCTTTATTATTATATAATTGAATAGTACTTTCAAAGTAATTTTCATTTTTTGATCGAATTCTATTAATTTCAAAATCAAGTAAATCATCATCGCTCGAATTAGACAAGTCACTGGAACTAAACGTACTGGAGCTGGATAATCTTTCATTCATTTTGTACAATAAGAGAAAGAAAAACTAATGAAAAATATTATGGTGAATTAATTTCTTCTCTCTAAACGATAAAAAGGGCATATTAAAACTGTATTATGAATATTTCTTTTTAAAATTTATTTACCTGTACCTACCTAGTAAAAAAATATTTCAAAAAAATTTCACAAGAAAAAATAACTGAAATAAAAATTCCCTAACAATACATCTAACTTAACAGACAATAAAATATTTAAATTTTAAACAGTAATATATTTGAGATCTACTGCGCAAGTACAATCCGACAAATTTGTTAAAAGTTGGTGAACTTTTCTTGCTGTCGTGTATTAGTTCGAAATTTAATTTTTAAGCTGCTAGAACATTAGATTTGCAATCAAATCACAAATTTAGTTTTGCTCGAACGCTCATTTAATAAATACGCATGCTCCGTACAGTTTTGTACTTTCAAAACTGTTGCACGAACAAAGCTATTATTAATTACAAGACAACTGACTTATTGAGAACCTTATTAAAAATTATTATTCTGATGATTATGAGTAGTAAAATTTAGGATTCGCACCTCAAATTAGCTGTCCAGTTTTAAGACTTTAGGCTTATTTTACAATTTTGAGCAAGAACAGGTAAACTAGTATTTTTCATGTAGATTTCATATATGTTATCCAAATTTTAATATAGCAAAGCATATCCACCCTATTTCAAAATTTACCCCCAATTTTACCTAAATGGCTTCTCCAGTAGATCCGACCCTGGCTTTCTATACATCAGTAGAAAGTTCTCTAAGAATAAAGTGTTGTGTCAATTTAAAGTTTTTCACTTTCGGTAATTACGCAGAAGCACGGCTCCATCTATTTTTGGCTCTAAAAGAAAGACGAATGATCGAATTTTAATGATTTTTTTTTAAAATGTTCGTCGCTACGGCGGATTAGTTTTAAAAAAACACTACAAATCGATACCAATAATGGAAAAGCTGGGAAACTGTTTTAAAATTTGATAAATTCAATTTTTGCCAATGTATTTTACGCAAATTTTGGACAGAAAATGCCGGAACCAATCAGCGTTCAGCACACATGTCACGACTCTATTTATTATAGGGACTCTACAGCACACTAGAGTCCTTATAATAAATAGAGTCCTAACATGTGTACTGAATGCTGATTGGTTACGACATTTTCTGTCCAAAGTTGAGTAAAGCAAATTGAAAATAAATTAAATATTTAACAAAAATCATTTAGGTTAACCTAGAAAGAAAAATTAAAATTTTTTAATTGTTCATAAATTTATAACATATTAACAATAATTATGTAATCAAAAATATTTACTCAAACATGTGATAATTAATTTTGAACCTTCCCGCTCTGTTTTGGATAGAAAATGGGTGACATGTCACGACTCTTAGGGACTCTACAGCACACATGTCACGACCGTCTCCCTTGTTGGGATCATATATGTATATATCTCACTTCTAATGCTTATCTTTTATTAATTTTAACAAACGATGACTGTCATTTTTATTTGTTGATTGTCCAAGAATTTACAATGAAGTTTTAAATGAGAATTGTTAGGAAATTATTGACAAAAAATAATAATTCAAAAACAACATTTAATCACTAAGCGCCATCTAAAAAAATAATTTTCAACTTAAAGTGATTTCTCTCTTATCTACATAGCTATATATGTAGGTCCATATTATATAAGGAGGTGCTGTCACCTATCTAAAAAAACGAACGAAGCTCATACGAACTAAAAATATCACAAGAGCGAATACAGAAGAACGTTTTAGGGATACACTGAATATGTTTGTTTGAATGAAAAATATCTTACTGCCTACCTTTTTTAACTGAAATACGTTGCGCTATAAGGTTTTGGCTGTGGCGGACAGAATCACAAAACTATAAGAGGTACGTTGTTGTCAACACGTACCTCTAAAAAATGAATGAAGGCTTGAAAGTCCTGTGATTTCAACGGTTTATTCAGGGACAGAATAGTTGCCAAGGGACGAAAGACTTTTGGTAACTTGAGTTTTACGCCACTGTGTTATATGTCTACTACTAGAAGCCACGAAAGTAAAGAATCGATTTAAAAATCTAATCAATCAAAGTGTTACTATTGTTTATTATTATTGGATAACACTCGCATCAAATGTTAAATAACAAATTTGCATATTTGCAATAATTTCATTAATTGCCAAAAACTAGAGTTATTTGGTTTAAATCTTTCTTTAAATCAGTATTTTTGTTATTAAGGTATACTTAATGCTATTTCATGTGGACCAGATGGTCACATGTTATTCAGCGTGTAAATGAATATTCTCAAAGAAAATTGTAAATAAAATTTATTGCATTTTTTTTTAGAAATACATGTTGTTTTAATGAATTTACAATAGGTACTGAGAAAATACAGACAATTATGTGTGAAAAAAAGATAAAAAGATACGTACCGTAAAACCGTCTAGACTCGGACACTTTGCACCAATCTTCAAATTAAATAATTTCTACATTAACCTGCAACAATAAACATTTGTTCTTGACGTCATTAGAGAGAGAAAAACATCCTCTAAACAGCTGTACCAATAAAAACTACGCATTTAAACATTTACTATCTCATTTTACAGGATTACTATCCTACAGTTTTTCAAAGAAATAAAATGTGTGTCTAACTTAGACATGTAATTTTCGTCATAATTGTTATATTGTTTTAGTTTTGACATGTATGTGTTCAGAATTTATCGCGCATCATTTAATGATGTTTGAAGTTATATTCGATGTATATATATATAAAAAAATACATGCTATATATGTATATCCGTTTAGACCTGGACACATCAGTTTATTACACTATGGCCGCGATTCGCACCAGTTGTAACTCCCACTGTACATACGTTAATATTGCCCCCAGAATTACGCGGTTTATGCCTCCTTCTGGTGTCATATCGTATGTTTACTTTATAGAGAGGCATACTATGCATTGCCCCCTCGCCCTTCCCACAAAATATTTTGAAGTCTTTGACAGGTTCAAAGACAACAGACGATATAAAACACTCTCCTAAACCCGACGGGAGAGGTTAGTTTGCATGTTATTACATTATTTAAGTAAGTGTCCGGGTCAAGACGGATTTGGGGTGTAGACCCGGACACTTACTAATTCTTTTTTAGTTTTTTTATTTTTACTTATAATGAAACAAATGGGTTAGGGATATAAAAATTAATATTCGTTCTTTCTAATCGTAATACTTTTATTGGTGATATCTATGAAGGAAACATGTATAAACATAAAACTATACCAAAAAATGTAAAAAAGTGTCCGGGTCTAGACGGTTTCTACGGTATTCAAATTGTTCAAATTTTAAATTTTTAAAATTTTTTTTTTAGTATTTTGCTTTTTAAAAACTCAAGTATAAAATGATCCAAATATAACTTTTCCTGTTTTGAGATCGTCCTAGGCCCTAAACACTTGAATGAAAAAACAACTATATTGATACACTTTTATTTATAATTTCGTTTTTAGAATTTCGAAAACTTTAGGCACAGTGCCTACTGTGTTTACTGTGTAGGATGGTCCTGTCACCATGATATTTACGAATCAACCGGGAGAGACGGTTAAAAAATTCGAGTTTCACATCGTGAAAATGACAACTCTATCTAATCTATACCTATAATATAAAATTGTAACGAGACCGTTTCTGTACATGGAATATTTTTTGAAAATTGTACTGGTACTGTAAATAGTTATCGATGTAGATACCATAAACAGCGATTTTTAGAATTTTTGTCTGTCTGTCTGTTCACGCATCACGCAAAAACTATTGGACAGATTTTAATGAAATTTGGTGTGATGATAACTTATTATCTGGGTCAACATCTAAAATACTTTTTACTCCGGGAAAATTTCTCATTCCCATGGAAAAATGGAAAATCCATTTTGAGCATGTGCACACATTAGGAAAAAACTATTGGACGGATGTTGATGAAATTTGGTGTGGTGATAACCTATTACTTGGGTCAACATTTAAGATACTTTTTACTCCGGGAAAATTCCTCATTCCCACGGGAAAATAGAAAAACCATTTTAAGCATGTGCATGCAATACAGAAAAATTATTATTCTTTGCAAGTTCTGTGTAATTATTACACTTACATACTTCTCATTGAGTTTATAACAATGCTTTGCACGAACGACGTCACAGGTACGGCTAGTAATAAATTAATTCAATTCGTACAAAAAAGTTGTCATAACTCACAATGAATTTTTTGCCGTCATTCTCGAATTAATTGATTTTGTAATAATCACAGCTTCAATGGATTGTTTTAATACTGAGAGACAGAAATGTGTGACTGACTTTTTCAATTTTTTACAAGAAATTTTTCATTTTTTATTAATTTTGTATACCAAAATCACAGTGTTGATAATAAATGATGTCGATTATTTTATTATGCCTTAAGGAAAATGAGAAAATGCTATACCGACGAAAATACACGAGTGTTATATACGTCTCCTGATAATGATTAACATACATTTAATGTAGTCAATATCCATTACCCATCAAAATACAGGCCAAACCAGGCCAGCCGTGTTGCTAGGTGTAAAAGGTTAAACATTCATTGTTTAGTGGAAGTTACGTTCCACGTATTACCTTGGGGTTGTTTTGGGTGAACTGTTGTTTTAAATTATTAGGTAATATTTATAATTAATTTTCAACTTTTGAGAATTGCCCGTGCAGTAATAAGGTTTCTGTTTAATTACATAATTTTCGATGTAATTAAATTGAATTTTTTTGTCTTTCTCTTTTTTAATATATTTTTAATTGCTATTTTAAAAATTGATTTTTAATTATATTATTTTAAAATTATTATAACTACGCTATTGTGTTTTTGGCAACAGATTTTCGTTAAACACAAAATTCGTTAAATATATATAATAAAACTGTAACGAGACCGTTTCTGTACATGGAATATTTTTTGAAAATTGTATTGGTACTGTAAATAATTATCGATGTAGATATCAAAACAGCGATTTTTAAAATTTTTGTCTGTCTATCTGTCTGTTCATGCATCACGCAAAAACCACTGGACGGATTTTGATGACGGGTGTGATGATAACTTATTACCCGGGTCAACATCTAAGGTACTTTTTACTCCGGGAAAATGTCTCATTCCCATGGGAAAATAGAAAACCCATTTTGAGCATGTGTACACATTACGCAAGAAGTATTGAACGGGTTTTGATGAAATTTGGTATGACAACTGATTACCTGGGTCAACATCTAAGATACTTTTTACTTCGAGAAAATTTCTCATTCCCATGGGAAAATAGAAAACCTATTTTGAGCATGTGCACACATTACGCAAAAACTATTGAACGGATTTTGATGAAATTTGGCATGGTGATAACTTATCAACTGGGTCAACATCTAAGATACTTTTCACTCCAGGAAAATGTCCCATTTCCACGGGACATGCACGCATTACGCAAAAACTGTTGCTCTATGTAAGTTCTGTATAATTATCCTACTTAAATATACACCACAAATCCAATTTTACGTAGTGGTCGGTGCAAATTTAAGGGGAAGTACGTAAAATCGGAAGATCAGGGGCGTCGGTAAACTTTTGTTTCGGGGGTTGGTAAATCTTATTTACCTGGATTTATCTAAAACAATATTATCTTAAGAGACAATTTACACCTAAAATTCCGTTGTGTAAACAAAGGAAATCGAATGTTATACTAATGAATATGAGTGACGACTTTTAGAAAACTGTCGAAAAATTAACTTCACTATCGCATTCATCAGTGTAAAAGGCGCCAAATAGCGGAAACTAACAAAAATTCTAGAATATTCTACTCTCCAACTAGCGAAGATACCAAAAAACAAACTTCACTATTGAATTGGGCACTAAAAATTAGATTAAGCAGCGCATTTTGACAAAAATTCTAGAATGTTCTATTCGTCAGCTAACAAAGATATCGAAAAATCGATTGCACCATTTAATTGGTCATCGAATAAAAGACGGAATAGCAAATTTTGATTAATGTTCTAGAATATTCTATTCGTTAAATAGCAAAAATTGTTTGTCAAAATCGGACATTTGGTTGACATTAGTTTAATTTCGGTTGGACAATTAAGTGGTGGAGTAGATTTTCCAATATCTTTGTTAGTTGACAAATAGAATATTTTAGAACATTTCTCAAAATGTGTTATTTGGTCTCTTATTTGGTAGCCAATTCAATGGTGACGTCTGTGTTTGAATATCTTTGCTAGTTGACGAATAGAATATTCCAGAACATTTGTCAAAATGTGTCATTTGACCTCTTTTTCAATGGACAATTAAATGGTACAATTGATTTTTCAATATTTTTGCTAGTTGACAAATAGAACATTCTAGAATTTTTGTCGAACTATACTGTTTAATCTCATTTTTAATGACCAGTTCAACGGTGAAGTCTGTTTTTTGATATCTCTGCTAGTTGACGATTAGAATATTCTAGAATTTTACGTTACTCATTTTGCATTTGCATTTTGCATATTACGTATACAGAATATGTGCATATATATCTGCAGTGAAATTTTAAAATTTTTAAAGGCTACGAGACCCTCACACAATATTACCTACGGCCCTGACTCTGGCTTGGTACATAAATTTTCACTAACACAGACAAACAACAACATATCTGTGAGAGGAGAACCCCACTAAATCGCTGACGTCACTACGTAAAATCGGAGTACGTACCATTGGATGGCCACTGTACTTCTGATTGATTTTATAACAATGCGTCGCGCGAACGACGTTACGAGTACAGTTAGTAAGTGATAAAATGTTGGAAATACGGCTTATATTGTTAGTTGAGGGGGGGTAATGTATTTAATACGGTAGAAGAACAGTTTTTACTTTGTCTAGATAATTTTAGGCCCGATTCACATTAACGCTCCGCTCTTGGTACAATATCGCTCCGCTCCCGATTCGATAAAATATTCTTACACAAGAAACAATGAGTGTATTCACATCATCGCTCTGTATCGTAGTGCACGAGTGCACTACGATACAGAGCGATGATGTGAATACACACATACGAGTGCACACTGGATACGATTACGTACGAAATTCAGTTGTACGTATACATACGAGTACGTACGATCGTTTCTGACAGATGATGTATTATGGGAGCTCGCACACTGTATACGATTCAGTCGTATGTATACATACGTACAGTTACGACATCCGACACAATTCAATTTTGTTTGAATTTATTTACGTTTACGTACGATTAAATTACATCAAATCTGTCATTACATGATGAAATTCACCAAATTCATATTTTTTCGCATATAATTCGTTTGCCCACTTGGTTCTACGATAAAAACGATGGCGTACCTAGTTTACGTGTTAGAAGACAATTTTCTAAAATATATAGATTCATGTCGAATGAATGTTATCAGAGAACTCCCAGTAATTAACTGATAGTGTTGGACAAACACGTAACCAGTGTGCGAGCTCAATTCATACGACAAGAGTCGTATAAATACGTACATACGTACAAAATCGTATCTAATGTGCGACCAGCCTAAGTATAATAATAAGTGAATAAAGCAGCAGTGAATACAAATTTCAACACAAAATGCAATGAACTAGCATTCTTGAGATACACTTCTGTTTGCATTATTGTTTATAGTTTTCGAATAGATCTTTCTAGAAAATCTTGCAATGTTCTTATAATATGAAATAAATTAAATTCAAGTAATTTCATTAACTTTCTTTCGAAAAACAAGAACAATAATTGCAACATTTTATGAACAGTAATGTCCCATACATTTTACAAGACAACTTCAACGAATATGGAATATGGCTGTAGGTTGTACAGATTAAACAGATTATAAAATATGTATACATACATTTTTGCACAGACAGACATGGATATCTGCCATGGATTAATAACCAGATATGAGAATATTAGAATATTATAATTTCATTTTTGAATTTGAAACTTCTGCTTTGTCTGAATGTATGTATTTGGACGTTAATAATGTTTATATAACCTAGTTAACAATATGCAGCATTAGAGAATTGTATAATTGTACACGATACATTAAAATATACATATAAGTGAATGTATATTATATATAACCACGGCAGCAGCCATATTTAATTTGCCAACTATATTATAAATAATAATGTCTTTATACAAATGAGGCGTGGCGTTATTCTCTATGATTGTGTGTTCATTATAATATATGCATGTTAAAATAATATTTATTAGTTTTATATGTATATTAATTGTATTTTAAACCTCCATGAGAGTTTAAGTTTTTTCTGTTTTCTACGATACACAATTATTATACACATAGTTAAGCTAGTGGCTAAAGAATTTTTCATTGTAACTACAAAACAAACGGTTCTATTTTTATTCTCAATTATTTATTCAAATTTTCAAAGTCTATTTGTTGCTATTTTAATTACTCTATATTCTTTTGTTTTAAACCGGAAATATTTATGTAATATTCACTTTTAATTGTTAAATGTACACACTGAAGGAACTGGCTAGTTTTTTTCTAGAAAAATGGATGACTTAAGAATATGATTATTTATTATAATTTTAATAAAAAAATTATAGATAGATATGCGAATAATTAATAAAACGTACTGTATTTTAATAAAATGAAATTCCATATTATGCCTATGGGAACTATGGTACCCTCATGCGACATTTTCTGTCAATTTTTTAAGTGTCTGACTTCACTTGACCAGTTCATAAAAAAATTTGTCGTTTGTTTCAATTTTTATTGAGAATTATATTTATAATAAAATTAAATTAAAGTAAAAAAATGTTTTTTAAGAAAAAGCTTTTATTTAAAAACGGGCTAAAAAAAATAAAATAACTTTTGAGTGAAGTTTAAAGCAATATGCAACATAATTTATAAAAGCTTAAGGCGTTACCACTAATTATTTCTTTTTTGGATGTTTTGGATATAAGTGTAGCTATTTTACTTTTTAGTAGTTACCAAACTTAATTAAACGCCTCAAGCTTTTATAAATTATGTTGCATATTGCTTCAAACTTCACTCTTTTTAGCCCATTTTTAAATAAAAGCTTTTTCTTAAAAAAACATTTTTTACTTTATTTTATTTTCTACTTTTTAGTCTGATAACAATTAATTTTTTTAAAAAAAAATAAAGAACTAATTTTTTTATCTATATTTCAATCGGTTAATTTACCCTAATCAAACATAACTATGGAAACAGAAAATTGTAATATAAAATCAATGGACAATATTTGACAATTCGAAATGTCAAAAAAATTGCATAGTACTAAAAATCAGTAATTCTGGTTTGGGTCGATTTAGGGCAAAACTAATTATACAATATTGTATTGTCATTAAGGTTAAACAAGTATGCAAAATTTGAAACCTCTAGCTCAATTAGAAGTTGTCTAAATTTTGATTTCAAGATTTGATCTAAACCAACATACTAACATAGCAAGTTAAATAAAAGGTTTTAATTAACAAATCTAAAAGACTAGCATTCAAAGGATTTAATAATCTAACGCATATTCATTAATTCATTGAAAATTATTTACAAATTATAATTGTTTTTCTATTTTATACAGACATTTGTATATTGATTAGTTTTATCTGTTTTTATTAAATTATTGCCATTAAGTTCTTAGGGTTGAATAAATTCAGAAACGAACGAATACTCAATTTTTAGCTATTGAGAAAATGCAGCAGACAAAATCATAAGTTAAATTCTTTCGTCATTAACATGTGAAATTTAAAATTTGTAAGCGAGTTTTATTTATCATAAAAACTTAACTACCCTATCTTGCCCCCACTTTCCCCCACCATTCTCACGTCTAATAACACTGATCGTACAGATATCAAAATTCACACTTCTAAAATAACATTATACCGTTATAAAAAATTTTAAGTATTATGATTTTTCTCAAAGAACAAAATTTTAACTTATGGGAACTCTTTATTAATTGTAAAAAAAAATACATAAAAAGATAAAAATCCACCAAAATATATTTTGAAATTATGTTTCATTAGCCCGAGAATTAGGTCTCAATAGATGTCAAGCTATTTAGGTATGTAAAATTCTAATTATTATAAAAACATAAAAAACAACAAAAGATGTTACAGTATAGTTTTATAAGGAAAAAAATTTTTTTTATTAAATAATAAGCAGAAGAAGTAACACCTATTAAACATCTAGACCGAAGCAAATTATTGTATTACAGTCAATTTTTTCTACTAATTTTGTTATTTATATCGTGTACAACGTAAGTTATAGTTACAAGTTAATTAAAATACGCATAGGTATTTGTGTAAAACAGATTAATTATTTGAATATTAATCTTACGTTTTTTTGTGAAATTTCTTCTGAAATTTTAATTTTAAAATTGCCTTTAGTCATAAATAATATTTATAACTGACATTAAAAGCATAAGAATAAAAAAAGCCGTGCGCAGCGGAGCCCCATCACGGAAGTCGAATTTTTCCTTTCATCTTCGGTATTGAATATCTATAAGCGAAATGTAATTGAAAGTCTACAAGCGATTTGTCATTTTGGTGGTTTCAAAACTGATGATGATTGTCCGGTTGATCGGGACTTTAAAAAAAGGTTTTATGTTTTTAAGGGCTGAATCTCAGTAAATTTCAATTTTGTGCCGATAGCAGTTAGCAGGAAAAAAAGCCAACACAATTCGTACGAGGGCATTCCTACCCATGTTTATCCGCCAATTGCCTTTGTGTTCTATTTTTTAATATTTAAAAAAGGAACTTAAATAGTAAACTGGAAGGCCTTTATGAAGATATTTTTTCTTTCCAAAAAAATCAAAAATTTCTATTTTATAAATTATAAAAATCCAAAATTCCTACTTTATAAATAAACATTAACTTTAGTAACATTTTTAAATTACTTAATATGTATGTATTGCATTTGTTATAAAAGTAAGTTCAATTTTTTAAAATTTTTAAATTTACTATTCGCCTATACGGAGAGAAAAATCTTATAATTTTTGTAGATAAAATTTCAGAAAAATTACCTTTGTGTTAAAATAACACAAAAAATTGAGTGGACCGTTCTGGACATGTGAAATGTGTTAATTTTAACACAAATTATTTTACTGTGTAACTTTTTTTTCACGGTAAATAAACTACAATATATATTATATCAAAGAGAAGAACCTAAGCAAAAATTCCAGGAGTCTGAATTCGACAAACTGTACTTGCACCAACTAAATATAAAATGTAGTCTACCAGTTTTATTGAACAATCTACTTAATAAATTTGTAACACTGACTGACTGACAGACAACGCACAGCTTAAACTGTTGGGTTTAGAAGAATGAAATTTTGCACAGGAGTTCCCTATGTAACGTAAGTGACCACTAAGAAAGGATTTTTGAAAATTCGCACCCTAAGTGGGTTAAATAGGGAATGCAAATTTTTATGGAAAGTCGTTACTTTTGAAGTTAGAAAAATATGTTACTATGACTATTAAAATAAATATCTTATTTAATGAATTTTTAGCTTTGACTGACAGACAACGCACAATCTAAACTGTTGGGTTTAGAAGGACAAAATTAAGCACAGGAGTTATGAAAATTGGCGTTTAGGCTTCTATTTATAAATAAAAGTCAGTTGTTTCTGGAAATTTATTCCCTAAGGGGTTAAAACAGGAAATGAAAGTTCGTATGGGAAATTCGTCATTTTTGAAGTTAGAAACGTGGATACTGATTTAGGCTTTTGAAAAACATTAAAAATGAGCAGAAAGTGAGTATCTAATAGAAATATGTTGTCGATGGGAAATCCCATCGGGCATACGGCTAGTCGCCTAAGAAATCATCACAACTTTAAAATACGAAATCAAATATTATGATGCAAAAATTGTTAAATTCAAATGATTGAATTTAAACTAAAACGAGATATAAATGTAAAACGGAAATTGAAGCATTCATATAAAGAAGAGTAGGTAATGAGTAATGAGGAATGCTAGTTAGAAATTTTAATATTTACTTTACATATATAAAATTTGAAAGTAAAGTAAACAAACTATAAAAACATCTGTTGTAAATTGTAATAGAATAGCTAATTTTTTTTTTTTACAAAAAACAAAAAAACGTTCTTAAGTCTAATTGTCGTGACTTGACGATATGTATTCTTACAAACACTTACCTACAGCTACAACATTTATGCATCTCAAGTCAAGTTTTAAAATAAAAATTTGCTATTTTTATATTCGTATAGTTTAGTTTTATTGAACGGACGGACGGATGTCGGACGTGGTTCCTGTTCTTGACTACTGCATATGATTTCATTAACACATATGTTCACAACTTAAAAGTGTTTTCAATTCAATTGCTTAATGCAATCAAATAATGCATATTATTAAGATTAACATACACATCCCGTAATTATAAGTTCAAGGTTCGAATACCAATAACTTGAATGACTAGATAATTGTAATAAAACTAAAATTGAACAATTAAAAAGGATTAACAACTTTAATTTAAGGTAGTTACCGTGTGACATGCTAGTAGAAAAAATTGTAAACCAAATTTAATTTATGTCATTATTGTATGTATTAATGGATAGATGTTGATGCATACTATCTTTCATACGAACGTGTAATCATACATTCAAACATAGTCTGTGCATACACACTTATACTATCAAAGTTTTTTTATAATAAATGCTTTGACATCAATGTTATTTGCCCAACAAACATATTAAGTGGTATGCATATTATGTGTTCAGAATGCTTTATTTTTTCACCTATACAAGATAGACAGGTGCTCCCGCGGACTTTTTTGTAGAGAATTCGATTCTCTACAAAAAAAGGTCTTAACACTTTTTAATGTATCTATCACCGTTTTCGTTACGTAAGCGGTGAAAGGTCAAAAAATGCTATTCATAAATTTTCGGTATTGTTTAAACAATAAATACGAATAAACCAGCTGTTATTTAATATACAGAGTTGCCAGACTGCTTCGGTTCAGTTGCTTGAAATTGGTGTATTTATTAAAATACTATAATTTCTCTGATGATATCATCAATTCAGAACGATCAACAAATAATTCAATTTTTTTTTTTACATTCAG
This sequence comes from Brachynemurus nebulosus, assembly GCA_035578155.1. Taxonomy (NCBI): domain Eukaryota; kingdom Metazoa; phylum Arthropoda; class Insecta; order Neuroptera; family Myrmeleontidae; genus Brachynemurus; species Brachynemurus nebulosus. The sequence continues at coordinate 8,552,410 of JAPWDM010000005.1, read as the reverse complement.
GACTTATTAATCTTTCTTTTCCTAGTTTTTTATTGAATTCTGTCGAGTCATTATATTGTTAAATACAAAATAAGGGTACGTAGTCAGAATTTTGAGATCTAATACATGGAGTAGATACAAATTTTAACCCTAATTATCTTGACTCAGAAGCGATCAATCTTTCCCAAATTATAAGGACAATCAAACATAGTACTCTTCTTTATACTATTAAAATTTGAAACTATTCTGTTGAAAAGTTGAATGTCGCGGCAACTACCTTAAGGTCGTCACTTCGTCACACGTCTAGCACAATACAGCACATCTTCTGTTTGAAGAAAACAGCAGGGCTAACTTTATAGCCAAAGACAGTTTTGAGCTGTAAAAAAAATTCATTTTTAGAATTTAGCTTTTTTATTTACGGCACATGATATGGCGCAAACTTCTTATTTGGAAAAAATAAAATGGCGGAACTAACCTGGTAGAGACTAATGGTCGACCAAATTGGTCGGACAATTACATTTCACGTAACACAACCTAATGTCATTTCAACTAATGGCGGAAATGATTCCAATCTAAAGGAATTCCATTTAAAATTAAGGAACTGCTTTCAAATATTTCTTTAATGGTTAAGAAATTGTCAGTATTTTTCTGAATTACATGGCCGACCAATTGGTCGCCGACCGACATTTTATGTTACACGAGTTACTGTTATTCCAGTTAATGGCAGAAATGATTTCAGGCTATAAGAATTCTATTTAAAATTAAAGAATTACTTTTAAACATTTCTCTAATGCTTAAAAAAGTGTCGACATTTTTCTGAATTATATGGTAGACTGTGGTCGAAAAACGATATTTCATGTTAAATATAAATGTAATTTAGAAAACTGATAACTTAGTGATAATCGTCATATGTGATCCCAATGTGACCAATTTGCACAAAATTATCTGAAATTTCACTGGGCCGTGACTGAAAAAAGGCTGAAAAGCACTGATTTAGTTGACCATGTTTCTTTGGAACTTAAAATATCCTTAAAACATGTAGAATTTGCCAAATGGCTTAGAAATTTAGTTCGGTCAAAGCAATGACAAGGAAAATTATGGTGGGAGAGCTGAAAAACTGAATTCTCAATCTTCCAGTGTGACATATTATGTATATATTAGTCATTAAGAGCTTGGAAATCATGTATTTTAAAATTTGATGATATCAAACAACTTCTTTGAATAACATTGTCCAAAAATTTCAGAAATAAAAGTAAATTGTTAATATTTTTTTTTCTTAATCAATTCCAGAAAATTATTGCTGCAACCCACATCTCACTTAGCCGAAAATTCATTCTTTAACAAATTGTATTTATTTGGAAAACTAAAAATTAATCAATCATTAATGAATTTGATTAACATATTTCAATTTTTCAAATTACTTTACTGTCACATGTTAAAGGTGTGACGTTCAGCTATTGTAAATAATTAATTACTGCTGAAATTATGTAGAGAAAAAAAACTATAATTATTTTTCTCAATTTTATTATGTGTGTATCTATATTTTAAATTGAACTGCAATTTTATAAATAATGTTCACATAATAAAAATAATCGGTGACATAAGAGTTAACACCTACATATTTTTTATTTTTCAATAAAAATGTGACTTTAAATCACACTTCAAGGACAAAATTTTCCAATTTTACCACACAATTATCTAAAATTCTAAACTATAAGATGCAAGAAAATTTAGGATTTTGGAAAATTTTTACACGCAAGCTCGAATAAAAACACTTTAATGCCAGCATGTCTACGCAATAAGCTTCTCCAGACAAAAAAAAGCTTTATATAAACAAATTCATGAAATAATTCAACATGTGCGAACACAGAGTGTGGTACCGGCCAATACCTGCCCGCGGTATCATCACACATCTACGGTTTATCTGGCTATTACACACATATTGCTGTGTAATCGTGACATTAGAGATTAACGTAGTTGCTCTGAGATAGTCAGGTACAAAAGTATAACTCAAAAAAAAATTGTTCTTTTATCAAAAATTAAATAATGTATTAATATTCTTCAGTGATTATATTTGTATACCACTTGCTTTTTTTAATTTCCGAGCGCTTATGTTGTAGCAATTTAAAAATATTGTTGAAAAAGCGTGGTAAAAACATTGCAAAATGATGTTTTTAAATTATATTTCAAAAACGGCGTGGTCAATAATTTTTATTTCTTATTAAATATGGTTTGTAACTTTATTTTAAATAACATATTAAAATTTTATCAAATTCCTTTGACACGTTTTCGTTTTATTCAAAAAAAATTGAATTTTTCCATAAGAGCCCATGTTAAAATTATAAAACTTTGAAGTCGTTTTTCTCAAAATTGGGGTGGTCAATTTTTTTTCGGTAAGGACTCGTATTATTGGTATTGGAGTAAATAAATATCTAGAGAAGTTTCGTTAAAATCCTTTGAAAAAATCGTTTCATCGACCAACTACCTTAAGAATCATTATGGCCACTCTAACATCTCGAAAATTTAATCTACATCAAGTGTCTACAAATAAGTTACTGAATTATTCATAATGAATAATGATAATAAATATCAGCATACAAGATAATAAACAATTAATTTAATGAATATATCCCGATAATTGACGATAAATAGGAAGCAGAGGAAAAAAATGAAATCAATTATCTTTGATATAAAATATTTAAATTAGATTACTGTTTCCTGCTAATAAGTGTGCACTATGTAATAAAAAAGAATACAATGTATGCAAGCAAGAGACTTTAATAAAATAAAATAAGTAATTTTAATTATTTATTTCATCTACTTAACTCTACTCAAAGTACCTACTTATGTATAATAATAAATAATAAAAAAAAAATGTTTTTATAAGTTATAAGTATATGAGAGCATTCTTTGTAAATCACCGTCTAATTACCATCTTTTATTACTTAAGAGAAAAAATTTACATTGTAATTTATTTTTATTTTAAATGGAAAATAAACTTAAGTCAAAAACTTGAACCAAACTTTTTAATTTAGAATTCAATGCAAATGGGTTAAGATAAAAGAATTCCAGTTTTTTTTTTTATAGCTACTTGACGATTAGATTTCAAGATATAGACATTTTTTTGGTAGAAATTTGTTTATGATTTTAAACTTGATGGTTGCAATTTAATTAATTGAAATAACGAACACTGTGGCTACTGAACTTGTTCTACCCACATAAGTGGGTTTGAAGCCCTGCCATTTATATTTACAAAATTTAGATTAAATAAATTATTAAATAAATCTAAATTTTGTAAATATACATGGCAGGGCTTCAAAATTAACAAGATTTTACTTGTTTACACTTTGCAACAAAGTGTAAACACTAAACAAAGTGTAAACAAGCTTTTGGTATGCTAATATAACTATTATTTTTACGAAGAAACATTTACATAATGACTATTAATTCTAAAGCGCTTGTTTTATTTAGTTGCAGTATAAAAAATTTTGTTTTGATTTTCCTAAAAGTAGTACTTTCAAAAAAATCATATTTCCTAAGAAAGTGAAAATAACAGAATGGCACTAATTGGACATAATTAACGAAGATATAGACTATATTTTCTGAAAATATCAGATTTTTATTTTTTCCTCCACATTTTTTTTTTCCTCCAGGTTTTTTGGTGGTCAAAGTTCAGCATTTTTCAAAATTATCAATTTTCACAATTTTTTTTTTTCGTAGAAGATATTATTCTAGGACAATGATAATTACGTCGTAGGATCAGAAGGGTTAGTACTTTATTCCTAAAAAAAATAAATCCTTAATGTGTAAGAGAGTTGACACAGGATTCAGTTGAAAATCGTAAAAATGAGAAAAAATTGGGAAATTTTAGATAGCCGCCATTTTGGTCTTAATTGTTACAGTTCAGTTTTATTTTATATTACATGAAATGCACATTTATTACTCTATCAAATAAAGCAAGAGTCATTTCTATACTTATTCTAAATAAAAAGCTAGAGTCCATTATGTACAAGTATGAAATTGACCCAATTTTTGACTTCGGAGGGGCACTGACCGGAAGTTACACAATAAAAAAATTAAATGACGGTGGTTTAGCGTTTCCGGCACTACAAAGATTATCCTCAATTTTTTTTATTAAAATTAAAAAACATGCGGCACACCCGTTTGTTGATTTCAAATGGAATGACTCAACTTTCAAAAAACTCACATGGTATATAGGTACTAAATTTACCTTTTAGAAAATAAAATTTTTTTTTGAGGACATAATATGTAGGTATTTAAAAATCTAAACTTTTAATAATATACAGAAAAGCAAAATATAGACTGTTGTTTCTATAGACTAGATTACAGTTTTTAATAAATTTAATTGACAGTGAAAATGATCAGTTTACGTGTTGTCTTAATTGAATTGAATGTGAAATAACCCGTTGAAATAAAAAAAAATTGATATGAAATTTTATTAACAAAAATAAGAATTTTTTGGTGGGTACAATACATACATACCTATCAACGTGAAAGGACAGAGAAAAATTGTAACACATGGCAATGAAAATTGACGAGATGCTTTATTGGGTGTGAGTTACGAACGTAAAATTTGTAGAGGTATACCCGTAACACAAGGGGATCGACGCAATATATCTAATGTATACTGCCGTGTTGAATCAAAAAGAAGTCTATACTCTTCCTCAAAAATATATTTATAAAGTGGAAATTTCTATAGCAACGGTAACTCCGTATGTGAGAGTGTAATCGAATTTGTAATGGTTGATTATTGCTAATTGATTAAGTATTCTATATTGTTTAAATCATTAAATTTATTCACAACATTCTTAATGTCATATTATTTCAAATTATTTAAAATGAAATTCTATATTTTAAATCTTTACTACGTTTATGTATAATATAATCAGGGCCGGATCATCGCATAGATAAATTAGACAAATTTCTAGGGTCCGGTTTTTTTGAAGGGCTCGATGAAAGTGTCTATTTTGAATATTTGAAATTTATTTTTAGTTTTTCATATTATTTACCATGTGAGTTTTTTGAGAGTTGCCATTTCTATTACAACCAAATTTTTATGATAGAAATGGTACTGGAAAAGGTTCTTTTCTTGGATGTAATGAAAATGTAACCTATCGGTTAAAGAAGCCTCAAGTTCATATGCATATTTTTACCGCCTAACTGATAAATTAAAAAAAAATTAAAAAATTAAACTTGGATAAAAAAAATTTTTTGCTCATTTATGTTGTTAATTAATGCATTAGATCATTTTTATCGAAAAATTAATATATAGTCCCATTTAAAAATCTATAAGTTTGTATCATAGCTCGAAAACCATAAGAGCTATAAAGCTCCTGACTATAGCAATCGGTTGCCCCCGTCGAAGTCTTATTTGAACAATTTTTCGATTAAATCAACGGTTTGGCTTTAATAAAAATGGCAACTCTCGAAAAACTCACACAGTATATAGTTTTATTTATTGTTTTAAATTTTTTGTATACTCTATATCTTGTGGCAGTGGGAGGGGCCCAGCAAGAAAAGAATATCGAGGGCTCCAAATCCGTCCTGTCGACACTTTTTTAAGCACTAGAGAAATTTTTCAAGCAATTCTTTAATTTTAAATAGAATTTTTGAAGCCTGGAATTGTTTCCCCCATTATTTATAATCACATTAGCTCCTGTAATATGAAATGCCGTTTTCCGACCACTTTGGCGACCATGTAATTCAGATAGATATCGACACTTTTTTAAACATTGGCGAAATGTATACAAGCAATTCTTGAACGTTGAATAGAATTCTTGTAACCCGGAATTATTTCTACTTTAAATATAATATATAATAACAAAAAATGTCCCTTAAATCTGTAATGGTTGGGAGTATAACCAATATCTATTTAATAAATTTCTCGACACTGACTGACAGACAACGCACAGCCTAAACCGTTGGGTTTAGAAGAATGAAATTTTGCACAGGAGTTCCCTATGTATCGTAGGTGAGCACTAAGAAAGGATTTTTGAAAATTCGTCCCCTAAGTGGGTTAAATATGGGATGAAAATTTGTATGGAAATTAATCATATCGAAGTTAGAGATATAAAAATATGTTACTATGGCTATTAAAATAAATAGTATCTTATTTTAATAAATCTTTAACACTGACTAACTGACTGATTGTGGGATGTTGCCGATGGTAAATCCTATCCGGTGGGTATACGGCTATTGTGTAACTGACTCCAAATATCTTCTCGAAATAAAAAAAACAAATATCTGTTTCGAATGTCAGCATTAGACTGCTTTTTATTTTATTATTTTAGGTGCTAGGAAAACCCAAATCAATAGAAATCATTTTTAACTTTTATATTTTACAAGGCAAACTATTTGCCAATTAATTAAAATTTTTACAATTAGAAAATTTACATTTTCACGGCAAACATGTGCCGGTACATATGCCCCCATCGCAAAAAATTCCTTTTGAGGAGAAAAGTTTCCAGGAAACAACTTTAACTGTATCCTGAATACATAAAAACTCCCCAAAATACAATGCTAAATAATTACAATCCATGTAAATATTGAATTAAATATGAAAAAATATATATGTACATATATAGAAAATTAAATATACATGCATTGGATAAACTATCTATTGATGATTTGGGTAGAACAGCTGATGATGTATTGGATTCCTTAAAAAAACAAATATCTGCTTCGAATGTCAGCATTAGACTGCTTTTTATTTTTATTATTTTAGTTGCTAGGAAAACCCAAATCAATAGAAATCATTTTTATATATATATTTGCCAATTAATTAATAATTAAAATTTTTACAATTAGAAAATTTACATTTTCACGGCAATCTTGTGCCGGTACACGGCTAGCTGTAATATAATAACTATTTAGTGTAGATAGATGAAAATCGATCTATTGCCTTTTTACTTCAGTCAGAAATATATTATACGGATGCCGCAGTATGGTTAGCGATACTAAAAAAACACTATTGGCTAAATTTTCTCTCTCTTTGTGGTCCCTTGTCGATATAACATAAAATAAATAAAAAAATGATATCGTTACTAAATGGTAACATGTTGTTGTATGGGGCTATTGAATGATCGACCACTTATTATCACTCACGTAACACATTCGTTGTTAATAAAAACAACTTTATGAATTTTTTATTTCCGTGAAATACACGGAAACCAGTTTCAATAAATAATTCCATAATAGATCATTTACCAAAATTACTGTCACTCTTAATAACATTTAACCATACGATTAAAACTCATATTTTAACTCATTTTTTCAGTGGTCATAATATGCAATTTGGAATAGTTACTAATTTTTTTTTTTTGAAATACATAGATAAAAAATATACCCCCATAAGAAAACAAAATACTGGCGGGACTGTGGAATTCAAAGTATCGTGAAGTGATAGTTGACCACCTCTGCGATGGCATACGAACTGACCGCGTAATGATTCCGTTGTTAAAAGTACGAAATCCTAAAAAACATTAGGATTTAATTATTATCAAAATGAAAATGCTCAAGTCAAACGAGGTTCATTTTTTTGGAAGATGTTCCAGGATCCTTCTATATATCTAACTTTGTTGGTTTTACTGGTTTTCATATTTTTTCCATAATCACTTATCTTCTTACGTTTAGAAGAAATCTCATATTTTTGGTTATGCTTGTATGAAAGTTATCGAAGCAATAGTGCAGGTACTCGAAAATAAATTTGCCTTATAATTTTCTTAATTAATCGCTGTCTGAAGAGTTCTTAATTAATATAAAAACTAGCCAGACAACTTTATTATATTATTTCATATATTATAATCTGTGGTGTAGAAATTTAGTTTTTATATTGAATTCGATAAAATTTTTTTTTTTTTTTTTTTGACAAAACTTTCACCAATTTGATTTTTTCTTCAGAAATATGTTTGTTTACATTTCAATTTTTCATTATGATACAGACATTTATTTAAGAAAGTGTCTATGATTATTTTTTGGTAATAGCAAAAAAACTGAACCTATTGTTTAATATTTTAATGTAAAAATGACTTTCGTATTATTTTTGAAGTAAATATGAAAGATACCTATGTTTTGACTGAAAATATTTTGATAAAATTAATAGCAAAATGGAAGCGTTTAAAACAGTATTTATTAGAGTTATATTCGACGCTCTATGTAGCGCACAAAAATGTGAGGGAAACCCACGCGTTTGAAGTGAAACTTCTTACTGTTAATATTAAATTGACATGGGTGTGCAATATTTCATTTTTTTACTTTTTGTGATTTGAAGTAAAAACTAACGAATACAATCGAATCACGTTATAAGTCCTCTCTTTACAAGTCCGTCGATTTTATTTCTATTGTAAACATTCCCCCTCTATGACCGAAAAAAAAAATTCATTTCAGTTTCTCGTTATGAGACCGGAATATTGGTGTTGATGTTTAATAAGCTAGCAAGCATACGATTAGTGCAACTCATAAATCATCCTGTTAGAATTTTTAAAAATACATCTGTAGTTGACCAAAGCAAGTTTAGTTCGTTCATTGCGCGGATTATATTACAAACTTTATTTGACTAACAATATTATTTACAATTTCTACAACAAATTTAAAAAATTTTTTTAAAGCAAATATGTGTGGACAATATCATTTAAACTCCTGTCACACAAACTACAAAACGCATTTAAAAAGTATTAGTAAATGTATTTATTAAAAATATTTAGATTTTGTGCCACGTCTAACGAATGATAATTCTGTACCAAACGTCCGGGCAATTTAATTATAAATAAGTACACACTCACACGCTTGAAAAGTAGGGAAAGTGCGAGTTACGACGGTCGACTACTAAGTACAAGTGGGGGTATAGGAATTCTTAGAATTAAGTATATGTATTCTCCTACAGTGGGCTTATAACGCGATTTGACTGTATTAAAGTTGGAGTACACATAATAGGGATGGTATGTAAAATCGCAGACTGCGATTTTGTCGCAGATATTAAAAAATCGCATATCGCAGGTTGCGACTGCGACTCAAGCAATGTTGCGACTGCGACTTTTAAAACTGCTCTTGCTACTTCTGTTCTCTACATCGTACAACAGCTACATCACTATGATGTTTGCTTATGTTGCGACTTGCGACTGCTATCTATATTTTGTATCATGTTTGTAGTTTGTACTTTGTACCTAATACAAGACTATAGGTACATACATATTAAACTGAAAACTACCCTTCGTCTTCGTTGTGTATACGTAAATTATACATAATATAAAATATAAGATGCTTCGTATGTCTTCTTAAGCACCAATATTTTTTTATTACCAAAACATGAAATTTTTAAGGATTATTGTTAAAAATTTATTTCATGTAATTCATGGAATTACTTATTTATAATGTTATTACAGTATTGGAGAAAAGCAAAAACTGAGCAATATAAAACATATTGATCGCAGATATATTTGTAAATTTCCCAAATATTTAAAATATATGCCATTTTATTAGTTTTAAATTACCTACCAATTGTATTATTCCTTTTTTTTATTTAAAATTTTCTAAAAAAATATCAGTATCGTTTCTAAACTTCAAGTGTTCGCATATTATTGTGAAATTCAAAGCAACAATCGGTAACTTTTTTTAAAAAATGGATCTTGGAAACTATGTCAAAGGAAAAACTAGTCCAGTTTGGAATTTTTATTCTATAATTGATAAAGAATATGCCAAATGTAACATATGTAAAACAAAATTGTCTTATCGAACATCGACAACAAATTTGAAATACCATTTCAAGAGGAAACATCCGACTATATCTTTAGATTTTATTAAATCAAACCCAGAACAGCAGGCCGACACGGCTGAAAATTCTGTACAAATGAGGTCATCACAAGAACCTGTGGTAGTAACTCCGGTATTAGCAATTGAACGGGAGACTGTTGCAGAAGCTGCATCGAATGTTAAAATAAAAAATCGACAGGAGCAAATGTCTGCGTTTCTAACGAAAAAAAAATCTGGAACAGCCAAAAGGAAATTAGACGATGCACTTTTAAAGCTTTTTATTATCGATTTACAACCATTTAGCATAGTAGAAGATAAAGGATTTAAAGAATTCGTACAAGCTTTGAATCCAGCTTATCAACTTCCAAGCAGACACCACATTTCGAAAACATTGATTCCGGCGTTGTACGAGCAGTGTAAAAATGATGTGCGGGAATATTTAAAATCTGTTAATAGTGTTTGCTTAACAACAGACTGTTGGACCTCTATTAACAATGAAAGTTTTCTTGGTGTTACGGTACATTTTTTAAAAGATTTTGAATTGGTTTCTGTGCTTTTAGAGTGTAGTGGTATGACGGGATCGCATACAAGTAGAAATCTTGGTTTAGAACTGAAACGTATAGTGCAAATTTATGAACTAGAAAATAAAATTTTACTTGCAGTGTCTGATAATGCAGCCAATATAAAAAATGCAATTAAAAATGAACTTCAGTGGCAACAATTCGGTTGTTTTGCGCATACTTTAAATTTAATTGTGAAAGACGCATTGAAATATGTTGACCAGTTAGTGATTAAAATTAGAAACATTGTATCCTTCTTTAAACGTAGTTCATTAGAGTATGAAAAGTTACTTAATTATCAAAAACGGCAAGGTATTGATCAACCTAAAAAAATTATTCAAGATGTACCTACTCGATGGAACTCCACATTTTACATGCTGGAGCGATTTTTAGAACTACAAGAAGCAATTCGCAGTACGATTGCAATTGTTAATAAAGACTTACCAGTAATAACAACAAATGAATGGGAGATGATACGACAACTTTATGAAATATTAAAACCGTTTGAAGACGTCACCAAAACAATAAGCGGTGAAAAATATCCCGTAGGTTCCTTCGTCATTATAATGACAAACGGCTTACTGAAAATTTGTACTCAACTGAAAAACAAGATATTCGATCCTGTTATTCTAGTTGTATTAAACAAATTACAAACTGGATTAAGTGACAGATTAGGACAAATTGAATTTCACGAGGTATTAGCAATCTGTACATTTTTAGACCCACGATTTAAAGATGTTGGCTTTCAAAACCGAGAAGCTGCAGAAACGGCTAAAAATATTTTAATTAAGGCTGTTTCAAAAAAAATAATTTTTATGGAGCAACATAAAAAACATGTTACAGAAGAAATTGCCACTACGTCTTCAAATTCTAATAATTGCTCAGTATGGAATTTTATTGACGATCAAGTTAAATCAAATTCGCGAGGCAAAAGCAGTGCAAATTCTCGAGCTTTGGTCGAAATTCAACGATACCTCGACGAAGATATTCTTGACCGTAAAAAAGATCCATTAAAGTGGTGGGCCGAAAATAATTACAATTATCCTCATTTAAGTTCTGTAATGCAGGATAAATTTTGCGCGACTGCCACATCCGTACCATGTGAAAGACTATTTTCAAAGGCCGGTATGTTGTATAACGATAGACGTACACGGTTAACAGCTAAAAAAGTGCAAAGTGTCTTGTTTTTAAATGCAAATTTTGAAATTTTAAAGAAAGTTACCCATTAAAACATTTACTTATGTATTATTATTATTATAATTATTATTTTATTCATGTTAATATTAAATAAGTTACTAAATAGTTAATTGATTTGAACATTATTTCGTTATGATCCATAATTAAAATAATACCTACAAAAACCAACAGTTATTAAGGTAAGCACTTGATTTAATAAATTATCATTTATCCAATCTATATTACTCATAATTATACGATCATCACTGTGTCTCTGCTATGTTAACATCATCTACCTAGTACGTTACGTCCAATAGCATTTTTTTTTGAAAAATCGCAGTAGCAGTTAAAAATAACAGTCGCAACTAAAAATCGCAGTCGCAGTTTAAAATCGCAGATATTCTTTAGTCGCAGTCGCAGTCGCAACTGCGATCGCAGAATAGCAGTTTATCTCATCCCTAACACATAATACATAACAGAAAAAAGTATTTTCCAAATTTAAATATAATAATTTGAAACACTATCGTCAAACTCAAAAGGCTTAATACCAAACAATATCGACTCTTGAAGTGATTTTTAAGGATTTTTAAGGATCATTTTGGTTTGGAATAGTCTTGCCTGCTAACTATTCCAAATAATTTTTTTTTTTTTTTTTGTTAAATTAGCGATTATGAGATGATTAAGACTTTCATGAACTAGACTTCAGACTGAGGACTAAAATTTGGTCTTAATTTTTATCACCGCTTCGATGCACCCAAAATTACATGATTTTTTAGTACAATTCGAGTAATTTTTTTGTCAATTGACTTCAAATTTTAAATGTGGCTTCTTAAATAAATTCCTCAGAAAGAAGTCGACGGCTTTTTCCAAAAATTTAAAGTCGATCGATCGAAAATCAGCCGTCATTTTGTTTTTAGTTATGTAAAAAATATTTTGTCTATTGCTTTCTGTTTTCTTGGAAAATTTTCTCAAACGGCATGTAATTTTGGGGGCATCTAGGTTTATGCTACCATTTAAGAAGGCATTTGGAAAATAAACAATATTTAGAGGCAGTAATTATATTTTTAGAAATAACTTCAAGTGAAATTTGGCGCAATGTAACATATTTATCTAAATAATTAAAAAAAAAAAAAAATAAAATGAACTTAACCCAACGTTTAATGGACAAACAAACAAAAAATTAAATAAATTTGGAATATTTTTAAATGATTTTATATTTGTGTCATAATATATTATTGACTGAGAAGAGAAAAATCCGCCAACTATGGTGTTAGTGTATGCAAATGAATATCGTGTGGACGGCCGTAGATATTCGATGTGTGATGTGGCACCCGATATGTACAATACGTCGCATATAAATAGTAACAGTATTGCCAGCAGTACGACAAGTAGCAGTGGATATGTCACATCGTCACCGGACTCATCGACACGTGGCGCATCGCCCCATTCAAACGATCACGTGTTGACGACACAAGTGTGGATGAATGACACGGCGTCCTGTACGATCACTTCAAAAGATGTAAGTTACCATACTTTAATAATTTAATCATATTAGTAATTTTAACTAGAATTATTTTATTGTGCTATTTTCCGGTGATTGACGTGTACGATTTTAAAGTTTTTGTAATGAAATAATTCATAAATTGCTTTAAAATTTGTGGTAATGTAAAAGCCCCTATACCCGAACACGATTCAATACTCGAACAGTTTTGATATTTATCGGCTTTTTTCAGAAATAACTTCATTAATATATAAAATATCAATGGCCGATTGCACCAACATTATTAATTGGCCGTTAAGACCTTAATCAATGATTAACTTTAACTGTAGTTAAAATCTCGGATTATTTGTTGCACCAAGGTTAATTTATGTTAACTGATGATTAAATCGTCCGTTAAATTAATGGATGAATATTGGGCAATTAAATATTTAATCAGCGTTTAGTGCATATTTTGATGTTAGTTTCCATAGTATCGCTAATATTTATATTTATTTTCTACTATTGAAATATACTTTTGTACAATTTCGGTTAAAATTATCTTTTCTTTTTCTGTAAAATTTTGGTATCTATTTCATTTTTCCTTTTTTAAATTGAAAAATATCTTTATAATCGTCAAATTGCAGTTTCAAAATATTTTACGTAAACATAAATTATATATTTTCTAATATTATATAAATCAAGTAGGCGCTACGTATTTTCAAAATATGCAAATTTAAATTTTTTTAACCATATGATATTATTAACTTACTAGCATTTACTTCTCTTGTGTCTCATTTCATGTCCTATAAAAACAAATCAGACACCGTTGTTAGTCAAATTTGACCGTTAACGTACATTAGTTAACCATTGATATATTTTAAATGGTGCAACAGACAAATCGGGGTTAGTTAATCTCTGATTTACTAATGGCCATTAAGTTCTGATTAAATTAATGTTGGTGCAATCGGCCACAAATCTGTTCGAATATTGAATCGTGTTCGAGTATAGAGGCTTTTTTACCCTATATCCTAGCTCATTTCTTTCAGTTAGTGTCTTCAAAAAGGTCCTTAATCAATTGACATTAAGAAGCAACGTTATACCTAGTGAATTCGCATTGAAATGGTAACCAGTACTAACGACAATTAAAAAGTACCATATACGGTCATTTTTTCCGGAAACATTGCTCTTGGAATATTTCCATAAAATTTCTTATTTTTAAGGAAAGTGATCTCGAATATAATTTCTTGCTTTCTGTCGCACTGTGTAGCTACCGCTGTTGAACAAAGCTACTGTGTACGCCTAGACTAGCCTTTTAAAAAAAAATTACCTTCAAAACTTTAAACAAGTTTTTCTCGAAAACACATTACAGATACGGTGAATGAAAAAAAAAATGATTTTGATTATTTTGATCAGACGTGAAAATACAGAAAAGTAAACTGTTTTATTTGAATAAATTGTAATTTTAGTTCAAAAACAAATACAAAAAGAATAGTGAAATTGTGCTATTTCAATACAGGTGTATGTAACCCCTTAAGTAACTGACAGTCGTCATTCTAATCAGTTAATCAATTTTTGAGGTGTTTTCATAATCGTGAAATTTTAGTAATGCATAGTAATGCAATTATTTGTTCTTTTTAAAAGACATCCAAATTTAGCATCTAGCAGTAATAATCTGCATTTTCACGGCGCTTCCACTCAGTGATACCACACTTCCTATTTAGTTTAAACTTCTATTCTCTGTTCAACCGGTAAGTGCAATTTTGACATTTTAGTCCTTAGTATAATTTATCACTTTGCATTAGCACTTCAGTAGTACAAAAGTGCATGTTCAATCGATTACTTTAAACGAATATTTTACAGATATTTATATTATAATATAAAATGAATAGAAACAACTTCCAAAAAAATAATTTGAACATTTTTACTGTTCGATTAGTTTATTTGAAAAATATATTTGATTATTAAATAAAATTACCCGAAAAACAGTGATATAGAAGAAAACACCTTAACAAATTTAACGAAATAATATTTATTAATTTAATGTTCTTATTAGTCACAATCGGAACTATCCGCTGAATCTGTTGAGGAAGATTCATTTAAATCAATTATAAAACGTTCTTGAGCATTTTCAGTTAAATTGTCTACGTTCCACAAAGCATCTTCTTGTTTTAGAATATGCCGTATTACCGTATACAATCATATCATATTCATTTCGCATCCCTTTAAACTAAGATCAAATGAAAAAGATACTAAAGTAAGTGGGTAAACACATACAATTATACAAGTAATAAAAGATGGGTAGAATAATACTGATCATAAACTACTTTTGGTATTTCCTGTTAAAAATAAAGAGACATAGGGTATAATTCGCGTTAATTGTATAATCTGTCTTTTTTTTTAATCTCTCATTTTTCGGACGTTCTTATTATTTGTTCTTTTCCTTAAGGATTATTTTCATTTTTAGGATTTCGTAGAACATCTATCTACGAAATTCTTATATCTTCGCACTTTCCTCAGAATAGTCCTCTGTCAACTCGCACTTCACGAACATTTTATTTTTCTAATGACATAAGCTCTCGCTTGCATGCAGTAATTAGGGTTTATTTATAATAATAAAAAAAACATATTTAAACCAGTAATATATTCGAATTTATTGCTAGTTATTTAATAATTTAACTCATATTCATTAATTTTTACATTCATTCGTCTTTTTGTTATTTTAAAAGCATTTTTTTAATTATCGGAATGTAAAGTAAATGAAAAAAAAATATTGGCACCCATGGTTGTCATATGAAATGGATATTTATGTATAATTTACAGAATACTTAAATATTCTTTTCTCTTTCTCTGTTGTTTATAAACATGTGTATATATACATCTCTTTTTATCAGATTTATCTTAATTCAAAAGGATATTTTGATTTCAGAACAGCTAGTGTCATCTCTGTTCGAATTTATAAACTATAATACAGGAGATTTCAAAAGATTAACATATTTTTTTATATTTTTTCAAATAAATTTATATTTTACAGTTAATTACGGGTAAATTGACTATTCATACATGTGTGTATTATAAAAGTATGTATTATAAAAGAGAAATAAATTAAGTTTAGAGAAAAGAGAAATAAATTAAAAATAAAAATAATTTTATTCGGAGATTAAACTGACAGATTTGTATCATAGAGATATAATTTGTTCATATTTTCTCTATTTTATTTTTAGTTTACAAGTTTTGGTTAAAAAGCCACGTGTGATTTAAATATACATATTCGAATTTTACTTTTGTAAACAGTTTGTTTTAAAAAAATTTATCACAGGCTTGAAATTGTTTAAAATAAAACATGAATTCTTAGGTATTGTTATTAATTACTGATTATAAAAACGTGGTAAGTAAAATGATATATTTTACATATATTATTATTTTTTCATTTATTTTGTACTAGGTATAACTTTAGAAATAAAAATGTCATCTATATCTCCGGGTTAATTCTGTGAGCAGAATCTATTTCATCTGATTGGTCAACATCAGAAGACGAGGTAAAAAACATTTGCATTCCTCGGGCACGTCAATGTATTCTACGAAGTTGAATTTAAAATGCGTTTTCGTTTGACAAAAGCTGTTCGCTTCACAAAAATTCAGTTATCAGGTGACTAAAATGCAGAAACATTTAGAAATACAAAATGTTATTTTTCAATAAATGTTTAGGTTGTGTGCGGTACACAATTAAAAATTATGAACGTGGTTGCACGCTGGTCAGGTTCCACTCACGACAGCCACATTTTTGATGCATCGTTAATTAAAGCCCAATTCGAAAATAATGAATTTAATAATAAATATCTGTTAGGAAATAGTGCATACGCTTACAGACGATATTTATTGGCCCCGCTTTTACGCCCAAGGGAGCTACCAGTTAGCTGTTGTGCAAGACATTTCCATCCCCATGTCCCAGATGTCAGTAAGCCGAAGTATAGACAGGGTTACGAGGGCAATCAATGATGTAATATGTCCGCGGAAAATTAACTTTTCTTTGGCGCCAAGGGAAATTGCAAATGCTAGGGCAAGGTATGTATAATTTAAAGAATTTACCACTCGGTTATAAACTTTTCATTTGTTTGAATTGATAAATATTTGCATTTTTGTAGATTTTATGAAAAATACGGATTTCCCGGGGTAATTGCTGTAATTGATGGTACACACGTCGCTATTAATGCACCACTAGCGAGTCATACTGTATTCCCGGAGCATATTATATTAGGGTGTGCCAAAAAAAGTTTTTTTCTCGCTCTCCGCTCAAAATATCGTAGGATATGTCTAAACAAACATCCTCACCAAAGAGCAGCTCAAAATTCCAATTTTTAGAGGTGCATCATCGAACCTAAAGTTTTCCCATTTAAATAACACAGGAAAAACGATTTTTTATATTATTTACTCCTGCAAACTATGAAGAAATTATTTTTCCATAAAATGAATCAAAGCACCTTATTAAGCATTAAATTGTGGACAAAAAATTTCATTGAGTCAAATTTCTATCACCAATATTTCACTTTCTACAGAGCCTTAAAATTTAAGTTTCTTGAAATTTTACTTTTTTTACATTTTTAAGCTAAACTATTAAAGATAGGACAAAAAGTTAAATGACAGTTTTGTAATCCAACTGACACTTTACAAAAAAGTTCCTTACAAATTTTTCGTATTACAAGTAGTTACAAAGTTACAGACCCTCAAAGTTTATTTTACTTATTTTTCTCCAGAAAGGAAATTCAGCTATTACAGCTGGTGTCATGAAAAATCTGAACCTAAGATTATGACAGAAACTTGTTTTGAGACCTCGAGAAACCAAAAATGACCTTCATTAAAATTTCTTTTCGATGGTGTAAAAAAAAATTGAAAAATTTTTGAAATTTGGCCAATTTTTGCAAAAAGCACTAAAAATGGCGAAAAATGGCCAAAATTTTGACTTCCAAAAATCGGACATATATATCCAAATTTTAATGAAGGTCATTTTTGGTTTCTCGAGGTCTCAAATAAGTTTTTCATTCTTATTCGCTCCAACATATTTTTAACGAAAATGTTATTTCACTATTTTTTTAAAAAATTTTTTTATTATACATTCCAACAAAACCAAAACTAAAAAATTTAAAAAAATTTTGTTATCAAATTCAATATTATTGTTAAAACAATATTAGTCATTTAGAAGTACTACATTGTAAATAATTATTTGTATTTGTAGCCACTGGAGAAGGTATAAAATATATCGAAAAATTTTTGGAACAAAATAAAGAAACAATTTATTCTACGGAAGAAAGTCGGAGTATTATTTCTAATCCTTCATCTCCTTGGATAAATTAGTAATAAATTATTTGGGAACTTAGGTTTAAAAAATTTTCAAATAATATTTAAGCAATTTATTGTTTACTAAAATAAACGTTAAATAACATTTTCTTTTTTTCAAAAAATAAATATACATAAACCAGAGAATAAACTGCATACATATTTGACATTTCAAATTACATATACATGAATATATATATATATAAATATATATATATATATATATATATATATATATATATATATATATATATATATATATATATATATATATATATATATATATATATATATAGGGCCAATTCGTATCGGCGTAAGCCAAAGTCCCTTGTTCTTATTTTTAATCACATTACACTTGTTTTGAAGCGCACTTGGCTTGCTTTTGAGATATTTGTATACTCCTATCTCACTTTCCATGTTCTAGACCAGGGGTGGCCAACCCAAATGATCTTGCGGGCCACTTTGGAAGCACATCATAATTCCACGGGCCGCATACAAAATGATGTGTTCCCATATATTATGTATTTTTTTAATACATTGGTTTTCACTACCTTGGTCATTATAAAATAAATATATTTTGTATAAGTGTGATGAATCTTGCGGGCCAAAAAAAGTTCAAGGTGGGCCATATGCGGCCCGCGGGGCGCGGGTTGGCGACCCCTGTTCTAGACTTTCTAGAGAGAAGGTTCAAGTATTAACGTTCGGTATACATCGTATACTGTATACGATGTATACCGAACGTTAATACTTGACCCTTCTCTCTATAACCTGGAAAGTGAGACAGGAATATACAAATATCTCAAAAGCAAGCCAAGTGCGCTTCAAAACAAGTGTAATGTGATTAAAAATAAAAGCAAGCGACTTTGGCTTACGCCGATATGAAATGGCCCATTTCAAAGGTTTGTTGTAAAATTCTTTTAATTTTAAAAATATATAGGTAACTATAACTATACGGGTTATATAATACATAATAATTATTTAAGAATATTTTTGTTCCAATTTTTTTTCCTTATCTTTTATTTATAAGAGATATAAAATTTATTATAGGGATTCTATATAAATGTAGAGTCCCTATAATAAAAATAGAGTCGTGACATGTCAGCCATTTTCTATCCGAAACAAAGCGGAAAGCTTCAAAATTAATTATCACATATTTGAGTAAATGTTTTTGAATACATAATTATTGTTAATAAGTTATGAATTTATGAACAATTAAAAAATTTTAATTTAATTATTCTTTTTAGGTTAAACTAAATGATTTTTGTCAATATTTAATTTATTTCCAATTTATTTTACGCAAACTTGGGACAGAAAATACCGGAACCAATCAGCATTCCGCACACATGTCACGACTCTAATGCTCTAATGTAGAGTGCCTACAATAAATAGAGTGGTGACATGTGTGCTGAATGCTGATTGATTCCG
The DNA here is from genome assembly GCA_035578155.1 of Brachynemurus nebulosus. Classification (NCBI taxonomy): domain Eukaryota; kingdom Metazoa; phylum Arthropoda; class Insecta; order Neuroptera; family Myrmeleontidae; genus Brachynemurus; species Brachynemurus nebulosus. The sequence goes on along the minus strand of JAPWDM010000005.1, from coordinate 8,532,691 downwards.
GCATATTCTATGCAAAGTTTGCGTAAAATACATTGGAAATAAATTAAATGTTAACAAAAACCATTTAGTTTAATTTAGAAAGAATAATTAAATTAAAAATTTTTAATTGTTCATTAATTCATAACTTATTATGGTTCATTTCACTTAAATTTAACCATGCTTCATCACTTTGAATTTAAATAATTTCCGTTTTCTTGCTTTATCTCTTTCATTATTGCATTTACGTAAATTTTAGATTTGCAGTTTGTTTTTAGAAAAGAATAAAAGATTGATTTGCTTCGAATATAAGAATTATTTAATTTTTTAACGATAACTCATGATCAGTTGTATTTGAAATGAGGTATAACAATAATTATGCACTCAAAAATACTTACTCAAACATCTGATAATTAATTTTGAAGCTTCCCGCTCTGTTTTGGATAGAACATGGACGACATGTCACGACTCTATTTATTATAGGGACTCTACTCTAATGTAGATTATACTGCCATCTAGTATATAATAGCAAAATAACACTCAGTCGGTAATTCTATCTTTTATTTAATAACTAATAAGTAATAACGGTGCCGCAACTAAATAATTGTGGACAAATAACCGCAACCAAATAACCGTGGACAAAATAACTGAATGACAAGATAAACTTAGACAAAATAACTGTGGACAAAATAACCGAACGACAAAATAACCGAACAACCAAATAAACATCGTTAATTATTCTTTTGAGTTAGGGTACATGCGGCTGTGATATGACTAAGATTTTCTTTGCTCCCAATATAGAAAAGATGGCTAAATTGCATTAGACCTTAGATGTTGGTATTTAAACTATTGCATTTAAAAACGAACGTTAATGGGTGAAAACTATTGTATTTAAAAAGCTAAGCTTGGGAAACATTATTTTGAAAAATCAAATAGTAGATGATATAATACCCCTGTCGCAGCATCCTGCATAACATAGCGAATTTCTGTTTATAAAAATTAGTTTTTCTCGGAAAATAATTGACATAGAACAATAGCTTAAAGAGCTTTTTTTTTGTAATTTTTTCTCCTCTTTTAAAAGGTGTAAATAAATTTAGCAAAAATTTTTGAATAAGTGAAAATTTTGGCAAAAAACTAATTTTTTACAAGATCAAAAACCATGTTCCTGGCATCCGACGTGTCTGGCTGAAGAACTCATCCAAGGGTTTGGGACTTCCAATGTTTTCACCAAATTTCGTAAATATTAGATACTTCGTTCGAGAGTTATCGCGCGGACACATATATACATATCGCGCCTTTTCTGTCCCAATCTCGTATCTGAATAGTCCCAAGTTTTGGACACACAAAAAAACGTATTTAAATCTGTGTTTTCATCACAATGAACTTAAGATTTATGCTAATTACACCCTCTGATGTTGGCTACCTATATATTATATAAATATATACAGATAAGTATATATATATATATATATATATATATATATATATATATATATATATATATATATATATATATATATATATATATATATATAAATCCAGTATATAATATGTTTTTTGTATGTAATTTTTGATATACGAGATTCGGACGGACAACGCGCGATATGTATATATATATATATATATATATATATATATATATATATATATATATATATATATATGCAAATTTTAGTGAATCGGTTTCTAGGGACCTTAAAACAAATTTCTGCCATAGTCCCGGGTTCAAGTCGCGTCATGATAGTGGCTGTAATAGCTGAATTCCATTTTGGAAATTCGCTAAAAACTAGGTAGTAAGATTAGAAGTTAGTTAGGTTAAGGATATAAGTTTTTTTTTCAAATTTTAGGTAGATGATATAAAAACTAGGTGGTGAGGTTAGTTAAGGTTAGGTTAGTTTATTTTTGCATATATGTAGTATACATATATAGCCAAATGGATATGAAAAAAACGTCCCAATATCACGGTGCAGATTTGGAAGTATTTTGTTCGTTTTTCGCAAATGCGACTTTTTAATATGAACCAATCTGAACAGTAAACACGGTAAACACTAATTGATGCATCTGCGCAAAACAACTGAAGTGCCTCTACCCAATGTCTATCCGTCTCACTTCATCGGAACCACTGCCTCTTATAGGGATTGGCCATATAGTTATAATACATATATGTATTTTTGACAATATGCTTCGACTTTGATATAAAAACTAATTATGTTAAGGTTATAGATGGTGACGTTAGTTAAGGTTATGCTCCTTCCTTTCTTTTTCTTATTTCTAAAATTTATAATTTTTTTTTTTCATCAGCTTTTCTTCTGTAGGAAAAATTGTAGTGATTTATATTTCGCTTTTTCAAATTTATCTAAAATGTACATAACCTTTATCTTTGGGCTTTTAATTCTGCAGTAGCTCTTTTAAATTTATCTTATATGTACCTACATAATCTTTATCTTTAAACATTTTTAATCCTCGTCCTCCAATCTCTGTCAGGCATTAAAAAGTTACAGGTTAATTTTAATATTAACGTGTTGATGGTCATAACCTGCTATGATGGAACACCCATTTGGTATATATATATATATATATATATATATATATATATATATATATATATATATATATATATATATATATATATATGTATATACATATATATATATGTGTGTGTGTAATTGTTGGAACGGTACAGCGTTGTGTCACAGTTAGTCAGTTTATCTTGATGTTGTACAAATTCAAAAAATATTTTATCTCGGATACTGAACTACGAAATCCTGCCTTAATGCGTGTCCAACACGCACTTGGCGAATTTTGAATAATGATTTACACCTTCCGGTTGAACAGAATATAGTTAGATACTGTAGCAATCACAGAACATATCAGAAACAGCGTACATATACAAATCTGTGGACAGTAGTAGGTCAAACTAGGTCATTTCACTGCTTAGCTGATCACTCGTTCGGTAGCGGTGGCCGGATGCACGTCAATTGTTACTGATTGTTAAAATCATTGTTAGTTACACTGCATGTTGCTTTGTCCGCAATACGTGTATATGTAGCTCTGTATGTAACCACTCAAACGTCAAACACATACAACTACAAATAGTGTGTACCTACATAATATAGTGGAGGGAAGTAGTAGGGATTTTTTGTTCACGCTGGTATCGCTAGTACAGAGATAGCAAGTTCGTTTCTGTATTCTGTGATAGCAATCATTACTTAAAATTCACCTTCTCTAATTCATTGTTAGATACCCACTTTTTTGAGCTGAATACATCCAGAAGGAAATGTGGGATTCGAACTATCAAGTCTTCGTTCTGTTGTCCATGACACTATGAATTGTTGAGAATATTTCTTTTAAAGTTCTGATTAATAATCTCAATCAAGGTTAACTGAAATTAATGATTCATTGACGGTTTCATGCTTTGATAATCATTAAATTTTATCTCTAAATTTAAAGAAAAAAATATTTCAATTTTGTTCTACTTGAACAGTTTCATGAATCACGTCATAATATTTTAAAAGTTTTAGCAGGAAATCAAAAATATGTGCACCTGGATGATTAAGTCACATAATTTTGTTGGATTTAAGCAGTCGGTCGGAAATACCATATTTATGAATTAAATAGTATATTGTGCAATAAGCGCCGGAAATTGTCGATTGCCCACGAAAGCGAAGTTACTCTGGCACTGACGGTACAAAAAATTGATCCGAACAACAAATATACATAATTAAAATTAGGCAATTTCCCAGTATACGTGCCAGCGAAAAATTGTGAAAATTGCTAGCTTCATATATTAAACATGACCCAAAACGAATAAAAATTGGCATAAAAGTTGCCGGTCATGTTTAATTTTCGTTAAAAAGTATTAATAAAAATTTGATTTTTTGATGTAATAGGAAAATTATTCAACTCATTGTTTTACTTCAATAAAACATTTCCAAAATTGAATTAAACTTTTGAACTGGACAATAAAAATTTTATGAAAATATTGTTGACCTACTAATTTTGTAGTGAAGTGTTCATGACCCGGCCGGCGCGGCTGTTGCGCTATTATGCGTAGGTGTTTTGAATATTTAATTCACTTGTATGTAGATAGATATATAATATTATTTTCATCTGGTATTTAACAAACACATTCACTGGGATAAATTCATTCATTTTAATAAGATTCAATTGAAATAAAAATATTGTGATACTTGAAAATTCAGCTGCTTAAATTTATTTTAAAATAAATTATTGTAAGATTGAGATTTATGCTAATTGAAATTTTAATCAAATTGAAAAGTTTTAGACAATGAGTCAACATTTAATTTTGTTTTTCTTTTGCTTTTTTGAGCGAGTTAATAAAACCATTGATATACTAAATCATTTCCTTTTCTTCTTGGCTGAATAAATTAGTGGAAGAAAATTCGTTAAAAGAGTGTCTTGAGTCACTTCGGGACATTGGGACACTAACTTTTTGCATGTTTCTAAAATTTTCATTCATAATAAACCTACTTTTTAACTATATTCTATGAAGAATCAACACTCTCAAAGCAATTTTTTTGTTTAAAGTCAAAATAATATTTCTTTCTTTCAAAAAAAAATATTTTTTTGTTTCAAATAAATATTTTTTTGATTCAAAGAAAACAAAATCAAAGAAATTATTATTAATCGTTGAACAGAGGAATCGTTTTGAAAGTGTAACTTTAACAAGTGTTTTTGAACAACGTAGCTAATATTAAAAGAAATTACGAAAATTTTTGGTTTTTTCAAAACCAAAATGGTGTTAAATCAAATGTATATGTATACAATATTCATTTAGGACCAGTTTGTAATATTTACGAGTCTTTTCATAAGTGGGATACTAGTTTTCTTAAATCAATCCATTCTTTTTTTAGGTCAGTTGTATTTACAGAAATGGTATTACAAATTGATTTATAATTTTCTATTAATATGTAATTCAAAATTGAAATGATTGCATTAGACATAAATAAATAACCTCAATAACATTATCTGCATACATTTCCATTTCAAAACTATTGTTTAACAGTTTATTAGTTATAAGTTTAAATGATGTTCTAATAGAATTATCTGTTATCGACAGATATTTTATCAATTTATCATTGGAAGCAATATCAATTATTGCTAATAAACAATAACTAATTAATAAGAAAGTGATCTATACACAATAAGGTCATAATCATAAACATTATATTAATATAAATACGATAATTACACAAATAGATTATTGAACTGTTCAATTTCTATCAGCCAATTAAATAATTAAATTTTATCAACATTAAGTAATCGACTCTTTCAAAAGTGATTAGATATTTTTGTAATTTGCTGTGATTATAAAGTTCATAGGATGCGGTAGATCAGAGTTTCTTAAACTTACGACTCGATCTTACTACACAAGAAATGTTACAAGAAAAAGTACGAAATTTTGAAAATCAGTTTGCGATAAGGTTGGTTGTTGAGTGTCCAAATGTATGCATTCCATCATCACATTATTTGCAACATTATTGCATCATTCAATTTCTTTACATATGAATGTATTGCAATCGTTACAATATTATAAAGTGAGGTTTAAGTTATATATTTTCTATGAAACTTTTTTATTTGGTTCCGAACCATCGCATAAAAATTTTTTTTTGCAGTCTATCGCGATTTATACTTTTTATATCTGCTTATGAAGTATAGGCTAGTAAGTAAATCAACTAAAAATGGTCTGGCATCAGCAGACAAATACAACAAATGAAGCAAAATTAGACGTACTTATTTAGCTTTCTGTTATTTTCCTTTTTGTTGTTTTCATATTAGAGTAACTGTAATAACTTAAGGTTATACGGTTAATTTTCATTTATTTGTTAATAACGTCAGGCCATTTGTAGTTGATTTAATTTATATTTGTTTTTTTTTCTACTCCTGTTGAAGAACACACTCATTACATATCCGTTAATTGTTGAAAAAGTTAGGCATTATTCAAAGGTGTGGAGGAATTTTCATTACTCACTACCTTTTTGACCAATGAAATCACCGTATTAACCATTATTCAATGGGCTGGCTTTTGATTTGTGTATAATATACGTATCAATTTTTAATTTCATATAAATGTTGCGTAGTAACATCTAAGTAAACAAAGTAGCTTGTATTTTGTTTTCATCGTTTGTACATATATAAACATTTAATGAAATTAGAGATAGATTGAAAATTGTATTCTTTTGATTTAAAAATATTCAATATTTACGTAAATTAAAAAAAAAAAAGTCGTAGAAAAAATATCGTATTCTACTCGCTTGCAATGGCTATTACTCACTCAGATGCATTACGACACTCGCCTCGCAAGCTCGGCTCGTGTCGCAATTTCATCTTCGTGAGTAATAGCTATCATTACCAGCTTGTTGAATAATATAGATACTATTATGCGATTCCTATAGTTCGTATCCTACTACGCACAAAAAAAAAAGGTTTTAGTGTATCTAGATTAAATTTTACTCAACAACAAAAGATTCTTCCTCTGAGTTTGTGTTTTTATCCATTTATTTTTAGTATTTCGTAATTCTGATCACGAAATCCCTATCGATTCTTTATGATCTTTTTGCCCTTAACCACTTTGTATTAGTGTCAGACCTTACACAATTTAATAGACAGTGTTGTTTTTTTAAAAATTATTATTGATTTTTAAAAAATAGGTATAGAAAGAAAAAATTCAGGTGATCACATTATTAACAAATTAAAGGCTAATTTTAACATTAAATACAATCAATGAATATTTTGTCCCGCGGGAATTGTGAAAAATTGTAACTACTGACTACGAAATCCTGACTTTAGTATGTTTAAACATCGAATTTTTTAGTGAATTTTCGAATCGAAACGTGATGACAATTGTCAGTCTTTTTCTTCCCCTTTAAAGTTTGGTTTAATTTCACTCGATCGTAATACAAAAAGTTCAAATATCCATTTTTAAATGTTTAATATTTAATAATGTCCAATGATAATTATAAAATGTGGTATTATTATAAATGAAATTGAAAAGTTTTTAAGTGTCATTGCACTTCGACTGTATGACAGTGACTCCGCCTTGACTTTTATTATTATTGAAAATACAAATTCACTCACAATCAATTGTCATCACGAATTGTTTGCCAAGTGAAAATTGACGACATGAACTATGCATGAACTTGTGCTATGTATTTTATACGAGCCAGTAATGTATTATTTGTGTCTGAATTGAACATTAAATTTAACAGGTTCATAAAGTCGTGACAAAATTCAATATCAGATATTTATTTATAATAAATATATTGAAATTTCATTCTCATACATACATTTATATTTGTCAGAATACACAATAATATATACAGGTGATTTATTTTATTATAATCAGGTATCGGATTTCTTTCGGATCAGACAGTTTCGTCTTTAGTATATGCAGGTAAGTATACATATTGCACTCAATGTGACTAAAAGTTCAAAATATTTTCATAAAAACAACGTACACAAGTTACATACACACACATACATAATTATGTGTATCAAAATATTATTTATACGTATTTTATGTAAACATTTTTTTTCTTTTATTTATTTATTACCTGCACAATTGAAAAGGGCCACTGTAATTTTAATTGACTATTAAAAGTATTTTTGTTTATATTATGTATATGTGATTTATGCGACATGTCATTTAAATTAAATAAATTCATCTTTTTTTATTGTTTTCAATTTTGAGAGATAGAAGTATAGTTGCTTGTTAAAAATTTGTTTTTCAATAATAAAAAATCTTAGTAAATACGTACGTCTTGGCTCTATTATAGTGGACCGTCTAAATATTCAACAACTTTTCAATATATTTTACAAAAACTTTTTCCGATTTTTTGAATTTTCTTACTTTCGTCGAATAAAAAATGCTGTTAGTATTCTAAATGGTGAAAAATGTAATTTTTGACCAATTATATTCATTCAAATGTGCATAATTTAATGTAATTTAGTTGCAGAATTTTATTGAAATAAATATGGTCCTGACCTGTCCGAAGAAACCCGGTACCTAATTATAATTATGTTCTGTTTGAAAATGAACTGACGGTTCGAAACAATATTGTCAGAGTTTCAAAATAAAAGTGGTATTTTGCGAAGTAAAATATTTGTTTTTTCTTTACAAAAAGTACAAAATTTTTTATAGTTTTCCGTGTGGAAAAATAAGAAAATTTCAAAAAAAAGCTCCCATAGGTACATAGCAGCTTACCTACAGATTGATTATCTATTTGATTTTTTTTTTTCAAACGAAAACTACGGCCGCAATCGTGGGCACCAATATCCGCCCTTTTTTAAAGACACTTTTTTCAAAAAATTATAATAATTTTAAAAAATAAATAAAAATGAATAAAAAAATATTTTTTTATTGTTTAAGGGGAGGTTTACTTGAGAGTCGTTAAAAAAAGTCGATTTTTTTTTTTTTGCAGAAATTGGTAGCTAATTATGTGTACAATATGTTCCCAAAGTGATTTTACTGAAAATAATTTAAAAACAAGATTCTAATTTAAAAACAAGAAAATGTTTAAAAACAAGAAAGTAATTTAAGGGAAAATTTACTTGAGATTTGATAAAAAAATCGATTTTTTTTGCCAAAATTGATAGCACATTATGTATAGAATATGTTCCCAAAGTGATTTTACTGAAAATAATTTAAAAACAAGATTCTTGTACATTAACCGAATCCAGCTTTCTATAAAAAAAAATTCAAAAAACGTAGTTCACGCAATAATGAGTATTAAATATAAAATTTTGAAAATACGTTTCTTTATATATATTTTATAATATCTCGGACTACATTTTTGAAACTGGTGGACACGATAACTCAAAAACTATTCGATGGATCCTTTTTTTAAAATTTTTTATTTTAAAGATAATTCAATTCTTCGGCACCTCTACCTAAGTTCGATACACTTTAAATATTTTTTTTATTTTTAAATTTACTTTAAAGAGCGAAAAATAAGACAAAAATCTTAATCAAAAGTTCAAACATCCGCCATTTTTTTTTCTTTTAGCAATTTATTGATATTATAGGTAGAGGTCCCGGTACTCTTCATATATTTTATAAATCTTTTTTGTTTTTGGATTTCGGTGGTTTATTACCGGCGCTAGGATATCCACCAACAAGGCATTGGATTTTCGGATCGTCACACTGCACTGTCTATAAAATGGACACTTTTTTTATATTTTTCCTTGAAAATTTTTTTTTGTGTAGGTAGTTTAATATGTATAATAAATATGTGCACAAAATTTGAAATTGATATTTACTTCCGTTCTTGAGAAAAAAATTCTAGAAAAATACATAATTTTTAAGGACTCTCGAGTAAACCTCCTCTTAATAGTGGTATTAATCGTAAAAAAAATTTATCCCCATTCCCCCATCCTATCCATCCGAAAATAAAATCGCGAGAATTGACTATTTTTCAGCCGATAACACTGTAATGGTACCTTAATAATAAAATTTTCAACCTGTGACGCGAAATATATTAAATATGTAAAAAAAATTGGAATTTCCACGAAATCACTCCCAACTTGTTATTTGATAGACTATGTGTAGTATGTATTATCAATATCATTTATTCCAAACACTTTATATTCGTTTAATTTACAGTGGGTGTAACCTTGTAAATCTACCCACTTAGGTAAACAGGTAAATAATTTTATTGTCCATAGTACATACACTGACACAGGTCGTATGGGACAAAATTAGCAAATCTCAGTGTGGTTTGTTTTAATGGACGTGTGTGGGTTGCCATAAATATGCTATTTGTCACACAAGTTAATTGACAAAAATTTTATTTTCATACACATAACATAACATAGAGAGGTATTTATTTATCATTTGTTTTTGTTTATGGCTAGTTGATTTGATTAAACATAATTATGTAAAATATCTAATAAAATGAAAATGAAAATTGAAGGGGGAAGAAAATAAGGTGGAGCGAAATTAAATATGAAGGGTACAGGGGAAAACGATCAGAGTCACAAAAAGTAAATATTTCAGGGGAGCGTTTTTAAACTTTAAAGTGTGAATCATGTATTATAAGCGCATTTTTCAACATAAAATTTTTTTTGCCTGAAACCACGCATAGGATCTGGTTCAAACTTTCGGTGGCTATTGCTAATATAGTAAGCTAGAAAACGCCATGCCAGCAGAAAATAGACGGCTAGCCGTTTTCGCGAAATTTGACATCGAATTATGTAAATAATAAACAAATACTTTGCAAAATACCACTTTTATTTTTGAAACAATATTGTCACAGTTTCAAAAATAAAAGTGGTATTTTGCAAAGTAAAGTATTTGTTTATTATTTACAGATATGGAATACCATAAAGTAACGCTCAAATCTATTAATATCGAATTATGTATTATATGCGCATTTTTCAGCAAAAAAATTTGGTTCTTCCTCTGCACATCACGGACTATGTTCGATTTTCACGTGTAATGTTAGCACGGCGTCAATATTCTGCATACTGCCAACATAACTGCATGGATTTTGACATTTTTTACTTTTTGTAACTCTGATCGTTTTTCCCCTGTACCCTTCATATGTTTGGTATGTCTTTTCTGTGTATAGTATTTTATAATATCTCTAAATATTTTTACTTTTATTTGATAATTTGATTGTTATTATCTATTTAATATTTTGAATATAAAGTTTTAATGTTTACCTCTTGCATAAGTTCTTGAATGTGGATTCATAAACAGATTATAAGAGTAATAATAATTTTATTGTTATTTTCACTTCTTTGTAACAGGAAAGGAGTAAAATTTGTTACGTCCCATATAGTGTTCTCCTACTTTTACAACACAGAATTTTATTTTTTTATTCATATATTCATTTATTTTGGGATTTCTTCTCGAATCAATGAGATAAATTAAGAGAAAAGATCGTATTAATTTAACTTTTACATTTGTAAGTAATATGAACCGTTTTAAAGCTTTATTCTTATGGTATTAATGTTCTCAATATCTTAAGGGCGATTCAGATACAATGTCTTATCGAACGACTTGTCGAATCAGACAAATTGTATCAAGTAAAACGGAACATGTGGACCACAGAACGTACGTTATTGCATGATTGAAATGAGGTTGTACAATAAGTCAAAAATCTAAGCTGCGAGGCATCATTTTATGAAAATTAGTTCGATAAGTTGATGCGTCTGGACAAACCTTCGTTTTATCACAACGGTTTGTAGTATTTTTACGTGTGGAAACGTGTGGGCCACACTTCTGTACTTTTTGTCGAACGACTTGCATGACCGTTTTATCGTTCGATAAGATGTGACATCTGGACCGGCCTTTACAAAGTGAACTATTGAAATCTTTTAAAGTTAGTTTAATTAAATTTAAATACTTTATTCAATCAGAAGTGTGCTTCTATCATTACTTGACACTTCAATGGGAAATGATGTCAAATGTTATTGAAAACAAACTTCGTAACTAAAGAAACTATTGTCGTTAGGCATTTTGAAAAGCTAAACGGTTTTCCATTATCTAAAACTTTACCGTTTGTGTTGTATAATTGACTCTAATAAAAATGATATTTTTTGCAAGAAAGTTATTTAAAATGTTTATCTATTTCTAAAAGTCCAGTATTTTTTTTGATCTGTGGAAAAATTTTCCTAAGCTGGGTGAAATCAGTCCCTGAAGTTGAGACCGTAATAGTATAGTTGACAGTCTGTAAAAATAAACTGTTAATTTCAGACCTTAATACACTAGCGGAAATAATTAAAGGATAAAAAAAAATTCCAAATTTTTAGTGATTTTTCGAATGGCTATATCTTTGTGAAAGTATGATTTGATTATTTTAAAAACAAGTATACGAAATTGTCGACTTATTCTCCTGGAGTCCTAACTACAGGGGCTGATTACAATTTATTTAACTCATGTGTATTAAATTCTGTAAGAACATTGTAGTTTTTTCACTTTTACACCGTGACAAAAAAAGTTAGGATAAATTTTTATAACGAGAAAAAGGGTACAAAATTTTTTATTAGTCATTTCCTTATAAGTAAACGTGATAAAATGAAACAAAAATTTTTATTGGTAAATTTAACTGATTTCAAAACCATAATAACGAAGTATTAAATAATAATATGAATTATACTAGAACTTACTCGTTAAATAGTCTTATCGTATTACATTTGAATTTTGTATTTTTTCTGAACAAATTTGTTACTCAAATTAGTTAATTATTCTTTTCGTTAAATTTCTGCACAACAAATTTTCGTTAAATAAACACGTTCAGAAAAAATACAAACCTCTCACGTAATAATAAGTGATAAATAAATGAAAATTATTCGTCTGATTGGTAAAAAGCAATTTCACTGTAAGTATTAATTGAAGACTTATACAAACAATGACTTATTAACTATATGTGCATAGCTTTCGGAGTTGATATTCGACGAGGTGATGTCATGCATATATTGCACTCGTAATTCAATTAAATAGAGAGGTGGCAATGACTTCAGTTGTATAATTAATGTTTTGGTATCATCAGGTACACGAAATATACGTTAGCGTTAAAAGGATTATCGACCCGATCTTCCATATTTAATTATATCGCTAATTATGTAAAATGGTTTATACGTATAATGAACCTCGTAGGACTCGGATACGAGAACGACGTTACTTGAAAATTTTTCTTCGTAATTACGATTATGAAAACAAATTATTAATTTAATGATGGCTGTATTGTCAAATATGTAGTGGACCATAACATTCTCTTCAACGATCGAGATTCAGTTCAACTTGGAATTTCACGTTTTAAACAATGGAACCACTAAAGAGAGATTTTTTTAAAAGTATTTTTTGATAAGTTTGATAATTGATTAACTGTACTAGCTTCTTATGTACTTACATGCAAAACAAGAATAATTATGCCTTTGAAAATCCGATGCGCAGTGACCAAGTAACGAGTATTTGCATATATTAGTATTCAAAACACTGAGCACTGATTAGAATAGAATGAATGTCATGTGTTACAAATACATTAAGAAATTGGAGCAAAAAAAAGACTGATGGGCTGAATTTAATGGTGATCGATTAGATAGGATCAAAAGTAATAAAATTGACAATTAGGAATATATGTTAAAATAATTTATTTTATGTGATGTAACTGTCATGTCAATAAATAAAAAATTAAATTTAAATATTTAAGTAGATACCCGTAAAATGTTACTTATTTCTTGAAATATTTTTGCAAATTTTCACAGCAGAGCTAACCATTTTATTTTTTTAAAATTAGGGTTGAGCGGGATAAAAAAAAGACAAAATCAAATCTTTTCATTTTTCATGTAGAAAATATTTGAATTTTTAGACAAAAAAAATTCTGTATGATGTTAAATTGTTTGTATTTTAAGATTTTGCTTGTTTTTGCACTCGAGCTAATGGCATAAATCTATAAAAAAATAAAAACCTTGTCTTATTTTTACCCGCCAAATGGCGTAAAAAAAAGACAGTGGAGGGTAAATAAAAGACAGACCTCTAATTATCAGGATACTGCAAGTACATGATTGGAAGGGTAAAAATAGACAGCTTGGATAATTAGCAGTACAACACTTTTTATTTCACAACTCTATCTCTACTACAAACTTTTTTAGAGATATATTTGAATTTTACATATTTTACCAAAGATTTTAGCTAAGATTAAGCAGTAAGAAAAGTCAGAAAAGGTTAACTGATGCAAAAGCTTGACTCACAGGAAATTTCTTTGGACTTTAAATATTAAAATAGTTTTTATTTCACAAACGTACAACTAACACAAAATTTATTGTAGCTCATTAAAAAACCAAATATGTTAATTTGAGGCTGTCTTTTTTTACACCACTTTACATAGAGTAAAAAAATAAATCAAAATAATCTATGAATGAGTTAAAAATACTAAATGTGTGCAGTAAAGCATAGTTATACATGATAAAAACATAAATAAATTTTCATGGGTCAAAAATACAAATTTTCGGATGAGCTGAAATTGATATCCATGAAAACCGTCTACTCACTAACAAAAAAATTGTTTTATTGAAGAATCAGTATTTTTTTAATCCATAAAATATACATAAACATGCCATTATCTAGTTTTAAAATGAAAATCCTTGTCAATAATTTTTAATTTTTCTAAATGTTAACCCCTTGTTTTGTCTTTTTTTTACCCCACTTTTTTCTTTTTTTTAACATATAAAAAAAAAATTACAAGCAGTCGGACCATTTTAATAAAACGTTGTACTTTACATTACTAAAGCATGTAGAATAACAAAAAAAAAAAAAAAAAAATTCAGCACTCTATCATCAGATTTTTTACTTACTGAAAAAGTTTATCGTCTCATGAACAACAGAGGTTTGGGAGAAAAATTTTTTATGTTATAAAGCCCGTTCCAAAAATAATTTTTTGGCCCAGACAGCTTCAAATACTAATGTATTTTATTGTAATATTTTTTTATTTTTTGAATTTAACACTGTTGAGTTTAATATGTCTTTTTTTACCTCGCTCGAGCAGTGTCTTTTTTTTTACCCCACCCAACCCTATATTATAGTTTCCTTACAGATTTAATTCACAAAAAGGCATAAAAATTGAATTTCCTTTCACGTGATTACAATTGCAAATAATATAACTTATTTTATAATTACATTTTTACAGTTATAACCGTGGCTTGGTTTAATGGCAATCGTAGCTTCATATTTTAATGCCACCCTATAGGCCTAACCGTTAAGTCCTTAACGGTTTAAAATGGCTTACTTTTTACAAAATGTTGCATAATATTTTTTAAATATTATAAATAAACAATTGGCGTTTCTGTAGTATCGTTACAATACAAATCATAGTTATCCATGAATTATTTACAATTTTTGCATTTTAATTCAAATTTGCAAAAAATTTTGTATGCAACACGTGCAAAGTAGGTGTTTTTCGTGTTTTTCGTCAAGCCTCATTGAATAACTGTTATGACTCGTTGAAAAAAACTAACACCATTTTAATATTTGTTGCTTAAATAACTATTAGGTATGTTGTTATAATATAACCATGTTTTATCTACGCAATTCAAGGCGCAATTATTTATGTCACAATGTAATCTATGTGAATTTAATGTGAATATTAATTATCTATGATATGCTTTTACTCAGTAATAACTAATAAGTAATTAATAAACATAAAAAAATTACTTTCACTTATACGGCAAGTGGAAATTCAAATGTGTATGTTCAACTGAAAGTAAAAACATTGTATTGGTTATTGTAATTATTTCGGAAATTGTTGAGAAAATTATATTTTAATTCTTTCCCGTTTTATTTTTTTTTTCGGTGGGTAGGTAGTTAATATTTATTAGTAAATAACTAAACAAATTAATAAATTTTTATTTATTCCTATTAATTTCGTTAATTAAATTGTCATTTAAAAAAAAAAAATATTTACATGTTTGTGAGAGGAAATGTAAAATTGATATTAATATAAATTTAAAATTGAAAAGTATGTTCTTTTCTAATTATTATATTTTTGTTATACAATTAATTATTTATTGTTTGATTAAAAATAAATGTTGTAATGTTATTTATATTATAACATAATGTACATATATTATATAATAAAAGAATTGTCATGTAATAAGAATAACTCTATTGTAGTTTGAATAGTATAATAAGTTAAATTAATTTTTCTTAGGTTAACCCTACGAGGAAAGTTTTTGGAAAATTTATCCTTTGTTTTATTTTTAATTTCTTTTAGGGCTTTAAGAAAAAATTCAAATTGTCTATATTACAAGTGGTGCAATCCGTACCAAGGGTCCGTTTTAAGGGTCCGGCGAAATAAATTTCGGAACTCTTATAATTTCGTCATGATTATCCGTCTCGTACACTTTTTGTGAGAGACGGACAGACATGACGAAATTGTACTTTTTGTACCCTCGCCCCCACTCTACAGTTGTAATTTTTAAATTATTGATCAAAAAAATTTGAAAAAATTATAGGTAATATTTCTTTATAAAAACTTTCAATAACAATTATTCCGAAAAATTTTATAGTTTAAATATGTAAAATATATTTGCGGTGAAAACATTCAAAATGACTTTAGCAAAGTAGGTATTAGTTACTGAGTAATTCCGACTTAATGCCTATTTAACTCGTATTTAACGAAATTTGTGAAATACTTTCCCCCGTATTAGAAAGTGGGGACGAATATTTTTTTCACAGAGTAGGGTAAATGGTATAGTTATTGGACAGTTAAGAAAAATTTTCAAAACAAAGTACAGAAAAAGTACGTGTTGTAACTTTATTTTTAACGAAAAAATTCATAAATAAAGTAAGACCTGTCTACTTTAATGTACCATATAAAACTTTCATATTACATATTGGTAAGTCTCTGGAAAAAAAATATTAAAGTTGTGCGTGTAGAAAAATACAGTTATTGGACAAAAATTTCATTTATTAATTTCTGGCGTATTTCCACAATCCACAAGTTCTGTAGATATTAGAAGGTTCTGTTTAACTAAAAAATCAGGAAGTTTGCTTTACTAGTCTATAAGCCTTATAATCTTCAAAAGAGAGTGTCTTGTCCCATAACTGTCAACGTCCAATAACTATACCGTTTACCCTACTTTAAAAATGAAACTAAGGTTGCGTTTAGGGATTGTAAATTTACCGTTTTTTTCATTTACCGGTAATTCGGTAAATTTTTTTTAATAAAACCGGTTTACCGGTAATTTACCTGTATTTTTTTAAGTACGAAAATATAAGACTAAATATCACAAAACGTAATTTTTTATTAAGAATATTACATACAGTAATACAAAGAAAGAATATATTCATCATCATCAATAATAATAGTTTTCAATTTACATGTACGTACAATAGACAACTTATTTAATATTTTTCATTTATCAATTTCTTTAATAAACGAGCATTTCACAAAAAACAACTTTATATTTTCGTCACCTATAGTTGTAATCTTATTTTGGTACAAAATAACCCAGTAGCAGAAAAAACTCTCTCAGCTTCTATACTCGCGCTTTAATTAGTAGTTTTAAGTCATTGAAACAGCATTTATACCTTACTGATGGTTACAGTTCCTTTGATGCATTTTTGAATATGTGCTCCTATGTTTATATAAAATTTTTTGGAAAATCCAACAATTTGTTTTTGGTAATTTTATTTGATTTCTAAAGACTATGTCAATATCCCACACCTTCCGTCATGAAAATTAACCACCCATTATTTTTGCTTATTAAAAAAATAATTTGAAATTTCGTTAAGGAGTTATTAGTATGATATGGATATTATATTTTTATGGAAAATGTACCTATATTTTTAAAATTGAATTATTCAACATAATGTCTAACGGTTTTGTAAAATTATAAAGGAATTAAATATGAAAAGGACGTTTTATTATATTTGAAAGCATTTTGAAATTAATTATTGCATTGTGCGATTTTATTGTGTCATAGAATTTTTATTATAGTTACACTATAAGGGGTAATCTGATTGTGTACATTTAGGTTCAATACGATGTACCTGAATCACTTCTATGAAATAAAATGAATTTACAAAAATTTCAAAATACACTGTTTTTATTTAATTTATCGGATTAACCGGTAAAAAATCAGCGAATTACCGGTAAAAATTTTAAGCCATTTTTTGTGATATACCGGTAAACCGGTTTACCGGTATTACAATCCCTAGTTGCGTTTATGAAATATTGAACACCAAAGTGAAGTTTCTCCCTCAAAATGGACATTCTTGGAGTTTATAGACAGAAACGAAATTAAATTAAAAAAATTTTCATTTTAATAAGAAATTTGGGAAATAAAAAAATTCTTTCCAGATAAAAGCGAATCAAATCACAAAACATTTATTAAATAGAAAGAAGAACATGAAATATGCAGAGAGGAAAACAAAAAAAAATATTTTAATCAATCAAATGGAACGAACGAATGAAGCAACCAGCAACATACAGCCTCAGCGAATAATAAAAATCTTGTTATTTATTTTATTATATCGCATTTCTCAACAGTATGTAATGAAATTCGTTGAACCTGTAACCATTTACTTTTTTCGTTATCCACAAGTATTCGTACATTTTTCTTTGTTTAAAATACATGTTAGATTCATCAAATAACGTTAGTGTTAATTGCTTCAAATAAAAAATTTGTAATTAATCTAAACAAAAGATGTAAAGTTAAAATCAACTATCACGATATTAAGTAATCGTGATGTGATTTTTTTGTGAACAGTAGCTGGAAATTTTTCATTTTGTTTTTTTGATGTACCGACCGAGAAATTAGTTATTGTGTTATTTGTCACGTTTTTTTTATGGTCGTTAATTAACTTTGGACTGAGTTTTATTCAAGTATTTTACACAACATAAATTAATTGTTTTATAGTCATTTTTTGTCTAATGGCAAATAGATAGAAATTGGCAAACTTTGCAATAATCACGGTATTCGTAGTAACAGTTTTTAGTCATTTATCAAGTAACTATTGTCAAAATATAATATTGATAATAAAATTTAATTGTTTTTGAGAAAAAACTGCAAAATTTTGATTTAAAAAAAATGACATATTGGTTTTATTTTCAAAATGTGTATGTATACAAATAGGGTGTTGGAATAAATATGGTCTTGTTTACTGAATAATAGACAGCACATTAGGTTCTCCATTTCACACCCCGCTAGCTGCTTCAATAAAATACCTTACATACTGGCTTTATGCGCTGTCTATTGACTATAATAGTAATAATAATTCATTTGCTCTAAAAATCAATTGTTTTTTCAATAACGCATTTCTCAATCATTTTTAAACCATTTTCCATGAATTCTGAAATTTTTCCCGCGTATGGACCGAGAATTAATTAAATATCCGAGACCGAAACCGTATCCGAAAATAAAAGTTTCGGATTTGTTTCGGATAATAAAAGATAACTGCCGTTGGAAAGCTGAGTTTAAACCGAAGCAAGTTTTTGTTGCATGTATTTCTTTTAATAGTTTTTCGTTTATTCGTGTTTAACGTTCACTTTTTGGAATCAAATTTCCCCCTTCTTACTAAAAAAAATTCATTATAAGCAATTATCCGTAACCGAAACAGAAAAAAATGTTTCTAAATATCCGTATCCTTATCCGAAATTTCATATCCATAACATCCCTAATTAAAAAATATATTTATACCGGCACTCCCACCTGTATAATGTAGGGTAACTTACTTAAATAGGTTTGTTATAAATACCTTAGACTGATAAGCTCGCTTATTAACTCAAAAACTAAGAATTATTTAAAATTCGAATTTTATACATTGTGAATTATTGTGTGATATTGTTACCAATGTAAATTTTTGAAAAGCTGAAAAAATCTCTACAACATACAAATAAGATAAATATTTTGTAATACGGTAAAATTATTTTCTAATAAAAATCAAAATATTCAACAACGTAAAAACATACATATGTAGGTATACATATCTGTTCTTTTGAAAATTTGCATCAACATCTATACTGCATTATCATTCCAAATCATTAACATATCAAGATCATTTCACCTATAATATTAATTTTATTACGTATTTTATTTAAAATTATTGTATAACAAAATATGTACATATTAAATCTCAGTTGGATTTACATGATTGAATAATGATGTAATATCATTATAATAAGAAATGACAGTATAAAACAATTTGTCATTTAAACGAAAAAGACAGACAAATTAATAATGTTGTTTACAGATTTGAAGCAATTAGGTAATAACCTTGAACTGTATGCGCATGTCTGAGAGTGATGTAATAATTATGATGAAAGATGATATCGATATGATTTGAATTTAAATTCCATCGAAGAGAATAAATTCTTATAAAATAATTGACTAGAAGCTGGTGAACACCTAGATACAAGCATGTAGAGTACAATGTATGTTTGCGTAAATTATAAATGATCCGACTAGCGGTGTCACGTTCATCTTTGTAACATCGTGATTAATGTTACTTTCAAGTCTATTATTTTTTTTTTTTTTTAATTTGAAAGAGCAAATTCTTGGAATGTTTTACTTATTTTCTTTAATTTGCATGTATAAAAATTTATGATTATAATTTTCAGCAGTACGCAAAAATATCTTAATATTTAGTTGAGGTGATTCCGTCATTATTAGATAAGGGTCAAATTTTTTTTGGGACCGCACACCACGAAGAGCTTATTCAGGGATAAGTACAACTAATAAATCTTGCATATTTTTATTAGCGAATTTTTTCCTTCTAAAATCAGAATTTTCTCTCTTTACGGTATTAATAATACTTTTAAACTATTTAAATAATTTAGCAAGAGTCTTGCTTTTTTCTTGCTATTGTCTTGGTCTTGCTCACTTGAGTCTTGGTATTGGTCTTGCAGCCATACTTATAGTCTTGGTCTTGCTCTTGGTATACATAGTCTTGGTCTTGCAATTTTGCTCATCACTATACACAAAGCACGGGCGCATTTCCAGACTTAAATTTTCTTCCCGTAAATATAATTCCTGGGAAACAAAAATTCATATTTAACAAGTTTTACGATTTTTCCAAATATGACAGAAAATTAAAAACCATTAAAAGTATATAAATGTGTGTTTGTGTGTTTTAAATCAAAATTGGAATTTATTGACACAATTAAAGAAATATTTAGAACACGATACTTGCCTACTAAATAATAGTGACTAACCATAAAACTTTCAATCATTATTATTGCATATTTAGCATAATGTAAGAGCATATACTTGGCGACAGACGCTTTATATACGGCTACCGCAGCCGTGTTAAACAGCCACTTCACTTCAAGTTACCGTCTTCAAATACCGTACACGTTACCGCAAAAGATTACATACATATTTACATACACTACCAGTCAAAAGTTTGAAGTTTGGATACGTTTACATGTGTTTTGTACTATATTAATTTTACATCTAGTGTATAAAAAAAATAATTCTTTTTTAAATTAACGTAGTTGTTCTGAGATAGTCACAGGTACAAAATTATATCTCAGCAAAAAAAATCTTTTATCAAAAATTAAATAATGTATTAATAATTTTCAGTTATTATATTTGTATACCACTTGTTTCTTTGAATATCTGCACGCTGATGTTGTAGCAATTTAAAAGGATTGTTGAAAAAGCGTTGTAAGAACGTTGTAAAATGATGTTTTTAAATTATATTTCAAAAACGGTGTCAAATTCCTTTGACACGTTTCCATTTTAAAAAAAAAAAATAGAGTTTTCCCATAAGAGCCCGTGTTAAAATTACAAAACTTTGAAATCGTTTCTCTCAAAATTGGGGTGGTCAATTTTTTTTCGGTAAAGGATCGTATTGTTGGTACTGGATTAAATAAATCCTTTGAAAAAATCGTTTTATCTATCAACTACCTTAAACGATTTTAACTAAGTATTTTAAGTACATTTGAAAGATGTACTTTGTGAAAATCGATTATCTGATGATGAGTTAATTACTCGAAAACTAGCTCGTAATTGAACAGTTTAATTTAGTGAAAAATGAGAAAGTAAATTTTGTCATATTTTTTAAACGATTTTATTCAGTTAAAAATTTGCACGAGACATTATAGAACCCCGGAAGGAATGAGGTTTCAAGAAGGTATGACAGACATTTCCGGCACAAACGAATTTGTCTGACCAAAGTTTTTTGGAAAGAGAGTGAAGAGAAAGAAGTATTTTTTCAAAGTAATTTTTTGTTAAATATTTAATAATTCGATCGTATTTACATATATTCATAATTCAGTGTAAACATATTTTTGCAGGGCAGTGTAAAAATATTACATACTAACCTATCATCTATACATATAATAAAACTGTAACGAGACCATTGCTGTACATGGAATATTTTTTGGAAAAATTGTACTGGTACTGTAAATAGGATTGTGTGTCTGTCTGTTCACGCATCACGCAAAAACTATTGGACGGATTTTAATGAAATTTGATGTGGTGATAACTTATTACCTGGGTCAACATCTAAGATACTTTTTACTCCATGAAAATAACTATCTCATTCCCACGGGAAAATAGAAAAACCATTTTGAGCATGTACATGCATTACGCAAAAACTATTAAACGGATTTTGATGAAATTTGGTATGATGATAAGTTATTGCCTGAGTCAACATCCAAGATACTCTTTACTCCGGGAAAATGTCTCATTCCCACGGGAAAATAGAAAAACAATTTTAAGCATACATATACATGCATTACGCAAAAATTAATGTTCTATGCAAGTTCTGTATAATTATTATGCATCACGGTTCAACTTATTGAACTACAAGTTGAACTGTTTGCCATACACTATTAAACTATTTATTCAACTTGTTGTCCAACTTCAGTTATTCACAATTTTTGAAAAAGAGAACTTCGTTAAAATTATGGATAAAATTCGTGCCTTAGCAGTAATTGCAAAAATTAGTAAAGAAAGCTTGAGTAAACGAAAAAAAAGAAAATAGAGGAAAGAGTGGTTGGGAAAAAAATTTTCTAATGAAAAACTATTTAAAAAAATTAGTGAATGTGAACCAGACGATTACAAAAATTATATGCGAATGAACGAAGAAATTTTTAATGATATTTTAGTAAAAATAACACCTTTAAGAAGCAAAGAAGATACGTTTATGCATGATGCAAATTCTGCAAAAACACACTTGGAAATTACATTAAGGTTTCTTGCAACGGGAAATTCTTTCAAAAATTTAAAATTTTCAAATGCGGTATCACCACAAGCTATTGGAAATAACAAACAAAATCAAATATTTAAACTTTCCAATTGTTACCGCTGTAAATATTTTGTCGATTACACTCTTTACAACATATATGTACTGGTTTTGTGGTTCAACTACCCCACACACAGTACAACATGTTCATAGACCATTTGCTCCGCCCACGTAAAATCAAAATATTTTGATTTTACTTCAACCGTTTATGCAACCATCAAAATAGTTGACCAACTGTCACACACACGATTCAACATGTTGTACAACTCAACCAAGTTGTACAACAAGTTGAACCGTGTATGGGCCGCATTACACTTATATTTTTCTCATTGAGTTTATAACAATGCGTCGCGCGAACGACGCCGCGGGTACAGCTAGTCTGCAATATACATATTAGGTGTAATGTACTACTCTTCCTTGCATATGTACTGTATGGATTTTTTGCTCTTCATACGTTCTACACCTACATATACATATCTAGGTATAATAGAAAACTGTAACAGATGATAGGCGAATGAATTGAACAATAGCGTGCTGCAAAACAGCGACTCTTCAAAACAATATCTCGTAAAATTACTTGAGATATTGAAATTTGAAATATTAATTTTAAAACTGACGTTTACGGTAAGTTAGGTATAAATGGTATAATGTGCATGTATTCGAAATTTATTAAGAACATGGGGCGCTATTTATAGTCAAACACTAAAGTTGGCTTTAGTAAAAGTTGACATTATTTTTAAAGTTAACTTTAAGATAATGCATATTCATAGACGACATAGAGATACGTTTTAACTAAAGTATATACTTTAAATTTATTATATGGAATTAAAGTAGGTCAGATATAAATTTCCCCTACATCTATATGGTTATGTCGGTTATTTATTTGTAAATTGCTGATTGTTATATTGCTAATTGAAGTTTTGTAATCTTCTAACAGAATAGTATATTGTGCAATAAATGCGGGAAATTGTAGATTGCCCACGAAAGCGAAGTTGAGCGCACGAACGTAGTGAGTGCGCTCATTCGCTTTCGTGGGCAATCGACAATCCCGCATGAGTTGAACATACTATTTTTTATTACGAATTTCACATACTTTTTTTTTCTATTATTATTACTATTTTTGACATTTTTATTATTTTTTAAAATAATATTTTAAGTGTTCGTCTTTTTTTTTCTGAATTAATTATTGTTTAAATTACTTTGTTGGTGGTTTCTATAGAAATAATTATGAAATATTTATTAAATGAAAAATCAACAGGCGGCTTTGCGTGTTTTGATTAAATTTTACGTGTTTTATTGTCAATTTGCGTGTGGAAAGTTACTTTCCGCACGCAAAAAAGTATGTGGGAAGAGTACAGTGGGCAAACAGCTATTTTGCGTACAGAAATGTGTGCGCCAAGTTAGTACTTCTCCCGCGTGAGTAATAAAAAATATTTAAAGAGATATGGAACTTAAAAAAACTGTATGGAGTGTGTTTCAAAAATTTGGTGTTAAATTAGCCAAATTTGTTCACTAGTAAGTCACTTTAAAAAAAAAGGAGATTACGGCCGGTTGATTACGACCAGTTGGTTGAACAGCGTGGCACTGTCCCACTTTATACATGTTTCTAAACTCGTTCAAGTTTAATTTGGACGTTTTAAGTTTGTGAAGAAGAAAACTATTGTTCTTAGATTTTACGTAAATAGATGGTTTAGGTTAATTTGAATATATCATATACCTTTCACTTGATTTAATATTCTATTATATTAATGTACATATATTCACCAGTCTCCATATTCACAACCACTAATTTAGATTATTCTAAGTATTTGAAAATGCTATAACCTGGTAACACTTTTGTAAGTTGTAATTGATTTCTGCTGATAAATATTGTATGTATGTTCCGTATTTATAGGGAACAAACCTGAGTAAGGTTATGTTTTCACCAATACAAGTAACGTTGAATAAAACATTTTGTCTGTTTCGAGAGAATTTTTTCGTTGGTAAAGTATCTGTTAAAAAAATTAGAAAAAAATACTTTCAGTGTTTATGTATGTGTACGTGTTTAGAGAAAAAATTTAATTTAAGTTCTGTTTTTCTTTTTCATTTTATCTTTAATGTATACATCAAGGAATGCGATTCTTATTGATTTACAGAAATATCTTGTAACAGACAAGTTGTAAGGTTGATTATTGGACATGAATAAAATTCCACTTTCTGAGAAGTCAAATCGTTATTTAATTTGTATTTTTGATAATCCAGTGTGTGAATTAGTAAAATATAACTAATCGAAAGATAAAGAAGTTAAAATTTATTCAAATGAAACTATAATTCATCATTTCTCATAGAAAATACATAACTGCACTCGAAAAACTTCACGATTCCCTTAGAAGCTACTTTTCTAAACAAGATAAAGTATTAATTTACACATGAAAACATTTTATTTTATTTTATTTTAATTTTATAATATTATAAAAATTGCGATAAATATGTACATCTGTAAAATAACTTAATGATGCAATAATTGATTACATTATTATGCAATGTACTGATTACATAAATGCTTAAAAACAATCAATAGCTAATCTTACCACAAACTTAATGTTCAAATTTCTTACTTTCTCCTGCTTTTTATTCACATTATTCATTTAAATGGGCATTTTTTTAAAAAACCGCATAAAACAGGTTTTGCTGTATTTAAATTAATCCTGATTAAAAAAAATAACATACCGTCAAATGAGATGGAATTGATAAAAAAAAAAAACATATTTTGGTCTTTATTTTACAGAAATAAAAAACAATCAAAACAAAATGGGTTTATATATACAGAGTATGGTAATACGGACCTTGACACAAAATATTGTGACCTTACATGCCGAAACATAGTCTAGAGGAAGCAAATAAGCCATGAACAATCTCATACTGAGTTTGGGATGAGATTGTTCACACGAATTCGCAGCCCTGAAAACGCACTTTCTTCATTAAGAGTAGGCCCGACAAGAGGGTGGTGTAGTCGGGGTTACAGCCTCGCGGCCCGGGCTTAAGGAGGGAGTACGTAACTTTCCGTAGAAGGCCAGAAAAAAAGTTAAGGGCTTTTTTTGTTCATCGCCTATTTTTTGGGGCGGAAAATTGTTCAAAATTCGGTTTTAGTCCCAGGGCCCGCCATTTTTTCCATGGCCCTAATTGAGAGTATAAAAACTGTTTGACCACCACTTTTTTTAAATTTTCAAAAAAATTATTATTGTAAAAAAGTTTGTTTGATGCTTATAATAAATTTTAACAGTTTTAAAGAGTATAAAACATGGTCAGATACATCGTATATGGCTATACGCAATTAATCTTTCAATACAATGATTGAACAATCTCACCCCATGTATATGATTAATCTCACCCCACGCAATAATATGTCCAATATGACGAAAAATACTGAACTGATTATGTATAGCCAAGCACGTGATGGTTACAAAGCATCAACAGTTATGTGTATTTTATTAAAATATAAAAACTGTGTTTAGATTTTGACTTATCAGATAAAGTTTTAAGTTCACTTTCGCCCAAAAATACGACTTCTTTTAATACACTATATTTTTTTTTAAATATATGGAACTGCTGAACTTGACGTGTATAGGGTATTTTCAGCCATTTTATTTCTTCCATTATCGGTCGGGAAAATCGCATTCTAAACTATAGTTCTGACGCTATATTCAATTTAAAAAAATATGATTTAGTGAACAATCTCACCCTCGATTATTAATTCCACCCCATTTGACGGTGTTGAAAAATAAAAATTTTACAAGCGATTTTCAGAAAGATTTCTTTTTGAGTGCTTTGCGATAAGGATAATTTCTTGAAAACGGCTATATCAATTGCTTTTACAGTGACCAGCAACTTATGCCAAAAAGTTGCTTTTTGTCTTACGATTAAAAGTATGTTTTCGAGAAAAATGCGTTTAAAGACATGGATATTTTTTAACTTATATAAAACCACCAGTGTCAGGGTCGATCTCAGGCACACCTGGGTGTGTCGTTCTCACAGAATATAGAACGAACGGTAGTATCTCTATACTACTGAAACCAGTGTAACGCCAAAGGACAGAAAATACCCCACCACTATGTTATATATGTGCGCGCGGAGATGTGTGTGGTAGTGCGATAGATGGTTGTGTGTATGGGTGTCTTGCATACGCATATAACATAACATGCATGTGGCACGCATCATGTACGTGATGTACGTATACCACGTATACCGTGTCAACACAACTGCAACAATATGACAACAATTGAAACAAACCCATTGATAGCTACTAAGTGAATGACAACAGAGTTCTGTAAAATGCACATACATACTTGCTCATAAGTGATTGCAGAAAAGAGATAGTTGTATTCCTTCTTATGTTCTATGGTCGTTCTACTCAACAACGATAGCTACTCAATGTCTGCACTTTCTTTAAATGCACATAATTTTCTAAATAATTTTTCGATTCGTATAAAATTTTGTGGAAATATTCTTGATATGATTTACTCAAAGAACATGTGATAAAAAGCTTTTTATACTAAAATGGGGGTTATTAAGAAAGAGATCTAATCAAGGATCATAGTTAATTGATGTATTATGGTTAAGGTAGTGACATAATTGATACATATTGAGTTCAGTTCGTATGCAATTGACTGGAAATATATAATCATAGTCATCATTACATATACTTATAGCTTGTAGCTCTGGATGATCACTCAACCGCAAAATTTGTATTATATTCATAACATTAGCCACACAACACAATATTCTTCGTTAATACTTGCACTAAAAGTTTGTTACAGGCATATGATATACCACCTCTGCGTAATGTGTATTTGTATAGGATACAAGTATTATGTTGTTTTAGTAGAATTAATTCGAATTTGGGAAGAGGTGTACCGTATTTGTTTTAGATATTTAGTGACTGTTATTTATGTTACCGTATTAATAATTGACCTTTATTTAATCTACTAACATTATTTCCTTCTTTGCTTGAAAACTTTATTTTTATGTGAGTCGTTTTTTTAGTCTTTAGTTTTTTCTACCTTTTGCTATCTTATCGTATTTTCTGACGTTATTTTGAATCAACTTACAGAATCAATCGCAAAGAACCTATCCAAAAGTTTACAACAGTAAGTTTCCCAGCTATTCCACCATTGTTACCAAGATGAATCGGATTGAAATTTGAATTCAAATTATGAGTTTAGCAATTGCAGAAAAAAATTTAATGTTTGTGCTTTCAAAAATGACAAAAAAAATACTTTTAGGTTGTCCAACATAAGAATGAGACTGTGAGCAGGGCCAGATCTAGGGGGGCAGCCGGGGCACGTGCTCCGGGCGGCAGGTCTTGGGGGGCGCCAAAATTAGGTGTGTGACATTTTTTTTTTTTTTTTGGTGGTCACTTGTTTTTTGGGAGAGAAAAAGGAATTTTTTTCTACAACTTTTTTTCTAAATTTTTGACCCTGCCTCGGGCGCCACTTAGACTAGGTCTGGCCCTGACTGTGAGGGTTAAATGTCGCATAAAATATTTTTTCTACTCCTGTTGAAGAACACAATATTATTCAATACCTTTTTGACCAATGAAATCACAGTATTAATCATTATTCAATGGGTTTGCGATTGTTTTGTATCATGTATGATGTATGTATCAAGTTTTAATTTAATAAATGCTGCGTAGTACCGTTCAAGTAAACAAAGTAGTATATATTTTGTTTTGATCGCTTTATACATATTATACAAACATTTAATGAAATTAGAAATAGATTAAAAATTTGATTTAAAATTTATATTCAATTTTATTTAAATTAATAAGGAAAAAAGTCGTAGAAAAAATACCGTATTCTACTCGCTTGCAATTGCTATTACTCACTCAGATGCATTACGACACTCGCCTCGCAAGCTCGGCTCGTGTTGCAATTTTATCTTCGTGAGTAATAGCTTGTTGAATAATATACTATTAATTGTTTACGTTTCTAACAAAAGGATACAATGACTCTTTATACAAACAACGAGAATGACAGTTTATTCAATATTTCTCTTCTATTTTAATGAATTTTTTGTTTTGTATTGAAATACAAGTTTCACTAACGGCTGTTTGCAGCGATCATTAATCTGTATTGTTTAGTCTATTTACTTGAATGAAAAAAGAACATTTAGGATGCATTATATTATATGTAAAGCGGTCCCTACACGCTCAATAATATTGTGTAATCAACTTGTGCATACTATTGAGGTTTTCTATCAACAGACGTGATGATATTCACTTATTGTACAATATATTTCAAACTGTTTTTGATCAGCACAATATATTGCACAACCTCAGATTTTGTGCAGTATTATTGACGATGAGGGGGCCGCTTAAATATATTTACTGTATTGTAGGCTTTCAGTGTACCTTTCAACATTTGCATATACATATTGTGTTTAAGAACTAAACAGTGCCGGGCTTGAAACAGTTTTTATTACGTGTTTTATTGTTTTTATGTTTGTAATAAAAAATAAATTGAATATTATACTATTGAAAACATAATAAAATTTCCTAAATCAGTGACCCTCAAAATTTTGTTACGAAGAATTTTAAATTCTTAAAGTATTAAATCAGAGACTTTTAAAAACAATTATAAAACATTTTATAAATTATATTTTTTCGTTAAAATATTAAAATAAAGGCTTTAGAAGCATTGGGGAATAAATTTATGAAACAGTTAAAGTTTTAGAAACACTGGCTGTATTTACGTATACGTAATACGTATGCATATTTCCTTTGTGTATTACAATTTTATTTCTCTCAAAGTTTAATATTTTTACGTAACAATTGGATAACATTTTGTATTATAGCATTTTGTATGTATTACGCAGAACGATCTCGTTAAAATAAAATTTTTATAAGCAGGAAAAATTTCTTTCGCCTTTTTTCTATAAATGTAAATTGAAAGTTGAATTTTATGAATTGGAAATAGTTTTAATTTTTTATTTTTCAATTCAGTTTTTATTTGTCGTTTTTAAACAAACTTTTTTATAATTCGATCCCAGTAGTTCCCACTAGAGGCAGCACTATCCATCGGTGAGCTTTGAAGCGAACTAAAAAAGCTTTTTAGGGAGCGTTAAGCAAGAATGCGCTGAAAAGTTTGAGTAGTATTAAAAATCAGTGCATTCTCATCATCATATTTAGCCCAAAATGGTTTAGTTTCACGAAGTTTCCAAAATGTTTTTTTCACGAGCTGTACAGTTGTCCAATGAGATTTGCCCAGTTGGACAATTACGACGAGTTAAAAAAACATATATTTTGCACGTGTTACATACAATATTTTTTGTAATTTTAAATTTAAATGAAAAAAATTAATGAAAAATGGAAAAACTAATTTATATTTGTAAGACATTATCCAATATTTTATAAAAAAAAAAGCCATTTTGATTGACACTGTCGTAGCTAACTACAAAGTTAACTTCTTAATTCAGAATTGCAAAAACAATTTTTAATAATATTAGGTTAATATTAATAGATTTGAGCGTTACTTTATGGTATTCCATATTTGTAAATAATAAACGAATACTTTACT
This sequence comes from Brachynemurus nebulosus, assembly GCA_035578155.1. Taxonomy (NCBI): domain Eukaryota; kingdom Metazoa; phylum Arthropoda; class Insecta; order Neuroptera; family Myrmeleontidae; genus Brachynemurus; species Brachynemurus nebulosus. Next base: position 8,502,445 of record JAPWDM010000005.1, on the reverse strand, counting down.
TTGCAATAAAAGTGGTATTTTGCAAAGTAAAGTATTTGTTTATTATTTACATTATTAGGTTAATTAAGTACATATATTGAAAATCCATGACAAATCGTTTATTGTATTATTAAAATAATACTTCAGTAATGTTTTATCAGGATGACACAGTGATACAATTTTATTCTTTTAACTTTATAATATGTGAAACTTTCTCCAAATGATTTACTCGAATGTAGACAACAATTAATTTCATTCAAACAACATCTGTCGATAATTGATGAATTGTTTGAAGGCAAAAATTTATGAGTTACGTGTTGCAGAAATAACATACGAATATTTACGGATATTGTTTGATAAATTACTTTAATCAATAAATGCAATTGATTGGAATATTTTGTGATTTAAATGAACAGAAAAAAAAATCAATATAATTAAAACTGGTTCCTGTTATAAATAAATACGTGTACTTCAAAATTTTTGATTTTTATAAACACCAATTTTTATTTAATCGTGTCATATTGTTTAAAGTTTAGTTCTAGCAAAAGTAGTGTTTCCTTGTGTATGCGCACAGTAATATTCAATTTCATGGTTGCATGTTGTCGACTTCTTGGAACTCTGTCAGTTAATGTCGTACGAATCGGATCAACCAAATGCATTACTTCGTTCAGAAAGTCACCAGATTTTTCATAGTTCTTGTTACAAATTTTTCGGATTTAATTGACTCTAAAAACAATCTAAAATTCAAGGAAAATTTGCTCGAAGCATGAATTTTGATCCTTAGAACTGAATTGGGACTAGAGAAATCTATAAAAAATTTCATTGGTACAAGCCCAGTCCAAAATCGTGCGATAATACAAATTAAAAATTGAAAAGTAGTGCTCAAATTTTATCTTATTTTTCTTAGCACTCCCCGTATCTTTCAATACTCTCGGAAACAAGTGCGAAAATCATTTACTAAAATTTTTTAAGGACCTCCACTCATACCAAATTTAAAATTTCTAGCGCTCGTGGAAGTATCCTAAGTGTAATATGAAATTTGAAATTAGTACTCACAAACGTTTTCAATGTTAATAATTATTTTAATTAAAAAATAAAAAAATATTTCAAAATTTTTTGTTAAGATCAATAATGAGAAGGAGGAATTCGTAAAACCAAAAACATACATTCAATATTTAAACAAAATACATTTACAGAAATAGAGCTAATGCGGTTTTAGATGAAATATGTTGTTACATTTACGTATTTGTAAATGAAAACTCTTCAGGTGGTAAACACAAAACATAAAATAAATATATTTATTTGAATTAACTATATGAATGTAAAATACTTGTTCACTTTTAATTATATCTCCGACTTTTTGCCAATTAACTCTAATGTTCTCAAACGCTCATTGTGTATAGTAAATATGACGTCGAAAAATATACATTAGTGAAATTAGTTCAAAATATACCCACATATGGACTGTATGTAATGAAAATCATTGTGTACAAAACCAGAGTCAGCTAACTGGCACACCCACTACGGAGGGGGTTAAAAAAACCCCGACCTGCACGTAAGTTCGTATTAAATATTTATGAGTTGTGCGTGTTTTGTGTTTTTTCATCATCGCCGATTACTTACTGTGATTATTTATGAATTTTTAAATAAAAATTTTGTCTCATTACATATGTACGATGGACAGAGGCAGTTCGTGACCCATGGGGACCGATCGGTAAACAACATAGAACAAATAGAACGAATACAACTATCTCTTTTCTGCAATCACTTATGGGCATTTATGTGCATCTTAGGCTGTTTAGTAGTCACTTGCTCAGTACCCGTCGCTGAGTGTAGGTCAGTCAAACAACAGTGGATTTGATTGTTGTTAGCATTGTAGAATCCGCACAAGTAGCGTTGTGGTATCACACATATGTATGCGAACCAGGGCCACGTGACGGCAATCACCACCTCCGATCACTCACACTAACAGAGTTTACCGCACAAATACAAAGTAAACACCGTGCACGTATACAACATATTTTCTGTCTCAACTGGTTACACTGGTTCCAGTAGTATAGAGATAGGTATTTTATCTCTAGTGCTCTATGGTAAACAATATATAAATTCAGAAACTTTTTACATTTTTTTAATTTTTTTACTTATTTATTTTTTTAAAACGTTTTAATTCTGTTAAAATTTGATTAATTATCGCACGTTTGAAACAACACTCATGTAACCGCAAGTTCATCATTAACACTAAAGTAGTATTTCTCAAGCCGTTTTTAGTCACGGCCCGATAAAATCTCGGATAATTTCGAGTGGACCGGCAGATATAACGATTATCAATTTTCTAAATTATACTGAGCATGTAATTCAGATAAATGTCGACACTTTTTTAAGTTATTAGAGAAATGTTTAAAATCACTTACTTAATTTTAAATACAGTTTTTATAACCGAGAATCATTTCCTCCATTAGTTGGAATGACATTAGGTTAGGTAATATGAAATGACGTTTTATTCTACTATGTACTTAATTCAGGTAAATACCGACACTTTCTTAAGCATTAGAGAAATGTTAAAGGCAATTCTTTAAATAGAATTCATTTAGATTTGGATCATTTTCGCTATTAGTTGGAATGACAATAGATCGTGTAATATAAAATGTCGTTTTCCGACCATTAGGTCGACCATATGTCCCCAGCAAGTTAAAATTTATTAAATATAGATGCCGGCTTTCAGTTGTTAGGTAGAAATTTTGTACAGTTTTTAGTACAGTATATGCAGTATAAAGATTTACAAAAGTGTAATGAGCTGTGGTTATTTACACAGAATCGTATGTAAAGTACAACATTTCGCAATATGTAAAAATCATTGTTTATCTTGATAGTATTTTGTACGATAAATAAACAATTTCATACTACTCGTAAATAATGATTACTCAGTATAGTCAATTGGTTGTATTTAACCCCCCCCCCCCAATTTCGCAATAGAAAAACAGTGGTAGGATTCGAATCTTTTGTACTATAACTTCCTCGTTCAAACCATCGATCGTAGTCGAGATAAAACAACATTTCGTAGGGATTTTTTATTACGGCTTTAGAGTGGATTGATAGCACTGACAGGAGTACCACTGTCTTCTTCATAGATAGCAGCACATTATACAGAATAGTTTTCAGTTGGGTCATTAAAAGTGTTTTTTTTTTTTTTTTTTTTTATAAGTATATTTCTTTTAATAGTAATAAACACAAATTTTACAAAAACTTAAAAATTTGAAAAAAAAATTATTTGGAATGAGGAGAATAAACTATTTGTAAATTAAAAATCACAAAGTGATTGAAAAAATTATCCGGATCGCCCGGGAATTGAACCCAGGATCTCCTGGTAACTAGCCAGGCGTGCTAACCACTACACCAACGATCCTATATGCTCGACAGGCGTCCGAGCCGGACACCCATTCAATCACCTATGTGTGTTAGTACTCTCTCTGATTCGAGAAACAGTTACAATTTTAATTTCAAATATTATCGAGTGCTTGTGAGACATTACTACGTATGACAAACTTTTGTTTGCATTTCAACACACGCAGTATTGATATGTTCACTTGTCGTTCAGTTAAACTGAAACTTTAAGCACCTTGGCAGTCGACTGCTTAAAGTTTCAGTTTAACTGAACGACAAGTGAACATATCAATACTGCGTGTGTTGAAATGCAAACAAAAGTTTGTCATACGTAGTAATGTCTCACAAGCACTCGATAATATTTGAAAACTATTTGTTCCTATTAAAATCAGTTTATTTGATTAAATATTTTATAAATTGAAAAAATTATATAATTTTCAGTAAAAGTATTAATAAATCTTCAATCGTCCTCAGTAATTTAAAAAAAATTGCATTTGATTTATGAGTTAAAATTGGTAGTACTAGTGAAAGCGTGGGACTGATTTTATTAAATCAATAAAACGTATATAAATCGTTTCAAAAGGTCGGAAACGATACTGTAAAATTAATTTTTGAGTAAAATGAAAGTCCACGGACGTTTCCCCTTTATTCTTCAAAATTTGTATTTACTATAATTATGTAAATATATCAAACTGTTTGCAATTAAATTGTACGAAATCGGTGCATTATAAAGTAAAAAAAATTTAGTTAAGTAAAAGTTAAATTTTGAGATTTTTGTATTTCTTAAAAAGATTTAGGTACTTCGTCGATTATGTATACTATTAATGAAAAAAATAATTTTTTACTTCAACTATACAGTTGATTACAGTTAAACTAAAGATTTTTTTATGTAAATTACATTTATAATTTATTTTGAATTAAAATGAGATATTCAAGTCTTTTTAATTTTATTAAAATATCAAAACTGTGATATAACCCATGTGAAAAATTTATGTTACGCCTTACAATGATTATTACGTAGAAATCTTTGAAATGTAGTTATATATTTTTGTCATGTACTGTATGCATATGATATGTTACTGTATTGTAGTATATTTCATATTCATAAAATTGTATTAATTTAAATAAAATTATCATTTAAATATAATAATTCAAAATTCAAATATAATAGTGGTGTAAAATTATAAATAACCTTACTGGAAAAAAATTTTGTCTTAGAAATTACCTTGCAAAATTATTCCAAACATATATTCGAATATATCATACGACATTCCTTCTAATTTTAATTAAATATGAATTTATAACAAGTTACAATACTCTATCAAAATTTATTTGTCCATATTTAAAAAAAAAATTACGCAATGTTCTGTACAATAAGTTGTTTTTAAAAAATGAATTTGATGTAACAGAATGGTCACTTGCTGGAAAACCGGGAAAAGTCAGAGATTTTAATAAATAATCAGGGAAAATCAGGGAATTTTCGTTGAAATCAGGATTAAGGATAGTAAAGTTTCCATTATATTCTCTTCTCCTCTGCAGTAGCGACCCTAGAAACAAGTTACTCCGGGCTCCGAGAGTGTTATTGATGGCTTCCGTTGCACTGAAAATGAAAAAAAAGTGTTAGTTTTTATTTTATCAGAAACATTAGTTATCTTCATATTTTCAAGACCGACGTCAAAAGAAATTTAAAACATCTTTAATTTAAGCTAACGCGGGGTAAAAAAAGAAAACCGCGCAGGTGGGGTAAAAAAGAGACATAAATTTTTATGAACTTCAAGTGTTAAATTTGAAGTTAATAAAAATTTATATCTCTTTTTTACCCCGTCCTACCCTGTGTTTTTTCGATAATTATTGGAATCTAAATGATCCTTTTTTGTATTTTATTTTTGTTTTTTTTTTTCGCATCTTTTATTATTCAACTAGCCGTATACCCAATGGGATTGCCCATCGACAATATCTCTTTATTAGGTACTCACATTGTGCTCACTTTTAATGTTTTTCAAAAGCCTAAATCAATATCCACGATGAACTTCCCATATGAACTTTCATTTTCTGTTTTAACGCATTAGGGAATAAATTTCCAGAAACAACTGATTTTTATTTATAAATAGAAGCCTAAACGCCAATTTTCATAAGTCCTGTGCTTAATTTTGTCCCTCTAAACTCAACACTTGAGGTTGTCCGTTGTCTATCAGTCAAAGTTTGATTCATTAAATATTTATTTTAATAGCCATAGTAACATATTTTTAATATCACTAACTTCAAAAATAAAGAATTTACATACAAATTTTCATCCTCTATTAAACCCACTTAGGGGACGAATTTTCAAAAATCCTTTCTTATTGCTCACCTACGTCACATAGGGAACTTCTATGCAAAATTTCATTCTTTTAAACCCAACGGTTTAGGCTGTGCGTTGTCTGTCAGTCAGTCAGTGTTAAAAATTTATTGAGTAGATTTTATGAAACAGTAACGAAACAAACTTAAAAAGTAAGAGAGAACCATTATTTATAAGAGTGAATCCGTCCATCCATTTAAATGAATAGGTAGGTACGTGTTGTTACTTAATTAATAATTCATTTAGTTGAAAATGTTGAAGTATTTTTAGTGTCCCAAGTACTTTGACCTCTTACAAATAATAAGTAGTTTGTTATTATTTAATCCACGACGTTATTAACACTATAACGACTGCAGTTCTAGGTACATATTATAATGTATACGCCGTTGGCTAATTATACAAATAGCATTTCTATATAAAATTATCATTATCGATTCTAAGAGTCGTAAAATAAATTATATTCGGTGTATACAGACGACAAGCTGACCACAACAGATTTTGATAAATTAACCGTTTTTTTAATTGATATTTCGAAATTTATTATCAAATTTTAATCGAGTACAATTCTTAAGAAATAAACGGTTTAACACAGCGGTTAATAAATTGTAACAGACGAGGCGAAATTTTTTATGCCAAGCACAAAAAAATAACACTCAGTTCGAATTCCATTGCAAATTTTTTTATTTTTAGCAAAAAGACCGAAATTATTCTATGGTTATTACTTTTAAAATAACATTTTTGAATAGTTACATTACCTCAGAAACTAAACACTGGCTCGTCTTCAAATTGCGTGGAGCTTTTGTTTATATATATATATGTCATTATTTGACAAAATTTTTTTTATCAACTTATTTAATATTAAATATAAGTGAATCCAACTATGGTGTATATGGAGCAGCGAATTTCGACGCACACTTTCACATCGACTTTCTCTGTTCCTGTACAGTAAATTATTTTTTCGTCAGAACAAGTTGCAGTCACCACACAAAATTTGAAAATTTTCGCCGAGAAAACTATTTCCCCGATAGTGAGGAAATTACGATAAAAAGAATCACCATTTAGTAAATATTTCGTACAATCAGAGTTTCTGTTCTTAATTAATTTCAAAAATCAAAACTTCTAGATAAAACCATTACCTTATTAAATTAGATAAATACATGGTTTGAATTTCAAACATAAATGTTTTACACTTGGAACACAATCATAAAAGTGTAATCTTTTTCGTTTAATATAAATACAGTCGTGTAAATAAGTGTATGAACATCAAAGTAAACTTTATTTACAATTCACAGTTATTTTTTGATCGTTATTTCGTTACGATACGATGTACCGTTATAAATATACACTACTTTCCCCATCAGACATACATTTCTTAACATCATTTTAACATTATATAACTTTTCATATTGCGTAATAGACTTGAATAGATTTACGCCCACTAAACATTTGTTATATTCGAAGCAATAAGATATAATTAATTTTTTCCGTAATAAGAAGAATTTTAATTGATTTTAATAATAAACGTTTCTTTCAGTTTATTAATTTGGTTTTTTAATTGTTTCAAAAAAAAAAAGATGTTACCACAGACAGCTTCTTGTACATAAAACAATGTTAAAATTGTTGCACAAAAAATCAATTGAATCACGAAATTTATATATAAAGTCACGCTATAGAAACTTGCAATTGATACACTTTTTTTTTAGTAATATATCAGCGATTCACAACATTTTTTTGAAAGCGTGCCAGTTAAATGTTGATATTATTTATTTTTAATTAAAAGTACTTCAGCAGTATCTTAAGACTTTTTTTGATGGTTGAATATTTATGCACTCGATAATTATTATTAATCATCTCTTATACCTTGTTTACACGGGTTTAATACTAATCATTAGTACCCGCTACTTGCACGCAGAAAACACATCGAAACAGTGCGAATACAAGTGAATAGAAATCAGTTTTACTTTCAGTGTTTCATAATGTAGTAAAGTTCGCATCACAGAACGCTTATTTTGCTGATGTGCTGCACACTGTAATGGCGCCTCTGCGATGTTTGCTGCACACGGTGTTGTCGGCTTGCCTGGGGCTGTATATGGTTCCGATGTGTTTACCACCACTATCATTTACCGCTAGTGGTGGTAAACGAGCACACACATGACAAATGCAACTTTCTCATTGGTTAACGATCAAATATAGCAGAGAAACAAGCACGGAAAATGGGATAAATTCTATGTTCGAAATCTAACAAGAGTTCACGCAATGGAACCAACAGGGACGTCAGATAAGAAATATTTGATAGGATTTAAAATGACTTCAGGACGCAAAGTATCCACAATCTGTAAAGATAAACCGATGTTAAAAAATACTGTACTCTCAGCAGAGTTGTGCGTGTAATTTACTTCGGGGGTAAATTACACAGTTTTTTACATGTAAAAAACTTTGTAATTTACACATACTTGTTTTGATAAAAAAACTGTAAAAAATGTAAAAAACTAAATTTTTTAAATTTAATACATATGTAAGCGTTACTGATGGTATTCCATATTTGCTGTTGAAGTATTTGCTATATTTGCAAAGTAAAACTTAATAATAATTTGAAAATTAAAAATATAAATGGGGACAAACAGGAAAGAAAGGTTAGTTTTGATAGAATAGTTTATGTAAGAATTCAATATTAAAAAGATTTTTATTTATTCAGTTAAATTTTATTAAAGGTATCAATCACCTTCATCATCATTATCATCAGTGATTTTATTGCTATTATAATTTAAAGAGAGATAAGTAATATGTAGTACCGAGTTTTTTTTGATTTGTCAAAACTCAGTTTGTTAATTTGGAAATTTAAAGCTTTGTAGTCAGTTGTGGTTGGCCTTCCACCAGCAAAAATCATTTTTGTGTCGACATTTTGTTTACACATTTTTTCATGTGAACTTATAAACAAGTAATAACCGTCAAAATAAATTGTTTGTCAGTCAAATGACAAATGATTTAAGTATTTTACATTTTTTACAATTTTCTACAATTTTTTACGGTTTTTTACAGTTTTTTACGTATTTTACAATTTTTTACATAAAAATGTAAAAAACTGGTTTTTTACATCACATGGCACAACTCTGACTCTCAGTTACGTGTCCACTTTTACGATTCTCAAGATAATCTTTACATGTTAGCAAACCACTGGTTAAGAATTACCGTTTTATATCGTATAAAAACTGATATCAAGTTACTACCTAATACAAATGAATCTTCAACTTTTAACTATAGCAAAGAAATTTCCCCCGACGAATGGATATTACACGGAACACTTTTTCTTATCTTTCTAGCACACTTTACACAAGGAAATGGAAAAATTTTTCATGCTCAAGCATTAAATGCGTTAAATATATAACTTTCACCGGGCCCAATCGAAGTATAAATATTTCCACAGAAATTACTATTTTTCGTCTAGGATTACGTCCGATGCTAGTAAACAGTCGCCCAGAGATGTTCTATTCTTTATTTTCTGTAATATTTCAAATTAATAAAATTTACTAGCGGTTATATTTTATGTAAGATCATAAAATATTTTTTTTTTGCTCGCACAAATGTGAGAAATGAGAATATAGTATATTTTTTTAGTTTAGAAATGACGTCATTATCATCTCTTCAATTTATGACGCTAGCTGTCCTTTAAAAAAATTATACGAAACTGATCCTTAAAATAGTACATAAATTAAGTTGATTTTCATTTTTTCTATTTCTCTCTTATTCTGTTGTCAAATTATATAAGATTTCACTTACGGATTTGTGTATACCGACTGAAAGTAAGAAAGAAATAACATACCATTTAGTTAGGTACTCTTAAATAATTTTTAACAAGAAAACCAAAACAAAGGATGTATTATTTTTTATTTGACCCACCCATTTCAATTCATATTTTTATGATACCTCGGTAGTAAGGTACCACAGTAAGGTATCATAAAAATATGAATTGAAATGGGTGGGTCAAATAAAAAATAATACATCCTTTTTTTTGGTTTTCTTGTTAAAAATTATTTAATAGTACCTAACTAAATGGTATGTTATTTCCTTCTTACTTTCAGTCGGTATACACAAATCCGTAAGTGAAATCTTATATAATTTGACAACAGAATAAGAGAGAAATAGAAAAAATGAAAATCAACTTAATTTATGTACTATTTTAAGGATCAGTATCGTATAATTTTTTTAAAGGACAGCTAGCATCATAAATTGAAAAGAGATGATAATGACGTCATTTCTAAACTAAAAAAATATACTATATACATATTTATGTACTTACACACAAAACGGTATTTTTTTGAAGTAGGTATGCGATGTAGCTACACAGATTCAGACAACAAATTTTTATACTCGTGAAAATTAACCGCAATTGTTGTACCTACTCTTATATTATTCGCTTCCATATTCCGTGTTTTCTGTCAACCTTGATAAAAATATATGATATTAATTTTTTCTGAACTTTATTTTTATGAAATACTTAGACATGATAAATTGTACCACGTTGTGTTTAGTACCAGCTTAAAATTGTCTTGATTACAAAAATTTTTTTTTTAACATTGATATTGATTAGGAGAGTCAAAAGAGGAATTTGAAGAATGTGTCTTTTTTTATGCGATATCCGTCCTTCAGAAAGTTTAAAATAACTTTTAATTGATTATATTTTGACGCGACATTTGAAATTGTCTATTAACTAGCATTTACCCGCGACTTCACCCGCGTGGTGTTTGAAATTATGACATCAAATTAATTTGTACGTATATACAGTGCTGGATTTACACTAAGGGCATGCGAGGCACTGGCCCAGGGTGGCCGACTTTTAGGGCGCCGCAAAATTTGGAACACAACCATTATTCATTTCAGTTTTCTTTCTTTGCTCACCGCTTTATTTCAGGGATTTTTTTTCAGGGGCGACATTTGCCACCGTGTCCCGGGCGGCCCTTAGGGTAAATCCGGCCCTGCGTATATAGTATACTTACATCGTGTCACTATTGTTAGTTGCTATTTTTTCTCGAGAATTTTCCGAAAAAAACATAAATATTTCCCGGGGTAAAAAGTAGCTTATAACATTCTTAAAGTTTAAAATCGATTACATAAACGATTGAGGCGTGAAAGAAAGTCAAACAAACAAATAAACTCACTTTCATATTTATAGTATTAGTAAGAATTTCTGTTTTAATTGATTGCTCTAAACTGAGTTCCTTTTGACTTTTTGTTTGGTAGTTGCATTTTTAGTCGAATTTTCTCCGAAAAATTAGACTTATACAGTCTATACGATAAGAGCTGCGAGAGGCGAGAGTAGGGGCGCTATCCGTTTTCGGACCCGTAGAACACGAATATGTAGAAAAAAAAATGTCTGATATATATATATATATATATATATATATATATATATATATATATATATATATATATATATATATATATATATATATTTTCCCGCCACCTTTTAATTTGTGTAGGGCCCCCCTATGGAAGTTAAGAGATGAAATTTGGTAAATGGGGCTCATTTTCGAGGCACCTCATACTATCAAAGTGGGGTCAAATTTTGGGCAAATTTTTTTTCTGACCCGACCTTTAAGGGGGTGGTGGGGGGCGGAAAAAAAATAAAACTTTTCCAAACCGGTTTTAAATAATGTTTCGGTCAATTATCTACAACATATCCAAAATTCAGCTTCCTAAGATGATATGGTGGGAGTAGAGGGGGGAAAAACGATTTTCGCTGGATCTAACAGGCCCCCAGCCCCCCAGAATTAACCTAGAGGATTGAAATTTGGTGTGTTGATAAAGTTCGTACCTAGGTTGTGCTTTTTGGAGGTTTTAATATTTTACCCCCACCCCCCTCATTTTTAAGCTACAATTTCATGCATTTTCGACGTTTTCGAAGTTTGTACCACTCGCACAGGTCACCCGAATCAACCTAGAGGGCTGAAATTTCGTATTCGGATTGAGTTAGTATCAAGGGGGTGCCTTTTGGGGGTCTCGACTTTTAACCCCTACCCCCACCATTTTTATACCCAAAAGAACATGATTTTTCTTGTTTTTTAACAGTTTCGTTCGGGTCAAAATCTCCCCAAATAAACCTAGAGGGCTGAAATTTGGTGTACAGGTTAAGCTAATAGCCAGACACTGTTTTTTGGAGGTTTCAACTTTTAACCCTTACCCCCACGATTTTTACGCCAATATTTCCTTAATTTTTTTGCTTGTTTTCTAACACGTCTAGAGACTCCATAAGGAAACCTAGAGGGCTGAAATTTTGTACGTGTATTCAGTTAGTATCCAGCTAGTACCTTGTAGGGAGTCCGCATCACTTTTCTCCCCACTTCTCCCATTTTTACATCGGAATTGAATGCTATTGTTAAATGTGTTTTAAAAGCATTGTTTATTCTAAATACAAGTAGGCGAATAGTAATTTTAAAAAATTTAAAAAAAAGTGAACTTACTTTTATGACAAATGAAATACATACATATTAAGTAATTTAAAAATGTTATTAAAGTCACTGTTTATTTATAAATTAGGAATTTTGGATTTTTAGTATTTATAAAATAGAAATTTTGAATTTTTTTGGAAAGAAAAAATATCTTTATAAAGGCCTTCCAGTTTACTATTTAAGGTCCTTTTTTAATTTTTAAAACTAAAACATAAAAGCAATTAGCGGATAAACATGGGTAGGAATGTCCTCGTACGAATTGTGTTGGCTTTTTTTCTGCTACCTGTTTTCGGCACAAAATTGAAATTTACTGAGATACAGCCCTTAAATACTTAAAACCTTTTTTTAAAGCCTCGATCAGCCGAACACTCATCACCAGTTTTGAAACCAACAAAATGACAATTCGGTTGTAGACTTTCAATCACATTTCGCTTGTAGACATTCAATACCGAAGATGAAGGAGAAAATTCGACTACCGTGATGGGGCCCCGCTGCTCACGGCGTTTTTATCTTTAAACTACAACACAAAATTTTGTCAAAATACCAACTAATTTTTTTCTTTTTTTTTTTTTTTTTTTAAATTCTCTAAACACGAACTTTCGAATCATAATACTGTGACGAGCCGCCGATGTTTCAAAAGGTGCATTATGGAATTATTAAACATGTCAATAAACTTAAGCAACGTGTGTACGTTTTGTACAATGTCGGTGTCACAAAATTGTTTGGGTCAGCGAAACGAACAGGTGAATTACGTATAAATAAGACGTTCTATAGTAAAAATAGGGGAATCGATAGGAAAGTCACCGGAGATACTAGTAGAGTAACAGAGGAAATAAAGGTCGGTCGCCCTAGTGGCGGCTGGCCATAGGGATGATCGATATTAGAAAAACATCGATGTTAACATCGATTCAAGAGTATCGATACACGATATACATATATCGAAAGAAAGACATCGATGTTTCTGTAGCAAAATAAACAACCATTATAATCTATTATTTTATTTATTAAAAATTAACATTGCCAGTATTTATTTGGTGCACTTTGCAACAAAAGTCACTTTGTTAGAAGTTCCCCTTTTAATATGTTCCTTTGTTGATACAAATGCTGCCCAGCTTTTGAAAAAAGTCTCTCTGAAGCTGTTGAAGTTGCTGTCAAATACAAATATTTAATGGCAATTTTTTTCAAGTTTGAATAAGTGGATCCTAGAACTTGCCATAAAAGTAATGGGTCTTGTTTTAAATCAGCGACAGGACTTTATAAATACTGGATAGCTTAGAGTAATATCGATGTTTTGATATTATTCTCATAACATCGATGTGTCGATGTTATCGAGGACATAACATCGATGTTTTTATATCGATGTTTTCCCCCTAAATATCGATGTTTTTCTACCACCGATGAATATCGATCATCCCTAGCTGGCCATAGTCAGCGAGAATCAGGCATCCAAGGGGTTCCAAGGGAGTACAATGTAAGTTTTTATTTTTCTTGTTTTTTGTAATCGTTTGATTAAAGGCGTTTGGGGCGAATGTTAGTGGTTTCTGACTTTAGTTTTCTTCTTTTTTTTAGTTTATATTAATTTAAGGGTTTATTTTTTGTTAAAAAATTTGTAGTATTTTGATTTGTGTTAGAATTTTATTTAATGTTGTCTAATGTTACGTATGAATTTTTTTCTTTAAATTTTTATATAATCTGTTTTTTCTATTGTAAATATAGATTAATAGTTTTATTAAAAAAAAAAAAAGAAAAGAAAAAGTTATTTCACTTTTAAAAATTCCCACTGTTCACCATGCCTCCTCTACAACCTAGGGTACATCTATGTATATGGTGCGACTCGAGATCGACTACTAGGCTCGATGCCCAACCCGCAACTTCTCGTTGGTCCTAGACAACCGCTCGACTAGGGCCAACAAACAAGCGGGCAGGTGAGCGTTAGGAAGGGTCAAGTGCAATAAAGTCACGCACCTCCCGCTTCGTTTCAATACAGTAAAATTGAGCTGATTATATAAAACATTCATGTTGAGATACGTAGTAATTTTGGGCTCCAGTGAAAGGCTTCTACAGCCGCCATTTTTATATATACTGGAAAGAAAAAAATATATATATTTAACACGTTAAGGTCACAATAAATAAAATGCCAAACTTTAAAAATATAGATCAACTTTTTCCTTGTTAAAAATATTCCCGAAATTGCCTTCATTTTCGCCAGTCTAAAGGTATTTCTCCCCTTAAATAATATTGAAAAACCACGGTTTTTGAACCATCATAATTTCACTTCGCTAAAAAATTACAACTTTTGTGTACGCATCAACCAATCGTTAGTAATTTTTTAGCAATTTTTTAATTTTTATCAATTATTTTGCAAGTCATTGGCCAATAAACATCTTAAGTACTTACGGTTTTTATAAATAAAAAACCTGTTTATTTTTTGTTTTTATATTAGTAGCTCTAATTTATATGTGTTCTTTTGTTTGTTTGAAGTTGGCATCTTATACAGAAATTGTTTTTATTCGATTAATTAAGTGACTGTCGAGACAGTTGAGAGAGTTTATACTGTCAATTTAACAATAAAGAAATTTCTAAACGAGCTTTCTTATCTCTTTAATCAGGTTAAAAGACATTTTTATTTTTCGGAGAAAAAATTCTGTTTACGTATAAATTTATAAAGAAGCAAAAAAAAAAAAAAAAAAAAAAAAAACTTAAGAAACACAAAACACTTAAAAAGTTATTTACCTTTTAGAAAAGAGTAAGAAAGCTGGAAATTAATTTCGAGAAAATGTTTCAAGAAGAACTAAATTTTTCATCCGGGCTCGAGAATAGCATTTTTTAAATTTAACAGTTACGTAAAATTAAAATTTTTTAGATTACTACGGTAAAAATCCCTTTGGGTCCAGAAAAACCTTACTCAAACACGAGAAAATCTATAAGTTACCAGTACAGCTAGAAGTTCTTTTTGTGTTACATCCTTCAATCGCACATTCGAAATTAAATTTAAACTAGACCCAATAATTTCTTATAAAACTTTTTTTACGGTAATATTATTATAAGCATTTATTTTGATTACTTTGATAAATCATCTAACTCAATTAAAAACAATTAAAAGTAAATTATTTGAAGGTTATATCATTAAATTCCATCCAATTTTCTATTAATTTAGATGATGTGGAACAAATTTTATTGAGAACTAATTTGAAAATATTATAAAAAGATTTGAAAAAACATTTTTTTTTTCAAAAATATGTTGGCCGAATACCGTTTGTTTTCAAGTATCAAGGCTATTAGCAACAATAAATAACTTACGAGTTTGAAAAATTCAAGCAAGAGGTGAATGTTCGTTTCATGTTAAATTCTTATAAACTAATTTATTGTTTAATAAAATATTTGTATTTCAAATTTATGATTATTTCTTTTTCTTTTTTTTTTTTTTTTTTAATGTAAAAGTATTGTTAAAAATAATAATAATAATATAGTTAATAAACATATTTTTGTATTGTTATAAAATATAATTATGTGTTTATTTTCATTTTAATAATAGATTTATATTAACAAAAGAAAATATTTTTGAATACTTAAAAATATTTAAGGGATAATATCATCACCTTGTTGTGTTCACAGATTTTTTTTAACACTTTCAATGCTAATTTATTGTTGTATTCGAAGTGGACATTTGGACCATAAGAAATATTGATAATTTTAAAAGTTCGATCCAATGTTAGTCATTATATACAACTACACTACAATATACGCGACGTAGGCTTTGTAGACGAGGTGCTAGGTGACATTGAGTATGCATGAAAGAGGTATAGAATTTGACTTTTAATTATTGTGAGAGTGTCTTAGGTGAGTATGAAAACCCATGTCGTCGAATTCTAGGTCGACAAATTGGGGGGAGGGGCGAAAGTTGCAGAAAAAGCCGATCGGGAGATTGCTTATATCTTGCTTATTATTGATCGTAGAGTGATAATTTTTTTTTAAATTTGTTTGCAATGAAATGATCTAAAATTTATGTCATATGCAAATTTTTGATATACCTAATAGTTTTCGTGTAAAAGAATGAAAATAGAAGGCAACGTTAAAATTTAAGTATTTCTAGTGTACAGGGCTAGTCAAAAGTATAAAAAAGTCAAAAATCTCAACGGGAAATCATTTTTGGGATAAACGATGAGAACAAAAGTTTCACCATTTGTTACGGCACATCCGATGATGACCTTCACCTTTATCTCAAAGTCTACCTTAATAACGAGTGTGATATTTGATTATCTACACATTATTGTAACTGTACGCACATTCCTGCAATCAACTGATAAGAAAGTGAAAATTATTCACTTTATTAACGTAATATATTTTAATATTAAATTTTTGAATGCTTGAAATTTTAACATTTGAATATGATCAAAGTTTGATTAATAAAGTAATATTAACCCATTCGTTTAAATTATACTTGGGCTAATTTACATTTGTTGGTGATAAAAAGTAACAAGTTTAGCATCAACATCAAAATGATAAAAGCTATTAAAAACTGAAAACTATCATAAAACAAAGTTTTAATGTGCGGGATAGAAGTTGTGGAAAATTTTCTAAGAAATTATGTAGTGTGAGATGTGATACATTGAAACCGACAAATAATCAAGTTTCACAGTTTTACATGATGTAATATCTAACCATAACCCCCCTACCCACCCCGCCCTTTTTTATTTAATAACAGTTTCTTCTTTAGTTTATAATAAAAAAAGTAGGAGTAGCAGTAACTAACACATCGAAAAATATATCTATTTTTATTCTACCGCACCGGTAGCCTCACAATATTTTGTTCACTGCCTTGTGGTTAGTGATGATCAAATGTAAGACCAAGATCAAGATTTGGCAGTCTTGGTCTTGATCTTGTTCTTGCATTAAGAGTCTTGGTATTGGTCTTACTAGAGCAGTTTGAGTCTTGGTTTTGGTCTTGTTATTGCTTAAAAATCGTGCACTTTCTTGCATTTTTTTATTAGCGAATTTTTTTCTTCTAAAATTAGAATTTTTACTATCTTTACGTATTAATTATACTTTCAAAATATTTAAATAATTTAGCAAGAGTCTTGTTTTTGTCTTGGTCTTGCTCACTTGAGTCTTGGTATCCGTATTGTTTGTGTGAATATACTTAAATCAGAAATTTCGAATTATAATAAAAATTTTTGTATTCTAATTTATAAATTGAAAATGAAGGTACAAGCTAACAGAAAGATCACATCCGGAAAATAGGTTATATTTTCTAAACAAACCTGTCCATTTTTGCAGAGAAATAAAAATTTCGTATTCAGATTAGTGATGAGCAAATGCAAGACCAAGACTTAGCAGTTTTGGTCTTGATCTTGTCATTGCATTAAGAATCTTGGTCTTGGTCTTGCTAGAGCAGTTTGAGTCTTGGTCTTGGTCTTGCAAAATGCAGTCATGGTCTTGGTATTGCTAAAAAATCTTGCAATTTCTTGCATTTTTTTATTAGCGAATTTTTTCCTGCTAAAATCAGAATTTTCTCTCTTTACGGTGTTAATTATACTTTCAAACTATTTAAATAGTTTAGCAAGAGTCTTGCTTTTTTCTTGCTTTTGTCTTGGTCTTGTTCACTTGAGTCTTGATATTGGTCTTGTTCACTTGAGTTTTGCAAAAAATGCAAGACCAAGACAAGATTACAAGACCAAGACTAATTTTGCTCATCACTAATTCAGATTATTTAAATTTCATCAAAAGATGTGATTCATATCATTTTTGTAACTGTGAATTTAAAAATGAAATAATTTAACTTGATCAGGTGTACCAGATTTTTTCAAAAGCTGCAAAAACCGTAATTTTGATGTTAGAAACATAAAATTGGAAGCTGTTTATAAGTTTTCGATACTCCCACAAGATTTTATAAAATCAGAATTGTAAAGACAACAGAAAAATCACGTGCGGATATTAAATCATATTTTTCCTAAACGAATTTGGTTGTTTTTTTACCTAAAAACCTGATGTAAAAGTAGATCACCGATTATAACAGTAAAATACCCCTGTCGCAGTATCCTGCATAGCATAGCGAATCTCCGTTTACAAAAATTAATTTTTCTCGGAAACCAGTTTATATAGAATGATGGTTTAAAAACCTTTTTGATGTGATTTTTTCGCTCTTTTCAGTGGTGTAAAAAATGTCGCAAAAACTTTTAAACTTTTAAATTTTTGCAAAAAACTTCATTTCGTCAATGTCATTTTCAACTTCTAGGGACCTTAAACAAATTTCCGGAGTCAAGTCGCGTCATGACAGTAGCTGTAATAGCTAAATTTTCGATTCGAAAATTAGCTAAGAGGTATATAACGCTATAATATACTCAGATTTATAGAATTTTTTGATAAAAATCTACAAATAGTTATGTAAATAATCAGATATCACGGGCCACATTTTTAGAGTTCATAGGTCGCATTTGACCCGTGGCCACACTTTCCGCTAATTTGTATATGTAAAACAAATAATAACAGACTTTTATAAATTGATAATAATTATTTCTGATTATTTTCTTTATAATCGCGAAGATTACAAATTGTTATTTAAATTATTCAAAACACAGACAGTAATAAAATAATTTGTTGAACTGAAACCTAAATAAAATCGATCTTGATAACATTATGCTTTCATTTTCACAGGCAGGCCAGCAGACATATTGTTTTAGTAGTGGCTGACAAGCGCAACATACATATGTAGTAATAAGGAACTGCATTTTTAATTAACGTTTATTGTTTTTAGTGGTAAACAGATGTATTGTTTGTCGTGAATCTTGTGGATTCACTTACGAGTGTGACATCATACACATAATTGCTGGCGGCTTTTGTTGCTAAAAATAAATACACACAATACATACATACATATATTATGGAGTATGTAATATATTGCATGTAATTGTACTTAAATTCTTAAACTAATTAATTGCATAAATATAGAGCATTATTTCCTTATTACTTATATATTATTAAATGTAATATTGTCTAAAATAGATTATTACGACGACCAGTAATTACTTTGAGAGCAATAAAATTTATTTATATTGTTGGTATATTTAAGAAACTTTAGACAACTTTTTTTATGGTCAAATGTATCACATGTATCAAAATTAGCATGAAGTATTTTTTTTTTCAAACTATTTTAGGCTGTTCTCAAAACTCAAGAGTAAATTCGACTTACGTCCTTAAATTTCAGTTCACTTTGAAGTTCAGTATTTCCCAAACGTGATTTACAAATAGATGAAAAAGAAATTTTCATGCCCACTTTTTAGTACGGGACAACTTTTTTTTTTACTGTACACTCAAAATTTCATGTTCATAGACCGAATGATATAGAAATGAGGGTGGGGGTGGGGGTGACTAGGACTGTTTTAGGGTGGTCGTAGTCCCTAGCCACTTTTGCGTAAAAATTTACATAAAATTAAATGAAACGAAAGGTTTTATATTGTCAATTTTGTTGTTTTTGTTCTTAAATATAATTTTTTGTAGGTTGGAATCATTTCTTTTAAGGACGGAGTAAGGTATTAAAATAATTTTTTTTTTTTTTGCTTTTTTAAAATTTTTTTTTAACTGAATGCATAATATCTCAAGAATATTGTCTCAAAATTTCAAGTTGATTGGAGCAAAATTGACGAAGTTATAAGCATTTTTGTTGTTACCTGGCAGATGTTTCGCTCTCTATGTATATATCTCTCTCTCAGTTATATTATAGAAATTTCAATGCAAGTACAAACGTGTTTATACCTGTACTGTATATTTTGTTAGTGTAGGATACAAAATTAATTTAGTAGTAAATATTCTATATCAGTTTTATACAAGAATTTTTAAGTGTTCAAAACTTTAAAGCGTTTTCCCCACAGCTCACGTTTTCAAAGTCGGTGCCCCTCATAACTTCAAAACTACAGCACCGATTCTTTTGAAATTTTGAACACTATTTCTGTCATAATTTACGAGGTAACGCTGGAGAGCTTTTTTGAAATTTGTTAATAATTTTTATTTTACTATAACAAATTTGCCGATTTTTTTCGCAAAAAATTGTGTTTTTCCTTTCTAAGTGTTCCAAAAAAGTGAAAAATTGAAATTTCGAAAAACCCTTCTAGCGTTACCTGAGGAAAACTATTATCTAACGAATGAACTTTAGTTTTTTTTTTTATTTCGGATGATCCAGCACCAAGTTATGAGGGGCATCGCAATTCTACTTTTTTCCGAGATATGTCCGAATAATTGCTGCCATTACTGTATTTTTTAATATTTCTCCGTGAAAATTTTATACAATATTCTTCGAATGTCATACTTTAATGTACCACTGGTTTTAATAAAGAGATTTTAACTGTGTCATCACAAAAAAAATAAGAAAAACATGCCTTTTTTGTACAAATTAACCCCACCCCCTCCTTAAATGATAGAATAACATTAAGTCGTGTAATATGAAATGTCGTTTTTCGACCACTTGATCGACCATGTATTTGAGTCAGTGTCGTTTTAAGATCATTGGAAGTCTTAGGCACTTTTTCATAAAAGTAAATTAAATGAAAACAATAGATTGTATTTTCAATTTTGTTTTTGTATATTTGGTTAGGTTTCGTGGATGTTTGTAGTCTTGTAGACCCTAGGTACAATGCCTACGGTGCTTGTTGAATCAGTCGATCCTGGATGTGACAAACGAACAGCCAAATATGACGAAATTGTGAGGATTCACTGGTTTTTTCTACGAAATCCTAAAAATTATGAAACTTGATGGTGGTGCTGGTCACATCACTTCATTACGGATTTAAACATATTTTCATCCAACATTTTTTTATCAACGATTCAAAATTAGCAAATTCTAGCTTATCATAAGAACAGTTCTAAAACTATGGGAATCAGTTAAAACTGCGTATATTGTTCTTAATAGCGATAGACTTTAAAAATTGCGTACATTAAAGTTTACCTGCACCGCCACCATCACTATATTTGATATTTTGAGTGATACGTTTTTAACTTCCCATAGGAAGTTATTGTAATGGGTCCGATTTTACGAATCGGTAATTTTGACATATCTCCACGTTTCAAGGTCACTAGAATCCGAATCCATCGTTTTTAGCTTGATGTCTATGCGTGCGTTCGTTAGTTCGTTCGTTCGTTCGTGAATTTTTTCGTCTCGCATATTTCGAGAACAAATGATGATATCAACTCCAGAATTTCATTAGATGCGTAATCAAAAAATGAAGACTGGATAAAGTTTTCAGCAAATTCGGATTAGCGGTTTATTTTTTGTGGTAAAAAAACGGAATTAACTTTATTAAGATAACATAGATTATATGGATTTTTTACCATAACATTATTATATAATGGTCTAAGAACCTTCTTTGATGTTAAAAACGCTAGTATTTTACTACAAAATTTAAAAAAAAAAAAAAAAAAAACGAAATAAGAAACTTGAAAAAATTAGTTTTTTGCCAAAATATGAGAACAAATGATGTTATCATTTGTTTGATAAGGGTGGAGCCCCCACCCTTAGGTACAGAAGGTGAAGCCCCCGGTATGGTGCAAGGGGCAAAGCCTCTATCGGGGGCCCAGGGGAGGAGTCGCCTGAAATGAAAAAAGAATTATTTATGTACAGTAGTCTCTAGTCTTTAAGGACACCCAATGGGAAGTTGACAGTGTGGGTAGACCTCTCCCCCAAATTTTTATGTCATGTTATGGTGGCGGTGCTGAACAACGAATTAACAGATTCTTTCTTATTTTATGGTACAGGTAGATTTAAAAAAATGTTCACAGTATGTACGAAAGTATTACAGCATTAATTAACATTAACTTCTACTTACACCACATAAATAATGAACTAAAAAAAAAAGTACACTGATACACCAATTGTGTCGCTACACGAAGTAACATACATTTAAATTGGACTTTTACTGTATTCCAGCCACTTACCGGTGTAAATAAATGCGTAACACGTTACTTTGCAACTGTTTATTAAATGAAAACAATACATAATTATAAATAGATATTTTAATTGATAGTACCTATTAGTTATATGCTAATATTTTACACTCGGTGACAAAATAACGTATATTACCCCATATCCATTTATTCAACTTTTATTGTGAAATTTAAGTAATGTTTGTCAATTAGTAGACAATAAACAAAAGAGACATAATATAACTAATAATTCAGCGAGTATTGATTAAAATCTATAGAATACAAATTTTTTGTTGGTGGTAGCAATTTTTTACAGAGTCATTATTTTTTTATTGCATATTCTTGAAGTAAATCATTTTAAGAATACTCACACAAGATTTTATTCGAATCTGAATATTACTTAGAAAGTTATGCGCATTTAAGGACGTTCGTGCGTCAAACCTAATAGTAGATAAAGATTTTAATTTTAGAGAATTGACAAGTTCAATTACATAGTTATCTTCTCTCAAAAATTTTAAGGCCTTCATAGATCATTTCTTAAAGTAATTGACGATTAAAAATCAACTTTTTAACACAGAGCCATTGGAAAAAACATTCTAAACAGCATTTTTTCATTTTAAAAATTATAGTATGTATATTATAAGAGTAGATATCATAATAAAAAAATATTCTTTGAAATATGCAATTTATATAATTGCACAAAAATTATCGTGCTGACGAACGTTAAAATGAAATATTAATTATTGAAATTAATATTCGAGTAGATTTTGATGTGTACACGACATACAAGGTCAAATCAGACTACTAAATTTCAGTCAACAACTGTGTATGCATTGATGTCAGAGATCAGTATATAGGTGGTACGTATAGCAATCACCCATATACACGACACGATATAACACATGAACAAGTACAAGCTCTGTATGCATAACATACAGGTATAGTGTTTTGTGGTAGCTACATAACATTATTCTGTAGTGTTTTGTGGACGCGCTCGAACGTCTTTAAGTTAATTGGTCGATAAAACGATTTTTTCAAAGGAATTTAACGAAATTTCTCTAGATATTTATTTAATCGAAATACCAATAATTCGAGTCTTTACCGAAAAAAAAAAATTGACCACCCCAATTTACAAGAGATCTTGAGCACAATATTACTCGGCTGCTAGAAATTCTGGTATTTTAGTACATATAAACCCGTGAGGAGAACTTGGTTAGACAAAAACGAATATTTTGTACTATCGATTTTCGAGAGAATTTATTCAATTACGTTTCGGTGTAAGCAAGATTTCTTTTCAAACTTTATTAAATAATTTGATTATAATATTACTAGCAATAAGTACAGTATTTTTGTCAAGTACTGTAAACATACAAATATGATTTTTAGAATGGTCAGTTATAAATTATAATAATTTTAAACATACACATAAATGCATATAGAGAGCGTTAGTGTAATTTTATTTGTGTAACGGACTTTCTAATAATCATTCCATATCGTTTCATATAAAGAATATTATATTGTTAATGTTATTTTGTGATTATAACTTATTATGATTATTAATTAAATTGATTTGTTGGCAAAATACTTAATTTTTTCTTATAAATTTGTTGAAGGTATTGATAATAATAATAATTTGTGGTATTCCCTGGACACGCATGTTATATTAAATGTCATGCGTAATAAACGAAAGTGTTGTTGACAGTTTGTGATGAAAAAAGTGACATCTTGTGTAAACGTTCAAAAATGTTTTTTGAAAAGTCAACAAAAGGTAAAGAAGAGTTTTTAAAATTTACCTGTACTTTTTCATATTGGTGAAAAGAAAATTCAGTTTTCTTTTTTTAATTTTGGGAAACGACCCCAAATTTTGATACTTAAGGGGGACCACTAGTGTGACCGCCTGAAAAAAAGCTGATTTTTAGGAATTTTTTTAAACAAAAACTACTGTATGGAATGTTTTAATATTTTCAGGATATATTCGTTGATATATAATAAATTCATGATAAAATTTTTGGACCAAAAAATTGAAAATTCAGTGAGTTATTCGAGATCTCCCAAGGTTCCAAAAAAAAGTTCCCCCACTGCTGCAGTGATAGCGGCCTTCACACTGCCTGAAATCAAAAAAATCAAAAAGCCTATTAAACTAGAAAGTATGGTCCGTGCCATGAACCTCAATCGAAAAAAAAAAAGTTGAAATTTAACAAAATGGTGGAGTTTTTTAAAAAAAAAAAGTTTCAAAATTTGCGCGAAAATTTGATGGTTTTTGGCTTGCGAAAATTACATTTTTTATTCGATCGGAAAACTGGAGGTTCATGGTACGAAGTATATGTAAAAGAAGCTCCAATAAGAATCAAATCGATCGAATGATTTGTCTTCGAGTTATAACTGCAGCAAATTTGAAAAATGTAGTTTTTCTTTACTTTACCTTTTAGTTTTAATCACTGAGAATTTTTACTAAAATTATTTACGATGTACTCACTATAACGGTTATAGTAAAACTAGATGAGTCGTTTAAATGTGCCAGGGTCTAGCTTCTCCACAACATGTGACTGGCAGCCACGTCCAGAAACTCCGAACTATCAACCTTCATACATTTCTCAATACCTCCAGGTTAACAATGAAAATGAGAATCCACTCTTCGGATGGCTGTAACTCAAAAACTATTTGAGATATGCACTTGAAATTTTAGTATGTTATTTTTAAAGGTATCGACTATCGGAACATGCAAAAAAAATTTCCAATTTTTTGAAAACGTCACACTAGTGGTCCACCTTAACAACTGTACTTCCGTGTATGTAGTGTTAACATTGTCCTATTTAAATATGTGTATTTATTTTTCATTTGTACTGTCGCTACAAGTATCGTCCTACCTGAAATAAATTTTTCATCTTTATAGTACGAATATGTATGTACTTACAAGGTATTAAAATAATTTTTCCAATTTGAATTTTAAATTATCATTTTTGAAATGAATTCTTACTTTTATATAAATACGTACCCTGGGATAAATTATTATTCAATTTTGAGTTTAAATTACAAAATTTAATGGCATGTTAATAACAAACCCATTTACTGACTAACAATTTATGAAATATTAAAGATCGACTTTAATATAGTGTAGGTATACTTAACTTACTTATACCTACAGGCTGAATTTTTATATCATAACCGTTGGGATTTTGTAAATTAGAAAAAATAGAATTTCGGTTAAGTGGAAAAAGAATTAAATTTCCAAAAAAAAAAATTTTTGAAATAACGGAATTTCCCTAATTTTTTTTCAGTTGCGTCCAATTTTTTTTAGAAACTGTTTGACCGAAAAAGTATTTCTTGCTAGGATTTCGTAGTCATAAACCACGAAATTCGTATGGATTCATCATGTTTGTCATCACATTAGGTGGTCTACTCGCACTTGATCACTTTTTAATAGTTAGTGTCGCACCTTACGCAAATTAACAAACAGTATCTTTTTTTTTTAAACTATTACTAAATTTTTTTAACTCATAAACATTGAATAAAAGCAAGAAATATATTATACTGAGAATTATGAGTAATCCTCGTTATTGGCTGGAGAAATTCTGACTTAATGTGTGTCTAACACGTACTTGGCAATTTTTTTAAGTAAGCTTTTTTTCTCTGTGTGTACCTTAATTAAGGTACAAAATGTCTTTGTCTTTTGTCACTGAGGTAATTGTCAATAGAGAGAAGATGACCCCGAGTATGGCCTAACGTAGCTCGAATTTTGAAATTCGATTCTGTTTCTGACTTATAGATCCTCTCAAAGTTAAAAGTATTTTCAGAGAAATTAATCGTAAAGTAATATTGTTTATTCATTCCTTTAGATCTATTTAAATGGGAAAAAACTCTCTTTTAAGTTAGCTCTAATAGTAATAGCTAGTATATCTAATAACCTATGAACTTTTTCTCCAAAAGGAAAATAGAAATAATTTGCACTGTTAAAATTAGATCCCTATGGCTGCCATTTGAAAAACTCACCCCATATACATATGTATATCTATAGATAACTCAGGTGCGTATAATCACCAAATTAAACAAACATTATTATGTGATGGTCGGTGTCACGTGTTAATGTGATAAAAATTGCTTATACAGTGCAGCTTGTGTGGTTTTAATAGTGTTATACATATTTTAGTGTGACATTGTCACACCCATTTGTAACGGAAGACGATCGCGTTATTCACCATATGTGTCCCATTTTATAAACTATCCCGACATAATATTATCTATCCAGGTCACAAAAATTAGTATCGATTTTTTTTATTGTCAACTTCAGTAATTTATTTATAGACAAAATTGGTTATGTTATGACGTTATGAGTAATTAAAAAAATTTATTAGATGTTTTTGAGCTGGAACTTTTTTTGTTTTTGTGACATATTTCGGTTTATATAGTCATTAACGAATCGTAGTTATGACTCTGTACTTTACTCGTAGCGTATTCAGCTCACACAAACCTAATCGAAATCTAATTGGGTTTGTTTTTGTAAAATTTTTAATTGAATAAGAATCCTTATTGTTAGCAAATAAGTAAAGGAAAACATTTGATTCTGTTACAGTAACATGTCACTACTAAGAATTATTGTTTTTATGAATTTTTCCTTAAGAATTTTGGTACCGTAAAACCGTCTAAACCCGGACACTTTTTTACATTATTTGGTTAATTTTATATTTATATATGTTTCCTTCATAGATATCACCAATAAAAGTATTACCATTAGAAAGAGTGTATATTATTTGTTATATCCCTGACCCATTTGTTTCATTATAAGTAAAAATAAAAAAAATAAAAAATAAACACCCTACACCCTAAATCGGTCTTGACCCGGACACTTACTTAAATAATGTAATAACATGCAAACTAACCTCTCCCGTCGGGTCTAGGACAGTGTTTTATATCGTCTGACGTCTTTGAACCTGTCAAAGATTTCAAAATATTTTTGGGGGGAAGGGTGAGGGGGCAATGCATAGTATGCCTCTCTATGAAGTAAACATACGAGATGACACCAGAAGGAGGCATAAACCGCGTAATTCTGGGGGGAATATTAACGTATGGATAGTGGGATTTACAGCTGGTGGGAATCGCAGCCATAGTGTAATAAACTGATGTGTCCAGGTCTAAACGGATATACATATATAGCATGTATTTTTTTATATATACATCGAATATAACTTCAAACATCATTAAATGATGCGCGATAAAATTCTGAACACATACATGTCAAAACTAAAACAATATGACAATTATGACGAAAATTACATGTCTAAGTTAGACACACATTTTATTTCACTGAAAAACTGGAGGATAGCAATGCTGTAAAATGAGATAGTAAATGTTGAAATCTGTAGTTTTTATTGGTACAGCTGTTTAGAGGATGTTTTTCTCTCTCTAATGACGTCAAGAACAAATGTTTATTGTTGCAGGTTAATTTAGAAATTATTTACTTTGGAGATTGGGTCTAGACCCCCTGTCCGAGTCTAGACGGTTTTACGGTAATTATTTAGAATTGAGACTGCACGTATTTTTGAAATTCTAATGATTTTTTTTTATATGTTCAGCATTATAGGGGGTTAGTTAAAAAAGTACTAGAACTCAACACCAGTACTGAAAAGCTGGAAAACTTTTGTTAAATCTTAATTAATAATAAGTAAACGGGGAAATACCATCGAAACCTCATTGTCGGATTTAAAGTAATTATTTACAATTGAAGTTCATTATTAAATTACTCTTTGCCCGAAAATGAATTTCAGTGATGCTCTTTCGTCCACATATTTCCATCAGTATATAAATTTTTTCATATTTAACAAAAGTTTCCCAGACTTTCGAGTATTGATATCGAATTTCCCCGTAATGCCAAACAAAAACAGGTGGAGTCCCAATTTCAAATAATCACCATAAAGTAGTCAGATGTTTTCTCGAGGTAAAAAGTAGCTTATGTCCCTCTTCGATGCCCCAGCTATCTCTTTGCAAAGTTTCAAGTCGATTGGTTAAACTGTTTGAGGCGTGAAAGCAAAACAAACTGACTTTCCCATTTATAAACATTACGTATGGTGGGAACGCAAAGAAATACGCTGGGAACTTATCTAACCCATCACTCCATGAATATCGTATTTATTTTTCGAAAATTTTTAATAACATTAAAGCTTTTTCGATGACCTCATTCAAAAATGTAGGTCTATACTGTGTATACATTCACCAGCAACACACAAAAAAATTATCCATTTTTTAGTTGAAATTCTTAAGTATACTTCTCATAACCTACTATAGTATGTATAAACTCATAATATAATGGCCTATATTTTATACACATAATACATATTAGCTAGCTAGCACTCATGAATGGAAAAAGAACAGCTTCAACGAATGAATATGTACCGAATAAAGAAAGAGATGTACATATGAACTTATATAGTTGTTATTTTGTTAAACGTAAAGCAACTTCCCGTATATACGTATAATCGATTGCAGCATAACATTTGAAAGGAAATAAAACTTTTCATGCACTTATATGTACAAATTCGTCTTATATGTACTTATATGTACAAATATATATATATATATATATATATATATATATATATATATATATATATATATATATATATATATATATATATATATATATAAATGGCTAAATATGTACACATTGTTTTGTGAATAAAACTGTCTTACACTGTGTGTTATTAAACGTGCGATATAGTGTATTTCAAAAGCCATTCTAAATAACAAACTCGGCTGCTTGAAGATAGTTCATTGGAGCCCAAAATGGCATCCCGTGCGGGGAAAACGAAACGCACGAACTCAGTTCAAAAGTCAAGACCTCTGCTGTTTAGAATTTAGTCGATACCCAGTGATTCTCAAAGTGGAGGTCGCGAAAACTATTTGAGGGGGTCGCAAAAACAATTTATTACAGATTACAGATTACATACACATTTTCTACACATTTCCTACTAATTTCTCCATATTTTGGAGGTTCTTTGAAATTTTTAAGTACACAGGGTGTCGCGGATCAAAAAGCTTGACAACCACTGGTCTATACCAGCGGTTCCCAAAAGGTGGTCCGCGGACGAATAGTAAGGGGTTCGCGAGATATTATTATGTTACTATATTCATTCTGTATCATATACACTGTATATCGTTAATTAATAAAAACTAAGGATTATGTTTTGATTTTGTAATTCTGAATTAAAAAAGTTAACTATACAGTCGCCTGTGATAGTGTCAAAACGGCTTACTTTTTTCACTATGGAAAAAAGTATCCACTTTTTATTAGGCCTGAAAAAAAGTAGGTAAACAAATTCATTTCTATAGTAACGATAGGTATGTAAGCTATAGTCATCATAGTCATCCATGAAAAATTCGAAACAAAAAATTTGTTAAAACAATTTTTTAATGTAGTTGTCAAACTTTTCTAATTTGTGATTAATTTTCCATTTTTCGTTAGTTTTTTTCTATTTTAATTTAGAATTGCAAAAAATATTGTATGTAACACGTGCAAAATGAGTGTTTTTTATTTTATTCGTCGCAATTATTCAACTCGTAATTTAAATTTATAACAAGTTATCGTATTCATAACATCATTATTATAGTGCTGGGAGGGGTGTGCTGGAAACGTAAAGAAAATTTTTGACATTTTTTTATTCAGTTACATAACAACAAACAGTGGAACCGCTGTGCATAACGGTTTTTTTAACATTATTCACAGCGCTCCCACGGTTTAAAATATTTTATATTATTTTTCTTAAAATTTTCATTTTACAAAATTTTTGTCAGCATGGTCGAAAAACACCTAATTTACACCTAATTCTCCATACTTTAAATTACCCAAAATACTTTTTTTACCTAAGGGATGGCTAGGTTTACGTAAACCTAGCCGTCCCTTTTATTTTTCATGTTTTCTCGAAAACAGTAAGTACACCTAATTTTTTATTAGCACACCTAATTTACACCTAAAATACACCTATTTTTTATCTACTATTTTTTTGGGATTTTGAAATTTTTTTTTTGAGACAGCTAGCTTTATGGAGGTATCTACGACCTCGTTTGACAAACTTACGACTCATAAAAAAAACCTTCATTTTGCAACTTATGACATAAATAACTATTGTACAAGTGTCATTAACTATTTGCGAGACTACAATTTTTTTTTAAAATTTCTTTAGATTTAGGGGTCCCTATCAAAATAGTGACTGAATAAAGGGGTCCGTAGAAAAAAATTGTTGGGAACCTCTGGTCTATATCTTATAAATCCTGTAATATAAAAAGTCAAATGTGTGATCCAACATGCATAAATTCGAATTTCGTAGTCATTTCTGACTCGAATTGTCGTAGGAACATTTTTAAAATGTTTTTTTTTTTTTTTTTTTAAATGATTTTTTTCTTTTTATTATAGCCTGTCCACATTATTCCAGTCCAGTAACCCAGTGAACTAATCCAGTCCACTGCTGGACTGGATTATATCGTTCACATTATTCCAGTCATTCAATGGTCCATTCCAGTCATTCAATTACATTACAAAAAATAACAATGCTTGTTCACTGTTCAACGTTTAGTCCAGCAATGAATTGGCCGTCTACACTATTCCAGTGGCGCTGAAATGAGCTAACTGGAATGAAAAGTAGACCGTCAATCCAGTCACTGGACTGGATTGCCTACTGGAATGGGTACATTTCAGTGCTAGTCTACATTAATTATTCAAGTGACATTCCAGCGCTGGTTTCGATCGCTGGACTGGAATGCTACTGGCATAATGTGAACGGCCTTTTACAAACTTTTATTTAACTTCACTTGTTAGTAAGTATGTATGTTATTAATTCATGTAATTCTAATTGAGCTAGAAGTTTTAAATTTTACATACACCGTGTATAACTTTGATGGCAGTGCGATATTGTATAATTAGTATTGTCTTAAATCCCTCAAAACTGAAATTGTTGCAACTTTTTTGACATTTCAAACTGTCAAATATTATCCGTTAGTTTCGAAACACCCGCCAGAGAAATTTAACCGTTGTCAATTGAATTGCTAATACGGTACTTGACTGTATTTAAAATTTGTGTCAAGTGTTAAATAATTCTGTGCATTATCATTACATATGTCCAATTTTAATGATGAAACATAAAAAAAATTGATAACTACTTATAAATTTTATTTTGAAAATCGCCATTTTTCAACAAATATTCAAATTAGTGAAAACGCGCCATTTCTTGAAAATGACGTAACATTTTGTAGCTAGATATGTCGATTTTGATAATTTTCATCGGTGAGATGAAATTGTGTTTTCTTTTGGATATTTCTATTAGCTTATATATTTTGTAATAATAATAGAACAGAAGTCAAATAAATACTTGCTTTTACTTTGATATTTTATGTATGTAATCAAAGTTTTGAGGTTATAAATATTGACATTGACGTTTAGTTGCTTCAAACTGTGACGTCACTATAGTGAGGTGTTTTTCCCGCCTTTTTCTCATTTAAAATTGTAGGTTTTTTTATGATTTTTTACAGAATCTGTCGAAAATAAAAAAATCACTTAACTGATATGGAAAGACAATGCTTTTAGAATATTTTTGTAACTTCAGTCAAGAACCCTATTTTGATATCAAGATGTACGATTTTCAAACCTGTATACACGCACACTTCTTGTAGTTTTAATAGTAAAATAACCATATAATAGCAAATTACATTATTATAAATTAATTTTTTGTTCAAAATTAATCTTTTTTTTGTAAATGATACTGTTTTATATTGAACATCAAATTGTAAGTATACATTATAAGAAAGAAGTACCGCTTTAAAGTAATATGTTTAATCATATATTATTTAAAAACAATTACACAAAAACCTGAAAAAAGTAATTTAAATAAATACCGGTAATCG
Source organism: Brachynemurus nebulosus (assembly GCA_035578155.1). NCBI lineage: Eukaryota > Metazoa > Arthropoda > Insecta > Neuroptera > Myrmeleontidae > Brachynemurus > Brachynemurus nebulosus. The sequence goes on along the minus strand of JAPWDM010000005.1, from coordinate 8,470,501 downwards.
AAAATGTATTACTTACCACATAGAACAATGTACTGAAAGCAAAAACGGTTTAAAACGATTCTTTATTTTAAATAAAAACAAAACAAAAAATCTATTATTGAAAATAATTAATTGCGGTGTATTTCATTGTGTTTGTTGTACGATTGACTGTATATACGTAAATATTTAAATGGGAATCATTTTACTTATTTATAACAAAAGAACGGCTCGACTTTAAAAAGACAAAAAGACAATTGAAAAATAAAAGCGGTAAGAATGTCATTATAAATGTGATCTAAAATGAAATAAAAAGTTTCCCAGAGTTTGCATTATTTTTATCCATATATTAAATTTAGCGTTCTTCAATAAAATTGACGACACTTTCTTTTAATTGAAGACTGGACTTCAAAAACAGGCTAATTGTAAGTGCCAAACAAAAAAAAAATTGAGTTAGATCCGAAAAAGGAATCGTAAGTGCCATTGCCAACAAGCTGACAGCATGCTAAATTTTTTTTTGGGGGAGGGGAGGGCACAGCCTGTTTTTGAAGTCCCGTCTTCAATTGATATTTATTGTTAATACTACGAATTTTTCTTGAAAATAATTTATTTAGGCTACTGCTACTTATTTTTATGATTCTAAACTCATTTTCGAAACGTCTTTTAATTTTGGTATTCAATTAAAAAAATAATAATTCAACCCTGTGACGTCATCAAGAATAATTAGTCTAATATTTTAATAATTTATTTTCAAAAACTGAGGAAATTATCGAAATTTATGTATGTTAGCCATACAAAAGTTGAACGTAAATGTTTTTCACGGAACACTTATGTTTACGCCATTCCTGTCATCGCTTTGCGTGGTTTGACATGCATTTGACTCGTTTTAATAAACAGTATCGTATCTTATTAAAACTATTTAAGATATTTAGAATTGGAAAATAAAAAGAGTAATTGTAAAAAAATTTGTCAATAGCATGTTGGACATGCATTAAGTCAGGGAGAGGGTATAGCCGGATAAGTATAGGTGAAATATGAATTGGAACTCTATAAAAATAACATTGGATCGGATATTATCCTTGTTATTATCCTTAATAACGAGGACTGAATAAATATGTCTAATATTCTTGAGAGTGTTTGCCTTCATGTGGATTTGGAATTATTTCCCTATGTTAAGTAGTTACCAAGAAAAAAACTTTTGTAATTTTTAAAATTTTTTTAGTTATTTCCATAATTACTCAGTTTTGGCCGCCAAAATTGTAGATATCAATTACTTACAGCCTCACCATATCGTTAATATAGTTATTACGCTTCCGGGGCCGATTCACCTATACTTATCCGGCTATACCCTTTCAGTGTAATTATTACAATTGATCATTCTTCGCTTCGATATAAATGAGCTTGTAATGACATCAACAAAACTATTCTAAATTTTATGTTGTGTCTCAAATAATAATTCAGCAAGTCAGATTTTACATTATTACTTATATAACATTTATATGTAACTGAATATCTTTAAGATTAAATTTATACGTATGATAATTTAACAACATAGATAAAACAGGAATGCACTGATAAAATATAGTAATTAAATTATAATGTTTAATGTGTAATTTTAACTAATAATCTCTGAAAGTAGAAGAAATGTTTTATTTTTTTAAAAACATTGTTATTTGATATTTTAACCTCGTCATTACCAATGTACAATATACTGTACATCAAATTTAGGTTATGTTAACATTATTTTTTAATTGAGAAATAATTAAAAACTTCTTAATAATATTTAAAATTACTAAATTACACTTGTTTAAAGACGTAAGATTAAAATTTTTAATTAAAATAAACGCTTGTTTAAATCTTTGTTCCAGTATGCTGAACAAAAGTATGCTCATTGACGTTTAAAAATTTTTAAAAATAAAAATTTAATATTTCAAAAGCTTTTTTATTCACATAATAAACATATTACGTGTATACAGGTTTGGAAATTATGAATATTTAGTAACTGACCAATAGTGTTCAAACTTGTATAGTCCCTGGCAGCTTTCTCTACCAAAAGACTTACATATTTGGTCGATTTTTAAAAAATGGTGAGAATTGTCAATAAAATTTAATTTTTTACAATATTTTTATGTTACTTAAGTACAGAAGTATTTTTATTTTAAACCAAAAAGTACACTTGCAGTATTGCCAACTTTCCGCGCTATATAATATGTAATTTTAAGTCAAAACGATTGATTCCCAGTCTTGTTATATGATGTACATATTATGTATTATATTGTGTGTCATCAGCTGCATGCATTCATGTATATCTATAGTTTTTTCTTTTTTGAAGTTGGAAAAACAAACTTTATTTAAATAAATTTGAATTTGTTGTGCAACCATGAAAGTTAAATTACAAATACAAATTTTTTATTTGTTTATTAAAAAAAAGGCAAGATTAAAAAAGTTTTTTATACTGTTCATACATACATTTTCACTGAATAATTTACGGATATTCAATTTTTATGTTGTAATCTTGTGAATTGTAGGAGCGCTGGGCACACAGTCAGAAGCGAGATTTATTTTTTTACATCAGATAATTTTTTTTCTAAATAATTCAACTCGATGATATATTTTGAAAAGCTTAAGGACGTTCGTGCGTCAAACCTAATAGTAGATAAAAATTTTAATTTTAGAGAATTGACAAGTTCAATTACATAGTTATCTTCCCTCAAAGATTTTAAGGCCTTCATAGATCATTTCTTAAAGTAATTGACGATTAAAAATCAAATTTTTAACACAGAGCTATTAGGGAAAAATATTCTAAACAGCATTTTTTCATTTTAAAAATTATAGTAAGTATATTATAAGAGTAGATACCATAATAAAAAATGTTGAAAAATATTCTTTGAAATATGCAGTTTATATAATTGCACAAAAAACATCGTGTTGACGAACGTTAAAATGAAATATTAATTATTGAAATTAATATTGGGGTAGATTTTGATGTGTACGCGTACATAATATACATACAAGGTCAAATCAGACTACTAAATTTCAATCAACAACTGTGTATGCATTGATGTTATAGATCAATATATAGGTGGTACGTATAGCAATCACCCATATACACGACACGATATGACACATGAACAAGCATAAGCTCTGTATGCATAACATACGGGTATAGTGTTTTGTGGTAACTTGTGGTAGCTACATTACATTATTCTGTAGTGTTTTGTGGACGCGCACGAACGTCTTTAAAGAATTTTTTTCGCTAGCCAAAAAAACATTGAATCGTTGAATTATATTTTATACACATACACATTTAAATCTAGATTAGGAAATACTTTTGAGCGGTAGTGTATGATGCGTACCGTAACATGTCTTGCGTCTTTCGCGTCACGAAATTGCTCTTCTGAACTAGATCAGGGTTCAATTTAGACCGAAACGTGGCGAAACGGTGTCCCGGCACCTCGAACGAGCAGAACGACTGATTTTTTAACTCGTTAGGATATTTTGTTTTTAGGATTTCGTAGTTCCAACAACGAAATCATTATGGCTGTGTGGTGTATTGAAATTTTCAACCAATTAACAAAAACTACACTGCTATTTTTTTTTTAGTTGAGACCACAGGACAATCAGAAGGAACGCTAATATCTCTATACTACTGAAACCAGTGTAACCACAAAGGATCGAAAATATCCCACCAATATGTTATATATGTGCAATCGGTTTAGTGTGTGTTAGTGTGATGTATGTTGTGTATGAGTGAGGTAACCTGTCTAGCATACGTATATACATAATACTACACACGTATGTATGTGGTACATATACCGTGTTAATACGATCGTGACAATATGACTATACAATGACAACAATTGAACCATACTCATCGCGTGCTACCGAATGAATGACTACTAAGTAGCCTAACGTGCCCAGAAATGCATAATGGTGATTACAGAAAAGAGATAGTTGCGTTCCTTCTGATATGTTCTGTGGTTGAGACGTTATTTATTATTTATTTATTTATTTATTTGCTCGTCACTTCATGTTTTGGGGAAATTTTTGTGAAAAATTAGAAAAGGCGTTCCGGCATCTACAATTTTAGAAATTAAACCCTGCACTAGACCAAGGACATATCTATGTTAAAAACTTATTTACCTTGTTATAAACCTGAAATATCCAAAATATTATTAAATTTGATGCGGATATTTTTCAAATAACGACATTTAATTAATTGGATTTCTACTGTACATATTCCGCATTACTCAATATGTAGATATATATATAATATATTTTGTATTTAATAATCATAATAATGAAATGACTTGAACCGTGTAAAAAATAAATGTGTACGCTTCTAAGGTCGCAACCACAAGTAAATATCGGATAAGGTCAAATCAATATATTTGTATTTATAACTCTGCGTACCTTATTATACCTACATACATATTTTATATAAACAGATGTTCATAGTAGAAAAAGTACAGGTAACCCCCGAAGAACACGAATACCTTTCCCCCGAATTACACGGTTTCAAACAACACGATTTTTCTAACAAAGAATTTTTCTAAAAAAGAATAAAATACATACAAATATATTATATATTTGATATAAAGTTACATCGGCCCTCAATGTACACGAGTATATCAGTTCCATGTGGATTTGATTTACACGAATAAAAATCGTGTAAATTGAATCTGACATTATAAAAGAAAAATGCTGGAAATAAAAACTATTAAAATTTTTGAGAATATTATAATAGAAATGATAACGAATATGTAGAAATTCACATATTTAAATTTTGAAAATGTCGTTATTTTCGACATCGATAATTTTCGATAACGAAAAGTAGGTTTTGACAGTCCCAATATGTTCGGTATACCCACAACTAGCTTCGCTTAAGCCTTCAAAAATTTCGTTATTTTTGAGCTACGACGCACCGTTTACGAGATATTTACGATCAAATGTTTACGTTTACGAAAAGTAACGAAAAAAAAAATTTTCAAAAGTATTCTTTTATTGGTGACCAAATCAGTCATACCAGTCATCAAATAATTATAACCAGTTTATGACAAGTAGTTCGTTATCGATAATTTTCGATAAGGAAAAGTAGGTTTTAACAGTCTCAATATGTTTGGAATACCCATAACTTGCTTCGTTTAAGCCTTCAAAAATTTCGTTATATTTGAGCTACGATGCACCGTTTACGAAATATTTACGATCTAAGTTTTCAATAAATTTTTATGATAGACCGACTTCAGAGCTATAATGAATGCTCAATTCCATTCTATTTTAATCGAAATAAATACGTATTACATACAAATGTGTATGTAAGTATGTAATTCAAATTTCGTTACGTTATTCCTTAAATTTTTTTTATATTTTTTTATTTTCACATTTGTAATAGAAAATGCCTATCTTCGGTGGTCTCGAACAACACGGTTTCAAAGAATACGGAACCAATTAATCGTGTTCTTCGGGGGATTGCTGTACTCAGTCGTGAGAATTGATCAAATATTATCAATAATCGGGAGAGTATTGATAATTTTTATTTCATTTTTCAGATTCAATTTTCGTCAAAAAAATTGAGTTATATTTTCCATTAAAAAAGTATACGCATGATTTATTTTTTTCATATTTTAAGAAGAAAAAAAACTTTATATTAAATTTTTTTTAAATCTAATTACCTCATTTTAAATTAATTAAAAATGTAATTAGTAAGAAAAATACTGCTTTTCATGCTGCGCTGTTAAGATTCATACTGTTTTATGAATTAAATTATTTCTCTTTATTTCAAATATGTTTGTCTTATAAAATACTAGAATAGTGTATTTAATTAAAACATATACCGAGTGTCCCGGAATGATTTTCTCAAAAAATCTAAATTAGCATTAAAAAATAAATGAATATCCCTGTGTCAACATCCTGCATAACATAGCGAATTTCCAGTTATAAAAGTTATTTTTTCTCGAAAATCCGCTTACATAGGATAATGGTTCAAAACGTATTTTAGGGGTGATCTTTTCCACTCTTTGCCATGGTGTAAAAAAAAATCTACTACCAGTAGGCAAGGTTTACTAAGTTGGTTACGTTTTGACAATCCACAAAATTTGTTCTGTTTACTTTGCAAAATACAAATTAGCGTATTTTTACAAACGTTCAATTTTGTCAGTTCTTATTTTTTCATAATAATTTATTATTTTCAAATAAAAATCGACAATTTTAAATTACTACCATTTATTTAACGTCAGCTAAAGCCTATTCGTAATAGTTTTTCCATTCATCACCATATGATTAAGCACCAGGGCCGGATCTAGAGATATTAGAAGGGGGCAAAGTTTTCTGTCGGCGCCCCCGGAACAAAAAAAATGTTTTCCTGGAAATGATGACAAAAAAATGTCAACTGGACCCTATCATAAATGGTCCCTGTCGACCTTTTTTTGGTCATCAGTTCCTTTTCTAGGAACAAATTCACCTGAAGCCTATCATAAATAGTGTCTCTCGGCCTTTTTTTTTGTCATCAGTTCCTTGACGCTCTCATTAATACTCACTGTTGACCTCTTTTTTTTTTTGCTCGTCACTTGGCGCACAAATTTTCACCGTTTTGGCACCCCTAAAACCTTATAAGGGGGTCACGTGCCCCCGGCTTGCTCCCCCCCCCCTAGATCCGGCCCTGTTAAGCACTAAACCATATCCCCATTCAATTTCTCAGTACATTAAATTTAAATATCTTTGCAGGAAATACAAATAAAGGAGTAGCCTAATCTTAAAATATGTATCCATGGTTTTAACAATGTTTAAATTTACAGTTTTACACTAAAATAATTTTTATACTTAAATTTTAAAAATCAATTACAAGAATTAGGTTATTTTTAGAACAATGCGAACAATTATTTAATTTAACGAAATATAAATTTTTAATATAATTTTTTCCTATTTTCAATTAATTACAGGCGAAAATAATATATCTTGACATGAATAATTCCAAAAATTGTAAGAATTTCATCAAAAATTATTTGACTTAAAATGAAAATTGTCTATAAATTGTCATCGAAACGTTATATAACAAGATTCGTTAAGGTTAGTCTTCAAACTAGATACAACTAATGTTCAAAATTTTAAAATACAGCTAAAACTTTTTTATGCGATCTTTTTTTGTGCGACTTTTTTATGCGGTTTTTAAAAAAATACCCATTAAAGTGTATAATGTGAATAAAAAGCAAAAAAAAAGTAAAAAATTGAAACATTAGTTATAATAATTTTTTTTTAATAAAATAACTTATTGACTGTTTTTAGGCATTTAATTAGTACATCAGGGTTTTTTTTTATAAATGTATTTATCCCAATTTTTTATGTCACCGAAGGATGACATATTAATCTCGTTGTGTGATTATAGTGGGGGAAAATAATTATAGAGTTGTACATGCATATATTGAAGAAACGCAAGAGGGCTGTATTCTCACTGTATTATAGAGTTGTACATGCATATATTGAATAAACGCAAGAGGGCTGTATTCTCACTGTATTTAAAAAATGAGCCAAAAAATCATAAATTAACACTTTCACTGAGGTGACATTACTTAGTGCGTGTCAAAAATACGCACTTGACGAATTTTATAATATTATAATGTTCTTATGTGTAAATTAATACTTTACCTTGTTTAAGAAAAGTAGCTTCTAAACAAATCGTGAGGTTTTGAGCGTTTTGAGTCATATATTTTTTATGAAACTGAGTCATGATTTTCTTTACAATCTGAAGCAAACTATACTTTTTATAGCTATTTATGTTGAAGTTTTCGGAAAATTTTTTTGTGTGATTTTTCTATACGGTTTCTATCCATCGCGTAAAAGAGTTTCAGTTGTACACTTCAGCTTCCATAAATGCTACTATGTAGTTGTAAAATTCATTTTACAATTTTTATTACATTGTATACATGCGGTACATTTATTTAAATTTATATATTACATGCATTTATTATGTAGATACTTTGACAAATTTCTTACATCTAGAAAACTTAATATAATTTTATTTATATATGTAATTTATTCAGAACATTACTCGTCTAGAAATTCTACTTGACTTATTGTAAATTTTTTCAATGTTGTTGAACAATTTATTATACATATATTTATCTGACATACTCTGCATAAATAGTCAGTAGCCGTATAGAAGAATGAATAATGTGATTAAGATTATTATATTAAACAACAACAGTAACAATAATAGTTATAAGAAGTAGTTTTAATTCCTGTTTTCAAGTATGTACTTAAGTATATCAATTTTTATAACAAGTTTTATTAAAAAAAATTTTAAAAAAATACAATTTCCATTTTTTAGCCGTACATGGAAAAACAGGCAGTGTTGTATGTCGTTCATTTTTATTTTTATTATTTTTTTTTTATTCGATTTATTCTACCGAACAATTAATGTTTCCACATTCCTAATTGGAATAAATGTGTCAATGCCATCTGTTATTAAGTTATTATATTAGGATATTATTTGTATTATTATGTACATTTTTGTTCTTGAATGGGAATATCACGACATTCGATCAATGATAAAGAAAATTATTACAGATGAAATTAATGTGTCGTCTATTTGTCGTATTTAATCAATATCTATTTGTAAATATTTCTAATTGCGGACTTTGGATGATGATAGATTGATGTTTGCTTTGATGTCAAGGATAGTTATGCAAGTTGCTTCTTTTAATAAATGACAAATTTTTTTTTTAATATGACCATATACGGAGTGATTAAATAGTTCTTAGAGAAAAAAATACCCCTGTCACAGCATCCTACATAACATAGCGAATTTCCGTTTATAAAAAATAAACTTGAAACCCAGTTTACATAGAATAATGGTTTAAGAACCTTTTTTATGTGATTTTTTCTTCTCTTTGTAATGGCATACAATATGTCGCAAAAACTTTTGAACTTGGGGAAATTTTGGCAAAAAAACTATTTTTTTTACGAAAAGTGCCTAAAAGACCATGTTCCGGGCATCGGACGTGTCTGGCTGAAGAATTCATTCAAGATTTTTGGACTTCAAATGTTTTCACCTTTCATAAAACAGAATGTTTAGTTCGAGAGTTATCGTGCTGATACGTAAATAATATATATTTATATACCATGTGAGTTTTTTGAGAGTTGCCATTTCTGTTACAACCAAATTTTTATGATAGAAATGGTCCTGGAAAAGGTTCTTTTCTTGGATGTAATGGAAATGTAAACAAGAAAAATACTATCGGTTAAAGTAGCCTCAAGTACATATGCCTATTTTTACCGCCTAATTGATAAAGAAAAATTAAAAAATTAAACTTGGGTAAAAAATTTTTTTTGCTCATTTATGTTGTTAATTAATCCATTAGATCAGTTTTATCGAAAAATTAATTTATATATATAATAAACAAGTATATTACACTTATCAAAGTCTGTATGTAGTTCAATACAGATTTTAGGCAAAAATTTATCTCATAGCTTTCGGTTCCTATTTGAAATGTTTGAATATTTTTATCCTTATTGTTTAACAAATTAAACTTACAATGTTTTCTTCTTTTTCAGTCAAAACATCGAGCATCTGTAAAATGGCTGTTATCAAAGGCATTCAACAACAAAGTTCCCGAAAACTTAAAGGAACCATTTTACAGAGATCACGAGGTAATTAATCACTTAAAAAAAAAAAAAAAACCACCAACCTTAAGTAAACTTTAAATTAAACATTTTTGTGCGTTTTTTCAGAACCAAGAACATTTAAAACCACAAATTTCGGGGGCATTAGCAAACGCGGAATTATATTGTTTAGCGCTCGGGCACATTTATTCCGATCCCAATTATCACAATTTAAATCATTGGGCGATTCTTCAAACGCTGGCGCGGAAAGGCGTGTACGATCAAGATAATCCCGAAACGGAAATTACCGAAACAATATTAATTCAAACGAATCCGCTTAGAATGGTAAGTGTGAATAACAGAATTTAAGAAAATTTATTGTATCATTTTGCTCTTAAATGTAAAAATGCTAACCATTCTTTCAATTTAATCACAATTGAAAGCATAGAATTTAGAAGATAAATTTATTTGACTCCCCCCTTCAAAAAAAAAGAACTTACTTCCAAATTAGTAACTAAAATTATGAAAAATTATATTAAGTATTATAGCATATAAGGGTTTTGAAGTCATCAAAGGGTGCAAATAAATAGAAAATGTTATTTAAAATTGGCGCTCAAACTTATTTTTTTTTATAAATAAAAAAATCTCTTACTCATATAAACCCACATTTGATTCCTGTGGTACAGCAAGGATTATTTTTATAATACACTATGATCAAATAGAAATGCAATTATATTTCTATCTCTTTTTAAATACAAATTCGGAATAATATACAGGTTGATAACTGTGACTTGCGATTTCGATGAATATAGAATACAAATGTATATGATAATTGAAGAGGTGGATTCCAAAACGCGCTAAGTCACTTTTTGCAATTTTTCAGGAAATGTAAAAAAAATATCTAGGTAGGCAAATTTAGTAATCTGTTTAAATTATTTTCAAGTTCTTAGATAATAATTATTATTGATGTTATTTATTTGTTCTTATTTATACATATAATTTTCAATAGATTATATTGAAAAAAAAAAACTTTAAAAAGTTGGGTTGAGTTGGTTAAAATAAACCTAGTTTGTTTAAATACAGATATATTTTATTCAAGAAACATTTAAACAGTGCATTATTAGCTATTTCATGTGTTTGGCATAACAGAAAATCTGTCTACAAGCAAATTTGAAAACAAATATCAGCTATTATTGGAAAAAAAATGCAATGGTTTACGAGTAAATTTAACTTAGAGCGTTTTGAAATAAAACTGTCACTGACTTAACGCTTTTTTGGAAAACATTCCATTTTTCATCATTCATTTTACAGTAGACTAAGCTCATTTTGAAGGGTGGCACTACAAAAATCGTGTAGAGCTGGACTTGAACATTCTGCATCAACTAAAATCTCACATTAGACAAAAAATGACTTAGCGCCTTTTGGAATCCACCTCTTCAATTGTTTGCAATACATTTCAGTGCGAAATATTTAATAATATGTAATCAGTTAAAAACTTTTATAAAAAGTAAATGTATTTCGGATTAAAAATTCATTTAATATTTAATACAATACAAATTATATATTCGTAGTACATGCTTAAAAGAAATAAAAAATATATTTCTTTCTTTCTTAAAAAGATTACGAAATATGTTTCTTTCTTTCTCGCGCATGTATTATAAAAAGAATCCTTCCTGTATATATACTGTTTTTAATTTCGAAAACTAAAAACGAGTTTTAAAAATTAAGTAATAAAAATTATTCTAAACATTATTTTAAATGATTGAAATAATATGACATCAAAAATACTTTGGAAAAATTAATTAAGTTAAATTATACAAAACAAAAAGTCATCATAGCAACTTAATCATCAAAATTGAAAATGTTTAAATTGGCAGTAAAAATATGTATTACACACGCGTCTCTGGTAGTGAAATTAGAAGCTCTGTATCAGATAAAAGATGTACGTATACAACTAATTGACGATAGAAATACGGATTATTCAAATTATGTGCGGATCATTAGTTTTCTATCGCCCGCTTCTAATTTCATCACCAGACAAATGATTTGAAATAGTATGACATCAACAATACTATTTACATTACAAATAAGACTGTCAACAGATTAAATTATAAAATAATTACCTAATTAATTATTTTTCGATATTTTGACTCTAATGACTTTTACTTTTTTTTGTCGTTTACGTTAGAATGCTCACATGGCCGTTATCGAATCAATAATGGTATTGTATGCGAAAGAGGTGGCCAGCAGTGACGAAATAACAGCAGCCATTCAACGAATTGGTCAATCAGCACAAAACGATGATGACAGCAGTTGTAGTAGTGACCCGGTGGAACGTGGACTATTGTGTTGGTTAAGTGGCGCCTGTAACGGACTCCGTCAACGAATTGAACAAGAATTAGGCACCACTAGTTGTAGTAGTAACAGTAATAGTGGCGATAATACAACGTCCAGAGGTGACGGTGACCGAAAACAACCGCTCAAGTTACCAACGTCGATACAAAGTCTGAAAGATTTGTCGGACGGCGTTGCATTGGCCGCCCTCATTTCATTCTATTGTCCGGACGATTTACCATGGAGTGATATTCGTGTGTCATATATTCCAAGTGTTTCCGAATCATTGCATAATTTAATGTTGGTGTATAATTTTTGTCAACAAAATCTTCCGTGTTCTGTGTTCCATATGATGCCCGAGGATATCACTTATATGAGGAGGTAACATTCTTTTTTTATCCTATTTTTATGTCTAAAGTTCGGTGTCGTGCTTGTAGCGTACGTGCTTGAAGCGTACACATTCCAAATAAATGACATCATTTCAGCTAGAGATAATTTATTAAATAATCAGAATTTTACATTTTATTATTATGTAATACAATTAACAGTAATGCCTACCTGTTAATCAGGCGAGCATCATATTTTATGGAAACAAACAGATGACAATTAATTAAGTAATATATGTTAATATAATCCATATGACTTTGCCCAGTCCCAAGCCTGGGATAAATGAGTGAGGGGAAGTGTAATATTAAACTAATGAAATATTTTAAAATAAAGCATACTCTTTCTTTTTGGACCTTTTATTATATTGTCTTGAAAAATCTATTTTTACGGAATTTTATATACATAGGGTAAAAGCTCCTATACCGGAACGCGATCCAATACTGGAACAGTTTTGACATTTATATATTAATGAAGTTATTTCTGAAAGAAACCTCCGATAACAAAAATTATTATTAACAGAATGATTATTTTTCAATTTAAATTCACCTCGCATTTAATGTTTCCTTACTTAATTAAAGAAATACATATATTAAACAATTTTTGTTGAATACAGTATTTTGATCCTTTATTTACGTCTGATACTTAAACCATTCTATGTTTCCTACATTGACGTCTAAATGTCACCCTATGTGTCATATTACTCATATTACACGTCTGTTTGTATATCGGTTCCCAACTCCTAGTGTCATTAATATTTCTTTGTTTGAATATAGATGTCGACATTTGTACAAAAAAAAAAAACATTAATAAATAAAAACTTTTGGGTTGAATTTTTTTAAAAACATATTCATTGGATTAAGAAAACTTTCTTTCATATTTATTAAGAAAAAAAAATGGGTGTTTAATTTATTTATCAATTTTTATAAGCCAGTTTAATTACACACCTAAAAATAGTGTTATATCATTAATTGGTTATCTGTTATCAATTAAAATCAAAATAAAACCAGTCTTAGATTATCAATTAAAATATTATGGGTTTTTTTACATTATAATTGTCGGCTTACTAACTTCAATAAAGGAGCGTCCATCTTTTGATAAGATCATCCTCATAAGATTTGGGTTTTTTCATTTAAATTCAAAACTGTGATCTGTCTGTTTTCAGTAAATATTATGTCCCCCTGATTAACAGGTAGACATTACTATTATTCGTATTACATAATAATAAAATATAATAGTATATTATTCAACGAGCTGATAATGATAGCTATTACTCACGAAGATAAAATTGCGATACGAGCCGAGTTTACGAGGCGAGTGTCGTAATGTATCTGAGTGAATAATAGCCATTGCAAGCGAGTAGAATACGATATTTTTTCTACGGCTTTTTTCCGTTTTGATTTAATTAAAATTGAATATAAATTTTAATGTAGTTGCTCTGAGATAGTTAGGTACAAAAGTATATCTCAGCAAAAAAATTTTCTCTTATCAAAAATTAAATAATGTATTAATATTCTTCAGTTATTATATTAGTGTACCACTTGTTTTTTTGAATTTCCGCGCGCTTATGTTGTAGCAATTTAAAAAAATTGTTGAAAAAACGTTGTAAAGTGATGTTTTTCAATTATATTTCAAAAACAGCGTACACAATAACTTTTATTTTTTATTAAATATGGTTTGTAATTTTGTATTAAATAACATATTAAATTTTTATCAAATTCCTTTGACACGTTTTCATTTTATTCAAAAAAAAAAAAATAGTTTTCCCATAAGAGCCCGTGTTAAAATTACAAAAACTTTGAAATCGTTCTTCTCAAAATTGGGGTGGTCAATTTTTTTTCGGTAAGGGCTTGTGTTATTGATATTGGATTAAATAAATATCTAGAGAAGTTTCGTTAAATTCCTTTGAAAAAATCGTTTTATCGACCAACTACCTTAAATCAAAAGAATAAATTTTTTAATTTATTTCTAATTTTATGAAACGTTTGTATAATGTATCTATAGAAACGATCAAATAAATATAATATAAATTTTTTTGTTTATTCATACGTTACTACGCAACATATATGAAATTAAAACATATTATTCACAAAACAATCGCAAACCCATTGAACAATGATTAATACAGTGATTTCATTGGTCGAAAGGTATTGAGTAATGATCATTCCTCCACACCTTTGAATAATGCCTTTCTCTACAATTAACAGATATGTAATGAGTGTGTTCTTCAACAGGAGTAGAAAAAATATTTATATTTCTATTGTTTGATTATTAAATAAAATATATCCAGCTGAAATGATGCCATTTATTTGGAATGTGTACGCTTGGAGCACGCGATTTAAATTAATGTACGCTTTAAGAACGTACGGTACAAGGACGTAATCTAAAGTTCCATATTACGAAAGATAAGACGCTACTGATAGTACTGATCAAGTATTGGCAACCCGATGGGTGAGTAGTGTTGTCAATTACAGTACAATATGTCATCAAATTAAATTCGATCACTGTCTGAATTATGATGTACGGTTCTGCGATAAATATTACAGTGACAAGTGCTCACAAGAAATTACGTGACAAACAATTTCACACACAAAAAATGCCCAGTAGTTAATGTATTATCATAAATTTCGTATATAAATAAGTTGCTCAATGAAATAGTGGGTTATTCAACGAGTTGGTAATGATAGCTATTACTCACGAAGATGAAATTGCGACACGAGCCGAGTTTACGAGGCGAGTGTCGCAATGCATCTGAGTGAGTAATAGCCATTGCAAGCGAGTAGAATACTATATTTTTTCTACGACTTTTTTCCTTTTTGATTTTAATAAAATTGAATATAAATTTTAAATCAAAAGAATAAAATTTTTAATATATCTCAAATTTCTACTAGTTTTTCAAAATTCAATTATCTAAAATTTTTAATCATTAAATGTTCGTATGTGTATCTATAAAAACGATCAAAATAAAATTCAAATTGTTTTGTTTACTTACACGTTACTACGCAACATATATGAAATTAAAACTTATATTATTCACAAAACAATCGCAAGCCTATTGAATAATGGTTAATACGGTGATTTCATTGGTCGAAAGGTATTGAGTAATGATCATTCCTCTACACCTTTGAATAATGCCTAACTTTCCCAACAATTAATAGATATGTAATGAGTGTGTTCTTCAACAAGAGTAGAAAAAATTAATTATCGTAGAATCCAGACTAAATTATCAAGTCTCATCGTATTTTAGTAGATTATTTCATTTTAAGTAATTTAATTTCTTACCACTGATTGCGTAGCCGTATCAAACTCGAATGATGAATGTCAAAATAATTTTATACAGGATGGTCCAGAATTGCTAGAGCTGATAGTACATTCAAAAATAATGGTATCTTTTTATATACACTTTTTTCCAGAATTCTTTAATAAGGGAGGCACAACCCTGTACAGGAATGAAACGAGAACCATTTTTTCCTAAATATTTTTCAAACGCTTTTGTATAATGGATTGATATTTTAGGGGTACATATTTTGTGGTAGGATAATTAAATTTATGTTAACACTTATTCCACCACATATGATTAAGGGGTGGTTTTGGATGGTAGGTATGAGTTATCACGTCTTTTCTTTTAGCGAATTTCCAGAAATTCAGCTATTCCAGTAGGTCTCATGACACGACTTGAGCCCGGGAATATGGCAGAAATTTGTTTTGAGGTCCTTAGAAACCAAAAATAATATTCACTAAAATTTATATATATATAAATATATGTGTATGTATTTATGTATCAGCACGATAACTCTCGAACGAAATGTCCTAGGTTTACCAAATGTGGTGAGAACGTTGGAAATCCAAAAATCTTGGATGAGTTCTGCAGCCAAACACGTCGGATGCCAGGAACATGGTTTTTGTTCTTGCAAAAAATTAGTTTTTTGCCAAAATTTGCTATAATTTAAAAGTTTTTGCCACATTTTTTTACACCATTGCAAAGACGGAAAAAAATCACATAAAAAAGGTTTTTGAACTATTATTCTAGGTTAGCTAGTTTTTGAGAAAATAAGGAAATAAGAAAATCTGCTACCGGGGCGGTTCTAGAAACCTCCGGCGGTGGATGGAATAATGTGAACGAAAATTTTTTCTAATCTAACTGAACTGAACGGAACTTGATCTAACCTAACCGAACCTAAGAAAATTTGGTCTCAAACCTAACCGAACCTAAGGAAATTTTTTGTAACGTAACCGAACCCAACAAAATTTTTTCTAACCTAACTGAACCTTATTGTTCTATAATTTATATAAACTGAATTTATTATTAGCGAATTTCCAGAATAGAATTCAGTTATTACAGGCACTGTCATGACGCGACTTTAGTCCGGGACTATGGCAGAAATATGTTTTGAGGTCCCTAGAAACCGAAAATAATATTCACTAATATATATATATATATATATATATATATATATATATATATATATATATATATATATACATATATATATATAATAGGTATATATATATATATATATATATATATATATATATATATGTATGTATGTATGTATATGTGTCCGCACGATAACTCTCGAACGAAATGTCCTAGCTTTACGAAATTTGGTGAAAATATTGGAAGACCCAAACCGTTGGACAAATTTTTTTCGTGAAAAAAATTTACAATTAATTTGTGAAAAAAATTTATAATTAATTTTTTATTTACAATTACTCTATATCAACTAGTTTCCGAGAAAAACGTAGTACTTTTGTAAATGGAAATTCGCTATGTTATGCAGGATGCTGCGACAGAGGTATTTTAATTTGCAGTTATTTAAACAAATAATAAACAAATATTTTACTTTGCAAAATACCACTTTTATTTTTGAGACTGTGACAATATTGTTTCGAACCGTTAGTTCATTTTCAAACTGTTCAAACTGTTAGTACATTTTCTGTTTGAAAATGAAATTGTCACAGTTTCAAAAATAAAAGTGGTATTTTGCAAAGTAAAATATTTGTTTATTATTTACAAATATCGAATACCATAAAGTAACGCTCAAATCTATTAATATTATTTAAACAAAATTCTTAACAGTATGATTCTTCAGACAATTTCACTCAAAAAAGGTATACTTGTTACATTTCTGTAAATAATACCGTTTTCGGGTTATTTAAAGTAGAAGTGTCTAGCTCCAAATTTTCCCCTAATCATAAGTGATGGAATAATTAGTACCATAAAATTAATTATCCTTATGTCAATATCCACCTTTAAAATATGAATCGATTTCGTTCTACCCCTCTACATTTCACCCCTATACTTTATCACCCTTATTATTGAGTTTTGAAAAAATGTGTACATGAAAAGGTACCATTTGAACGCACTATCAGTTCTAGCCATTACGGTACATAATTCTGGACCACTCTACCAATATGGAACTCTTAGTATATGAAATACTTCGCTTCCACTTCCGCTAAATCGTTTTGCGCATATGACCAAAAAAAATTTTATTTAATTTTCAGCTCAATGAAACAAAATTTAATTGTATTTCTTGCCGATTTGTTTAACGTTTTGGAAATTCATCCTGTAAAATGTGTAAGATATCCAGGAATGGATAGACCTAACAGTGGTAAGTAAAATTCAAAATCAATTTTTTTTAAATTAATTTTAAATAATTATATGTTATTTAAGTTCTTGATATTAATCCTCGCTTGTCTCTTTTCACCCCTAAATAATTTTTGCGCTTGAATCGCGCAATCAATTTTATTACTTATTGTAATTTGCGCTTTTTATTGGTGGTGGAATATAATTTTCTTTTATTTTTCCTTCTGAGACACGTCTGAATTTGATCGTTTTTTGAGTTAGATTCGAATTAGTTTTTCCCGTTTTGTACGAAAAGTTTGTGCATTGAATTAAATTCATATTTTTGAATAGTGTACTTGGAAACGAATTTAGTTTGGCTTTTGTTTTCAAAGATGTCAAAAATATTTTGAAGAGATTCATTGGAAATTTTTGTAAAAAGCATTTCAGAAATATGATACATTCATTATTTTTCTCATTTTTAAATTATAAGAATATTTGTAAGTTTTTCAAAATTATTTTTATAATTAAGTCACTTGTCGTTATCCACTGATTCACGCATATTAATTAAAAAAAAATCTATATAACTTAGCACGTTTGTCTATGCAATACAAGTATGCCATCGATTTTCTGATAATTTTGACGTTTAAAACCAACTTAGTTTTATCGAAACAAATTTCGAAAAAAAAAAAAAATAGTTCTTACCGTCACACAGTGTGGCCATATACAATTAAAGGCGGCAAAAATACAAAAAAATATAAGTTACAATTTATATGATCCCTTAAATCAATAGCTAAAATTTTCTAGCAACGATCTCTGTAATTAACTTATGTAAAATAGCGCGGCGGGTGCAAATATATCGACTATTATTTGTTATTTCTATAAATTGATTGATATTTAAACGATATCATTGTATGCAAAGTAGTGATTTGCGGGACCGTTATTTAAGTTATAAAAAAAAAATTAAAATCGGTTATAATGGGCGATGTTCCCCATGGTATGTAATTTTTTTATGTATCTTATTTGTTAAAATCAGTACTCGTGTTGATACTATCAAGCTTTAATGAAACATGGTTGAATTATCTAGAAAAATTCTGTAAAAATTAATTTCTCAAAGAATTTTAGTTACGTATCCAATCGAATCCAACGGATATATTTGTGGCATTTGATAAAACAAGTAGTCTATTTTGGTATTATGATTACAGAGTTTGCACCAAATTGCACCTTTTTTCAAAATTTTCTGATTTTATTTTCATTTTGTTTGAGCAAAAGTCATCAATAAGAAGCTTAGAAAGTTCATATAAGCTCTCAGGGGTGCATAAAAATATCAAATAATTAAATAAAACACTCGAATTTATTAGATTTATGTAGGTACTGAATATTCCAGTTAAGTTAAAGCTAAAATTAAGCGTGTCATCGAAATTCGTTGTCAAAAATTCCATATTCCATTTAAAATTTATAAGTTGATACCACGTGGCTAGAAATCAGTAACCGGAAATGAAATCGAGTTGTATGAAAAAAGTCTCAACCTAGAGTCAAACAAAATCTGCAAATTTCAAATTCATGCGACGAATGGTTTTTGATATATCATTTGACTAACCGTTATGGGACACCCTGTATAGTGGGACACGCAGTATTTTATTAATAAATATCAAGTAAAAGTAAAATATATTGTTATATAACTATTCTGTAGTCAATAAAAGAACTAAATAATTTTTTGCCATCTTTACCTACTTTGGCCCCACTGTGCGTCATGTAGATCACTTGCTTTAGTGGATTTAGTGGTTTTTAACAGATATACCTCATTTCAGATGAGTTTTCGTTAAAAAATTAAATAATTCATATATTCGAAACAAATCAATCTTCTATTATTTTCTAAGAATAAACTGCAAATTTAAAATTTACATAAATGCAATAATAAAAGAGATAAAGCCAAGAAAGCGGAAATTATTTAAATTCAAAGTGACGAAGCATAGTTAAATTTAACTGAAATGAACCATATCTCGAAAAGTATCGATTTTGGCACAAAAAATATCATAACCAAATTTGTTGCTTATAAAATTTTCTACAAAAAAGGTCCAGTTACTTTTCTTCGTAAAACTAACTATTCCGAAGATACTTAAATTTTTAAAAATACAAGACATGTTTAAAACGCAAATATCTCCGAAAAGAGTGATTTTATGGGGAGAAAGAACTGAACCTTTTTTGTAGAAAATTTTATAGACAACAAATTTTATTAAGACATTTTTTACCAAAAAATCAATACTTTTGTAGATATCTGTAAAAAATTGTAAAGGGTTTCGTAAATCCACTGTATGTATCTTATCGTAATACTGATAAAAGTGTTATTGGAAAATTGGTGGTACACGGCATTAAAAATTTCCTTTTCAAAATAAATTCACTTAGTAAATTAAGTCACCAATTAAAAGAATATTTTAAATATGTGATCAAAAAGTTACAAATATTGAATTTGAACAGCAGTTCTCAAAATTTCTTGTATAAATAATAATTTGCTGTAAAAACAAAATTGCTAAATTCTTTTAAATTTTAATTAGAATTATTGATATAATTTTTTTTTAAATTTACATTTCATTGATTAATTAATTAAATCAATTCGTTATAAAAAAAAATCAATAATTCTAATTAAACAAGCTTGATTTGGGTATGCAATTAAAGTAAATACTAAAGGGGTTATGGTTGGGGCTATGTAGTAACATCAGGACGAAATAGCCAGGGTGTAGCCCATAAACGTAACCTGCCACCAACAGTGGTTACCCCAATTCCTGATCTGCGCAGCGGCCTCGACACACCCCCACCGGGCGCTAACTTTACAGGTAACAAACACGTCTTAATAAAATTCTTTTTGCATTGTAATTAAATTTGCATTTTTATATATATTTTATTTTTTTTTGTTAATAAATTATTCATTAATGCAAATTTATTACAAAAGAAAACTTCTACTACACTTACTACACTTTTTTTTATTAAATTTTATTCTCGCATGATTTGGGAATGTTACTAGATTGTAATTACCTATCAGTTTATTAATTAATGAAATGCTTTGTTAATAATACGTTCGTCAAAAATTTAATTAAAATAGATCTGTATGATCTATATTTTACTAAATCAATAATATATCAATTAATATTACATCGGTTTATGGTAAAAATTATTTTAATAACATTATTTATATATATTTAAAATCTCTTAATTAATTTTAATCAAAATTAGTTTTTATCAAATACATTTTATTTTTAATACTTGTGTGAATACAGTGTGTGACATAGTAAGTGTTCAAAAATTTATCTACCAAAACTTTACTGTTTTGATGTTTTTCAAAAACTCGCCCTCAAACATTTTCGTTTTCTGCGCAAGCCCAGCGTAGACGCAGAATCAAGTAATTGACAGATTTGTTGTATCAACAGAAACATAACCAATAAAATGTGCGCAGGGAAAACAACATTCTGCGTTTACGTAACCGTTTTTTTAAAAGCTTTTATTTAACTTGCTATGTTAGTATGTTGGTTTAGATAAAATCTTGGGATCAAAATTTTGACAGGTTCTAATTGAGCTATAGGTTTCAAATTTTGCATATGTGTATAACCTTGATGACAGTGCAATATTGTGTAATTAGTTTTGTCCTTTAACGCCCCAAACCAAAATTGTTGATTTTTAGTCCTGTGTAACTTTTTGACATTTCGAATTGTCAAATATTGTCCATTGATTTTACATTGTAATTTTTTGTTTCCATAGTTATGTTTGATTAGAGTAAATTAACCGATTAAAATATAGGTAAAAAAATTACTTCTTCAATTTTTTTTTAAATTAATTTATTGTAAACAGACTAAAAAGTAGAAAATGAATTAAAGTAAAAAAATGTTTTTTTAAGAAAAAGCTTTTATTTAAAAATGTGCTAAAAAAAATAACGTTTGAGTGAAGTTTGAAGCAATATGCAACATAATTTATAAAAGCTTGAGGCGTTTAATTAAGTTTGGTAACTACTGGAAAGTAAAATAGCAACACTTACATCCAAAACAGAAATAATTAATGATAACGCCTCAAGCTTTTATAAATTATGTTGCAAATTGCTTCAAACTTCACTCAAAAGTAATTTTTTTTTGCCCATTTTTAAATAAAAACTTTTTCTTAAAAAACATTTTTTGTACTTTAATTTTTTAAATGAATTCTTTTCAACGCTTTGTGCGCAACTAGGAAAACCCACATGTTGCTGGGGCGTACAAGGAAATCAGTGTTTCAGACATAAACATTTTGACAGTTTAAAAAAATTATCTTTTCGCAATTTATGCACTATTAAATTTAAACGAATATGTAATGAGAGAAGAATCGCAACTGTCATACGGTTTTCACAGTCATGCGGATTTTGTCCCGCATACGATACTGTTCCACATGTTGGGCATATCCACTTCAGTTCAACCACAGTGCTGTCTCGATACGAGTTTTATTCCAATACACAGCTGTACTAGTAGACAAGCGACTTAACTTTTAATAAAAAGTGACCACGACACGAGCGTTCTAGTGGCTGATCTTTTAATCAATTCAAAATTTAAATAGGAATAAAAAAGGGTAACTTCAAAAATGTAAACTTTACCGCATCGATGCAGCATCATGACTCTTCTGATGCGTCTAATACTACATGATGCGCTGCTAATGCTCTCTTGAAATTTGATGCACATTAGATGTTTTTGAATGGGATATTGACATCATTGGCATCATTTAGCCTCTGATTTGGCTATAGATAATATAGCATGATTAGACTATAGATAAAATATAGCAATACAGTCCTTGTATAGGTATATTATCTTTAAATTTCAACTTGAACTTACTTGAAATTGAAAATATTGAAATTATTTGCATAAAAATTATTACATACCTATTTTGAGTGCAAGATGTATTCAAATAGTTTAAACAATTTTAATCAAAGGTAAATACATTCATCTTTTTTAACAATTTGTTTTTCGGAATTATTCCTGTTGGTGTTAATACCTACTAGTGATGTCGAGTCGAGATGCAGTTAGTCGATTAATCGACTAAAGTTATTTTTCCGACAAAATTAGTCATTAGTCGAAAATATCGAGCGTAGAATAGCCGATTAATCAACTAAATTTTTAGTCGAATTCATGAATAGGGTAACCTTTTTAACAATTTCATAAACAATGTTTTAAATTAAGTTTTAGACTTTTTATATTTAAAAAAAAAAATTACATATTATAATGTATTATTATTCACATACAAGTAAAAAATCATAAAAAAAGATAATTTTTAGTTTTCATTTTTTCGAGCATAAATAATGCAGAAAAATTATTAATCTTCTAAACCGATTAATCGATTAATTATTCGACATCACTAATACCTACATAATATGGCAAGTAGTTATAATTCTACATTATACACATGACATACATCTTGGACACGCATCACCAAATTTCTTGATGCATTGTTTTGACGCATCAAATGCAAAAATGAACTTTTGATTTTTCGTTGTGATGCGTCTGATGCGTTTTTGAACTTTTAACTCCGCCTCATGCAAGCAGTGATGCATTTTTGAAGTTAGCCAAAATTTCAATACTGTCTTTTTATCAAATATCGGCGTCACTATGAAGATCACAGAACACAAGAAGGTACGTTCCCATCTCTATACTAACGAAACCAGCGCCCTCAAAAGATGACGTAAAATCACTGGACATTATGCTTTACGGACAATTCGAATTGGATTAGCTTGCGCATGCGTGAACCGAAATACGTATCTTACTTTTGGATAATTTTTCGCTTGTTAAATTTTTGGACACTTATTATGAAACAAACTTCTTTTAAGCCCCAATATTCAAGTATCCTACAGGACGTTATTTCGGAAAAAAATATTTATTCTTTTAAGTAAACATGTTGCTTTCTCATAAAAATATGTAAAATTGCTATTGCGTCACATGTAAAGAATCTATGTCAACCACCTAAACAACTGCAGACTAGTATTATGTTTAAGGAAAAATTAAATATCTCCTACTAAAGATGAAATATTCATTTATTGAATTTTCATATTGTTTCTCTTTTTATTTACTACTTTTCTTTAGTAGTTCACCACAATGTTTAAGAGTAAGTAAAATCTTTCAATTATAAAATTTTTGTAAAATCTCAAATTGTTGCCGTGGCGTGGGTTAAACACAGGGAACGGTGGTAACAAATTATTACAATACATTCATTGATGTAATATAAATTTACATACTTGTGTATATAAAGCATTCTTTTATTTTGATCGCGGAGAAAGTGTGTGCATATGTAGTAGGTGTATTTAATTTAATAATAGAGGAAACACTTGCTAACACTGTCAGAAAATTATTGGTCAATATATAGGTGAGTAGTTTGTGAGTTGTCATTAGTTTTATCTAATTAGAAAAAAAAGAAAAACGACGTGGATACCAAAGTGGGACACATAAGACAGCAAAGTGGATTAAGATAGGTACTCTACATTCAGGGCCAAAATAAGCTTTTTTTGTGCATTCGCCATCTACGCCGTAATACGTCACATATTTGAATTTTTAGAAAAAGACAACATTACAATTACTTATTAATTATTATTATATTTATACAGCGTGAGTTTTTTGAGAGTTACCATGTTTATTACAGCCGAACCGTTGATAAGAGCTAAGAGCTATAAAGATCCTGACTATAGCAATCGGTTGCCCCCCGTCGATATCGGCAACTCTTATTTGAACAATTTCTCAATTAAATCAACGGTTTGGCTGTAGTAAAAATGGCAGCTCTCAAAAAACTCAGACTGTATATATATGTATAATTCGCCATCTATGTCATCAAGATCTGCGCGTGGGCATACCTATCTTAATTTACTTTGTAAGGCAGTACTATCTTTTTTTAAATGGTAAAACTCCCTAGCAACGAGTTGCGAAACTAACATATAATCTTCAGATAATTGAACGTTCTAATAAAAAACGCCGTGAGCGGCGAGGCTCTATCACGGGAGTCGAATTTTTCCCTTCGTGTTCGATATCTTCAAGATATCTAAATGTGATTAAAAGGCTACAAGCGAATTGTCATTTCGGTGATTTCAAAACTGATGATGAGTGTTCGGCTGATCGAGAAATTTTGTTGTAGTTACAAAAAAAAAAAAGCTCCATACATTTGAAGACGATTCACTGTTTAGTTTCTAAAATAATGTAAAAAAAATTATACAAAAACGTTATTTTTTCATTATTTTGTTTACATTCACCAATATAGGTATACTATATATATGTACATATTAGCTGGTCTGTTGGTATCAAGACTATTAAGTACATGCCAGTATGGAAAAAAGTAACCACCTCAGCACTCTAATACTGATGTTAGTAATGTTAATTTACAATATCATTCAGGTTCAAAATTTCAGCCGGAAAGCCCAAAAACTTTTTAAATGAGGTGCGAACTTAATTAAAAAAAAAAAAAGTTAATAAAACTTCAAGGATTGTAGCAATCGGTTGACCTCACCGATGGCTACAACTGTTGTGTAAACAATTTTTTTGTTTGATAGTTTGACCCAACAAAAATGGCAACTCTCAAATTATTCACACCGTATAAAATTAATATACATACTTAGATAATTAAATAAAAATTAATACTGAAGTTCAGTTTTCCTTTATCCTTTGAAGTGTTAACAACTGTTTATGGCTGTCATTATTATTTTCTTAAATGGTCAGCATCTTTCCTACGTTTTAGTTTCGTTGCATAAATCCAGCTTTTTAAAAAAGTTTTTTCATTTAAAATTTAAATTATTTTAATTAATTTAATTTTAAACTTAACACCTTATGTATGTATTTTAGTGCCAAGAAATACCTCAACGATTCCATCGTTGAAAAAGTCTGTGATTTATCAATCCGCTTCGGAATTCAGTGAAGATAGTTTATTTAGAAGAGATTCGGAAGAAAGTTTCGTAGTTCATAGGAGCAAAGGTGTTCCTACGTTAAGTTCTGTGATACAATCCGATGAACCTTTACTCCCAGCAAGACTGAGACCGTCGAAAGAGAAACAAAATAATGACACGAAAGCCGAAGAGCGTGGCGATGGCCGTCCATCAGTTGCCGCCGGCAAGCCAAGTAATTGGGAGGACTCAAAGAAGCCGAGTTACGCGGGCAGGAGATCACGACGAAATTCATTTTCCGAAGAATCTCAGTTGACCATAGAAAATTTCGGTGGCTCTCAAGATCATTTAAATTTCATCGGTCGAAACCCCGACAAAGATTTAGGTGTGCATCGAAAAATCTCCGTAACCGAACCGATAACGTGCGAAACCGTTAAACCGGTACGAAGTAGTATTCAGGATGCACGAGGTTCCATACAGCTCGCGTACGAAGAATACGAGAAACAGGACACCGAAAAGGAGAAAACGGACAAAATGAAATCAAACGAAAGTATATCGTCAAGAAAAGAATCGAAAGATGACGACATAATGCGCAATATGGTCGAGGAAGAACTGAATAATAAAATGGCAAGTTTTGCTGACTTGTCGAAAAAAGTTGGCGACCAAAAGGGAATCCATATTGTTTATATGCAACATGACAAAGATGAGAATAACGTAATGCCATCCAAATCTAGTCTTATGAATAAAAAGCCGGGTGCAACGAACGGGTCAGGTGAAAAGAAAACAACCACATTCGCAACATTACCAAACACCACCACGTGGCAACAACAGAGTTCTAGTAATCAACAAATGCAACAGGTACCAACCGCTGCCACCACGGACGACATAAACAACAGTAATGGCGGTAATAATATAATGGCGTCACAATTGAATAATATACGAATGAAGTTAGAGGAGAAACGACGACACATAGAGAGTGAGAAACGACGTATGGAATTAATTATGAATAAACAGAGACAAAAAGTTGGTAAAGCGGCATTTTTACAAGCCGTGTCAAAGGTAAATTATTTGAATATTTGAAAATGTCTGTTTTGTATATATAGTTTCACATCATTTAATTTCATCCATTTTTTACACACCAATCACGCTTTTTTTCAGATTGCACAACTGGTGAGTCCTCTTTCTCTCCTCTGCTTTTTCTTATTTATTTACAAGTGATACTTAAGTTGCTCACTTTCCTCTATTAATTAATATTTAATTAAATTAATTTGTAAATATATATATATATATTTTTTTTAATTTGGGTAAGTTCTTTTTTTGTCTAATCAACAATATTTATTTAATTCACAATATCGTTGCTGAAAAAAACCTAATTTTTATTAATATTCACTGATTTAAGCGTTACTTTATGGTATTCCATATTTATAAATAATAAAACAAATACCTAATTGTGACAATTGTTCAAATAAAGTAAAAATTATATCGACTACATGCGCTTTATATATACTAATTTCAGTGGGGGGGGGGGGGGGTGACAGTAGTAGTAGGAGATAAGGCAAACAGCTATTTTGCGTACAGATATGTGTACGCCAAGTTAGTACTTTTGCATATTACTAATATTACATATTAAGTATGCAAAGGATGTAAAGCATGGTAAAGTTCACTTAAGATAAATTTACCACTTTTCTTATGTGAATTCAGTAGTAAATTTATGTAGTCAACTTATTTAAAATGAATTTCTACATACATATATAAACATTTAATTTTGTTGCCCCCATTGTCTAGAATTAGCACAACTTTTACTTCTACGCTTATCAAGGCCGATAGAGAGATTTAAATATTGTTACATTAAATTCCTAGAAATAACAACAATTGAACAATATCTTACTGGCTTACTACATTATAAGCTTTAAAATTATTTATTTTTTATAATGTTGAAGTTAGTTCATTCTCCAAAAGTTCTACAAAAACTCTGTAATAGTATACAACTGAACCTTTTTTTATACGGTCCCTTATTGTACGATTTTTTTGATGCAACTTTTTTATGCGGTTTTTAAAAAAATGCTCGTTAAAGTGCAGAATGTGGATAAAAATCAAAAGAAAGTAAGAAATTTAAACATAAATTATAATAATTTTCTTTGACAAAATAACTTATTGACTGTTTTTTAAGCATTTAATCAGAATATAAGTTATTGCATCATTAAGTTTTTTTATAAATGTATACTTGTATAATACAGCAAAGATTCTTTTTATAATACACCCTGATCAGATAGAAATGCAATTATATTGCTATCTCTTTTTAAAGACAAATTCAGAATATACAGGTTGATAATTATGACTTGCGATTTCGATGTATATAGAATACAAATGTATATGATAATTGTTTGCAATACATTTTAGTGCAAAATATTTAATAATCAGTTAAAAGTTTATACTTTTATAAAAAATAAATGTATTTCGTATTAAAAATACATTTCATATTAATACATGAAACATCCTGTATACAAATTTTATATTCGTAGTGCATTTTTAAATGCATAAAAAGTATATTTCTTTCTTTCTTAAAAAAATTTACGAAATATGTTTCTTTCTTTCTCGCACGTGTATTATAAAAAGAATCATTGCTGTATTAAAAAAAGAATTTATCTTGTTTAGAAAAGCAACTTCTAAGCAAATCGTGAGGTTTTGAGTCATGTATTTTCTGTAAAACTTTTTTATGCAGTCCCGGTCCACCACATAAAAAAAAGGTTTTTTTCTTACAATCTGATATTTATGAAGTTTTTGAATATTTTATTTGTGCGATTTCTTTATGCGAACTTTATCCACCGCATAAGGCTGCGGTTACATTGGATACGAATTCGTACGAAAATTGATTCGTACGAGCTCGTACGAAATTCATTCGTACGACTTGTGTGGTTACATTGGATACGGAATCGTAATACGAATTCGTATTTAAATTTAAACTGAAAACCGTTAATACATATTGCATGATATCAAACAATGGATCCAGCTACCGAATCTTATTTATTAGAATCATCGTTTTCAAATTTCTAATTATAGAAAACAAACAATTCCGGGTAAACGATTATTTATTATTCATGTAGAGCAAAAAAATCTGAGTTCTGGAATTACTTTGAGGAAATTTTTCAAGACGAATAGAAATTTTTAGAATATTTGAACATGTCGCAACTCGCAAGTCACATTCAATTATATTTTAAAATCTACTGAATTTCAGCTTCAATATTTAGTTAATTAATTTTTCATTAGATAATTATACTTAAAGTGTTTTCGTTAGGTTAGGTTAGCTTTATTATATTGTAATATATTTAATTAAAAAATTATCTAAACATTTCCTCTGCCACCTTATTCCACAATTTTTTATTTAACTTTCTATTATGATAATATTTATGCTTTTGATCCCTTGAAGACCGCCTTTGTTCAACAAAAATAATTATTTTTTCTATATCCATTGCATTTTTTTCGTATGAATTCGCATCAAAAAACAAAATATTTTGGCCGTATCAAAAAGTCGTACGAGCTCGTACGAAAGAGTCGTAAGCAGTGTAACCACGCATATCTAAATGTATGCATTTGTTTAATTCGTATTAACTCGGATAAGCTCGTACGAATTCGTACGAATGAATTTTCGGATGAATTCGTATCCAGTGTAACCGCTACCTAAAAAAAGGTTCAATTGTATATCTATCTACAAAGGTTAAATGCTTCAATTAAAAACGTCTTTTAGGCGTGTTGTGAAACTTGCGTTGCAAACCGTACTTTTTTTGGCTCTACTAGAGTCGGGTTCTATTTCAAAAAATTGAATATACGAATATTTTCAGCAACGATATTTAAAAAAATATGCTGAAAACAATAAATGCACTTAATTAGAACGTCACTAAACCACGTGATAAGTAAACACGATTAAAAAATTTTTCACTTATTTTAGTTCAAACAAATTTTTCTAATTCACCATTTTTATTTATTTTTTTTTTCTGATCTTCTCATCATATTTGAAAATTCATATAGAAAATAGTAAAAGAAATTGTTGCTAACAGCATGGGTGATTCAATGGTGTATGTACAGCACTTAACATTATTACAGGGAAAGAACAATGCGTTGAAAGGTGCCGGGGATACTGAAATAGACGGGGAAAATACTCAAATGGTGTCTGAGACTACACCCGCTGAAAAGCCTCAGCGACCATTCACGCTGAAGGTACAGCAAAATGATCATCAAATTAATGTGACTAAATTTTTTCTATGTTTAGTAATAATAAATATATTTGTAGTAAGTAAATCCGTGTGATCCCTTTTTTGAAAAGTTACAGTTTTTTTATTATTTTAATTTCGATTATTGACAATTATTTTAAAATAAAAGGCAATTTATTTAATTATGTTTGTTGTGTACATGATGCTGCCTAAATTTTATTTTTATTTTTTATTTTTTTTTTAAACATGACAGACATTATAAGGATTTCAAAAAAATTAATATACCAAGTGCATGTTAAACACACATTAAATCAAGATTTCGTAGTTTTATTTATTGTTAAAATTAGCTATTAAACTTTTTTACTTTCTAGTTAAAAAAAATCAATAATTTTTTTTAGAAAACGATGTGATTTTATGAGTGATCAAGTTCGGGTAGACCACCTAAGGCGATTGCAGACATCACGAATTTATAAGGATTTCGTTGTTGCAC
Source organism: Brachynemurus nebulosus (assembly GCA_035578155.1). Lineage (NCBI taxonomy): Eukaryota > Metazoa > Arthropoda > Insecta > Neuroptera > Myrmeleontidae > Brachynemurus > Brachynemurus nebulosus. The sequence goes on along the minus strand of JAPWDM010000005.1, from coordinate 8,440,085 downwards.
TACGAAATCCTTATATGTAATGAAACATATGAGTCATTAACACTATGACGCCCGAGCATTTTCATAGTAAACTTCCCCGGAAGCCGGCAATATTTAAAAAAAAAACTGTATATAAACAAATACATAAAATAAAATGATTCAAACACTGAATAGATTCAACACAGTTCAACATGTATGTGTAAAACTGTAAACATACATACGTGATACGTACATACTACATATACAGTAATATACACTGACATTCAAATCAATTTTATTTAAAAATATAAATTATATTTTTTATGTATTTTTTGTTTATCTTAAAATTTTTTATACATAGAAACCAAAAGAGTAGTGTGTGTTGGTATGTATTTGTGTGAGTAGGAACACATCCGTGTGATAAATGATGATAAACATCGCACACATAATGCGTAACCAACTAATCAATTAATCATTGATCGCGGTCGGCTTCTGGGGATTTTTTGTTTGGTTTCGGATGCCGAAGCCATGCGACTGAAAGTGTTAATATTAATCGAGGTTATTTCAATTTTTTACAATATGGATTTCTTATCGTCATAGATCTACAATATTTTCAATTTAATTAGTCGGTTAAAATGTGATACGTCAACATGTTTGCGTAAAAATTTTATTTATAATGTTAGTAGCGATAGCTAAAGAAAATAAAAATTTGGACTTTTTGGACATCATTTCACAAAATTTGAATCCTGCTTATATTCCGTAATTTTCGATAATTAAAACTACATCTTAATAGTTCCAATATGTTTGGAATACCCACAACTCGCTTCGCTTAAGCTTTCAAAAATTTCGTTATTTTTTCGCTACGACACACCGTTTAGGAGATATTTACAATTAAAATTTTCGATAAGGAAAATTAGCCAAAAGTAATTTTTAAAGATATGTTCTATTGCTGACCAGATCAATGAGACTAACAGAGCCTAATTAACCCGTTATAACCAATTTATGGTAACTCGGTATCGATAATGAATTGCCTAATATTTTTTTTTTTTTTAAATTTTAAATTGGATATTCGAAAATTATATTTTATCACAAAATGCGTTTTTGATTTCTTTTTATATTTTTGTTTAATTGTGAAAATAACTTTATTTTTAAAGGGATCACGCGGAAACATTTAAAACCAAGTAATTGGCTTTTAGATTAAACAAGACGTTATAAGAAGTTAGTGCTATGTCTAAACACTATGGTGATTACACCCTGTTATAGTTAGTAATAAAAATTATCACCGATTTAATTTCTAAGAGGGTAAATTTTGTTTTTAATAGAAATTATGACCCGAAATATTTTGTGTAATGATTTTAGTGTTTCAGACAAATATGTTTGTAGACATTGTTTATATTTTTTTGTTTTTATTTTACAATATGCTTATTTAAAATTTAGGAAATTAGTGACGACGCTCAATCGGTAGAACATAAATGGTTAAATTCGGAAGGCGGTGCACCTTTTGTCGAGACAAGAAAAACGCCAGATATTGAAAATATGGATTTAGAACAATACCAACAGTCATTAGCAATGTAAGCATTTGTGTTTATTTTTACCTCTTAATAAACTTGGCTTTCTTAATACCATTTAACTTAAATACAGGGTGATTTTGTTAAGTTGTTAAATATTAACATTAGTACTAGTTCATGTAATTCAAAAAATTCTAGTACCATTTTTTTTTAAAGAGCATATAGTTTTTAAAATAAGCATTTGACCCGATTACTATTCTACAAATAATGTTGACAAAGTTATGAAAAAAGTATACTTGAAATTATTTAAAACTGGACGTACCTGACCTATCGGACAATTTATAATTCAGTTACTTGAGGATTTAATCCTTGAATAAATCTTAGTGAAGCTAATTCAAGCATTTTTTTAGTACAGTGTTATAAAAATATTTTAAAAGTCCATTGCAAAATGGCGCCCGTTACGCCAGTTATTCAAGACCAAACATCACAAAAATCAATTTTTCGTGAACAAAATAGATAAACAAATAACTTATATTTTTCTCTAAAGTTCAATGAACACTTACATCAGTGATTGCAAGCGGTAATTTAACAATTTCTTTGTTATTGATTACATTATATAAACGAACGTAAATGGGTGAAAACCATTGCATCTAAAAAGTTGAGCCTGGGAAACATATTATTTTGATTGATCAAATAGTAGATGATATAAAAACTAGGTGGTGAAGTTAATTAAGGTTAGGTTAGTTTAGTTTAGTTTAAGCAATATACTTCGAATTTCATATAAAAATTAATTAGTTATTATTAGGTATTATTATATATATATATATATATATATATATATATATATATATATATATATATATATATATATATATATATATATTAGGGTGGCACAAAAAAACCATATATTTTTCTTTTTTTTGTCTCATAGGAAAAAAAGTTAATTTAGCTCGATTTAAGAATGCTCACCAAAAATTAGCTCGATAAAAAATTTTTTAAGGGTCGCTCAAACCTTTTTAAAATTTGAAAATGGGCCAAAAATCGATTTTTGTTTTTCATCAAATTTTTTTTCTCATCCCTGCATATGTTTGTACATTGAATAATAAAAAATTGCTCCAAATGAGCAATTCTGAAGTTTGAAAATTTTTCAAGTCAAAATATTTAATATTTTTTAGCGCCCCTAAAAAATATTAAATATTTTGACTTTAAAATCCTGAGTGACCTTTTATTATCAATTTTTTGAGTCAAAATTTGGAGGAATTTTTTATTATTCAATGTACAAACATATGCAGGGATGAGAAAACAAGTTTGATGAAAAACAAAAATCGATTTTTGGCCCATTTTCAAATTTTAAAAAGCTTTGAGCGACCCTTAAAAATTTTTTTATCGAGCTAAGTTTTGGTGAGCATTCTTAAATCAACCTAAATTAACTTTTTTTCCTATCAGATAAAAAGAAAAAAATGTGGTTTTTTGCGCCACCCTAATATATATATATATATATATATATATATATATATATATATATATATATATATATATATATATATATATATATTTTGACAAAAGCATATTAACAAATCCAATATCTTGAGCAATTATGTCCAATCGCCTTCAAATTAATCTTCTAAATAATCGTCTGGATAATACCTCTTTTAAAATATTCGTCTTAAAAAATACGTCTTTTATAATAATCGTCCTAAGTCGTCTTTATATATCGTCTTCAAAATACGTCTCTATGTTTTTATCATAGCTAACTTAACATTATTGCTCAATTTTTAGAACAATTATAAATTAATTAATACCCCTGTCGCAGCACCCTGCATAACATAGCGAATTTCCATTTACAAAAGTACGTTTTTCTCGAAAACTAGTTGATATAGAGTAATTGTAAATAAAAAAACCTTCTTTATATAGCAAATCTAAGTTGACAATAAGGGCAATAAAATTTTACAAGTCAGTTTTACACTGGAACAAAATAGTTAGTGAATATAGTTAAACATCGTTTTTAAAGTTCCTACGTGAGTACATGTAAGTAAGATAAAAAAGTATGTACAAAATCATAATTTTGTACTTTCCCATATTTTTTTTTCATAAAACTGGATGCGTAAACTCAAACACGAAACTTATATCAAATTTCAGTATAGGTGAAATAATTGCAATATGCAGATAATTTATATAAGTAATAAACCTAATAATAAAATTGAGTTGTTGGTATGAATGGATGTTGGATGTTTTTTTTTCTTTATATTGTGGTTTTCGATATGATAATGCGATCGATTAGCAAAAATAAAATTGGGTATGTGTTGTCAGGCATTACATTGTTCTTAACTGCTTTAAAATTACAGTCACTACGGTAACTGTTTGCTACGATTTTGTATTTTGATTTTTCAGTTTATATTAAAATATATTTCAATTTAAATGTGCTATTTTTCTGTCATAATTCTACTTACCTTTAAGCAACTAATTCAAATGTAAATATTTAACCAAATACAGAAAAAAATGTATATTTAATTCCAATAAATCAATTTTTGTTCCTGTTTTGTGTGTATTTTCAAATTTATGGTTAAATTGGAATTTAAAAATTTTAATTTATGCTACATAGGTGTCAAATGTATTGTACAAATTGTATGTATGTGTACAAATTTATTTTATTAATTATTTCTTATTATTCTCCAAAAATTTGTTTTAAAAACTTTAAACATCAGTTTTTGAATGTATTTCATTTCTGCACGATTTTTTTTTTTTTTTTGTATGTAAATCCTACTTTGGAAATTAGGTCAGCTAGACAAAGATGAATTTATCTGATTTGCCATATTCGTTGTCCTTTATTAATAACAGCCAATCATAATTTTTAAAATTTTATGGCCAGTCAACTTTCTTCTCGAAGTTGGTACACTGTATGTGATTTTTCCGCCTCATTCCGCCAAATTTTTTTCACGAAAAATGTCCAAAACACCGTAAACGTTTTCACGAAATTTCTTAAAATTAAGATGTTTCGTTCTTGAGTTATCATGCGGACACATTTATATATGTATGTTTACTAAGTGTCCACACGATAACTCAAGAGCGAAACATCTAATTTTTAAGAAATTTCGTGAAAACGTTTACAATGTTTTGGACATTTTTCGTGAAAAAAATTTGGCGGAATGAGGCGGAAAAATCACATAAAGAAGGTTTTTTTTATTTACAATTACTCTATATCAACTAGTTTCCGAGAAAAACGTACTTTTGTAAATGGAATTCGCTATGTTATGCAGGATGCTGCGACAAGGGTATTTTTACATTCCATCAATAAATAATACCATTACCTATTTTGAAAAATGTGCGATATACAGTGTCATTCATTATCAATATACCATGTGAGGTTTTATTACAACCAAATTTGTATCATAGAAATGGTACTGGAAAAGGTTCTTTTCTTGGATGTAATGGAAATGTAACCAACCAGAACACTATCGGTTGAAGTAACCTCAAGTACATATGCATATTTTTACCGCCTAACTGATAAATTAAAGAAAAATTAAAAAATTAAGCTTGGGTAAAAAAATTTTTTTTGCTCATTTATGTTGTTAATTAATGCATTAGATCAGTTTTATCGAAAAATTAATATATAGTCTCATTTAAAAATCTAGAAGTTTGTACCATAGCTCGAAAACCATCAGAGCTATAAAGCTCCTGACTGTAGCAATCGGTTGCCCCCGTCGATATCTACAAGTCTTATTTGAACAATTTTTCGATTAAATCAACGGTTTGGTTGTAATAAAAATGGCAACTATCAAATAACTCACAGTATATTGTGAATACTGACAAAGTAAAGTGATTTTAAAAAAACTTTCCAAATTCAATAATATTTGACATTTCGTTCTTATCCCGTTTGTGGCATATATTGCAAATTTGCCGAAATTTTTATTTAGTTTTTCATGAGCTATATTAATTTTAATTTTTAACAACTTAACAAAATCACCCTGTGTACAAAATGTAAATATAAATATCGCATATACAGAAAACAGATTTTCTGTGTTCGATACTTTCATTTACATAGTGTGTGTCTCTTTCGATTTAATAAATTCATTGTGATTGTTTTGATATGCATTTTGTCATCGATTTATACTCTTTTAACAATGTGATTTTTAACGCTTTTGTTTAAAAAGAATGTTTGGCTTTCTATGATAATCATGTCAATTTTACATATTCGTCTTTATAAGTTTCGTTAAGATTATATAAAAAATTTTTCATTGAAATTTGATAACACGCCATCTAAACTAAAAGATGTTACTATAGGTGTACCACAAGGTTACACCTTTGGTCCACTATTTTTCAATTGTTTTGTTGTCATTTCAAACTTAGGAAGATCGAATTGTAAAACTTTTAGGATGAACAATAGCTTGCACGATATCCAAGCGGACATACAACGCTTAGCAACGCAACAAAATCAAATTCAACATCAAACATTGTTGGCGCAACAACAACAATTGCAGGCACTTGTTGCACAACAGCAACAATTCCAGCATTATGCATCGCAACATAATATCTCACAGCAGGCGACGCATTTGAATCAAATGCATAATATGTTCAGTTCAGCATCACATATACCACAAAATTTGCACCAACAACAATCCGCCCCCGAACCAACGCAATTTTATTTACATGATCAACAACCGACCCCGCCACAGAGACGTACGTGGTCGCAAGCACCAACACACACTAGTTCAATTCAACGGACGTATCCAAGCGTTCAATCACAACCGTCCGCTGGAGAGATTCGAACTTGGGCCAGTAAACCACAAACACTGTCACAACAACATTTGCAAGATGTTGCTAGGTAGTACTAACAATTGCACGTTGTGTGCTATTTTTTTCATTTATTTTAAAACAATATTTATCGAATTTTTTGTGCATATCTGTTTTTTTTTTTAAGTGAAGTTTTTGCATGTTTGTTAGAAAAATAACATTCATTTCTTCTAAATTATTGATTTTTAACTCCTTTAGTGATTAAAATAAATATTAAAGATTATTCGTAAAAATCTGTCTTTGATGGGCAATTCCATGAAAAGATGGAATTTTAGTAAATCAATATCATGCCTACTTGATACTCAAAAGACTAAATAACTGATTACAACGTTTTTTTATTTTATTTTTTACCTGTAATTGTCTTTATTCTGTAAATTTAGCTAAAAAATTTTTTACTTAATAAAAAAAAATACCGTAACTTGTGATTTTTTTCAAGTGAATATTAAAATACAGCTAAGTTTACATTTTTCTTTCTGCTGAAATAATTATTATACTCATTTTGAGTATTATTTTGATTTTTTGTCAAGCTACGAAACCGACAGACGTTTTTTTAATTACTAAAAATAAACTTTTATCTTTGTTATCTATCATATTTTCCAAAAAATCAAACTAATAAACTACTTACTTTTTAATAAAACTTGTTTTAAAGTGACTGTAATGTAAGTGACCAAAGAGGGTGTAATGTAAGTGACCGACTAAAAGTTACATTTTTAACAAAAATATATAATAAGTTATGAAATTTCTTATTAAAATAATTTATTGAAACATTATTTGTTTAAATTTATTTAAATGAAGCTGTTCGTTGTTAAAAAAAGAGCAGAAAATTCTCATTGTATAAAAGATGAAAAATTATGTTCCTTTTTGAGTAATGTAAGTGACCACCTACTTTATCTTGTATAAAAAAAAATTATATGGATTTTTTGTTGTTTAATTTCATTTGTTTAAAAGTTCAAATCGTATTTGATTTAATTTGACTAAATTTTAGTGGATTTACTCATTAAATACGAAAATTCAGAAGATTTTAATCCCAATTTTAAATCAAATTGTAATGTAAGTGACCATGGAATTACCCTGATGCAGATTATATTTCCTAATCTGGAATAAAAATTTGATAATTTAAATAAAAATAATTATAGTACGTCACTAAAGGCTTTAATTAAAGATAAAGACAGACATGTACTTGTTTAAAAATATTAACCCTTTGCACTCGAAGCAATATTTCATAAGTTTACACTAGCAAAACTGTAACACTAGTAATATCACACGCTATTAAAGATAAATGCGAAAATTATTTAAATGCGACATTGCGAGCTGTTACCAGATTTCAGATTAATAATGTATTTACCATAAACTGGAGTGAATTCGAGTGATAAATCGAGGTTAAAAAAAACGATAAAAGGATGAATTGGAATAATCAGTCGGGGTGGCCAAAATTGAAACTGAAATATAACTTAAAATTGTTTAAATATGGTATCGTTGCTTTGTCACTTTTCACAGCAAAATAACAGAAAAACACGAGTCGACTTTCGGCTTTTAAACCATCATCAGGTGAAAAAACTTAACTAAAAATTGCTCTTTTTGGCGAAAACTATTTATAATATAGATCGGAGCGAATAATGCATTGGTGGGGGATGCTAGAGACAGAGACAGAGACAGATACAATCACAGTATACAATAAAATTAAAAATTTTTGTATTGTTTGCAAAGGTAGTTTACAGCAAAATTTATTTTTAAAAACTGGTTAGGTCCAATATTATTAAATTGACCGGAGCACACTGGGGAAAACCAGACACGTAAAAATAGCGGCGAACGACAATTACCAGAAACAAAGGAAATCATACAGACATCTGTCTGTTGATATGCACGAGGGGTTACACCCAGCAGGTAGCTGCTTTTGTTAAACTAAAAGGTTTGTTAAATGAAGTAAAATCAAAAATATTGTAAAAAGGCTATTTAAATATTAATTACCAGGAATGGATAAAATTTTTAAAATGGGTCCTATCAACTAAACTATTCGAAAACAAAACGTGAGATGCACCGTGTTATAGATTTAATAAAGGCGATTTGTTTAAATCAATTTGGTCATTCAAGATGACATGGTTTGGATCTTTGTTCAATTTGTTGATTTCCAGGGCTTCCAAAATGTTGAGTTTGCGGCCTTTTTTACAAATATGTAATATTTTGGGTTGTTGATCGGGTTTTACCGAATGACCTGTTTCTAGTAGATGTAAACCAAAGTTGGAAATGTGTTTCTGGGTAGTGATATGTTCCTTATATCTGGTTTCGAACGTTCGACCAGTCTGACCTATGTAAGACGCGTTACACTCCGAACAATCTAGACGATAAACTCCACATTTCTTCATGGGGTCGGATTTTTCTTTAGCGTTATAAAGGAAACGGCCAATAGTATGTGTGGAATGATAAGCGGGATATAGATCAAATTGTAAGAACATGTTGCCTATTTTTTGAGAGGTGTTTCCTAGATATGGGAGGGAAATATAATGTTTAGAGTCCGAATTAGTTAGAATAGTTGGATAGATTTGTTCTATGGCTAGACTTCTTTGTTTTTTACGGATTAGTTTTTGGATAATGTGTGGAGCAAAACCATTGTTAACTGCTATTTGTTGTATGATCGATAATTCCTTTTCACGGTCTTTTGGAGATAGCGGGATAGCGAAAGCTCTATGTAGCATAGATCGGTAAGCTGCTATTTTTTGAGAAAATGGAGTGAGTGAATCAGCGGGGATTGTAGTGTCTGAGAATGTGGGTTTGCGAAAGATTTTATATGAGAATTTTGTGTCTGATCTATTAATAGTTATATCTAGGAAATTGATGGAATTGTTCGATTCTATTTCTTTGGTAAATTTAATTTGTTTATGAAGACTATTGAGGTATTTTAAATAGTTGTCCAACTGTCTGTCTGTACCTTTGAAACCGACCAGGATGTCATCAACATATCGAAACCAGAAAATGATATGATTTTTTGAAAGTGGATTATTTATAATAGAATGTTCTAAGTTATCCATGAAGATGTCTGCCAGAAGGGGGCTGAGGGGGGAGCCCATAGGTAAACCAGAATTTTGTAAATAAACTTGGTTATTAAACATGAAATAATTTTGTTGAAGACAAATTTTAAATGAGCTTAAAAGTTCTTTTTGGATATGTGAAGAAATATTTTTGTTGTTTAGAATGTTTTGAATAATCGGGATGCATTCATCAGAAGGAACGCTTGGAAACATATTAGACACGTCAAAAGAAACTAATCTGAAAGAACTATGTGAAAGGTGAAGACTATTTAATTTGTTGCAGAGATCGACAGAATTTTTTATGGAATATTTGGGTTGGAATTGTGTAATGTTTTTGAAGGATGTATTGTTCACAGCAAAATAACAGAAAAACACGAGTCGACTTTCGGCTTTTAAACCATCATCAGGTGAAAAAACTTAACTAAAAATTGCTCTTTTTGGCGAAAACTATTTATAATATAGATCGGAGCGAATAATGCATTGGTGGGGGATGCTAGAGACAGAGACAGAGACAGATACAATCACAGTATACAATAAAATTAAAAATTTTTGTATTGTTTGCAAAGGTAGTTTACAGCAAAATTTATTTTTAAAAACTGGTTAGGTCCAATATTATTAAATTGACCGGAGCACACTGGGGAAAACCAGACACGTAAAAATAGCGGCGAACGACAATTACCAGAAACAAAGGAAATCATACAGACATCTGTCTGTTGATATGCACGAGGGGTTACACCCAGCAGGTAGCTGCTTTTGTTAAACTAAAAGGTTTGTTAAATGAAGTAAAATCAAAAATATTGTAAAAAGGCTATTTAAATATTAATTACCAGGAATGGATAAAATTTTTAAAATGGGTCCTATCAACTAAACTATTCGAAAACAAAACGTGAGATGCACCGTGTGAGAAAGTGACAAAGCAACGATACCATATTTAATATGGATTTTCACAAAGTAAACCTGTCTAGTATTAATTATTTAAAATTGTTTGTATTCATACACCAAAAGAGGAATAACACTTCATAGCTTTGTGTAGAAATAACTTTAAAATCTAAAGTTTATAAAATATAAAAAAAATAACATTTAATGTGTTTATAAACATCTCGAATAATTCAACAACTTTGTTAGTGCTCTATTCTGTGTTCCAATACATTCTTTAGCCGTCCCTAATCACCCCACATTCATCTCTTTATACTTAAGTAGCGGTCCTATTAACCCATGCTCCGTCTCTATTCACCCCTTCCTATCTTTTATTAACCTCTAATTTAACCTAAATTTTACGTCCTCATGATTTTCTCTTATGAATCATTTTGGTTTTTTTAACATTGTTGCAAATTTTAATGATAAATTTAATGCTAATTTAGCATTTAATAACCATAAAAATTTTCATTAAATCATTTTGTTTAAACATAACTTGAAAGATACGTCATAACCTACCGTGGCTGTTATAATATTTTTGATGTATATGTTGTATGTGAACTACTTTAATGACGTCACAAAAGGTGGAAACTTTTCGCGCTTAAATAAACAATTCAAAATTTTCACTGCAACATATTTTCCAACGCTCCCCTCGTAACCAGGGCTGGGAAAAATGGTTCATAGAAACCACTTAAAATAGAAAATGGAAAATGGTTTCCAAAAATGCATTTAAAATACAAAATGGAAAATGGTTTTGCTGAACATATTTAAAATTGAAAATGGAAAATAGTTATTTAAAATGGATTATAAAATGCAAAATGCTTTTTTTTTCTTTTACTTTAAATTTATTCTATAAATTTTTTATTATGATTTTAATTAGGTAATTATAAAAAGAAAGAAAATGTTAAACGTACATTAAATAAAGGCAGTCTTTTGAGAAAATTTTGCAAAGTTTTCATGATATGAAAACGAAACTTAACTGTTCAAATATTGTTACTTAAAAATATTGTAAAATTTAATTCGGCCTTGACATATTCAAACCTTGACGACGCTACGACTGCAACTTCTAAATAAAATTATAAAAATCATTTACTCGAAATACAAAAATATTTCTTATCGACATGTTTTAAAGATAGTAATAAGCAACTTGCGTCAGATAAGTTTGACTAAAGAGAACTGCAACTCTAGTAACAAATTTGAGTATAGATGCATTTTCATTTTAAATGTAAAATGGATTCAAATTTCCATTTTAAATACAAAATGGAAAATGGTTTGACCACTTATTTAAAACAGAAAATGCAAAATGCCATTTTGTATTTTAAATACATATTTAAAATGAAATCATTTTAAATAGTTCCCAGCCGTGCTCGCAACTCATGCCGAGTGGAAAGGGTTTTCAAAAAAAAAATTCAAATTCTTTACGATTTTATTGTTTGACTGTAAAAAAACAAAATTTTAATATTAATAATTGGTGTTTTTGTAGATACCAAAATGGCGAACAAAACCATGTCAGTTATACCGTTAGTCCACAACCATTATATTCCGGTCTTAGTACACCGTCATCATCACCGCAACATCTAATAAATAAAGCCGGCGTTCATCGTCAAATATCGCACATGCTGTCCGGCGGTGGCGCTGGTGACGGCCCGGTCAATTTGAAACAAATCGAACACCAGGATCGAGTATTGACCCGTAGTTCTAGTGTTATTCACGCACCGGTTCCAGTGCCATCTGTCGATGATATGGAACCGCAAAATATCTCATTTATCGGTAACAGCTCGAACGACGATGCACAATTATCTGAAGGTTTGAATCGATTAAATATCACATCCGGCACACGAACATATCGCATTCCATCACCTACACGGCCATCATTATCCAGGACGTCATTCCAAACACCGTCGGAGGATAATAGTAATAACATGGAACAAACAGAAAATGAAAAAGGTTTTTACATATCGTTCGATAACGATCAACCAAAACGACCAAAACCACCGTTACGCGTCAAACGTGGATCACCAAAGAAAGAGCGATCGGGTCTTGACGATGATCTGATTGTTCCAAGTAAACGTGAACCATTAAATCGATCACCCACCATTGACACTGTCGATAGACCGTCTCGAAAAGAAGTGGAACGAGTGCCACATAGTGATGCGCAAACTGAAACTGGTACATCGTCACCGGCCACGTACACTCAAACGTTTCGAACACCCACCAGTCGAGAAAAGAGTCCATCGGCAATTATCATTGGCAATGAACCTGATCCTGTAAGTTCTGTAAATATGTAGGGTGGAAAGTAGAGATGTCGATTTTAAATCGATTAATCGAAGCTTAAAAAATCAATTCTTTTTTCGATTTTTCTCATTTGAATCGATTCATGAATCGATTATTAAAAGTAAGAGATCGATAACCGATTTTTTCCAAAAATAACTTCATTTTAATAGTAATTCAGAATTCTACAAAGAAACATGTGTTAAAATGAAACACCAAAAACTTTATTGTTAATTGTCACTTTTTACTCGTTATATCAACGAACCCTTCCTATGGGTCTATATAAGTCAGACTATTACTACAAAAGGAAGGAAGAGACCACCTATCTGTGCAAACGACGATCCCTTTCCCACAAAAGCGACTTATTTATAAAACATTTTTTTGTCAATTTGTTTGAAATTTTTGAATAAACTTGGTTCAATTCGTGGTATTCGTCCTAGACATTGCCTTATTTTTTATAATTATAATTGAAAAGTTAACTCACTCGCCTTTACAAATATAATACCTTACAAGGCGTTTTTACACGATATTACCGATATTACCAATGTATTATCAAGTATGTAAGTCCCTTAAACAAAAAATATCAGCTAATTTTATGAAACTTTTCAAAATTTCGATTTTTTAGATCGATCTCACAGAATCGATTTTTTTAGCCGATTTTTTTTAATCGATTTTTTTGATTTTGATTTAAATCGATCCAAAAATCGATCTTTTTTTTTGGAGAATCGACATCTCTAGTGGAAAGTATATGTCTCGCTGCGGAAACAGTGGGTAAATCTCACCCATGTAATCCATGTAATTAATATTTGCCAATAAATTGGAACCAGAAGTGTTTTTTTTAAGGTGAATCGATCACTTGAAATTTTCCAAGTTTAGATTTTGAAATTTTAGTATATTATAGAGAAAGATATTATGATGCATTCACTGACACTATTTTGAATAATTTCTGACGTGTAGTTTAGAAGAAATAAATTTTCAAAGTTTGAGTTTTTAACGTACGAGTAAATGCCAAAGAATGATTAGAGGTGAATCAGTGGTATGTATTTAAGTAAGTTATGTCATTAAAAACCAACTTTAAGATTTAAAAAACTGAAAATTATTTTCTTTTATGTTTTTGAATCATTAAAAAACTATTTTATTTAATATTGGACGTTTAGTTATTGTAATAAATAGAAAAAAAAACTATAAAAATGTCATTTTATACTAATACACTCATAATATATTTGTATACGTGTTAGTTATTATATGTGCGTACACGTCACTACCAAAATCAAATACATTACTTTTAAATTTATTAAAATTAGAAGATTGAACAATTAATCAAATATTAATACTGTTACATGTATTATAAAATTTAACTTATTTTTCTACACATAAATTATATTTATTTATAGAGAAAAAATTAGACTTAGTAATTCATTTGTCACAAATTTGTCAGTACTGATCGATTCACCTTAACAAAGAAAATTTAATAAAAAATATGAGTGAAAAAAGGGACCATTTAATTTTTTTTAATCCGGCTCTGACCATCTTATATTTTAAGATAAGTTTTCTGTTTTTAAAAAGGCAACATACAATAAATAGTAATTAGAAATAAACATGTTTACAAAATTTTATTGAATTTTAGTCAACAAAATTATTTTGTACCTTTGGTAGTACTAAAAAGGTGTATGCATAATTTATTCAGGGCCGTTATTTAGAAAAATTTGGGAATATTATGGAGCCAGTTCATTTGCGATTTTCTGAAACTGTTAATTCCAAAAAAGTTCCTGTGGTTTTAGTGTCTACATGTCTACAGGATGCTATGAGTCACCCCTGCAAACGACGAGACTTATTTACTTTTCACCCTGTAAAGCTCAACAGCCAGTGTACACTTTATTCAAAGAGTTAAAAAACTGGAAACAGGATGAAATAGAAAGTTGAACAGAAATATCTGATGCCATCGACTGCTTTACTTTTTATTCAGTTTTATGAAGTGCACACTGGCTCCTTGATCTTTCGATAATTGCGAAATAAATTTAACAAAACATTTTTTTTCTTTTGGTAGAATTCGTTGGACGAAATGGAAAAGAAAAAAGAACGAATTATGTTATTGTCCTTACAAAGGCGACAACAACAAGAAGAAGCCAAGGCGCGGAAGGAGGCAGAAGCAGCCGCTCGAAGAGAGAGGGAAAAGGCGAAGGAAGAAGAACGAGCAAGAAAGAAAGAGGAACAAGCTCAACGACGAGCGGCTATATTAGAACAATATAAACTTAAAAAAGCCATTGAAGAAGCCGAAAGAGAGGTACAATTTAATTTTGTGTACTTAAGATTACACGGCCTAAGTGAAAACTTCTATAGTGATTGTAATCGACACGAAGTAAATGGGCGCCCAACGTGGGGACAACTATAAAAGTTTTCACTCTAAAAATCTCGAATGCAAATTTTAAAAAAATTAAATAATTTTATTAGGGTAAAATACTCGACAAATCAGAATTTATGAATACAAGTAAACCAGTTCCAAAATTAAGGGGCAAAACCACCGGACGACCTAGGCCGAAAACCATACATGTTGACACAGGCAGTGTAGAATTAGCTGAAGGAATGTTAACACCTAGCAGGGGTAAAAAAGGTTCCACATCCAACCTCAGTAAGTTCAAAATTAGTAATTTTAATACAAATATTAAATGTTAATTTTAAATCAATTTTTCTTTTTTTAGTTAACAGTAGAGCATGTAGTTTTTTCCTCTGATTTCTAATTTCGAATTATTTTTTTAGCATGATCAGTTAATTCTGAGTTAATTTTTGTTGCTTTACGTTTGTGTTTGGCTTGTTTATTTTTAGCAAATACAAATTCATATAACCCTTCATCAATGCGAAGAGACTATTATCGTGGATCCCATGACAGTTTAGCGGACACTGGAATAAGTTCAGGTTCTTTATATCGAGGTAAAGTATTATTACATCACACAATTTTTGGCTTTATTATTATTATTTTTTTTTAAATTGAAATATTTAAATATTTGTTTGGTTTGTTTGGGCCGGATTTATTTTATTTTGTATAGAGTCTTGTGTGTAAATAGTCTTTGTCCTTTTTCGTTTCCTTTTCCAGTTGATAAACACATTTATTTTCATTTTCTGATTGAGAAAGATATCAAAATTTTCATAATTCTATCGAAATTCGATGGGCATAAATAGGGGCGGGTCAGTATAATACTGGCGATGAGAAAAATTCTCACTTGCGCCTCTGGCGGTTAAATTCGAAATTCTTTAGAGAATATAGTTTACATATACGTCTAATTGGCGACAGAAATACCATGTAGACGCATCTAGTGGTGTAATTTGAAAGGTGTCTAACGAAAATATCATGAAAATACGACAATTGAACGTTTTCTTAGACAGTTTCTAATTTCGCCACCAGAGACATACATATAATTTTTCATCGTATTCGATTTTTCAGTAAAGCGTAATCACGTTCTTAAGTGGCCCTTACCCGTTTAGTAATATTGTGCAATCTATTGAGTTTTTTTCCAGATAGTTCAGTAATTTGTAAAAGAAATTTGTGCAATAAATTGAATGTACGAATTGCATAATAATTCAATTATTGTTTAATTCTAAATATTAAATGATTAATAACCATTCTTTGTGACATTACGAAATAACAAAGAAATCGAAACTTAAACAAATAATATTGTGCAATATTATTTACAGAGCGTACAAACGTAACAATATTCACTCATTGCACAATATATTTCAAACTATTTTTGATCAATATAATATATAGCAAAACCCTTCAGTATAATCTACAAACAATCCATAAGGCTGCGGTTACATTGGATACGAATTCATACGAAAATTGATTCGTACGACTGTATGGTTACATTGGATACGGAATCGTAATACGAATTCGTATTTAAATTTAAATTGAAAACCGTTAGTACATATTGTATGATATTAAACAATGGATCCAGTTACCGAATCTTATTTATTAAAATCACCGTTTTCAAAATTTCTAATTAGAGAAAACAAACAATTCTGGGTAAACGATTATTTATTATTCATATAGAGCAAAAAAAGCTGAGTTCTGGAATTATTTTGAGGAAATTTTTCAAGACGAACAGAAATTTTTAGAATACTTGAACATGTTGCAACTTCGCAAGTCACATTCAATTACATTTTAAAATCTACTGAATTTCAGCTTCAAGATTTAGTTAATTAATTTTTTATTACACATACTTAAAATGTTTTTGTTAACTTAGGTTAGCTTTATTAAATTGTAATATATTTAATTAAAAAATTATCTAAACATTTCGTCTGCCACCTCATTCCACGATTTTTTATTTAACTTTCTATTATAATAATATTTATGTTTTTGATCCCTTAAAGACCGCCTTTCTTCAACAAAAATAATTATTTTTTCTATATCCATTGCATTTTTTTCGTACGAACTCGCATCAAAAAACAAAATATTTTGGTCGTATCAAAAAGTCGTACGAGCTCGTACGAAAGAGTTGTAAGCAGTGTAACCACGCATGTCTAAATGTATGCATTTGTTTAATTCGTATAAACTCGTATGAATTCGTACGAATGAATTTTCGGATGAATTCGTATCCAGTGTAACCGCTACCTAATGTTGCACAACCTCAGTTTTTGTGCAATACTATTGACCGTGAAGGGGCCACTTTATTTTTTTTTCCTCCAAATTCTCGAATTATACGTTCTTTTCGACGATATGTTGATTTTTGGTGGAAAATTGAATCAATTTTTCTTTCTTGTGAGAATTCTACTAATGAAAATAAATGAAATTCCATAAATTTAAATGAAAATTGACTGGGATGAATGAAATTTACCGAAAAATTCTATAAAAGAATGTGTCCTTTGTATGAATTTGTATAGTAACGAACCCTATTGTCTTTAAACTGTATGTTGTATAGTAAATATATTACAGATTCACCCGATGATGGGCGGGGTGCTTCACCATGCTGTAGCGTGAATCAAACGCTAGGGCGACGCGCCTCCTATAAAACCTCACGAGGTTTGTACTTTTGGTTCCTCGATACATACTAAATAGTATAATAAACACGCATGAAGTTAGTAAAATATCACAAACTAACAATTTTTTTTTTTAGTTTTTTTTTTCTTTTGGTTGTCACAATAAAATCACCAACATAGTATTGATATTATAAAATTGATATAAAATTTTGAAAGATTTCGAATTCCAACTGTAAAATTCGAATTCCAGTAGTAACTCAAACTTATAGACAATTTGATTTATAGACACTTGTCAGTATTTGTCTTAACTTATTGACAATAGGTCGAGTTAAGTAGTGAGCAGTGTCAATAAGTTAAGTGGTTTTTAAGTTACGTAGTGTTTTTTTATTTTTTTATTTATTTTTTTTTTTTATTCTATTTTGTGTTTATTGTATATTTATTTATGATTTGCTTTCATGTAGATTGGCAGCTTATGTGATGTTGAAATGCGTTGCAAGCTGTATTTTTTCTTTGTTTCAGCGAGGCACAAAAAGCTAATATTACTTTTTATTTTATTATTATCATTAAAATAATAGATTTTTTTTGGGAAAATTTCAACAGAAAAAGAAACAAATGATATTTTTAAATAGTTTTATTTGTCGCGCCATTTTCATAAACATGCGTAGAGTCTGCGCAAAACATTTATTTGATGTTTGACCATACTATTGTACTTTTTCGGTTGATATTTTTTTTTTTTTAAATTCGATGTCAAAGCATGACGAACAATTGTGTATACTTATAAATAATTTAATTTGAATTGTATATTTTTTGGCCCTATTAATTTTTTTGAATGCTTGTGTCTGTTTTGCTCTACATGTGCATATTTTCAGACAATGTCCACGAGGCTGGACAAGTTAGAGGCCGCCCTAAGTATTCCACTTATCAGACCTTAAAAGTTGGCGGTGGCCGCAAATCAAATTCCATGATGAATTTGTGTGGTAAGGCTACTCACAGTAATAATGCTTCTGTCTCTAGGTGGTGCATCTCTGTCTTTGTTCATGGTGCTGGTGTCTTTTATTTTGTTTTCATTTGTTTCAAAAAATTTTACGCATGAATTTTTATTTTAATTTGATGTTTGATGTTTAGGTTGGGTTAGTTAAAAATTCCTATTTAAGAAATTGGAATAGACAACTTAGTTTAGAGAAAGTAAATTTAGTAATATAAATTTAGAATTAAATAAATTAGAATTATCAAACTATACAGGGTGTAAAACAAATAACTTTCGTCATTTTGTGGGATGACTCATAGCACCCTGTAGACACTAAAACCGCAGGAATTTTTTCGGAATTAACAGTCGGGTAAGGGTAAGAGTTATTTCCGAAATAGGGTAAGAGTTATTCCGAAAAAATTCCTGTGGTTTTAGAGGGTGCTATGAGTCACCCCACAAAAGGACGAAAGTTATTTGTTTTACACCCTGTATAGGTGATTAATCAAACACTTATTACCATTCATACTTTATTAATATTAAACAGGAACAGTAAAACCTCAGTAAAATAAACTATAAATTTAAAATCGCAACAATGATAACAATTACAGTGCAAGTTCAAGGTTTGACTGTATAAAAATTGAGCGCCTAAATTTCCCTGGTTAAATTTTGAGAAGAAATTTAACACTGTTTCATTCTACGTTGTAAGTGAATCGTATTTACACCCTCAAAATAATTTCCAGAATATCCCTTAGTAGAAACTTCGAGAAATGGAATTTAATAAAACAAAATCTATGCATTCATACATGAGTTGCCTAGTATCAAAATCTACTAATTCCACTTTATAAAGATCGTAAGAAATCGCAAAAAAAACCATAACTCAGTTCAAAATTAATTTTTCGATTAAAAAGTCATAATTATATTAACTAGCAAGGTAAAAAAGATGATTAGTACTATTATCAAAATACAAAATTATCGTTTTATCCCTTTCTTAATCAAAATTATTTGAATTTATTAGGTTTTGATAGTAACATTTATATAAAGTGCGTTTTAAAACAGAAATTGTAAGGGAAATTTATTAAAAAAAAAACTTGATTCAGCAATATTGGATGTATCAGGGTTAGACGATACAATTTGTTTTGTAATATTGTAAACTATTTTCATTTTGTCACTTAAAACCAAAGTGCTTACTTAGTAATTCATTTACATCTACGATTTCATTATTTAAAATTTTAGATAAATACTAAAATACAAATTTTACGTGAAAACATAATTTTATACTTCGCATGTCAGTGAAAAAATTAAAATTTGAACGGTTAAAATTTAAAATATAGGTTATGTATGGGTATTTAGCAGGATTTGTAAAGTTTTCAATGTAATTTTAGCAGGATTTGGAAATTATGTTATATTTAAGTTGAAAATTTCTTTAGTAAGCACTTAAAATTACAACAAAAAATGTTAAGGGGCATATGCCTTGTTACATTTAAAAATTAATGGCCCTAAAAAATCAAAAGATTCGAAAAGTGCATTTAGTAGATTTTAATACTAGGCGACACACATATCGTCAGCTGAGTACTGGTTTGTACCAAGTCAACTTTTTAAATATTTTTTCTGGATGTTTTGTTAGTTTTGGGCATTAAGAAACCTGAAACCACTATCAGAAAAAATTTTTTAAAAAACTGGTTTGGTACAAACCAATACTCAGCTGACGATATGTATCATTATATATTTAACCCTTTTAATAAAACATTTGAAAAAATCTTTGTAACTTAAAATACTTTTTTATGACCATTTAGGGTATATAATCTATTATGTTTCGGTTAGGATAAATCATTTCTAATATTACAAATATAATATGTATTTTTTTGTAAATAAAAAAAATTAAATGAATACGATGATCACTTTCTTTCGATCAAAATATGTCGGTTGTCAAGATGATATTTTAAGTAGTTCAAAATGATTACAACTTAGGCCGTGTTTACACGAGCTTAGTACCAATTAATAGTAGCAGCTACAAGTACACAACAAATTACGTTTAAGTTCTGTTTTGATGTGTTTAAACGTAATTTTTTGCGTGCTTGTAGCGACTACTAATGATTACTACTAAGCTTATGTAAACAAATCATTACAGCGCTTGTTAAATTGATTTGTGAATTTCAAACACGTAAATATCTCAAAAAATTGTAACTGAATTTTTTTTTTGGTAATAAATTTTATAAATGTTAAATAGTGAAAAATTGTTATTTTTCGAGATATGTCCAAAAAACTTTGTCGTTTTTTTTCACTTCTTTCCGGTAGTTTCAGTACTACTCAAAGTAGATTGAGAAAGGTACGCAACATTTGAGTCCAAAATAAGCTTTTTCTGCCCAGTTCGCCATCTACGTCATAATTACGTCGAATTTTTAGAAAAAAACAACATTACAATTATTTATTATTATATTTATACAGCATAAGTTTTTTAAGAGTTACCATTTTTATTACAACCAGACCGTCGATAAGAGTTAAGACCATAAGAGCTATAAAGCTCCTGACTATAGCAATCGGTTGCCCCCGTCGATATCTAAAACTCTTATTTGAATAATTTTTCAATTAAATCAACGATTTGGCTGTAATAAAAATGGCAACTCTCAAAAAACTCACGCTGTATATATGTAATTCGCCATCTACGTCAACACGATCTGCGCGTCAGCATACCTTTCTACATCTACTTTGGTAGATGGCGAATTACATATATACAGCGTGAGTTTTTTGAGAGTTGCCATTTTTATTACAGCCAAACCGTTGATTTAATTGAAAAATTGTTCAAATAAGAGTTGTAGATATCGACGGGGGCAACCGATTGCTATAGTCAGGAGCTTTATAGCTCTTATAGTTTTAACTCGTATCGACGGTTTGGCTGTAATAAAAATGGTAACTCTCAAAAAACTTATGCTGTATAAATATAATAATAAATAATTGTAATGTGGTTTTTTATTAGTAGTCTAATAATTATGAATATTCTTTTTTTCTGGAATCAACAAACTTTATGGACTCCATTTTTGTACCGTCAATTCTTGGCCTATGCGAACATAAATTACAAATTTAGAGATTGTTACAACAGAAAGTTTACAGAAGATTATTACAATTGTCTCAGGAAGGTTAATTGTTGAATCGTTCAATTCATCTTTACTTTCAGATAGGAACTTTTCATACCCAACCATTAAGTGTATAAAAAGTGTTTATTTTGTAATTTTGTACAAATAAAAAAAAAATTTAAACATTACAAAACATACATCATTCCTCGTTTAAAATCACATTTATTACAAATAGTTAACAAATGTGGTTCATTCACTTAGTGTGAATCGTGATTAGATTTCTCATTCATTTTTCAAATTATTGGTAATTTTTTGGATCAGAGTACAAATGTCCTTGGTATGTGGGTTATGAAATGTCTTTTACCATTTATTGTCAAATGGCTTACGACTCATGAAAGTTTGAGAAGCAATGAATTAGAGAATACAATTATTTTCAAAAATTTTGTAAAAGAATACGTACTTGGCTATTGGCGACGCAAAGATTACACGAGCACGCCTGGTTTTTTAAATTAGAAGCTGTGTTAAATAAAAATTTTTTTATACGCTTAATTAGGTTTTTGAAGAAAAATTTTTTTGTCATAAATGGAAAGATCATATATAAGTTTTATAAGAAAATTCTTTTTTATTTTTTTTTTTTAAATGTAATAATTAAGAAGTTATATTAAATTAAAAATAAATTTTCAAACTTAGAACCGATAACGGGCCGATAGTTCACGAGCGCTTATGTGACGTAATAAAGGTTATATGGCCTGAACATAGCTACATTAGTGTCTTTTTATTTTCAAATAGATTATAGACCAAGAGTTACTGGCCAATTTGCGATGGTGATTTCAACACGCGTTAAATTAAGAAGATAGAATCTTGGATACTCACTCTACACAGAAATTCAGTTCTGGCAAGCCTATTCGACTCAACTCGGCCGAATAGGCTTGCCAGAACTGAATTTTATGTAGAGTAAGTAGTATCCAAGATCCTATCCTCTCAATTTAACGCGTGTTGAAATGACTATTGCAAATCGGCCAGCAGCTCTCCTACTATTATTGTTGCTATGAAATTATTGTTGCTCTGAAATTTTTGTTTCTATCCAAATTATTGCTTGCTATAAACTTCACTGTCGAAATATCGAAACTAAAGAAATATCGAGCTTGTTTTGTACCACTTTGTGATAGCAATACAAAAATAAATCCGGGAAAATGTCCCTCAAGATTTTGAACGTCGAAATCAATGAAACAACAATCAGTAATTTTTCCTACTAAATTTTAATAATTTTGACATATTACCTTTATGACGTCACAGACATCGCGATCTTTTGTAGTGCTGTTTTTAACCAAATGATATTTTTAAATTTTTCAAGTTTTAATTAATTTATTATTTATTATATATCATTTTTAAAAAAATTTTCGTATCGATTATCAATATTATTTATGATGTAGAATTGAAATAAAACAAAAAAATGATATTTATTTTTTATTCAAAAACCCAATGTATGTACAAATTATCTGCGGATTATTAGATTCTATATCTTCAATTAAACGTACACGTATATTTTTTACTTGATACTAGTTCTAATTTTACCACCAGAGGCGCGAATGAGAATCTTTGCGTCGGCAATACTAACGAAATTAGCTATTGGGAAATCAAAGATGGGCGTGGTCGCCTCTGGTGGCGAATCGAAAAACTACTGCGTACTGAGTAAACTAAAGTTGACAGCTAAAAAAATAATATGCAAACTTATATGTTATAAAAGCACCAATTTTGTGAATTGTCAAAACCAAATAAAAAGACCTTGCCTACGGGCAGTAGTAGTTATTTTTTTGATCACTAGTGTGTGTATTTTACCTTCTTTTTTTATATTCTAAAACCAATTAAAAAAAAAAAGTAGTATAATATGCTTACATATCAAGGAATATTTAAATAATATAATGAAAATTACTAATTCTAACGTAATTAACATTTTAATTATCAATAATTTTCAAAATTCAGCGCATGTATAAGAAATTTTTTAAAAAAATTGATAAGTGCTAGTCTAGTTATGTTATCAAGATATTTAAATCAAAGAAGAAGACTAGATTAATTAAATGAGCAGTTATAATTTAATTTTTTTTTTAACAAGATAGAAAATTTACATTATTTTCACTATTAACATCAATAAACATTTAAAATCGCATGTTTTAATAATTTTCTACAGTTCCGTTCATATTTTTTTTACATTTAAAAATGAAATCGTTACGGGAAATCAAATCATTTTGTTACTAATTACAATTTAACATATTACATTTTACATTTTACAAAAAACGTAAAATCAAATTAAAATTATATTCAAATAAAATATTTATTTCTCAATCAAATGTAGAAATAAAAACTTCCTATTTTCCATTCATAAACATCCCATATTAAAAAATTGTATGTTACATTTTGGAAACTAGAGTAAAAACGCACGTGCTAAATATGTGCGCGCGCAGCACAAATTATTCAGTACATCACTACTTAGATAAAAAGAGACAAACAGATTAATTTCTAGAATAAACGATTGATTTTTGCGTGTGTTTTATATTATTCTATAATGGTTTTTCATTTGAAAGAGCTACCTCTGAGGATTGTAAAAGTTTTTTTAAATTTTTTTTTTTATAATTTTTGGGTCTAGTGATTTTAATGATACATCTCAAAATTTTTTTAGACATGACCATTCCCCTCCAATCTTTTATGTTTCTAAAACTAAAACTTTGATTTTAATAGGGTTAGTTGATATTGAGTCATATAGATTATCGGAAAACTACGGATTTTTCCGACTGGAATTTTCTTTTTATATAAAAGGGGTAACACAGTAATAGACAACAATATATTTACTAATATTTCAGTGTAATGCGGGACAAATCATGTATTTTTCTGTTATCACAAGCAAATTTGGATAAATAAAAAAAGTTTAGTTTAATTTATTGATTGTTCACTGTACGGAACGCTAACTGTGTAAGCCCAACTCGCTCTTGGCAACTTTTTGATTCCATATAAATTTCAGCAAACTAGAATTCAATTTTGAACATATGAGTTGCCTAGTATCAAAATCTACTAATTCCACTTAGATCGTGGGAAATCGCAAAAAACCATAACTCAGTTCAAAATTAATTTTTCGATTAAAAAGTCATAATTATATTAACTAACAAGGTAAAAAATATGATTAGTACTATTATCAAAAAACAAAATTATCGTTTTACCCCTTTTTTAATCAAAATTATTTGAATTTAGTAGGTTTTGATAGTAACATTTATATAAAGTGCGTTTTAAAACAGAAATTATAAGGAAAATTTATTAAAAAAAACTTGATTCAGCAATATTGGATGTATCAGGGTTTAAAATTTAAACGGTTAAAATCTAAAATATAGGTTATGTATAGGTATTTAGCAGGATTTGTAAAGTTTTCAATGTAATTTTAGCAGGATTTGAAAATTATGTTATATTTCAGTTGTAAATTACAACAAAAAATGTTAAGGGGAATATGCCTTGTTGCATTTAAAAATTAATGGCCCTAAAAAATCAAAAAATTCGAAAAGTGCATTTAGTAGATTTTGATACTAGGCGACACATATATCAAAATTGTGTCAAACCCGTAAACTGTTAAATGCATATTAATTTTTAACAACTAAAATTTTTAATAATAATCTTAAAATATTTATGAAATGCTCCTGGCAAAAATCATCACTTTTGTCAAATATCTCTTTTGGAGATCGATTTTTTCTTGACAAAATTGATATCCCACGATAATTCTGTCCTAATAGAGGTAATCCAATTTTTTGTTTTCAGAAGTCATAATTTTAATTTGATTTTACTAACCATTTATTAATGTTTAATCATAAAATTGATCAGTGTTAACGTACACGCATATGTAAACAAATTTTTCATTTGATAATCTAGGTTCAAGTAGCGACCAGGACAGTATGATGTATCGTTACGGTGATACAGATTCAGGTCTGGGACGCGCGACACCGCCAAGGAGAGCACCGTCACCCGGAATGGGTCCGATGCGCCATTTACCATCACCTTCCGGACCAGGTAGCCTCCCACCAGGGCTTATGACCAAGCGCCGAATCTTCGACGATGGTTGTAGTGATATTAGTTCCACGCCCAGCTCCATGATGGATTATTCTGGTTTGTTTAAACTCTGGGCATTATGCACTTAAATTTAAAATAACTAAAAAATTCTAATTGTTATATTCGATTTATAACAAAATTTTAAAATGAAATTTTTTTGAAATAAAACGGAATGATCTAACACGGATGCCATCTCATCAAAATTTTTCATTAATTAATTCGTTTTAGATATTTCCAAATCAGTAAAATCGCACGGCCGAAGTGAAACTTCCCTATTGGGATCTGTCCAAAAGGGGGAGCTTCAGAAAAATGGCTGACAAAAAGTGCATTAACATTAGTTTTATAATATATAGTAACCAGTGCTATATTAAGAAAAATGATAAATATTAGAACTGTTTGTATTTGGGTTGACACAAGTTTGTAGCAAAGGAATTTTGTTGAAGAAGAGAAATTTTGACATCTGTAAAACAGTTAAGATGTGGTTAAAATATGAAAAAAATGCGTGAATGAGTTAGTGAATATTACAATACGGTACTTGACTGTATTCAAAATTTGTTTTAAATGTTGAATAATTTTATGTATTATCCTTAAATATATTCAATTTTAGCAGTGACAAATAAAAATATTCTTTAGTTATTTAAAAATTCGATTTTGAAAATTATAAATTTTTAGCCTTCATTTAAATGATTAAAAACGCAGTGATATTTGAAAATGACGTCATTTTTTATTATTACTGTAGTTACGTGTTGTCTATGACATACTGCATTTTCATTGTGACATTTTTACAATTCTAATTGACCAAGAGAAGTTGTTTTTCTTTGTAATTTATTTTGAACTTTTTGGTTTGCAATTAATTTTGCACTCAAAAAAGATTGATGGAAGGAATACATCGTCACTTAATACGTAAAATATCCTTATCAATTTGTTTTAAATATTATGTTAAAAATGCTTTTATTTTTTGCTACAATTTTAAAGTTACTTCAAACTGTTTTCTTAAAGTGCATTTAATACTTGTAGGGCTTCATGAAAACCTTACAGTGATAATAAATGAAGAAGATAACAAAGTAGAAAGTTGTAAATACCACTAAAACTGAGCCTGATGACTGCTGAATATTGTGTACAAATTTGAAACCGTGTTGACAAGTGTTGACATGAATGAAAGCGACATCTGTTTGAGTTAAATTGTGACGTCAATGCATACGTCACTACGCCAAATCGTTTTTCCCGCCAATTTGTTCATTTAAAATTGAACAATGGTTTTTTTGAAGATTTTTAAAAATTTAACAAAAATGAACTAATTTATACGTAAGAACAAAGCATTTAGAATCATTTCTCAATTACAGTCAAGTACCTTATTTATAGTATACAAACGTCAAATTTAAATAGCAAACGTCATAAAATAACTGGAGAACTGTAAGTGAATGGAAAAATTAAATCAATTGTATGTATTTTCAGATCTACAAAATTCAGCTCATAAATGACATTTGGGCAAATGCACTTTAAGAATAATCTGATTTTTCAACACCAGATGTCATACCGTCATTCGACAGATCCCAATATTAATTCTCTCGCTCGGTTAGACTCGACATCTCAATTCGAGCTTACTCGAGTGAACGTTTCACTTCGGAGCGTGACGGATCAGACCTTCACTGCCCAGAAAAAAAATTTTTGCTATATAATTCTTTTTTTTTTGTTATTTAGGGCCTCGGTTATACAAACAGCCGACGACTAAGTCAAATCGTGGTATTATGTTAAATGCTGTAGAATATTGTGTATTTCCCGGTGTTGTAAATAAAGAAGCCAAACGTAGAGTATTAGAGGAGATCGCGCGATCCGAAAGTAAACATTTTCTTATTCTATTTCGTGATGCTGGATGTCAGTTTCGAGCACTGTATTCGTATTGTCCGGAACGAGAAGAAGTGTCCAAACTTTATGGAACTGGTCCAAAACAAGTTAATGATAGGATGTTCGATAAATTTTTTAAGTATGTATTTCAATTATTATTATGATAAAATTATGCGCTAGTTTGAATTTCCGGTGCTAAGATGGTTGGAGCATCAAAGAAAATGTCAAAATAATTATTTAAGGTTATTATGGCATGAGGTTTAGTTTTTTAAATGTGGTGATACTGAGTTCTATATTAAAGCATTGCTTTTTGAAAGTATTGCCAACTGCATCCAACGAAATTTCAAGGCGAAAATTTATTAATTTTTAATATATGGAGATATAATTTTAACATTAAAGTATTTTAAAATGTCATTAAATATTTTTATAAACATTTTAGATGAAAGCAATTTTTTCTTTACGCAATTATTTAAATATTATATCTTTGTATAAAATATTGCAACATTGAAGTAAAACAATGGCCAGTAAGTGCTGCCATCTATTAACACTGTTCTTTAGTTTTCTAACTCAACCACTATTTCGTCGGTAACATTGGAACGCACAGGGGATTTTAAATTGTTTTTAACCTTTTCAATAAATAAAAATACATAAGAACATCAGAATGTATGTAAAATACTATTGTATTTAAGTTTATTTAAGTGTTTTATGTCTATGTGATAATAAAATATTTATGAAAAGTTATGAAAATAAGTTTATAATTCTCTAGCAAAAAAGTGAATAATTTTTAGTTTGTTTTCTGGTGTCTGTGATTTTTAAAAACGTATGTAAGTGTTATACAAAAATTTCATTAAGCATTAGGTATTTTTATTTACTGTAATGAATTTATATACCTGCTTTATTGTTAATAAATTTCAAAAAAAAAAAAAAAAAAAAAAACAATTGAACTTTTATAGAAAAAAGGTGTGATGATTTCAGTTCATTCAATTATAATTTAAACTGAGGAAAATAACCAAAACTTATTTCAAATACGTATTGTTTTTTGTTATTAGCACCAGTTATTAGTGTGCACTGTTTTATACTTTCAAAAAAAGTTATATTTTTATTTTCAGAAGTTTTATAAACAAATAAAATGAGGTTAAGTAGATTTAACGAGACCTGTAACTCCTCTCACATTATTTTGATTTCAAATATATAACAGTGTTGCAATGTTATCACTACTTTCGATACTTTAGATCAAAAAATCTAAAGTTCAGTCGACCGGATCGCAACTGAATTTTGAGTATCGATTCTTTATTGGTTAAACTATATCAAATCAGTTTTTTATTTAATTCTCTTTATAGAACTATTTTTTTTTTTTTTAAATTCGAAACAAAAAAATTCACATGTTCCATAAGCACCCATGTCAATTTTTACTCAACTTTGGTAATTTTTTTCTCGACTCTCAGCGACCAAATTTTTTTGTTCTTTCATAGGATGATAAAATACCTTTTTGAGAATCTGTATGCAAATTTTTATTATTTTTTCTCTAGTCAGCCCTCATGCCACAACAACCTTAAATGTGCCTCAGGCAAAATTACGAGTTTGATAATACACTATTGTTTTGATTTAAGACACAGATATAAAAAATTACAATATATTAAACACAACTTATTTGAATGTAATTAAATTATGTAATAGCCGGTCCACACGACACAAACTTTGAAAAACTAAAATATTCTTATGGGACTTAATACACATAAGTTAAATTATTGTACTGATAAGTTTATTTCAAATTTTCTACCAAAGTTTTTAAGTCCCTCAATTATGGAGTGTGGGGGTAAGGAGAACCATCTCATATGAGTGGATAGTTGTTAAATATAATAAAATTAAATTATAAGCTACAATTTATATGACCCCTTAAATTAATAGCTAAAATATTCTAGCAAAGACCTCTGTAATTAACTTGTGTAAAATAGCCGGGGGGGAGGGTACAAATATATCGATTATTATTCCTTGTTTCTATAAATTGACTGCTTTTTAAACGGTATCATTGTATGTAAAGTAGTGATTTGCGGGATCGTTATTTAAGTTATAAAAAAAATTAAAATCCGTTATAATGGGCGATGTTCCCCGTGGTATGTTTTTTTTCTTATGTATCTTGTTTGTTAAAATCAGTACTCGTATTGATACTATCAAGTTTTAATGAAACATGGTTGAATTATCTAGAAAAATTCTGTAAAAATTAATTTCTCAAAGAATTTTAATTACGTATCTAATCGAATCCAACGGATATATTTGTGGCATTTGATAGAGCAATTAGTCTATTTTGGTATTATGATTGCAGAGACTGCACCAAATTGCAGCTTTTTTTAAAATTTGCTGATTTTATTTTCATTTTGTTTGAGCAAAAATCATCAATAAGAAACTTAGAAAGTTCATATAAGCTCTCAGTGGTGCATAAAAATATCAAATAAATAAAACACTCGAATTTATTAGATTTATGTAGGTACCGAATATTCCAGTTAAGTTAACGCTAAAATTAAGCGTATCATCGAAATTCGTTGTCAAAAATTCCATATTCCATTTAAAATTTATAAGTTGATACCACGTGGCTAGAAACCAGTAACCGGAAATGAAATCGAGTTGCATGACAAAAGTCTCAACTTAGGGTCAAACAAGATCTGCAAATTTCAAATTCATCCGACGAATGGTTTTTGATATATCACTTGAGTAACCGTTATGGGACACCCTGTAGAGTGGGACACCCGGTATTTTATTAACAAATATATCAATTAAAAGTAAAATATATTGTTATATAACTATTCTGTAGTCAATAAAAGGATTAAATAATTTTTGCTATCTTTTACCTACTTTGGCCCCACTGTGCGATGGAGTGAAGTGTGCTCAGTTGAAAAATTTAATATTTGTGATGACTAGAGTAGTTGATAAAACTGTAGTATTTAAAACCTCAACTACTACGTTGTCCAAAATAATTTAGTAAATATAACCTACAAAAAACTTTAAAATTTACACTCTAGCTACAGTAGCGCCGCCCTTATTTCACGCCTTTCTACGGACACTTTTGGATACACCTTTTCTTACCTCTACCCTCCATACCCTAAATATTATTATATGAAAAGAATACTGCAGTATCGTATTATTAGAGAGATTTTATAGGTTTTTTTTTTGGAAAAATTGAAACTGAAAACTTTGAAAGTTCAAACTAGCGCATATTTGCGTCATAAAAAAAAAACAATTTTCCTCAAAATAAAATATTCTTTTTCAGATATAATTCAGGTGGAAAATGTTTTTCGCAAGTCCATACGAAACACCTAACCGTAACCATAGATGCCTTCACTATCCATAATTCGTTATGGCAAGGGAAGAAAGTTAATTTACCAAATAAAAAAGATATGGCGCTCGTTATTTAGTACTACGATTGCACCACTGCAACCCTCGCAATAACATCATTTTATCTTAATTCTAACTGCTACTCGTACATTGTTATTTAGTCATTTATATTTAAGAGTATAAATTTTTTTTTTTTAAAAATTAATATTATCTAATTTTTGCCTAACAATGTGGGTATCAAAGAAAAAAATTAACGTGATTAATTAAAAAAATAATAACATGCCAATTTAGCGATATACTTACAGAAGTGACAAGCTTTTGAATATAAAATATTAGATGTAAGAAAATTATTTTAGCAAAATTTAAAACTGTTCACAATGATTTTGTGACAGAGTGTAGAAATTGTTTTTTGTTCACAAAAATTTATAGCTTGGTGTAAACCATTTCGTAAATTTATTAATTTTAAAATTGTCTAATTGCATTTTTTTAAATTTCATTTTTAATTTGTAACTATATTCCCGCTATGTGTGACGTTACTACATACATCTTGTACATACGCATTTGTTTATAATGCAGCTTTTATTATTATTATAAATATCACCAACAAAGTAACCCAGTGTTAAAGTATTTTGTAATTATTCAGCGTAGACATAAACCATTTGAAATACTTGGTAAGGTAGAGAAGATAGCAACGAGAAAATTGATGCGATGGAAACCAAGAAATGCGAACTTCCATGTATATGTAACGTTACACGTAAGCGGGGAAAAATGGCGTGGAAATTGATATTCAGGACTAGGAAAAATAAAAATTGTTTCCTTAAAATCGAAAAGGTGAATTGACAGTGTTAAAAAATAAAAACCTTCATAACTACTGTCCCCACTGTCGCCGGCAAGTGACGTAGATACCGCTACCCCTACCAAACGATTATGATAAATACAGTAGAGCACCAGTTTTGTCAAGAAAAAGTAGTCTCCAAAAGTGGTGCTTGATAAAAGTGATGCTTTTTGACCAGGGGCGATTCACAAATATCATAAAATTATGTTTTGAATTAAAATTGTTTTTTTTTTTTTGTTTTTTTTAATATTAATAAAAGAAAAAAAGAAGTGAAGAATTAAAAATAATTTATCTCAGAAAATATTTTTTCATTTGTCGTTTTATTAATTTGCTTTGAAATAATTTTGTTTACATTTTACGTATGATAAAAATCGCCACAGAACAGAATACATATAGATAAACATTCTATGTACAATAATTAAAATCTACATTCCCACGCTTTGAGGTCTGTTGTTGTTTGTCACTATTATTATCGGTATATTTATTTGTTTATTTTGATAAAATCATACGTCATGGTCTATTGAACATGGATTTCATATTCATGTACTTGACATTTTCGATGCAACTTTCCAAAAGTGATGTTGACTAATTTGATGCTCTCAAAAAATTTCCAAAACTGATGTTTCCATTATCGGTGTTATACTGTACAACAAAACACATACTTGTATCGACACAAACATGCGAATGTGTTAATGTAATATGTTGATAAATGGCTACGCAGCTTGCATATTATATAGCATATACTATCATGGCCGACCTTCTGTTACGAATAACCAACCATTAAATTTTTTTATTTTAAGGAAGATATCCCTTTATTTTGAGAATTTTTTTATTCAATAGAATTTTTACACTTAAATACGACACACTTCATATCTTTTCTGTTTAAATTTCATGAGTTGATTAAAAAAATAATGATACTCGTTACGACGTGAACGCCATGGCGGACAGTGGCAGACTAAATCACTAGCGGTGTAAATTGTAACTTATTGAAACTTACGAACGACAGATTTTTATATGTAGGCTGCTTCTATAATGTTCTGTGATAAAAACTAATTAAATTTAAATTAATAAAAATATTCATAAAATACATCTTATTTTTATTTTAACGGTTGTTGCGTTTTCCATCAGAAATTAAAATGATGGTATCAGAAATATCTGCTATATTCTCGTCTGTGTTTAATGAACGATTACATCACAAATCGTTTTGACGCTATTTTTGAAAAATTAATTTCTTTCTTTTAGATGTTAACCCCTTATTGCATGAATTATGAAGGAGGTGAAGAAAAAAATTTTTTTTACTGAAAATGTCTTTCACTTCTTTTATTTTAGTAGTCAAATTAAGAAAAAAAAAATTAAGTCTTATTGTATAGAAATTACTCGCATACGAAGCCAAATATGGCAACTTCAAAATAAGCCCCAAAAATCGAAGAAAACAGGAAAACACACACGAATCGCAACTATTCCATGTTCTTGAATTTATAAAGAATGTGTTTTGAAAATTTTTGATTTTAGTACTTACCGTTTTATTGTTTTTAGTTTTCACAAATAAAATTAGCACCAATTAATTTCACTGTAACGGTCGGACACTCTGAACATAACTTCAAATAATTTGACAACCCGCACTTACCAAAGACAACAAAAATTACGTTCTATTACTCGAAAGAGTATAAAGTTGGGATTTAACATTAGTTTTAAAAAAAAATATTTTAATATGTTAAAAAAAAAAAATAGTAAAACTTAGAATCCATATATCGTATGCGATAAGGGGTTAAAAGTATATCAAACGATTTGTTAATTCGGCTATTTTGAAGACCAACAAGCATTAATTTTTGTTTTGTAAATAAATAATTCTGTCATATATAGTAGTCTCATATACCAAAGGAATAGTTATAATAAAAAATTTAATATATTTGTATATTTTTGATTAGTATCTTAATCTCTTAGTCTCTGAATGTATCAAAATTTTTAAAAAAAAATTAATAGTGTCCGAACTTTTATCTGCCGAATAATCGATAGTATCTAATGCAGCAGCATGAAAAATGGATTACACCAAACTATACTTTTAAATGCAGTCAATGGTATACATTTTCTGTTTGAAAAGTCAGAATTTAGTAGAATTTTATAATTGCGATGTTAAAATAATATAAAAATGCCTTAAAACAAATTGGCGATATTAAAAAAAATTGTAATAGTATTAAAATGGATTGTATAAAAATATTTTTCGAAAAGATTGGTCATTTATAACCAGCGGGGAGAAAGTTGTTTATTTTTATAAATACTTACCAATTTCTGTTTTACCAAATTCACTTAATATACTTTATGATTCGTTATTATTTCTCTATGGTATAATTGACTGATCGTTCAAATGAAATATTGTTTGTACAAAAAGAAGTATTAGTTTTACGTATTACTTTTTCTAAAACAAGGTGCTTACAAAATAATCGTTCAAGTATAATTTAAAAATTGTAAAATTTGTTATATTAATTAATTTTATATTTGTGTAAAATTATTTGTGGGTTTAACTTCAGATACACGTAAACTGTTTTCTATGGTAAATGGAATGTGTGATTTTAATTTGTCATTGAACACTTTTTTAAGTGACTGTATTTGATTCGAAATGGATTTTTTGGCTTAAATTTTAAATTATGCTAAGTTTTTAGCTTTTTTATGTTCTACTTAAAATATTTCATTGTGTAGCTAAACAGCTCTTGGAAATGATTGAGTTTGATGTTTTTTTTGTTTTTTTGAAATAGCGAATAATGTGTACGTACGCTATTTTAAATCCAATGAAAATTTTTGTATGCTAATGGAAATAAAAAAAAATATCTGTTTAATATCATGACAAATATGAAGCAAGATAATTGCTTAAATGTTGTAATTTTAAGAATTTTTCGCAGTCATTGTAAACCATAAATTTTTATACATAACTATTTTTGAATTTTCATTCCAAATATTAAATTCATTATATGTGTAGAGCGAACGCATGTTGATTGATTTTTGTTAACAAATTTTTGAAAGAAATTTTTAAACTTTTTTTCTTTTTTATAATTTGCTAAAGAAGAGCTGATTTGTTTATCTTTTTGTATGTAAATATTGTGTTTTTTTTATACATAATTCATATTTATTACCAATTTTTTTGATTCTTTTTTGTTAGAATCCATTAAAAAGTCATTAAACTGATAGTTTATAACCCAATGAAATGATTGCATCCTTATTTGTCCTTAACAATATCCCAAAGTAGTGTAAATATAATATTAACAATATATTCGGATTTATTTAATACTTACCGTTTATTTCAGTAATACAGTAATATATTATAACGACGACTGAACAAATAAAATATTAATATTTCAATATCTTATTGGTTTTTTTCTTTTTTTATTGAAAAGCGAAATAATTGTTTGCAATTCCGGAACTAACGTGCATACTTTAATCCTTCATTATAGGAAGTGAAGTGTCACTTTTAGTTTCAGGGGCCTAAAAATACCACCAACTTGCTATCTTTATACTAGCGATACCAGCGTAGACAAATAATCCAACAAATTCCCACTCACATGTATGTACATACATTGATCCTGCGCTTGTATATGTGATATATATATATATATATATATATATATATATATATATATATATATATATATATATATATATATATATGTGTGTGTGTGTGTGTGCCTCGCGTACACATACATAACACCACGCATGCATGCATACAGCGGTGTGAACGGTGGTCCAACAATCATCAACAATTCATGTTTTTCGTTCACTGCTTGTGGAACGACTGAATATAAAGCGATATAACCTCCTACCAAAAGGCGTCAGACGATCCACACAATTTTGTGTTTAGACTGAATCTATTGATCTGTGAAAAATACTTTTTTGCAATTCGGGGACTAAAAGACATGATTTAGTCCTTCAGAATAGGGAGTAAAGTGCCACTTTTAGTCCCAAGGGACTAAAAAATTATTTTGCTTCCACTTTTAAACCAATCAGCAAGCACAATTTACTAGGTAATTGAATATAATAAACAAATTCAAACTAGTAGAGAGAGACAAACCTTTATATTGTACAATTCAATTGATTTATCCAAAGTATACTTGATGGAATATTATTACATACAATTTGAATGACATTAAAATAATTTTTTTCTAATTTTAAATTATCCGGAATTGCAAAAAATAATATATATGTAATTGGACTAAAGAGTTTCTTTTGATCCATCGTGTGAATTGTGAATCTACAGGCCCGGGGGTAATAAGCTTTACATTCACAAGGGATTAAAAGTCACACCTTTTCGTCCCTGCGATTTTTAGAAATTTTTTTGTGCTGAACTGCAATTTTGTAAGTTATACATATATGACTTCATTTTTTAAATCTTCTGCCATGCTTTATTTAACGCGACGTTGCCAGATTTTGAGGTAAATAATTCATTTATTCCAAGAGTTAATTTCTTTTTTCAACAACAATTGCTGATCACTTGTGATTTGAATCATTATTGATTGAAATAAAACTCAAATTCTTAAATTCACATAATGAATTTTGCCATATAATGCATTTTTCTTCAGGATGGGCTTCTCAAATTTCACGGTAAAATCTAATTTTATCGTAAAATCTATCGAATTTTATTGGTTTTAAATTTTAACTAGTTTTCATCATTGATCCTAGGGATTTAAGTCCTTATGTCAAATTTTTTTTAGAAAATCAGTGAAATATGTTGTTGTAAAGAATTCGTAACGATTAAGCGTGAAAGTCTTTTTCAGTTACTTACCAAATTTTTATTATGAAACAGAAAGTATTATGGGCGCAAGCTCAAAAGACCTCCAGAAACTGAGGTGAGGGGAACACAAATTGTATTATTTTTTTTGTTTTTTGTTTTAATAGGTAAGTTGGTAAGTATAAACCATAGACAAATGAACATATTATTTATAGTGTATAGACTTAGTATACCAATGTATAAATGAAGCCTCCAGTTACGCTCAAAATACGACCAACTGCTACTTTCTAATCAGTGCAATAACCGTGGCATTAGTAAATAACTTTTAGAGCTTTTTGAGAAATGCTGTAAAATTTTGATTAAAAAAGTTGGTATTGGTTTTATTTTCAATTTATGTTTTGTAATAAATGTGGTCCTGTTTACTGAATAATAGCACATTGTATTCCTCCTATCACACTCGCTATATGCTTCAGTGAAATACCCTTACGCGCTGTCTATTATACTATAAATCAAAGTAGATGGAGAAAGGTATGCCAACGCGCAGATCGTGATGACGTAGATGGTGAATTACATATATACAGCGTGAGTTTTTTGAGAGTTGCCATTTTTATTACAGCCAAATCGTTGATTTAATTGAAAAATTGTTCAAATAAGGGTTGTAGATATCGACGGGGGCAACCGATTGCTATAGTCAGAAGCTTTATAGCTCTTGTGGTCTTAGCTCTTATCAACGGTTTGGCTCTAATAAAAATAGTAACTTTGAAAAAACTCAGCTGTATAAATATAATAATAAAAAATTGTAATGTTGTCTTTTTCTAAAAATTCAAATACGTGACGTAATTATGACGTAGATGGCGAACTGCGCAAAAAAGCTTATTTTGGACTCAAATGTAGCGTATCTTTCTCTATTTACTTGCTATTTTGCTATAAATAGTGTTCATTGGTCTATATTGGATAACAGCTATATTAAATATTAAGACATTTTCAGCAGTACTCTAGTTAAATTATTTACCAATAAAACTAAAAACTAGTCATAATACCAAATTTTAGCTTTTTAGTTCAAAAAGATCAAAGTTTATCAAACTGTGATAGAACGGACCGACAGACAAAAAACTGTACGTCCATTTTGAACATATGTACAAATGCCGTATTATTCATTAATCATTTTGATGTGTTCTTGATTATTCAAAAGATGTCTTTTTTCAAAAGCTAACTTCAGAATAATGATATTTGTGTATTCTTATTTCGTTAAATCATAAACCTTGGTTAAATCTTAACTATAATCACACTTTCTGTATTATTTTAATTTTGCAAGCTAATCAGTAACTTAAAAAACCGACCAAGAGCGTGTCAGGCGCGCCTACGATAAGCTTTCGTAGCGCAATAATTGGTATATCTTCAAGTTATCGGTCCAAGTTAACTGAAACAATTTTTATTTAACATTGAAAGGGTTGGGGGGAGGTGTTTTGGGGGTAAACACCATTTTAATATTACGCAAACGAGACTTAAAAATAAAAAGTGGTAAACTTCTTTTTAAACGGTCCTTCTAACCATACTTCATCCGATGGAGTACATGAGAAAAAATTCATACCGAAAAATATTCCAAAAAAATTTCAGTTCTGATTTTAAGTTATCAATATCTGTCTCCATGAATTTCATTTCAATAAGCGTAAAAATAAACGAGTTACAATGATAGACGTGAAGAAACTACAGTCGAATCGCGTTATAAGTTCGCTCGTTATAAGTCCGCCGATTTTATTTCTATTGTATTAAACACTCCCCCTCCATGTCCGAGAAAAAAAATCATTTTAGTCTCTCGTTATGAGACCGGAACACTGGTGTTGATGTACATTATAGTGCCGATATCGATACGCTCCCGCTCCACTATCGCTCCGATATAATCTTGTTGTGTTGACATTACAGTGCTGATACCGTGCTGGTACCTATTCGTTCTCTATTCACACTATGGTGCCGCTCTCGCTTCGATAAAAATCTTTTTTTTTCCATATTTTAAACACTATTGTATTAGGAGAACATCACATTAGAATACATAATATGCATCATAATTGGCAAGACGTCGCGTCGTTGTGTTGTATCATGTTTTCCTAATACAGTCATTTTCAAATAAATGAAAAAGGCTGAGAAACGGACTGGAGTGAAATTAAAAAAGTGTTCACACCACAGACCAGTGAACATATTATATATATATTATATTATATAGACTGATAATATAAATGTGTATAATGAGGCAACCACATACGACCAAGTTCCGACCTTAATAAGGCTTAATACACAATCAATGAAATAAGGAATAAGAAGTATGCCATCTAGTGACGTTGAATGGAACTTTAATGAAATAAGAAATAAGGAGTATGCCATCTGGTGACATTGAATGGAACTTTCACGTAACTGCTCATAGATATAAATATGTAGGTATTTTTGTACGTCAAAATTCGTGATTTTTTTCACTTAGTGACAAAAAAGTCATCACGAACGTTACTTTTTCATGAATTTTGATGTACAAAAATACCTAAATACATATACCTATTAGCAGTTACGTTAAAGTTCCATTCAACGTTACTAGATGGCATACTCCTTATTTCTTATTCCTTATTTCTTATTTCATTAAAGTTCCATTCAACGTCACTAGATGGCACACTTCTTATTCCATATTTCTTATTTCATTGATTGTGTAATAGGCCTAATAATATTCTGTTATATAGTACCTAATAGATTTTTATCCGTAGTTACGGTTTCAAATAATTGTTGTCAAAATATAATATTGATAATACAATTTTACTTTTTTGGGAAGAAACTGCAAAATTTTGAAAGAAAAAAAGTGGTATTCGCTTTATTTTCAAAATACGTACGTATACAAATTATGTCCTGCAATAATTATAGTCGCATTTGCTCAAAAATTGACATATTATTTCATTAAATTTCACCCGTCTCACCCTTATTACCTGCTTCAAGAAAAATGCCTAGAAACTGGCTTTACTCTTTGTCTAGTAGTATAATATAATAGTGTTCATTGGTTTATGGTTCACACTATCAATAAGGTCCGTGTTTACATAATTCATGTGTAGTTGACCAAAGCAAGCTTTGTTCGTTCATCGCGCGGATTGTATTAAACTTTGTTTGACTAACAATATTATTTACAATTTCTACAAAGGATTTAAAAAAATTTTTAAAGAAAATATATGTGGACAGTATCGTTTAAACTCCTGTCACACAAACTAGAGAACGCATTTAGAAAATAGTAAATGTATTTATTAAAAATAGGTAGATTTTGTGCCGCTTCTAACGAATGGTAATACTACACTAAACGTCCGTGTTAAAATAAATATTATAAATAAGTACACACTCACACGCTTGAAAAGTAGGGGAAGTGCGAGTTACGACGGTCGACTACTAAGCACAAGTGGGGGTACAGGATTTCTTAGAATTATATTTTCCTACAGCCCCGTAGCGGACTTATAACGCGATTCGACTGTATAAGGATTCTTTACTTGCTACGAAACCCTAAAGAAATTCTATTCCTGCATTATTTATTTATAGTAGAAAATTTCCGAACAGACTTTAATAATAACAATGTTTCACAAAATTCGTCATATATGACGTAAACTTTATTAAAAAAAATTGTTTTTAAAAAAGTGCCAAATTTTTTTGAACCCGTAAATTTTTGAAAATATAGTAACAATACTATTCGAAATTTTTTTAGAGTTTGGTTACTGAGAGCAAGTAAAATTTGAGTTAAAGCATCCGTACAATCACTAAAATAATTATTTCTAATCATAACCGGTGGCGAGATTTGAACCATAGACCTACTTAAACCAAAAAAATGTAATTAATATATTTAAACTCTGAACCCCAATGGCGACTTTCACTCCCTAAATTGTTCAATGCATCAAAAAACTATTTTAACTATATCGTTACCTTAGGTTTGAATTTGTATTTAAAAACATTCTTAATTTATTGATTTCTTACATAATCCGATGTATAAATTAAAATATTTCTTCTCAGCCTCAGCGCCACCACCGTAATGCGTTGAGGGTGTAGCGTTTACCCATTATGATCCAACGTATTAAGTCTTAAGTAATTTTTCTCTTTGTCTTTGTGCATCAAATACACCTTTGACTCGTTGTAAGCAACAATAAAAAAAATTGAAATAGAATTATATACCTTACTCTTTTAGATAATAAAATTCGCATATACGTAAAAAGAGCAAGGCATATGATTCTATTTCAATTTTTGATGTTGCTTACAACGAGTCAAAATGGCATCACAAGTTATAGTACCGTCAAACCACACTTTACGTCAAATAAATCAAAATTTCATGTCTTATAATGTCTGTAGCACTTTTTTTTTTAGTGAAGGGGACATTTCTGTTAGTGGTATTATATGAATTTTATTTCTTCAAATTCTTTAAATTAATAGTATTTTTTTAATTAATCTGGTACATTACTATTTTCAACGAGTTTAATTTGAAGAAATCGCGGCTGCCAGGATCAGAAAAATTTGTATAATATTCACTGATTTATTAGAAATGCCTATCATAAAAAAAATGCTACAGACATCATGAACCATGAAATTTTAATTTGTTTAACATGAAATTTGATTTGGTAAAGTTTCCGTCAATAGGTAAAGTGAAATGGTTTGACCGTAGTTCCGTACATTTAGTTACTTTTTTTAAACGAATTTCCATTTTGGAAAATCACTTATTACAGCAGGTGCCATGAAAAGACCTGAGCCCGGTCCACACGATAACTCTCGAGCCACAGATGAGATAGATGAAACCTACATACAAAAAAGTGTGGTCTGAAAGTTGCAATAAGCTGCATTTTATACTGCTTACTGATTAGTCGTCCATCGGCTCTACAAGAATACATACCCATTGTTAAGTGGTGGCTGCTGATTGTTACATGATTAGTAGCGGGTACATACATAGGGTTGTTGGAGTGTATGTATCCACTCCCACCTTGCACCTCGTGCTACATACATACCGAATATCACACATACTAACATCCACCATACTACACACACACAAACACAAACTCTAAATATGTATATAACCATAGAAAGTGGGGATGCTCCCTCCCAAGTTTGCTGACGTAAGATTCTGGCGACAGTCGGAATGCTAACTATCATATAGTAGTTTGGCCCCTTGTCTCGAACGACGCCTCCAATGAGCCATTTTCTCAAAATATGTAACAGTCTGACACCAGGCCGGCGACACAGGTAGTTTGGGACTACATTTTGAAATTTTAATTTAAAAATTGCTATGTAACCGCATAAAAAAGTTGTTAAACACCAGCG
The DNA here is from genome assembly GCA_035578155.1 of Brachynemurus nebulosus. Classification (NCBI taxonomy): domain Eukaryota; kingdom Metazoa; phylum Arthropoda; class Insecta; order Neuroptera; family Myrmeleontidae; genus Brachynemurus; species Brachynemurus nebulosus. Next base: position 8,398,478 of record JAPWDM010000005.1, on the reverse strand, counting down.
CGGCCACACGGGTTATTCGGAACTACACATTCGGCGTGTTCGTTACTGAGTTTTTCTGCTCAAAGTGAGCTGTTATCGCATGCGCAAGAACTTTTTTATGGAATACAAAAGTATTTCGTACTTCATAAAAATGTTCTTGCGCATACGCTAACAGCTCACTTTGGGCAGAAAAACTCAGCAACGAACACGCCGAATATTACTGGGTAACCGAAATGGAAAATTTCGTTGCTAAAGTGGAATTAACAGATGATTTTTGGTTGGCTAAATTAAGGTCTGTCCCCGTACCAGTGGGAAAGTGAATGTATTAGCAGGAAAATGTAGGAAGTCGTTCCTGTACACCAAAAAGTCAGGTAGGGGTTCACTTCCCCTCCAGTAGGAAAATGTAGAAATTAGTAGTGACTTCAGAGTTCCTGATTTTTCCTTCCACCTCTAAAATTTAAATTTTTAAATTTATTAATCATGTTAATGAAAATTACCATAATATTGATTACCATTAACCGATGTAACCGTTTAGACAAATGTCAAAAAGCTGTCAAATTTGTTTTAATGCAGTAAGGGCAGTAAACTGAAGGAAGTTGTTTCTTTACTTTCATATTTTATCCCCACCACATAAAGTAGGAACTTGAAGAAATTAGCAGGCAAACAAAAGTACGGGAACAGACCTTTAATATATCGATCATAGAGATGTAGTCCCAACTATCTGTGTCGCCGCCCTGGTGACAGACTATTACATATTTTGAGAAAATAGCTCACTGTTACGAAATTTAGTGCGTAGATCAAAAGTCCCAAAAGTTTGGATGAGTTCGTCAGCCAGATACGTTCGATTTTTGGAAGCCACAATTTTGGCCAATTTTCACCATTTTTAGTGGTTTCCTTGCAAAAATTGGCCCAATTTCAAAAATTTTTTAATTTTTTTTACACCATCGGAAAGAGCGTAAAAAATTACATAAGCTTTTAAAACATTGTTCTAAGTGAACTAGCTTTTGAGAAAAATTAAAAAATTTGCTGAATTTCTTTACAATAAATGGTTAATTGTTTTTGTCATTACAATAGCAATATTTATATTTGTTGCATTTTTAAAAATAAAAATTAAGTAACTTTTCAAGAGCGCGTCATCACCTATTTTGAAAATTTGTGCACTGTTAGAGAGCTAAACTATTTTAAATGAATATAAGTTATATTATATGAGGTCCGCCAGAGTGCGGGGATCCCAAAATTGTAAAAAATAAACTATCCAACCGATTCTGAAAATTTTTTCGGCTTTAAAAAGTTAAACTCGTTTAAATGCACTATATGAGATCCTATATGAGATCCGCCAGGGTCCTGCGGATCCAGAAGCACCAAAAATTAACTACTTAACCAATTCTGAAAATTTTTTCACTGTTACAGAGTATTTTAGATGGATACAGGTTGTTATATGAGATTCGCTAGTGTCAGATCTTTGGAAATTCGCTGTGTTATGCAGGTGCTGCGACAGGGGGTATTTTTGTTTCGTTTCGGAAATCAAGTACTAAAAAATTAACTATTTTTAAGAATGATTGTTAAGTTTCTTTTTTGATATTATAACGCCTTTCCATAAATATATCACAGAAACTTTTTCGCCTATTTTGGAAAGGATGTTATGATTTTTTTTATATTTAGAATTAACACACCATTCTGAATATTTATGTAAAATTTTATCAATACCCAACAAGTAGAAATAGACGCGGGACTTAATGGGTTAATTTTGATTTAACAGAATACTTGTTATTAATGGGAATCGACTTGAACCGACCGATTAATCATTGAACTTATTAGTAGGGTAAGTATCCATTTGTACATACATAGTTCCGCCATTTTATGATAACATTCATAATCCAACCACTGCAAATTGTATTTAATTAACTCATTTACTTCCTCAAAATCAATTTACGTATCAAATTTCATTTTTTCAAATCGTATCATGTCACTAAAAATGATGAATTTCAATCAATCTGTTTACAGTAGAGCCGTGACTAAAAGAGCCATAATTTGATATTTCGCATTAGTAGAACAGAAAAATACATACATAGCTGTGGTAGGTATATATAGGTACGTAAAGTGATAAAGATAAATAAGGGAGCGTCCATAAATTGCGCGTCCATGTAGACTAAAGGTGGTTTTATCAATCTCAATGCATTCAGTGGTGTGTATTCGTTATATTTTCATTCTCGTCACGTCATTTCCCCCCGATAAGAAAGCTCTTTTAGCCTCGGATATACCATACAGGATTTACAGTGTGTGTTATGATAGTTTGGATTTGAAAAAATCAAACATCTAGTGAAAGTTTATCAATTTTATTAATTTTTTTTGTTGTTTTAAATAAAAATTTCACAAATCATGTTACATAAGTTCAGTATTTCTAAATTATTTTTATATATTGCAAAATAAAAGCATATTTCAATTCTCATCATCCTAATCGATTATATAATTAATTTTTCCAATTATCAGATTATTAAAATCTATTTAAAGAAAACAAAAATCCTATGAATAATACATTTGAAACAAAAAAAATACAAAATAAAAAACAAAAAAATTGTTAATAAATATTTTTCAATAAATTTTGTTCTATCAAGCAATTATTTCATTTATAAATCGTGTTTGATTTAGAGATGAGAACTATTTACCATCTCAGTAATATATTTTACATTTTTATAAGCATTATATTTTTATTAAGACAATAAGTACTAAAAATTAAAAAATCAAATTTATTATCAAAGTTTGAAAAATATTAGACATATTTTCAATATTTTTTTTTTTGTTCGCTAATCTAATTCTAGTGTTTCGTAGTAGTTTATTAGTTTCCGAAACACATTTCTAATCCTTATATTATTGAGACAAAATCATTTTCGAAACAAATTAGAACAAAATTTTTTTCTAGAAAAAAATTACAATTTTCCAAAATAAATTATATTTACAATTGTTTATTTTAGTTAAAAAAAAAAAATAAATTGATTACATGCGATTAAATTAAATGTTTTTTTTTTTTTTACGTCTACAATTTTAAAACTACTCTAAATAACTATAAAATATATCTTGGAAGTTATAAGTTTTGTCAGCTCGAATTCTTCACGTATCAGAAAATCGTTTAGACATTTTTTTTTTTTTTTTGTAGCAGCCGTTAAACACTATTTTTCGTTTGAAGTTTGTTTTTTTTCGCCGGTGAGTCCATACTATATCGGTGGCTGTGAGACTGTGTCCGTTTTTCTCTGCTGTTTTTTCTGTTTATTGATATTATATTATGAATATTTTAAAATATCGATATATATATTCCTCTCTTCTGATGCTTAGTTATATTGTTAAGCATCAAAATAAACTAACATTTATAATATATTTTAGATATATGTATATATATATAACTGATGGCGTGTTGCCGTGAGAATATGTTCAAATGAAATTATACAGCGTTGAAGATGTTCTTAATGTTACATTGGAAGGCTTGCTGTTGTTGTTGCTGTTGAAGTTGTTGCTGTTGTTGTTGTTGAAGTTGTTGTTGTTGTTGTTGCTGAAGTTGCTGTTGTTGTTGCTGCTGTTGCTGTTGTTGTTGCTGTTGCTGCTGTTGTTGTTGTTGTTGAGCCTGTTCTTCTATATGAGTTTGTTCGTGTGTTTTTAACTCTAATGCGAATTTAAACGATTTCTTACAGATATTGCACTGGTACGGCTCTTCTCCAGTATGAATTCGCTCGTGTTTCCTTAAACCTAAAGAAAGTCTGAAAGTTTTCTGACAAATGTTACATTGGTATGGTTTCTCACCGTTATGTATTCGTTCGTGTTGCCGTAATGCCGATGATAGTCGGAACGTTTTGTTACAAACACTACACTGGTATGGTTTTTCACCGTTATGTATCCGTTCATGTTGCCGTAAGGCCGACGAAATTCGAAATGTTTTCTTACACACGTTACATTCGTACGGTTTCTCGCCCGTGTGTATTCGTTCATGAATTTTTAAATTTAATGAATTTCTAAATGCCTTTTTACAATAGTTACACTGATATGGCTTTTCACCAGTGTGTATTCGTTCGTGAATTTTTAAATTGTGCGATTGTGTGTAGGTTTTTTTACAAATGTTACATTGGTAGGATTTCTTTTTGCGTACCGTTGGCGGTTTCTCTTCAGTTTTTATGGTTACCTCTTCCGGTTGTGGTGCAACGTCCGGCTTATAATTCGAACTACAGTCGGTTGCATTAGTTGTTGGCACAGTCGGTGGCCAGACCAAATTCTCTTTTTTGATGAGAAATTCCGGCATTATTTTCATTTCTTTTTGTAGATTTTGACCTTCATTCTCCTTTTTGATGGGAATATCTTCAACTTTCAAGTTCTGTAGGTATGCAAATGTTCCAGTGGGATCCTCTTGTTTTATTAAATTAAATCTTGCTTGCAATTCATCACGGCCATGGTTATTTCCAATATATCCTTGTTGTAAAAGATATGGTGCTTGTTGTTCAATAGCTCTTTTAAGTTCATTTTGATATTCGATACTTTGATCTTTGAAATTATTCATTTTCTAGCCTAATTAAAATATTTTTTGAACGATAAATTATTTAAACAAAAAACTTTTACGTTTTTAATCACTATTTTTGCATAAATGTCATCATAAGTACATTATTTTATATATAATCACAAAACTCACAAAACATATCGCGAATCGTAACCACCGATCGATATATACAATAAAAGCCAAGCACCAAAACGAAAGTAATTTAAAATGGTTCGAAGAATAAATTTATGGTGTAAAATGTAGTTTTTCAAGTCATCATACTCGTTCAATAGAGGACAGTAGTTTCAAATCACACGATATTAAAAAAAAATTACGATTTATAATAATTAATATAAATTTCATATATTTTAGAAATTCCAGACACAGATTTTATATAAAACTAATCGTTCAATAAAATACACACAAACAAAATGAAATTTTCGCACACACATGTACAATCTTAAATTGCATCTATCTCCCCTTTTACTGCCATCTTTTATTTTTTATGTGTAAAATTTCCTATACAAAAATGTTTATCACCAACATTTAAGATATTTGACCAGTTTTTAGGAACATTTATTTGGTGTTGATCGGTTGGTGCTCCTTTCTTCTGAAATGTCATTTCGTTCAGGTTCAATCATACATTTATTAGTCATCATAAATTAATATATTTTTTTTGTGAAAAATGATTAGATAGCTCATTAATGAGAAAGTTTTTCATTAATCAAATTTAAATTCGTCTAAATTCAAAATGGGATTGTTCGGTTCATCGTCACCTTTCGACGTCGATGTCGGTAAGAATTATTTTGTCCAGTTTATTTTTGATAACCCAAATAACATTTTAAAATGATAAATAAGATATAATAGACATGTTTATGAGTTGTCACAAATTAATATTTATGTTAAACATTTATTTTAATTAATTCTATTTTTTTCCCGTTTTCCTATAGAAAGGGCAACAAGCGAGAAAAATACAGCAGATGATTGGGGCCTAATAATGGATATATGTGACAAGGTTGGAAGTAATCCTACGAACGCGAAGGATTGTCTAAGATCTATCATTAAACGTTTACATCATAATGACCCACATGTTGCAATTCAAGCTGTTACAGTAAGTTTATAAAAAATTTTGTAGTTGTAAAATGTTGACACGACTGATTTTTAGTGTCACTTTGTCACATAAAATTAGATTATAAACTTTCTAGATTGTACCACTGCCGATGGTTATTTCAAAAATATATCCGTATTCAGAGCTCAATGTATCTGAACTGGGGTATATATTAATATACCCATTAAAAGCACTGAGCTCGGGTATATTTTCAAACTCAACATTTAATAAGAATAGTATGCAAAACGTACTCACTTTCAATTTATTGGTAAATAAATGGTTCAATCAAGTAGTTAAGGTAGTTGGTCGATAAAACCAGGGCTGGGAAAAATGGTTCATAGAAACCATTTAAAATAGAAAATGGAAAATGGTTTCCAAAAATGCATTTAAAATACAAAATGAAAAATGGTTTTGCTGAACATATTTAAAATTGAAAATGGAAAATAGTTATTTAAAATGGATTATAAAATGCAAAATGCTTTTTTTTACTTTAAATTTATTCTATAAATTTTTTATCATTATTTATATTAATTAAAAAAAAAAAAAAAGTTGAAAGGAAAATATCAAACGTACTTTTGAGAAAATTTGTCAAGTTTGCATGATATGAAAACGAAACTTAACTCTTCAAATATTGTTATTTAAAAATATTGTAAAATTTAATTCGGCCTTGACGTATTCAAACCTTGACGACGCTACGACTGCAACTTCTAAATGAAATTATGAAAATCATCTACTCGAAATACAAAAACATTTATTATCGACGTGTCTTAAAGATAGTAGTACACCACTTGAGTCAGAAAAGTTTTACTTAACTCTTCAAGAGAACTGCAACTCAAATAACACATTTAAGTCAAGTGACATTGCAACTCGAGTTATAAAAAATTTGAGTCAATTAAATCAACTTACATTTAACTTACAATTTGTTAGACTTCAAGTCATTCACTTCAAGTTCTATAATCTATTAATATTGTATACACATAAATTTGCGTATATCGTCCGATTAATATGTTTAGACAATTACGTAATAAATAAACTCAACCCTTCAGAGTGACATCATATGAATTTTACACCAATAATTGAATACAAAATTATTAACACTCCTTAAAAAATTTCTTCTCTATTCAATATTACGAGTTAGAAAAAGATAATATAATAATTTAATCCAACCTAATTAAACCAAAACAATTGAAGTATGAATGATAATTATATGAATTATTTACTAAGAGGCGACTTACGTTGTTACCTATTTTTAATTACACTCCAAAAGAAGACGTAATTATAATGAGTTGTCTGCCAAAAGTTGCTCTTAATAAATGACATGCGCATCTAGGTATTGGTATAAATAATGTATCTTAAAAGTACACTGTTAAAATATTTTCAATTTCTTTTTTGTACTGCTGTATTTATTTACAATTTGATATAATCAACTTTATTTATTATCTTTATTTTAAATAAGATTTTGTAAGTCAAAGTGTCAATTTTGAGGATGAATCATTAGTTATTTTAACGGAAGTAATTCCCTAAAAATGTCTAGAATTGTGTTGCAGGCCCAACAAGAGGGGGTAGTCGGGGTTGCAGCATCGGAAAAGGACTTTTGCTTTATGAGCGGGCTCATAGCTATCGGTAGGGAGCCCGGGAGAATATAAAAGGAGCTTTTTTTGCTCGTCCACGGCCTTGATTGTGAGCGTGACTTTGTGGAAATTCAGCTCATAATACCAAATAAATTACTTTGCGAAAATTTTACTTTATTAATATAAATTATTAGTGTACTTTCGTCTCATGTAATCATTTTCTTCCATAGTGCTGGGAACAACTGCATGAGTTAAAAAGGCGCTTACCTAGTGTGGACTCAAATGCACTCAGTAGAATTTCATAAAATAATTTTTGTTTTATTTAAAAATCTTTCCTTCACACTTCACACAGGCTTAGGACTGCCAGTTCAATTAAATACTATCAAAATCAAATTTTATTAGTACTGGCGTGTTTAAAAGATTTCAAGACGGACAGATATTACTGGCGTGTTTAAAAGATTTCAAGACGGACAGACAGACAAAATTAAATTAATACTAACTAGCTGCGACCCGCGGTGTTACTCGCATAAAATTATCTGAATTATAGGTAAAATTTATAGGTCAATTCAATCATATATTCCAAAATTCTGTGCAAAATCAATTATTTATAGCACTTGACCCTGCTCGCCCAATGACTCTAAAATAACTATCTTGATATTTTATTAGCATGGGTAATTTCCGCACCGTAAGAACTTAGTATGAGTACCTATACCAGCAGTTTTAGAATTGTTTCTATTTTAGGCCCTTCAAGGCACCAAGGCCCCGGAAAATCATTTTAACGTCACTTTCATCTTTCGCAGATCTTGGCACAATACAAAATTTTTTACAGTAATGGATCTATACTGTGGTGAATTTAGTTCAGTAAATAAAAATACTTAATTATGTAATTTAAAAATTTAATTGAGCAATTAGAATAAAATTTCAACATATTTAAGGAACAAAGTTACAATTTTCTACTGAAAAGTATTTTGAAATAGTTATTACTTACTCAATTAAGTTATGATGTTAATAAGTGTGCTATGACTAACTTTAGTATTATAATAATTATATTATTCAGTTTTTTTTGTCCACAGTCTTTTTGATGTTATAAAATGATGTTTAGAAAAATGTTATACTTTTATTTTAATATCTAATATTATAAGTCAAATTTCTAAAAAGTATCCAGATAATTTACAATGATGACACATACCATGTTGGTGCATATCATAAATAATGGTCCTCATAATGTCATTTTTTACAACTGAATCGCAGTCGGTAGTTTTGGGACACATTCTTTTTTTGCGTTCCTTAGGCTCAGCTGGTTTTTTTGCCACTTGAACTGCTCTTGCAATTGAAGATATACTTAAATCTAATGCTGAAGCTACTCTCTAAAAGCGCGCAATATTGTATTTAATTAAAATGTTAAAATTAATCATGAGTGTTACTTAATAAATTAATATATTTGCAAAAATTTTATATTTACCTCTTGTACGGCAGTTAAAGGAATCAAAGGACCACCATTTTGCAATTCTAAAGTAAAATAGTTTATCAATTTTAAAATCACGGAATTCATTTCCTCATAAATGACTTTAGATTTCGGCATTTTCGAAAACGAGATAATATTCGCTAGATAGCAATCACTAGATAACAAAACTCTTCAACAAAAATTTGAACAGTGTACTTGATATACTCTTCTTGTTAACGTAAACAATCACACCACTGGAAGATTTCAAATGTTTCGAAGCATAGTACAGTAAGGCTCACACAAATAGTTCAAAATTATAACTGTTTAATTGCAAATAAATTAACCAAATGTTTCAATCGTAGTTAAACTTTTTTTTACCAATAACAGCTTATATTTGTTTTCTGACCCACAGCCCGCTATTGCCAGGGATACAAATAATTTTGACTACATAAAGGTTAATTATTAAACATGATAGGTACATTTAAAGCACCTAATTTTCGTCAGGTTACTATATTTATTTTTAAGTTTAAAAAAAAATTAATAAAATTTAATAAAATATAACAAAATGGAATTTTGACATAATCTTTTTATAATACTAAAACTTGACTTCGCTTGGTATAAAATTGTTTGGAAATTTATATCTTTATTTTATGTTTTTGAAAATATCTTTTCGTATTAGAGGTATACATTTCCAATGCAAATGTAACTCCCCATGCAGGTGATTTTAGTAGATCGTATCATCATTCTAGAATTTGAATTAACCCATTTCTTTAAACTTTAAATAATTTATTTAGCTATCTTCTACTAAAAGTAGTCATTCAAAAAATTCACCATCAAAAAACATTATTAAAGTTAAAAAAGACAAAATATTACTTGGCGAACCGGATTAAAAACAGCAGGTGGGTCAGATCTGGCCCGCCGACCGTAGTTTTCTGACGTCTGACGGGTTAGCAAATTAATGTGCTATTAGAGCTTCTACTAACAAAAATGAACAGCAATTAAAAAAAAGTCTGAAATTTAATTTCGTAAATAACAGTTAATCTGACCGTAATTCTTTAAGGACATAAAGTTTAATTACTATATAATTATAATAGTATTATAGTAACCCATATATTAAAACCCAGATATTAAAAGCCCACAAACTTAAATATGGCATGTTCATATTATTCTAGTGGTTTTGACAAAGAGACTAATTATATATAAATTTTATAATACGCGAAAGGTTAAACTTATGATTAAACAGATGCGTATGATATAATAAGACCAATAAAACCCGCAAAATATTAAACAAACAATAAATTCCAAGTACATAATATATTTATTACTTATAGTGAGAACAACGACAACTGAAAATAACTCATTCACATTAATTTACGTATCAGACAAGCTCGTAATATAACTATCTCTCACAAGATCTACTATCTAATATATTGAAATAGGATAGTAGAAATTATAATATCTTTTATCTATGTTACAAAATTTTATTTTTGAAATGAGTCATTTTCAGTTCTTATAAATAAGATTATATTTAAAATGCAGTGCATTACTAATCTATATACACAATACACATATCATAAAATTGTAACGAGACCGTATCTGTACATGGAATGTTTTTGGAAAATTGTAGGTACTGATACTGTAGATAGTTGGCGATTTAAATACCAATATATTATATATACTATACTAAACATATATATTTCTCACTGATTTTATACCAACGCTTCACGCAAACGACGTCCCGAGTACAGCTAGTAATAATTTTTCAATACCTTGTTTTGATGTAATGTTCTTATTTTAAAATTATTTATTTTTTGAGCTTATTATACTTTTTCATTTGAGCTGGTAGTGTACTGCTAAATATATTTTATTATTTTATTCAAATGTTTTAATGAACTTCCAAATGAAAAATTCAGCTACTACTGCCACTGTCATGGAAGACTTGAGCTCGGGACTATAATAGAAATTTATTTTGAGGTCACCAGAAAATGATGCCGATTCGCCAAAATTTGCATATATATATATATATATATATATATATATATATATATATATATATATATATATATATATATATATATATAGGTGTTTCATTAATAATTGGAAATATTTAAATTGAGGATTCCTGGGCCCAGAATATAAAGATTCAACCCCAACCACTTAGATAAAATTGCTCTTTACTAAGCTACGAGTGTTTTATTTAAAAATTTAATAACTATTTTTTCCCAATACTTTAAATCTATTTGACGTATCTCTATCATACTTGGCAGGATGTGTAGGTACCGTAAACCATACTAAACTATGTTAAATAAGATTTTTCTAACTAGTCACAAATAAGGTTAACTCCTCCTATATTCTACGCCACTGGCGGAATTGTTATTTCAGCACAATTATTCGATTCATTAATTCTTTCTGTATAAACATATCAACATTTTATTAATGTTTAAATACAATTTGTATAGAACATCGACTGGCAATTGAGCTTTTTCATAAATACAAAATAAGAATACCTATACAGTATCAAGTAAGGCCGGGCATACACGTTACGGTATACCTGCACAGATAAACCTGTGCACGTAAACTGTACAGGCAACGAGCTCACACACGTTACAGTATACCGGAGAGGTATACCTGTACAGGTAAACTGCACAGATTTTACTCATGATTAGTGAAAGCGTATAAACAATTGAAATCAAACCTGTGTAGGTGTTGTTTGACTCACATACACGCTGCGGTATACATACCTGCGCAGGTAAAAATTACTGATTTTCAATTACCGCTGCAGTTTACCTGTACAGGTATACCTCTCCGGTATACCGTAACGTGTATGCCGGGCCTAACAATTTTAGCTTAATGATTTAACAATTATGTACTTCTTGTGTTATCAAGAAGTGTTAAATAACATTTAACAATATATCTCTAGTGAAAAAGATAACAACATCAATAACAAATATTCAGTAATTTAAAGGAAGACGTTGTAACAAAATAAATTCTTATTTATAATTTTTTAAGTTTCTCGCTCTATGGGTTATTCTCCCAGGGCATAATGTAGAAAAAAATATTATTCATTTGTTCTTTGGATTCAATGTTTAATAGTTTTAGATGATTGTTATTTTGAGTAATATCTTTCAATGTGTATTTGGCTATGTAGTGAATTCGGTATGATTGGACGGGGACACTCTGTCAAGAAGTGATACAAATTGTCTGCTTTATCTGTGTTACAAATATATGCTTGCATAATATCTTAATATTTATCATTTTACTGAAACTTGACGGCTATTGAGTCAGTGACGGCTACTGGTGCTCTTACCTTATATATATATATATATATATATATATATATATATATATATATATATATATATATATATATATATATATATATATATATATATATATATAGGTTTGCGAATCGGTATTATTTTCGGTTTCTGGTGAAAAATTTCAAGCATAGTCCTGAGGTCAAGTTTCATGACAGTTGTTGTAACAGCTAAATTTTCCTTTCGGAAATTCGTTAAAATAGTTGAATTGCCTTAAATAAACTAATTCCAAAACTACTTAGAAGTACACTACTAGGTCAAGTGAAAAAGTACGCTAAACTCAAAAAGTAAGCATTTTTAAAATAAAATGTGAGTGAGTTGTTGTTGATAAAAAAAAATTTAGATAAGATTGGAAAGTTTGATTGATTTGTTTGTGATTAAATAACTATAATTCATAACTATTTGATCCACTTGCACAGTAAAATTTAATTAATAGTTTACCATTACGTTGAGCCTTACTGTCCAATATTCAAAATAATTGAAAATCTTATTAAGAGCAACTTTTGGCAGACAACTCATTATAATTACGTCTTCTTCTGGAGTGTTATTAAAAATAGGTAACGACGTAAGTCGCATCTTTATATTGTAAGTTATTTATATTGTTATCATTCATATTTCAATTGTTTGTTTTTTTTTTAAATTAGGTTGGATTAAATTATTATATTATCTTTTTCTAATTCGTAATGTTGAATCGAGACGGAATTTTTGAAGGAGTATTAAAAATTTTGTATTCAATGATTGGCTTAAAATCCATATGACGTGGCTCTGAAGGGTTGTGCTAATTTATTACGTCATTGTCTAAATATAAAAATTCAACTGTACATGCATTTTCATTTTAAATGTAAAATGGATTCAAATTTCCATTTTAAATACAAAATGGAAAATGGTTTGACCGAACTAATTTAAAATAAAAAATGCATAATGCCATTTTGTATTTAAAATATATATTTAAAATGAAATCATTTTAAATAGTTCCCAGCCCTGGATAAAACGATTTTTTCAAAGGATTTTAACGAAACTTGTCTAGATATTTATTTAATTCAATACCAGTAGGAGCCCTTACCGAAAAAAAAAAATTGACCACCCCAATTTTGAGAGAAACGATTTCAAAGTTTTATAATTTTAACACGGGCTCTTATGGGAAAACCCTATTTTTTAACTTCCCATTGGAAGTTATTGTAATGAGTCCGATTTTACGAATCGCTAATTTGTTAGACATATCTCCACGTTTCAAGGTCACTAGAATGTGAATCTATCGTTTTTAGCGTGATGTCTGTGTGTGCGTTCATTAGTTTGTTCGTTCGTGAATTTTTTTTTCGTCTCGCATATTTCGAGAACAAATGATGATGTCAATTCCGGACTAATTTCATTAGATGCGTAATTAAAAAATGAAGACCGGATAAAGTTTCCAGCAAATTCAGATTAGTGGTTTGTTTTTTGTGATAAAAAAACGGCCTTAACTTTATTAACATAATAAAGATTTTCTACCATTATATCTACCCTCCATAGCTACCATGTCTTTATTATATAATGGCCTAAAAACCTAATTGATGTTAAAAACGCCAGTAAATTATTATAAAAGTTTAAAAAAAAAAGAACGAAATAAACTTTTTATGAAATTTTTTGGCTCGCATATCTTGAAAACAAATGATAATATCATTTGTTTGATAAGGGTCCCCACCCTTAGGTACAGAGGGCGAAGTCCCCGGTGTGGTGCAAGGGGCAAAGCCTCTATCGGGGGCCCAGGGTGGAGCCCCTGAAATGGAAAAAGAATTATTTATGTACAGTAGTCTCTAGTCTTTAAGGACACCCAATGGGAAGTTGACAGTGTGGGTAGACCTGTCCCCCCATTTTTCTTTTTTTTTGAATAAAATGAAAATGTGTCAAAGGAATTTGATTAAAATTTAATATACAGTAGACTCTCGTTAATTCAAACCTGCGATAATTCGAAACTCTATAATTCAAAGTTATCACGAGTTCCCTACAAAATCTCTTTATATTTCGAACTAAATACATTTTTATACACATGATAATTCGAACGAAAAAAATCATTGCTACGTAACAAAACGACGCGTTAACTCGAACTCATCGGCGTCAAACACTCGACAATTCAAAGTTGCAGATAGAAAGAGACAGAAAGGTTGTAAGTACATTTTAAGACAAATTCAAGTTCATTCATCGCAAATGCTTAAAAAATTAAAATTGTTACCTGCGATAATTCGAACCTCTCTATAATTCGTAATATTTTAAGAGTCCCTCCAGTTTCGAATTAACGACAGTCGACTGTATTATAAAATACAAAGTTACAAACCATATTTAATAAGAAATAAAAATTATCACCACGCTGAGCTTCATTTACATCTGGTAACTTTTTTCATTTAAACTTGAAAAATTCAAGACAGCAGGAAGAATTTTTAACATTTTTTTTTTTTTAATTATATCATCTTAGATTTTACTTTACATAGTATCCTATATATATTCCGCGAACTTCAATCTAATTACTAAAAAATTGCATTCAAATTTTAAAATACGTACCATGAATGAATAAAATGTACAAATCTTTTATTTATGTCAATATTAAAAAAATATGTTTTATACAGTGTAAACTCTATATACTTCTATTTAACGAAAAACTCCTTAAAACGTAGAAATTACAAAGGTTTGTTTGGTTTACATTATCATTCGTATATTGAAACACTCTTTATAACGTAATAGCCACTCTCAATAGCGAAAAATACGTCATTTTTTAAGCCCAAAAAAATTTTATTTCACTGACTTTCAAACAAAATAGTGATACAGAGTCGTAAATATTTCGTACGCACAAAGGGATTCTTAGAAATCCGTTTGTTTGTTGCAATTGCCTAGCACATGTTTTTGCCTACTGTACTTCCGTACTACTGTCTTATTGCTGTCTTTACGTTATCATATTCTTAGTTGCTCTCAAACTTTTTAACTGTAAACATGGCGAGTAAAAGAAAGAGTTTGTGTATTGACGAAAAAGTGTCATTTAATTCAGTCAAAATTAAAACCACTTACTAAATTCGTAAGTTGTATTCGTAAAATTATATTGTTTTCTTTTACTCTCCATATAACGAAAACTCTTTATAACGTAATAAAATACCCGGTCCCTACAATTTCGTTATACGGAGTTTACACTGTATTTTAAAATGAAAATAATTAGCATA
Source organism: Brachynemurus nebulosus (assembly GCA_035578155.1). Lineage (NCBI taxonomy): Eukaryota > Metazoa > Arthropoda > Insecta > Neuroptera > Myrmeleontidae > Brachynemurus > Brachynemurus nebulosus. Next base: position 8,383,358 of record JAPWDM010000005.1, on the reverse strand, counting down.
TGAATGTCTTTGAAAATGTCGTGTCTGCCACGATACGTGTCTGTGATGTTCAGTGTTTGTAAGATATGAATGGACCTTAAATCGTGTCTGAAAAAAAGAAAAATTTAAACTCATTCCACAATTGTAACAAAGTGTTAAACAACACTCTTGTTGTCTACAATTGTTATTTGTAGTTAAATTATCAATATATATAACTATTGATTACTTTTGCTTTTTATTACTCATAATTGATGATGTATATTTTTTTTTTCTTTTTGGTATTATATTAATTCTTATTGATTTTTTAATTCTTTATAATTGCTGATATTTTTTAATAATATTTTTTTTATCATTTTGTGCTAATTGTATTTTGTTATCTTTTCTTTTTTTTTGTAAATATTATCTTTATTTTGTCTATTTTTTTCGTTTAATTACGTATGTATTGAAATAAAAAAAAACCTGTTAGGCCTACACTTCTAATTTTATCAAAAATGAAAATAGTGATAATAAAAACATACAAATAGTCGTAAAAAGTTGATTAAGTGTGCACGATTACGTCGTCAGGGTAAATTTTATTTTTATTTTTTTAAATACTCGTTAATTGAGCGATTTTATGTGGGTTTATTAATGAAATTTGTATAGTTTGGGAGTCAGTTTTTCGTTTTTCGATAAGCGAAATTTCATGACGAAGTAATAATAACTCTCTAGGACTCATTTTTTCCAAAACTTACAACTTGTACCAAGAAAAAAAAGTCAGGGAATTTTACCAGAAGACTGGAAAATAGTATATTGTACTATTACTCTTACTATTGTACTATTACTCCTACACTCATATGAATTGTTGCACTCGCCCTGCGGGCTTGCGCAACAAACTCATATTCGTGAAAAATATGCCTCTTTTCCCACTTATTGTACAATATACTTTTTCTACGAGCACATTTTTTTTTGCAAAATTTAACATAAATAATTAAAATTTAAATAAGTAGCAAAAATTTTTTAAATTTATAATGTCAGTGGTAAGATAAATCTTTGAAACTATGGAAACAATAATAAATAATCAACATACATATGTATATTTTTAGAATTATTTATATAGTTTATATATTAAATCAACGCATAGCCAACTTTTTTATTATATTAAGCCGTGCAAAATAATTTCCCACGCTATTTCCGCACGGTGTGGACAATTGTTAATTTTTACATATAGTTAGCCGTGCGCAAAATGTTACTTTTAATAGTAGGAGTAGAAAAAATTGATTTTTATAATTTTGTTTATTTAGGGATAAAACTTCAATCAATTTTTCACTTGTTTTGAGATTAGATTTAAAAATTGTTGCGTATTTTTTTTTTTTGCTCGTCATTTACTTTTTTTAAGAAAAAGTGTTAAAAAGTTATTAAGAAATTTTTTTTAGCTTTTTGGGATAAAGTAGGGGTGGCATTTTTCACAAAATAGTCAGGAAATTTTTTAATAAAATTTCTGGAAAACCTGGAAAAGTCAGGGAACTTTTTAATAAAATTTCTGGAAAACCTGGAAAAGTCAGGCCATTTGATCTTTAAAAATCAGTGGCCACCATGTGTATTTTTTCGAATAAATTTGGGTTTGTCTAGCGAAAATTTTTTGCCTAGCGATTTAACGAGAAGAACTGTCAACTAACAAAAACGCGACAGCGAAGCTGAAGCATTTTTGGATTGACAGTTCTTCGAGTTAAATTGCTTTTAGGCAAGAAATTTGAGTTGTAGAAAACACAAATTTATTCAGAAAAAATATAAAATTTAAGTGTAATACGATAAAACAATTTAACGAATAAAATAAATTAGTATAATTCATATTATTATTTAATACATATATTGTTACTATGGTTCTGAAATCAGTTAAATTTATCAATACGAATTTTTGTTTCATTTTTATCGTGTTTACCTACAAGGAAATGTTTTGTACCATTTTTTTTCGCTGTAAAATGTGTCCTAAATTTTTTTCTTCACAGTAAAAGTGAAAAAACTACAATATTCTTATGGGACTTGATACACATGAGTTAAATTGTCATTGATGATTTTAAAACTGGAATCAAATTTTTGTATTGATTGGGTCAACCTGTTATACGTTAATACAATATGTACTAAAATTTTTAGAATGTCGTCATGTTTAGTTTTCATAATAAAAAATATTATTATATAAATTCAACAATAAAAAATAGGTATTTCTATTTCAATTTGTAGTAGCATTTGTAATAAATAATTAAATAATGTTTTCACTGAAATAATTACGAATAAATTAAAAATAATTACACACAAACAACCAAACGTTTATGAATAATTAATTGTTTAGTCGAAATAGGGTTTGATAACACTAAAATAACACTAATTGGGTGGTACAAATAAGTACCCGCATACAGAATAACACTAAAAAAAAACACTGTTCTAAATCAATACTATAATTTTATTATTCACTATCGAAGAATAATTTAATATATAGGGTTGACCGGGGTAATTGTGAATGGATTTTCATGAATTGAGATAAAAGCGTTGTTTTAAGTATTTTTTATTTTATATATCACATTATGGTTGATTTGTTTTTAATTCTACATTATTCAGGATGCACCACACAAATTTTGAGGAAATTCGTATGAAAAACAAAAATTTTATAAGCCATTCACATTTCCCCGGTGCGGTTTTGCAAATCTTATGAATTTCGGGGTAAATATGAATGCCATCAGAAAAATTATTTAGAATGGATTACAAGAGTAGTGAGGTACATCAGACTAAGGACCAACTCAAATTTTTCATATTTACCCCACTTTCAAATTTTTCATCATACTTTAGCGGTCACAATTTCTCTTTGTTTAATGCAAGTTACGCATACCTCAAATTTGTACAAAAAATCAAGGTTAAATAAAAATAACAAAAATTGTAAGAACAAATTTGTTACAAGCTAAAAATGATATTTTGATGATATTTTGTCATTTTATCAAATCAAAAATCAAAAAATTACATGATTATCACCTAAAAACAAGGAAAATAAGACTTTTTCAAGGAAATACATTCAGTTTACATGAACAAAAAACAACAATCTATTTTTTTTTTTTTGTGTTGTTTGTACAACGGAAACTTGTACAATAATGTCATTGTACATCATCATCAACATTTTCAACTCTGAAAAGGACACTACTGAAATTTTTGACCGGATGGGGGCATTTGTGAATGACGTTCACAATTACCCCGGAATTTTAAAATCATGGGGTAATTGTGAATTGGTAATAAATTGTCCAATTTCTTTAGCAGTTAATAAGGAACCCCCTCAGGCTTTAGACCACTTCTTTAGAAGTACCTTTATCCATTTCTTACCTTTTAAAAAAAAGAAAAGGTATTTAAAAAAAAATTTTTTTTGAGGATTGGTCGAAGTAAGATACACAAAATTTTGCAAGGGTTTTTTCAAAATAAAAAAAAGATACTAATACTTGGAGAATTGTTATGAAATTTTAATAGCATATTAAGAAAGGACAGAAAAACATACTAAGATTTGATTTTTAACAAAATTAATGTTATTTTAGAAATTATACGCGCCGTTCACAATTGCCCCAATTCACATTTACCCCGGTCAACCCTATTTTAGAAGAAAGTTAAGTTAATATCGTCAAAACAAAGTTCAAGGTGACTGGTGCATTAAAGATTAAGTAATTACTAAATCTCCAAAAAGTCGATGAATTTTCTTAAATTAAAATTGGTTGATGGTAATTTTTTTTAATTTCTGCATCTTTGTACGTACGTAATAAACATGAAATTTTGCTACAGATGTAGATTTTTCTTTTTTCCTTCATTTTTTGAGGTACTTTCTCGTGCTGGGAAATGGTTGTGAAATTTTTTTGATGTGTAAATATTGATATGAATGGTTGGGGTTAAGGAGAACGTAGATTTGATAAAGTTATGATGTTTGCTCGGGCCCGCTTAAACTCGAAAGGGAGCATGCACTTAAGAGACCAACCAACAAGGTACTGGCTCTTCTCACTCGTATCTATGGAGATTAGACAAGGAGACGAAACTCAATGTATTCAAAAAAGTGTCCAAATCAAAGATGGCACTCGTGTTCGTCGGATACGAAAGCGGTACAGTACTTATTCTCAAATGAAACACTCTCAAATGGAAACGCGAGCTTCTATATTATCTTTGTTAGCTTTTGAATAGAATCTTCTGGAATTTTTTTCAATGTTCAACTCAGTTATAAAGTGGGTTTTTCGATCGTTTTTAAAATAAACTTAACAATTTTTATATTGCGTCGTGTCTTACCATTTTTTGGTACGAAACCCTAAGATAATGTAAAATTTTTGAATTATGATAAAAATTTTCAGTTTTAATTGTGCTGTACTATTTTAATTATAGCTATTAGACGCCTGCGTAAATAATTGCGGTAAAACGTTTCATCTAGAGGTGGCATCTCGTGAATTTGAAAATGAATTTCGTAAATTGTTAACACGAGCACATCCGACTGTTCAGACCCGCTTAAAATCATTATTGAAAAAATGGGCGGAAGGTGAATTTAAAAATGATGCGCAACTTAATCTTATACCCGCGTTATATTATAAACTCAGACAGGAGGGACACACATTTCTTTCGCAAAGTGAGCCGGCGTCAAAGAAAGTGGCTGTCTATAGTAAAGATCCGAATGTGGTTGCCACACAGCAAGAGGAAGCGGATATCGCGAAGGCGATCGAATTATCACTGAAGGAGAAAGGATCACCGAAAGCTAGTACTAAATCGTCTAGTTTATATCCGTCAGCCAATTTAGCATCGAGTACATTAGGTAAAACTGGTAAGGGAGCTCCAACTAGTGCCCGAAAAGTGCGAGCGTTGTATGATTTTGAAGCAGCCGAAGATAATGAATTGACCTTTAAAGCTGGAGAAATAGGTTTGTATAGAGTGTTCAAAGTCATATGAGGTACCTACTGGTCTTAAAACTGGACTGGAATTAAATAGTATAATATTACGTGATTGAGGTTGCAGAATATTAAAATGAAAAGTTTTGGTTCATATACTTCAAATCATGATACTAAAAGTGGCGTGACATCATAATAAATGAAGCAAAATTAGACGTACAACTTTTAAAAAGTTAAGTTATATTTATTCTAATATCAAAATGCCGAAAAGGAAAAGAGTATTTGTTTGATGACGTCGTGCACAGTTTAGCTAATTTAGCAGGTATACGCAAATAGTTTTTTTAATTTCTTGGTGCAAACTTTTTTGGTATTTAAGGTTCGTGAATGAGAAATAAAGATGATTAAATATGATTAATTAGACAAAGAAATGATGAACATCAATTTTTGACAAACTAAATGTAAATATAGAAAACATTTTTTGATTGAAAAAAAAAAGATTTAATGTGGATTTTCTTGAACCTTATTAAAATTATATTTTGCAAATGCAGATTATTTGGCGTTAGGAAAACAGAAATATTGACTTTTAAGTAATATAATTATTTATACTTTCTAAGTTTAAAAAATTCCAATCAGTCAGTCAAAATCAACGGATTAAAAAAAGTGGACTTTTAACCTTTTTATCTCATTTTAAACATAACTTTATTTACTTTGTTTCTGATGAATTTATTTCAAATTTCTCGCCAGTTTTTATATACATCAAGACTATGGAGGGTAGATATCAGGAGCCCCATCTCTGTTGTATCAAAAAGGGTCCATAGAAAGGCGAAAATAGTGGCGGCGCTACTGTAGCAAAAAGGTAAATTTAAAGAAGTAAACAAGGAAAGAAAAACATCCGCGATGTTATGTAATTATTATTTTTTTATTATAATTGTTACATATAATAGTTTTATTATTTTAAAAATTTTTATAAAACAACACAAAAAGATCACTATACTCTTTTGCTACCTTAGCGCTATTCTGGCGAGTTTTTGAACTGTTACTTAGTACTTAAAACGGGACACTTTTTGAACTATTTTTCTATTAATATTAATTTTTCTATTGTTTTCCGCCCAAGATAGTCCTCCTGATATCTATCCTCCATAATCAAGACTAAATATTACATATAATACGGACTGTTACTCTTATCCTGGCAAGAATGTCAGTATCGTCTTTGGGAATTTTCGTAAAATTTTATCATCAAAATCCAACAAGTAGAAATAGATGCGGGATATAATGGGTTAAAACCGGTATTTGTCTCATATGAACTTGAACACATTGTGTAATTACAACAATTTTTTTAACATTTTGTAACTGTAAATACTTACTGATACAGTTCATATAATTGATGATTCCGATCCAAATTGGTGGAAGGGCTATAACCAGAGAGGTGAAGGATTATTTCCAGCGAATTTCGTCACGTCAGATTTATCAGTTGAACCAGAACAATTTAGTATGTTTTTTTTTTAAATACATTATTTTGCCAAAATGATTTTATGTGATAATTCTAAACATTTTAGAAATCGAAGCAAAACAAACAACAGTTAAGGAAGTAAAAAAACAGACACCTGTGGAAGTTGTTGAAATAGATGAGGCTAAAATTGATAGGCTATTACATTTATTACACGAAGCCGATCCAAATGATGCTTCCAAAGATCCTAAAGAGTTAGCTAGTCTTGAAGGTAAATAAAAATATTAAAATGATCTTAACTAAGGTGAATACGATTAATTAAAGTGTTTTGTTTTAGAGCAAGTTAATGGAATGGGCCCATTAATCGATGCTGAATTGGAAAAAGTTGATCGAAAGCATGCGCAGTTGACACAATTAAGTGCTGATTTAGTAGACGCTTTAAATTTATATCATACATTGATGCGAGAACCGTCTTATTCCACGTTACCGAAATTAGTGCCACCTTACAGTTATGGACCGCCATCTACGCAGCCGCAATCGCAACCTCCACCACCAATGCCTGTTCGTAACTCTGTTTTAATTATTATTGTTAATTATAAAAAAATAATTATTTGATTGTATTGTAGATGTATAACGGTGGAGGTCATCCTCCAATGCCTCCATATTCTGCTGGAAATTATTACATGCCGCCACCGCCGCCTAATTATATGCCAGGACCACCTCCAAATACATCGAACATTCCAAATTATCCGCCCACGTAAGAATATTTCATTGTAAGTTACTTAAATGTTTTTTTATATAATTTTTAATTTTTTAGTTCATTACCTCCATATGGTTCAATGCCTCCCATTCCAATGGGTGGTCCGATGGGTATGCCGCCAGGCCCTCCACCGCCTGGACAGCACGGACCACCACTACCGCAGCAGCAATCACAGGGACAGTTAGGACCGCCGCTTGGACCTCCGCAGGGACAACCAGGTCCGATGCCAGTCAATCCTACACCATCCGGTCAAATAAATCCAGGCCCGCATTACGCATACAACTGACAGACGATTGAAACTTTATAAAAAGAGTAAAAAAATTGTTAAATTGTGAAAGAACCAAATATATTCGTGTCAAAGATGCAATTTTTAAATAATAATTGTATTTATCACTTTCTTAGGAAGTTCATCGTTTAAAATAAATAGTATAACAAGACTGTTTTTAATTTACCATATACAGCCGTGGTTAAAAGGGATTTTTTTGACCACAGCTGTAATATAATTCGGAATTATTCTAAAATAGTGTTTCAATTTTTTTTTTTTTAAATGAAAAATAAAAAGAGATTAAAAACAAATTCAAGCCACAGAATTGGTATCCAACGTGAAACATCAGATTTCACAAATTTGGCGCCCAACGTGGGGTGTCAGATTATTTTTTAACACTGATTAAGTTTAACCAATTTTAATGTCAGGTTATTTTATCTTTAATAAGAAACGAGAAAAAATTTATTACCAAATCCTGTATAATAATTTCATGGTAAATTTAAAAAAGTATTGTTACAATAGTAAAAATTTAGTCCTTTTTTTGTTTATATGAATTATGAATTATAAATGGGTGCTCTATTCTTAGGTAGTCTATTAATTATTAAAATACTCAGTGTAATTCTATATACAACTATGACAACATTTTTTTTATTCTAAGAATAGAGTTGTAAACAGATTTAAAATTATTGTATTTATTGTTAATTTATCAACTTGTCAAAGGAAAATAAAATTCCCCACCCTGTTTTTTATAGTTATGTGCAATATTATATTTGATTCTTTTTAAAATGTGTAAATAAAATTAGGAAATCACGTCCTTTAAGTAAATTGTTGGTAAAATCTTCCACTTTTTAATATGTGAAATATTTTAAAGTAGATAAAATACATACTATGAAAGTAAATTTAAAGGTTTGTACAAAGATTTGAACACTTATATTTATTTTAATTACAAAAGTATCCACTAGATTTCTCTCTTTAGGTAATGGAGTCATAACAAATATGTATTTCTAAAACATTTTTGTATGTATATGCTTTTATATTAAATATTTTAACACAAAATTCATAAAAGTCGTAATATGTGCCTCATTATGTATGTTTTAAATTTATACAGTGGACTGTTTGAGAAGTAAGTGCAATATTTTATTGATAAAAAAGTCTAAATTAATATAAATTGTCCCGTTACTCTCAAAATAAATTTTATAATGTTATCGTTTACTAATAGTCTAAGATCCCGCAGCTGATTTCTGCAGGTATCTGTTTTTTTAATGAAACTTAATTTAAATGAATCCTTAATGACAATGTAATAGATTGCTCCCGGGTTGCCTATCGAAAATTAGCCGTAAGTACCTTTAATTGCCATCATTAAGCGAATAATCGGAAAGACATTTTTTGACGTTTTAAAGTGTCAAATATTTTCAAAGATTTTTAAAATTTACAAATTTTTCTCATAGTAACAAGAAAAGTAAATAATTTTTTCCTAGTTACAAATACAAAAAATAAGCCAAGAGCCATTTGATTTGATTTTTTTAATTTTTTTTATTTATCTATAAGTATATCTACAATATGTTTTATTATTTATAAGAAGCTAAAGAGGGAAAATCACAAATTTGTTAATTTTTTCGTTAATTGTGTGCTAAACCCAGCCTACAGACCAAATTTCAACTTTCTAAAATTTCGGGAAGTACTTTATAATTTTGATGATCATCAGTGAGTGAATGACGAATTTAATAAAATTTACATATTAATAATATCGAAAGCAATAGAGCTATAAAATTGAAATTTGGTATATTTCATAAGACTGGTGACTACATTCTATCCTAACAATTTGAGCTCTTAAATATTATCCAGACTGAAGTTATCAGGGTCCAAAAATATGCTGAATTGCTTCGAGAAAAGATACAACAGTGCTCTGTTTGTTTTGTTTTGCCTCGTCTTGGCGGGGGCATGGGGGCACTACTCCAGATTTTAGTAATTTTTTTATTAAAAACTGATGTTTTGATCATTTTATTAAGCAATATACACATATTGTAGATATACTTATAGATAAATAAAAAAATTTAAAAATCAAATCAAATGGCTCTTAGTTTATTTTTGTATTTGTAACTAGTAAAAAATTATTTACTTTTCTTGTTACTATGAGAAAAATTTGTAAATTTTAAAAATCTTTGAAAATATTTGACACTTTAAAACGTCAAAAAATGTCTTTCCGATTATTCGCTTAATGGCGGCAATTAAAGGTACTTACGGCTAATTTTCGATAGGCAATCTATTACATTGCCATTAAGGATTCATTTAAATTAAGTTTCATTAAAAAAACAGATACCTGCAGAAATCAGCTGCGGGATCTTAGACTATAAACAAATGTGGTCAACTGCATTATGTTTGACAATTAACCCTTTTAGCGGCTATCCCGAGGGTAGCTCGTCATATGAATTATGTGACTTGAATGACTATCCCGAGCTGAACTCGTCTCATATTGGTAACTGTAAGAAGCTGTCATCTATTATTGTAATATAGCAACTACATTCTCAGAAGTTAACCGAGTTCGAGAGTGTAGAAGGTCACTTCGTTATGCCTCGTGGTTAGTGTTACAACACTATTCATGTGCGTCAACCAACCGCAGCGAGGAACCTCGTGCTACCTCGGCGAGAATGAAGTGGGTGTATAAAAGCATTACTAAAGCAAAAATTATCGGATGGGTAGGTCATATAATTATGTAATTAAGTATTTTCAAACATCATTTTATTTAATTAGTTTTACATGAGCCGCTAAAGGGGTTAAACTACGGTTTGAAAATTAAATATGAGAAAAAATGTCCGCCATATTCCCATACTTTGTCATACGAGAAAAAAATAATTCACGAACGATTACGTCACAAATTGTTTTGGCGCTATTTTTGAAAGTGAAATAATAAATAAATATAAACATGAAGTTTAGAATCATAACTTACTTTTCAGACATCTCCCGTGTATTTGTTTTATATGAAACATTTGACAAATTGAAGTTTTTCGTAAATATCAAGTCAATTACATTGCGAAATAAACCTTAATTGGAATTTTATTTCCTTTACAATACTATTTATTAATATAAAATTTAAGTATCGAATTCCAATTCCAGCATAAAGTGAAAATTATGTTTGTAAATAGGAAAGAACAAAAAATTTAACAATATGTTGCAAATGTTAAAAATATTTTTTTAATGGTTACATTTTTGTTAGTATACTATTTTAAAATGTACTATATGACGTCACAGGAAATTCAGTATGGCGGAATTATTTAACAGTACGATTACATGTAGCACCATCTAACGATATTTATTGGTACTATTGTGATTGCGGTTGTTTATTTTCTAATTAATGCAATATCTAACAGTAAGTTTATGTAAGTATTTTGAATTTGAAAAGTTTTAGAATAGTATATTTACAAAAATATATACAGTGTACATTCTGAATATTTCCGCTCTCAATAGTTCCGCTTCCCCAGTTTGAGACTCGAACGTTACCCCTACTTTACCACTTATCATAAATTTTATAATATTTATTTCATAAAAGCTAAAAGTCGAAAAGTTTGTTTTGTTTATATTAAGTGAAAGAAAAATTACCTAAATGAAATAAACATAGTAAGACAGTTTAAGTTTGTAACATCATTATTCGATTAACTAGCCAGCACTATTTAAATTGTTCCACTGCATCGCTGATATGTATCAATTAGTGTATTCAGTTGTAAACAGTTAGAGATAAATCACTATCAGGTATAAAAAAATTGATTTGTGTATAGAAAAGAAAAATTAGGATTTTATGAAAAAACATTTAGAGAAGCGAGCGTAGTCTTGCAATATTTTATGAGGAGATAATCAGTAAAAGAGAAATGTTACACAATAATCAATACTTTTTAATTAAATTTTAAATAATAAAATGCAATAAAATAAACTTGTTAATTGCGTACATAAATAGATGATTGGAATGAAAATGATAGGTATATCATTAAATGATTATATATACCTAAGTCCAATACTGTTTACAGGTACATTATACGCACATCGAATAATTATATTAATTATGAATATCTATGTATATGCATATATTAAACGTAAACCACTAGAGTTTTGTTACAATGTTATATAAATAGTAATTGAAATTTTTAAGCTACATTATTATTTTTAGACCCCCTTACTTGTTTTGACGCTCCTGAAAAATTTTTAATTTTGACAGAATCATAAATTATTGAATTCCACTAAAAATTTAGAATCTAGACGTAAAGAAATTGTCCTGGAAAAGCTGTTCCAGGACAATTTCTTTACGTCTTGTTTCATTCTACGGAACTATTGAGAACAATCACTGTATTTTTTTTATTTTTGTTTAAACCGTATGCTTTTTTATAAACAGGATATAGATGGTGCGTAAGGTGATTGTGTGATATATATGTATAATTGAGTAACGGAAAATTAAAATGGGTATTTTTTGAAATGAAAATCCTGTTCTTTTTTTGAAAATAATTTTTTTTTAAATTTTATGTTTATTAATAATATTATATAAAAAAAATATATATATAACTCTAGTGTAAATGCTAATATAAATATAGACTGATTAAATTGATTGCCATTAATTACGATTAGATTATTTTTGAAAAAATCCTATTACTTGGTGTAAATATCCTAACCTATAATTTTTCGGTTTTTTTCTCACTTGAGGAAAAGTTTTTTTTTCGGTACATTCTTATGATTGAATGTTGGTTTTATTGTCTCAAATTGTTTCGGATCTACAAAAATTGATTAAAATTATCAGTAGAGGATTTTGGACAGTTTTAGATCCACCACTTGATGCACAAGAAGCATTATATTACCATCCATCCCAAAGGAGAATTGCCAAAATGGTCTAAAATAAAACTTATAGGAAGTCAGAATTAAAAGTTCTGTTGGACACAACTTTATAGTTGGGATCCTTCTATTCTAGAAGTTTGATACTCCTGTCACAGCATCTGCATAACATAGTGAATTTTCAAAGATTGGACACTGGCGGATCTCATATAACAACTTGTATCCATCTAAAATAGTTTAGCTCTCTAACAGAGAAAAAATTTTGAAAATCGGTTGAGTAGTTAATTTTTAGCGCTTTTGAATTCTCAGGATCCTGGCGGATCTCATATAGTATAGCATATATGCATTTAAAAGAATTTAACTTTTAAAAGGTAAAAAAATTTTCAAAATCGGTTTTGATAATTTTATTTTTGGCGCTCTTGGGACGCTCATATAACATAACTTACCTATATCCATCTAAAATAGTTCAGCTCTCTAACAGTGAACAAATTTTCAAAATCGGTGATGACGTGTTCTTGAAAAGTTAATTAATTTTTATTTTGAAAAATGAAACATATACTAGTATATTATTCAACGAGCTAGTAATGCATCTGAGTGAGTAATAGCCATTGCAAACGAGTAGAATACGATATTTTTTCTATGATTTTTTCCTTTTTGATTTAAATAAAATTGAATATAAATTTTAAATCAAATTTTTAATCTATTTCTAATTTCATTAAATGTTTGTATAATATGGTCCATTTCAGTTAAATTTAACCATGCTTCATCACTTATGAATTTAAATAATTTCCGTTTTCTTGACTTTATCTCTTTCATTATTGCACTTACGTAAATTTTAAAATTACAGTTTGTTTTTAGAAAAGAATAGAAGATTGATTTGTTTTGAATATAAGAATTATTCAATTTTTTAACTTTGACTCATGATCTTTGTTTACTTGAACGTTACTACGCAACATATATTAAATTAAAACTTGATACATACATAAAACAATCGCAAACCAGTTGAATAATGGTTAATACTGTGATTTCATTGCTCAGAAAGGTATTGAGTAATGGTCATTCCTCCACACCTTTGAATAATGCTTAACTTTCTCAAAAATTAACAGATATATGTATAATGAGTGTGTTCTTCAACAGGAGTAGATAAATATTGTTATTGTGTTGATAAAAACGATAAAGCCTTTATTGTAAAAAATTCAGCAAATTTCTTCATTTTTCTCAAAAGTTAGTTCACTTAGAACAATGTTTTAAAAGCTTGTCTTATGCAATTTTTTGCGTTCTTTTCGATGGTGTACACGAAAATTAAAAAATTTTTTGAAATTTAGCCAAATTTTGCAAAAAAAAACACGAAAAATGGCCAAAATTTTGGCTTCTGAAAATCGGACGTATTTGGCTGACGAACTCATCCAAGCTATTAGGACTTTGGACCTTCTCACCAAATTTCGTAAAGATTGAATGCTTCGAGACGTTCGAGAGTTATCGCGCCGACACACACACACACACACACACACATATATATATATATATATATATATATATATATATATATATATATATATACATGTATATAATATGTATATAAAAATATTCATTACTTTTTGAGAGTTGGCGTTCCTTGTAAATGCTTAAAAACTTGTGAAAAATGGCCCCCTTTCCCCACAGGGAATAGTAATGAATGTTTCAAAAACAAAATTTTCTATTTGAAACCATCCCTAATTTGAAAAAAAATTTCAACAAGCAAAATAATCATAAATAAAAAAGTTGCTTTTTTATTTGAACTCCCCCCTTAAAAACTGAATTTTAAGAAATTATTAACAAATCGCATAAATTTTGGACATTTTTTTCGTCTATTTAAGATTAGCATTCCTAAGTATACTTCGTTTCAAATACAATAGGGTACTGGCTGAAGTTACAAAAATATTCTAAAAGCATTGTTTTTCCATATCAGTTAAGTAATTTTTTTTATTTTCGACAGATTTTGTAAAAAATCATCGAAAAAAATAACCCTACAATTTTAAATGAGAAAAAGGCGGGAAAAACACCTCACTCTAGTGACGTCATATTTTGAAGCAATTAAACGTCAATATCAATATTTATAACCTCAAAACTTTGATTTATATTCATAAAATTTGAAAGTAAAAGCAAGTATTTATTTGAATTCTGATCGATTATTATTAATATATGTATGTAAGCTAATAGAAATATTCAAAAGAAAACAATTTCACCTCACCGATGAAAATTATCAAAATCGACATATCTAGCTACAAAATGTTACGTCATTTTCAAGAAATGGCGCGTTTTCACTAATTTGAAAATTTGTTGAAAAATGGCGATTTTCTAAATAAAATTTCTAAACAGTTATCAAATTTGGTTATGTTTCATCAGTAAAATTGGACATATGTAATGATAATGCATAGAATTATTTAACATTTGACACAAATTTTAAATACAGTCCAGTACCGTATTGAGCATGAGTTATCGTTACAAAATTAAATAATTCTTATATTCTAAACAAATCAATCTTCTATTCTTTTCTAAAAACAAACTGCAAATTTAAAATTTACGTAACTGCAATAATGAAAGAGATAAGGCCAAGAAAACGGAAATTATTTAAATTCATAAATGATGAATCATGGTTCAATTTAAGTGAAATGGCCCATAGTTAGAGAGTGGGGATATTGTACATATTATGGTTAAGGTGACCAGATTTGTAAAGAGTCAAAACGGGACAGCCGACCTTATCGGGTGGCTTGGGGTACGAAGTACTCCCCATGAGAAAAGGAGGTCCTGGTTCCCCCGGAAAATTTTTGAAAATTTAAGTTAATAGTATTTTTAAAGTCATTTAGAGTGTTAATTTTTCATTTTACCATAAAATTAATTTGGTGACGGATGATTTCACCACCATCGTAGTATGAGACCTTTGATAATGAAACGATAATTTGTACAGAATAATTTGTGTTAGGAGTGGGAAGATAGAAAAACAAAAGGATATTATTAAGGAAATCATGGCCAAACCTCTTACACCAGTGATAATATTTTACTCAGAATAATAAACAAGTTCATTTTATCATCAGAATATGAATAATATTTGGGAAAAGACGAAAGAGCCCAAGTAAAGGATTTTGAAGGCAGTTAAAAATTATTTCAAATAATGAATAAAACTTCATAAAATAGCATATAAGTTCAAATATTGCCAAAACAGGACAAATGGGCGTCCCGAGAAGTTTGGTCGGGACACCGGGACATGTCTCCGAAAAATGGGAAGTTGAAAACGGGACGTCTGGTCACCTTAATTATGGTATATATCGTACAAAAATTTCAGCAGTGATGCTGATGCATTCATATTCTATCTCTCTTGTGCCTCTTCTTACATTACATACATATACTGTCGCGTTCTAATATTTATGAAATACTAGCTGTTACCCGCGGCTTCGCCCGCGTGGAATTTGAAATTATGGCATCTAGTTAAAACATAAAGTATACTTTCATCACGTAGCTATTACGCGTCGAGTAGGTATTATGACTTTTTTCTTTGGAATTTTCCCACAGAAATGCAATATTTTCCCCGGGCAAAAAATAGACTATAACATTCCTTTAACAACATGCCAAGTTCAAATGAAAACAATGATTCTTTTTTATACTGTTTTAAATATATATTTTCCCACGGGAATAAGACTTTCCACGGGAGTTAGATATTTTCCCGGGATAGAAAGTAGTCTGTGTCCTTTCTCATCGTCTCTGTAAACAATATGCAAAGTTTGAAATCAAACATGCTTTTTTTTAATAATCAGTTGTTATTTCATTGTTTCGTTTTAAATACATTTTCCCTCGGGAATGAGATATTTTATCGGGATAAAAAAAACCTATGTTTATCGCTGTATATCGTCATATTTGTCTATCATCATTTTTTGTTTCATTTAAAGTATATTTTTCCACAGGAATGAAATTTCCCACGGGAAATTTCCCGGGGTATAAAGTAGCTTGTGTCCTTTCTCATCCCTTCTGTTAGCAATATACAAAGTTTGAAATCATTTATCCGTTTTTTAATAGTCAGCTGTTGTAATTTAATGCATTTTCCCTCGGGAATGAAATATTTTCCTGAAATAAAAAGTAGCCTATAACCGGCTCTGGCCCGCAAGCAACGTCTGTGCAAAGTTTCAAGTTGATTGGTTAAGCTGTTGAGGCGTAAAAGCCAGTCAAACAAACAAACAAACAAACTCACTTTCGCATTTATAATATTAGTAAGGATTATGAATATTTGTCTCGTATGATGATTTTATTGTAACTTGTCAAAGCTTCGAACTTTTTTATTCTGAATTTTTGGGTCAAATTTTATTAAAAGACCGATAAACATGAGCGGGTGATAATCACTTAAAAAAGGTTTGCACCTTGCGTGTTTAAATACACTTTAAAAATTTTTATGTTCTCATGTAAAGGACTCATAAATATGTATTTGAAAGAAAAAAATATATCTACGTAAATTATAACGAACAAATCGATCACACTCTGAGTAGGGTTTCGTAGCTAAAATTTGCTGTCATCAATTGCAAAATCAACTGTCATTTCATTTGGGGGCCTATCAAGGGCGGATCCAGCCAGTTAAAAAGGCGGGGGGGGGGCTGCCTCTAATCCCAGGAGGAATTTTGGGGAATTGTGTGTTCTGAATTGTATGTTTAACTAAAAAGTTACCTATTGTAGGTCAAGGGGGGGGGTAGCCTCCACAGCCTCCCCCCGGATCCGCTTATGGGGCCTATACGTTGTGTTATTAAATTTCTGTTGTCAATAAGATATACAATTACACCCATATTTTATCTGATACAGCTTCTAATTTCACCTTTAGAAACGTGTGAGAATTTTTACGTGATTAATAAGAGTTCCTTGTTTGATACAGAATCCTAAAAATTGATAAAACTCAACAATTGTAGTACAATTATTGTACATAATATACATAATGTGTTTGCAGTTTAAATGTGTTTACAATTTAAAAAAAAAAAAAAAAAAAAAAAAAAAACACATTTTTATCTATTTATGAGTAAAAATCGAAGAAATACATATGTAATATATTAACGTAAATGAAATGTCCATTGCAGTATTTATTTAAAATGTATGTTCCGTATGTACCTAAACATACGCCGTGTTCGTTGCTGAGTTTTTCTGCTCAAAGTGAGCTGTTAGCGCATGCGCAAGAACATTTTTATGAAGTACGAAATACTTGTATTCCATAAATGAGTTCTTGCGCATGCGCTGGCAGCTCACTTTGAGCAGAAAAACTCAGCAACGAACACGCCGATAATATTCTTTTTTGGCAACCGCCGTGTTCGTTGCTGAGTTTTTCTGCTCAAAGTGAGCTGTTAGCGCATGCGCAAGAACATTTTTATGAAGTACGAAATACTTGTATTCCATAAATGAGTTCTTGCGCATGCGCTGGCAGCTCACTTTGAGCAGAAAAACTCAGCAACGAACACGCCGATAATATTCTTTTTTGGCAACCGCCGTGTTCGTTGCTGAGTTTTTCTGCTCAAAGTGAGCTGTTAGCGCATGCGCAAGAACATTTTTATGAAGTACGAAATACTTGTCTATTCCATAAAAAAAAGTTCTTGCGTATGCGCTAGCAGCTCACTTTGAGCAGAAAAACTCAGCAACGAACACGCCCGTTATCCCATTATGATTATTTTTGACAAAATTTTTTACTGAAAATTTTATTTATTTTTTTTTTTTTTTTTTAAAGATAATTAAATGAATATTTTTCATTTGTTCTGCTTTTAATTTTGTAAAATTGTACATCATTAATTGTTTCGAAAGTGCTTAATATGCACCTGTTGTAATTGTGCATGCCAAAAAATATAAAAAAATTTAATTACTACGGTATAAAATCTCTAATTTTAAAAATAATTGCAATTTTTTGTTATTTAAATATAAAGACCTTTTAGACGGTCATATGAGTTCTCAGTTCAGTTTCAGTTTCAGTCGAACTGTCAATTTTTCCTACGTGTAAAAACTAAAGTCTGAAAGGAGAACTGAAACGGAGACTGAGAACTGACAGGATGGACAGGATGGATAGACCTATTTGTTTCATATGTATCAGTTCTTAAAATTCCTATGTGTAAACAAGCGCGTCATGCCTCAATCCGTTCGCTCACGTCAGTTTTCTTGAAAATCTAACAAAGTGCACATTTTATATAGGAAACTGTCGCTATGTCCAACAAGGATCACGATTTTGTTGTCGAATTTATTAAAATTTATAAAACCTTACCGTGTTCATGGAATAAGACAGATGTACGTTACCACAATGTAAATATTAGGGAAGCTGCCTACACTCTGCTATTAAAGAAATATAAAGAATACGATGGTAAATCGCTATGGTAAAATCTAAAATAAATAGCCTATGCTCAACTTACAACAAAGAAGATAAGAAAGTTAAGGACAGTGAAAGAAGTAGAGCAGGAACTGAGGAAGTATACAAACCATCATTATGGTATTATGATCTCGTTTCGTCCGTCAGCGACCAACAGCCGACTGTAACAAGTGTTACATAATACCATGGACGGCGAGGATGAAAATCAGGAAGGAATAGGAGATATGTATCCTTATTTATTCGTAAATAATTCAACCAATCACATGGTTCTAAGCGAAGTTCCTTCATTAAATTTATATGCGACAATGAATTTCTCTTAAGAAGCCAAGCTTTACTCCACTAGCTTCTTTTCTTCCGCCCTTTCTTCAGCACCAAAGCTAACGCTATTGCAGTGAAATAGTCTTCATCCATGAGTTATTATATTAGCACTTTTAAACTAGTATAAGAATATAAGTTGAAGACTTTTAAAGCGAAACACTTTGTCTAGGGCAACTTAAATTATACAAAGAACTGAAACGACTGAAAACAGTGAGAACTGAACGGACCGTGAAAAAACAAACCTTTTTCCGAACTGAAATGAAACGAGAACGGAAACTGAAACTGAACTGAGAACTGATATGACCGTTTAAAAGCATAGACCATACATAATGGACGTCAAACTCAATGTATTCATTAAAGTGTCTAAATATAAGAGGGCATTCGTGTATAAAGTGGGTTTTTCGATCTTTTTTAAAGTAAACTTAACAATTTTTATTTTGCGTCGCATCATTTAGATCGTATTTTATATAATTCGCTGACGTCACTATGTAAAATCGGAGTCAGTACCATTGGATATCCGCCGTAAAAAGTAATTTAAACTATAAGAGTTTATTTCATATGTACATATGTAATTTCTATGTATTTCCTTATTATTAAATATCATCAACCGACACTGGTGATTCTCAAATGGAAACACTCACTTCCCCAGTCCCGACGTGTTTCCATTTGAGAATAAGTACTGTATTTACATTCTGTTTTATCCTTTTTATCTTACTATATTCGCTATATTCACATCAGTATCTGAAGAATATTAACGCCACGAATGGTGAAAAAAGGAAGCTTAATATATGCCATTTTCGTGGCCAATTTTGGCAATTCTTCCCATATAACTTGACGTCCATTATAATTATATGGTCCATGATAACAGCGTTGGCGCTTATTCGCAGCCTTTTGCAATGTAAATGTGGACCAGCTTAAAATGTATACAGTAGAGCACCATTTTTAGCGAGAAAAAATATAGTTCCAAAGGCGGTAACCGGAGGCGTTTCACAAATATTTTAAGGCGTTTCACCAGTGTTTTGACTTCAAGTTGTTGAAAATTAATTTTTTCTTTAACTAATAAAAATAATATTTCAAAAATAATAAACATCGTCACAGAACAATATAAGAATCTTCAAGTAATAGTATATTACGTGATTGAGGTTGTAAGTTGCATATTACACACACGAACGAAAAAGTTACGTAAGAGCCGCGCAGCGGCGTGTGCGTAATTGCGCGAGTGTGTAATATGCCTTACAACCGAGTTACGTACTATACTTTATCTACGACTAACATGAAATTCACAATAAACGATAAAAATTATGTAGTATTTTAAATTTATTAAAAACAAACGTAAACATTCAGTTGCTAGGTAAAATTTTTGTACAGATTCTAATATAAAATATGTATAATGTATATCACTGTATAATATATAATAATTATAGGAATTAATAAAAGTGTAGTAGGCTTTGTTATTTTTAGTCGAATTTTCTCCGAAAAATTAGACTTATACAGTCTATACGATAAGAGCTGCGAGAGGCGAGAGTAGGGGCGCTATCCGTTTTCGGACCCGTAGAACACGAATATGTAGAAAAAAAATGTCTGATATATATATATATATATATATATATATATATATATATATATATATATATATATATATATATATATATATATATATATTTTCCCGCCACCTTTTAATTTGTGTAGGGCCCCCCTATGGAAGTTAAGAGATGAAATTTGGTAAATGGGGCTCATTTTCGAGGCACCTCATACTATCAAAGTGGGGTCAAATTTTGGGCAAATTTTTTTTCTGACCCGACCTTTAAGGGGGTGGTGGGGGGTGGAAAAGCAATAAAACTTTTTCAAACCGGTTTTAAATAATGTTTCGGTCAATTATCTACAACATATCCAAAATTCAGCTTCCTAGGATGATATGGTGGGAGTAGAGGGGGGAAAAACGATTTTCGCTGGATCTAACAGACCCCCAGCCCCCCAGAATTAACGTAGAGGGTTGAAATTTGGTGTGTTGATAAAGTTCGTACCTAGGTTGTGCTTTTTGGAGGTTTTAATATTTTACCCCCACCCCCCTCATTTTTAAGCTACAATTTCATGCATTTTCGACGTTTTCGAAGTTTGTACCACTCGCACAGGTTACCCGAATAAACCTAGAGGGCTGAAATTTTGTATTCGGATTGAGTTAGTATCAAGGGGGTGCCTTTTGGGGGTCTCGACTTTTAACCCCTACCCCCACCATTTTTATACCCAAAAGAACAATGATTTTTCTTGTTTTTTAACAGTTTCGTTCGGGTCAAAATCTCCCCAAATAAACCTAGAGGGCTGAAATTTGGTGTACAGGTTAAGCTAATAGCCAGACACTGTTTTTTGGAGGTTTCAACTTTTAACCCTTACCCCCACGATTTTTACGCCAATATTTCCTTAATTTTTTTGCTTGTTTTCTAACACGTCTAGAGACTCCATAAGGAAACCTAGAGGGCTGAAATTTTGTACGTGTATTCAGTTAGTATCCAGCTAGTACCTTGTAGGGAGTCCACATCACTTTTCCCCCCACTTCTCCCATTTTTACATCGGAATTGAATGCTATTGTTAAATGTGTTTTAAAAGCATTATGTTTATTCTAAATACAAGTAGGCGAATAGTAATTTTAAAAAATTTAAAAAAAAGTGAACTTACTTTTATGACAAATGAAATACATACATATTAAGTAATTTAAAAATGTTATTAAAGTCACTGTTTATTTATAAATTAGGAATTTTGAATTTTTAATAGGGTAAGAGACCCGATGACCGATCACTATTTTTAGCTGTATCATTAAATTAGCTTAAAAAAATTAAAAAATAAACAAAACACCCATTTTTTTTTTCTTAATAAGTATGAAACCAAGTTTTTTTAATCCAATAGATATGTTTTTAAGAAAATATAACCCAAAAATTTTGATTTATTAATGATTTTGTTTTATAATTTGTTGACGTCTATTAAAAAGCATACAGAAAATATTAACCTCCATTGAAAGATCAATACACTTACCCCTATCAAAAATCACTGATTAGTCCGATTACTAATGTACATCAGTACAGTAGTAAATCTTATACTATCGAATATTTGAACCATTCTCTTTCAGTCACTTTGACACTCTATCCACTACAAGAGGTCAGTCTGTGTCAGAGAGTATCACAGAATGACACCTTGTGAAACATAGCAGCAATTACAGAAGGGTTTAAATATTCGATAAAATAAACCACTAAAATACTGTATTTTCTTTCGCCATCTATAATTTTGCTTTAAAAAACATTGTGTACATTGTGACATGATTCTAACTTACCTATACGCCATTGTGAATTTTTAAACAGTTAAATTGACGATAGATGACGTCAAAAATGTTTATAAAATAGATATGGAATATCTGTGTGATTCTCAAAATACCCAACTCGAAAACTTGGATCCCAACAAGAATCAGTCATACAAATAATATTTAACACATATAAAATTTAATTCAGCTATCCTAATCTCTTAAGTGGACTAATAACAATTATTTGTATACTTTTATTATGCTAATAACTTTAAAAATTCGGTGAAAAATGTTACAATTTATAACCCATGTGTTTTGAAAAATGATCATCCACCATATTAAAAATTCATGAATTCAACAAAAATTGTTATATATATATATATGTATTTCTTAAATTAAGTGAGGAGACATTAAATGTGATGTGAATTTAAATTGAAAAATAATCATTGTATTAACAATAATTTTTTTTATCAAAGGTTTCTTTCAGAAATAACTTCATTAAAATATAAATGTCAAAACTGATCGGACTTATAACCCCGATCGACAATGGGGTCTTTTACCCTATTTATAAAATAGAAATTTTGGATTTTTTTGGAAAGAAAAAATATCTTTATAAAGGCCTTCCAGTTTACTATTTAAGGTCCTTTTTTAATATTTAAAACTAAAACATAAAGGCAATTAGCGGATAAACATGGGCAGGAATGTCCTCGTACGAATTGTGTTGGCTTTTTTTCTGCTACCTATTTTCGGCACAAAATTGAAATTTACTGAGATACAGCCCTTAAATACTTAAAACCTTTTTTTAAAGCCTCGATCAGCCGAACACTCATCACCAGTTTTGAAATCAACAAAATGACAATTCGGTTGTAGACTTTCAATCACATTTCGCTTGTAGACATTCAATACCGAAGATGAAGGGGAAAATTCGACTACCGTGATGGGGCCCCGCTGCTCATTATTATGTATGCGTGTAAAGGGTCATTTTTTGTACAGCTGGATATGTGGCTGTATGTACATAAAACGTCGCTTACTTAGATAGTCTTTTGTACAATAAAAAAACAATTTCATGGTAGCCGTAGATAAACATTATTTCGTACGAATCTAAAAGCCACATTCTAGAAATTGTGAGGTACTTGTTTGATAATAATTATGTAATCTAATTCATACATATTACTCGATTTTTTTCCGACAATGATTTAAATTATTCCAAAATCGGGAAATTTCTCACAAAGTGGCAACACTGAATCTTTGATACTGAAATTTTAATAGTTTACAATATGTTACAAATTTAAATAAATAAAATGCTACAACATCGTATTACTACTGGAGTTGTTATTTTCTTTTTGAGAATTTTCCCACAAGAATAACATGCTTTCCTGAGGATAAAAAGTAGCCTATATCAGTCTCTGTCCCCCAGCCTAGTTCTGCAAAATTTCAAGTCGATTGGTTATGCTATTTTGAGGTGTGAAAGTAAGCAGGCCCGACGAGAGGGGACAGCCCCGGTGCCCAGACTTGAAGAGGAGGCCCGGGAAAAAGTGAAAAGAGCGTTTTTTCTTTTTGCTTGTTACTATTATTTTTGGGGGGAAATTTTTTTTAAAAATGAGATTTATTTCCGGGATCCACCGTTTCTTTCCACGGCTTTGAATCTAATTTGTGTAGTTCATTTGGAGCCGTTTGTTGGTTTATCACAGCTTAGGTGATTCAGTCGTGCACAAGCTCCTGCAAGACAAATATGGATTGTTGGTGATTGTTGGGTCATTGTTGCCAGATAGATACATACATACAGTAGATACACAATACATAATATGTATGTGTATCTACAGTAAGTACATACAGCAGCGATGACACACATACTATACCACAGAACAAATAGAACGAATATAACTATCTCTTTTCTGCAATCACTTATGTGCAAGTATGTGCATTTTACAGAACTATGTTGTCATTGACTTACAAGCTACCAATGGGTGTGTTTCAATTGTTGTTATATTGTTGGTGTTGTGTTACCGTGTATACGTACATCTACGTAGCGCATACATATTATATATTTTTTTAACATATGCGTATGCAAGACACGCATACACATAACCATTTAGCACACTACAACACACAACTCCGCGTGCACATATATAACGTAGTGGTGGTGGATCTTTTATCCTTTAGCGTTACACTGATTTCAGTAGTATAGAAATATTACCGCTCGTTCTGTGTTATTCTGTGCACTATACCCACATTACTGACTATACACATATACAAGCACAACATCTGTGTATGTACATGATATGTGAGTGGGGATGAGTGCGGATTTTTTTACTACACACTGGTAGCGCTAGTATAGAGATAGGAACGTACGTTCTAGTGTCCCGTGGTTAAGACGGTTAAGATTACCTGATGCATTCATAAACTTTCCAAAAATGCTGTTTCTAGAACTGGGGCTTTACTGTATTTGACTTTCATTAATTGTGTAGTTTTCGAATTATCATTTAGTACTTTATAATAAAATTTAAAACACACTAAATAACAAAATAACATACATAGTACATACATAAAGTGATAATACATACGGATTGAATGACTTGTTTTTAAACGTACAAGGTTAGTTTATAACGTTTATAATGAAAAAGATAAGCGAGCAAGGTGGAGGGAATACGGGTAATTCTCCGAGCCGCTATCTTCTCCGCTAGTTAAGTAAGAAATATACATCATATACATTACATTAATTACATACATGTACAGTACAGCAATTGTATATACCAGTGTGTAACGTGTGTAATATGTATTTTATTTTATTTTTTTTCGTACATATACACGGATTGGATTGAAACGACGCGTTCATAGACTTTTGTACTGAAATATTTCAACAGTTGCGTGCGTGTGTTACAACTGAAATTGTAACTGTTTTTATAAAACGCATTTTATATACAAACAAAATATTTATTGTGTGTGATAGATAATAATTGGTACAAATAGTTTTCAAAAATACATTTTTATTTCATCAAATTACTTTATTATAAACTTTTTGTGGTGTTGTGTTGTATTAAATTGTTGCAATTTTTCAAATTTTTTTTTTGTGTTGGTGATTGTTATACATAAATTTATGTTTGTTTAAAACTGGTTTTTAAATATTGTTTGTTTATAATTTTAATTGCAACTTTTACTTTTTCAAATTGGAGTTTGTAAATTATTTTTATCGTTCAAGAAAAATTGATGTACATTGGTATTTTATTTTATAACAAGGATTATTCTAATTATAACGGAGTGCTAATTTTAAAATGAGGTAAGATTCAAAGTTGTTTATTTGATGTTGATAGTAAAATCGTAAAAAAAAAATAAGTACTTAACTATATACTTTTTTTGCGGTATGTTACTTTGATAAAAAAAAATTCTAGATTTTAAAGTATTTAGAAAATTGTTTATCACTTAAGTAGGTAGGTACGTATGGAATATTTCGGAATGTAGTTAACTTTAACTTGTAATAACTCGCCTATCGGATTTTGATAAAATTTTTCACATATAAAGAATCCAAACAGAAAGTGCATTCCAAAAAATAATCCTGTTATTCTGAAAACAGCAGCAATTCACCTCTGCTATGTATGGATTGCGATAGTATCGAAAAAGAAAATCAGCGGTATTTTTTTTTTTAGTAGGTAGGTATTTATTTTGGTGTGAGGCAAAAACTGAACGGCAAAATATTTTTTTTTAAAATTTGTTAACTATTGACCGTGATACTTAGTAACTAATCTGTGTTAGTGACATATCATTAAGCCCATTAAGTATCATAAGTGCTCATTAAAATTTTTCCACGGTATTATTAATAAAATAATACACTGGGTCAATGCAGGTGTGTTTTTAAAAATTGAAATTAGAGAAAATTTTGGGATGTATACTGATTCTTCTACCAAGAAGTTAATGAACTTCTGTCAGGTTTTACTTTTTACAGAGTTTGTAAAAATTGTTAGTAAAAGTAACGCAAATGTTCAAGACAGAGCGCGTAAACAAATTATGTATTTTGCTTGTTTTCAATAATGAAACAATTGCAAATTTGTCTTCTAAATAGATATCATAGATATCGCATCTCGGCAGTAACAGGGTCACATCTTTTATATAAATTCCATTTTTGATGTGACGCTGTTATTGCTGAGGTGCGTTTTAAATTGGCGTATTTTACTGTGATGTATTTTTATGATGTTTGGTAACGGTTACGTCATAAATGGTGGAAGAGCTGTGAAGAATGTTAAAATTGTTATTGTTCCTTCCACTGTTTTACTGTGCAGCTGTTTTCCTAAGCAAGATAATCAGACCAATTACCTATATTTCTTATATTACTGAATTTCAATATTTCATTGTTACTTACTTAGTGCAAGTAAATAAGTTCATGTTTCTTAATTTTTTTCAATGATTCAATTTTAATGAACAGCTGCATTTTTTAAATAAAAATAAATAATTTTCGATATTTATGTTGTCTGCATCGAATTCAGAATGCTGAAGACTTAAGAAAATATAACATTTAATTAAAGTTTGTTGAATAGGTATATTTTTATTCTCTGTATTTAAAAAATCGTGGGTTTGGTTTCGTGGGCAACATCCGTTGGTTAAAAAGATAAATAATTTTTTATTGATTCACAGGTTTTTTTTTTTTTTACGAAATATGCTAATTTTGAATTTTGACTAAATATATTAAGAACCTTATAGAAACAAACATACATGTATAGGTAGTATATTTAACATTATTTTAAGTATTAAGTGTTAAAATTTTAAAACATGCGCGACATATTGCGCAATATAAACAAAATAAATTTATTCCAAAAATAAAATTTTTCGCATAATTTATATTAATTTCTGTTTTATTTATAAGAATTTTTTATTTGGTGCGCAGATTATCAGAGTGTGACTTTTAAATATCAGATAGGTACGTACAGATACATCATAAGTTTTAGGGTTCCGAAGAAAAAACCTCGAAGCCCTTATACTTTCATCATGCCAAAAATGTTTTCACGCTTTTTTGAGATGGGAAGCAAGGGTTCCTTTTACCGTTGAAGTTAGTTGTTGCGGTTGCTTTTATCATTTTTCATTTTTAAAATCCGTTTGTGAAATATTTAACTTCAAAGTGAGATTTTTAGCGAATTTCCAGAATGGAATTCACCTATTACAGCCACTGTCATAACGCGACGTGAGCCCGGGATATATATATATATATATATATATATATATATATATATATATATATATATATATATATATATATATATATATATATATATATATATATATATATATAGGGTGGTCCAGAATTATGTACCGTAATTGCTGGAGCTGATAGTATGTTCAAAAATAATGGTACCTTTTCATTTACACTTTTCTCCAAAACTCAATAATAAGGGTGATAAAGCAGAGGGGTAAAATGTAGAGGGGTGGAACGAAACTGACTTCTTTTTAAATATTTTTAGGCGCTTTTGATTACTGGATTCATATTCTAGGGGCGCGTATGAACATTAAGATAATTAAATTTATGGTAAATTATTCCATCACTTATGATTACGGGATAATTTGGAAAATAGATACTTCTACTTTAAATTACTCGAAGACGGTAATATTTATCGAAATGTAACAAGTATACCTTTTTTGCGTGAAATTGTCTGAGGAATTATATTATCAGGGATTTTGTTTAAATAATTGCAAATTAAAAAAGAAAAGACGTGATAATTCACACCTACCACCCAAAACCACCCCTTAGTCATGAGTGGTGGAATAAGTGTTGACATAAATTTAATCCTTCTAACGCAAAATTAGTACCCCTAAAATATCAATCCGTTATTCAAAAGCGTTTGGAAAATATTTAAGAAATAATGGTTTTCGTTTCACCCCTTTACAGAGTTGTATCTCCCTTATTATTGAGTTTTGAAAAAAAGTGTGCATGAAAAGGTACCATTATTTTTGAACGTACTACGAGCTCCATCAATTACGGTACAAAATTCTGGACCACCTTGTATATATATATATATATATATATATATATATATATATATATATGTCTGCATGATAACTCTCGAACGAAACGTCCTACTTTTACGAAATTTGGTGAAAATATTGGAACTCGCAAACCGTTGGACGAGTTCGTTAACCAGACACGTCCGATGCCTGAAACGTGGTTTTTTTGGCAGTTTTCGTGAAAAAAATTAGTTTTTTGCTCAAGTTTCCCTTTATTCAAAAATTTTTGCGACATTTTTTTACACCATTGAAACGAGAAGAAAAAAATCATGCAAAAAAGGTCTTTAAACTATTATTCTATGTCAACTAGTTTCGGAGAAAAACGAATTTTTTTATACGGAAATTCGCTATATTATGCAGGATGTTGCGACAGGGGTATTTTTCATTTTATGACGATGGTCGGTGAGCACACAATCTTTAATATTGTGGTCATATCGTAAGAATTTGACCTTTAAGTTGACAGTGACATTCACTTCAGTGTGTTTTCTGCTAATCGTTTTCGCATAAAATAGTAATTAAAATTTTCATTTGTTTATTGTATAGTAATTATTTGGTTTGGCAAACGTTTATTGAAATAAAATATATAAAATCTAAATAAATACCAAGATATTCATTTTAAAGTTATTAATTAAGATATAATAGTGATTGACTGATTGTCTAATACACGATTTGAAGCCGGATCGGCATATGACGAATGAAGACAAGTGAATGCAAACAAGTGTACATATAAAAAGAATCTAAAACAATCCACAATATCAAAATTTCTTCCACTTCATTTATTCCATTCAATTTTTTTTTTTTTAAATTTCAAATTTCTGTCAATTTTAAAGTGTTAACTGAATTTATTTTAAACTGTTTATGTCAATTTATTTTTAGAAAAAAAGATATATTAGTCGTGGGGGCTGCCAACAAAAGTGAAAACTTAAAACTATAAAATAACAGATATACACAGCACTAATGTTGCACAACAACTCACCCTTATAGCTACAAACTTATATACTGCTATTGGCGCATGTTGGTGACGCAAACTCACAAGATTTTACCTATTCAAAGAGCGTCCAAGACGCATATATACAGTGTGTTGGTATACACGTCATACTCATAGTTACAGATATTATACTGTTAACATTAGCATGTCGGTGACGCGAAACTATAAGATTTTCTCCTACCAAAAATCGCTCAGTGTGCCTAAAGAAGTTTTCACTTCAATAATTCTTAATCGTTTCTCTTTTAGTCTAGTCTAGAAGAGCCATTTTAGTGAAATTCTCATAGAGGGCTCCAAAAATTATGATTTTGGTGTCATTCGATTCGTATTGACCTCTAGAAACTTTTTGAAAAAGTTGAAAATGCGCTCATAAAAATTGCAATTGTTATAAACAAAAGAGTGAAAAAAAAATGAGTGTTTTTGTTTTTTTGAAAAATTTCAAAAACTATTCAAGATTTTTGAAATTAAAAAAAATATCTGAAAAGAGCAGGAAATTTCACAAAAATAAGTCCCAACTCCCGAAACTGTATCTCCAATATTTATAATTTTAACAGAGCCCTAAAGTTATTGCTAAAATGGGGTATTTGGCGTTCTCGCGCACCGCGTCATTCAAACACGGTAAACAAAAACAATTATTTAAATATATTAAATATCAATATTAAGGAATGAAAAAATTCACGTACCTTCGGAATAAGTTGATAAACAATAATCCGTGCAAAAAAAATTTTTATATGTATTTTTCCATTAGTTATGCTATTGTTAATTAACAAAATTTTTGAAACCGAAAGTTGACATAGAAACCTTAATAATTATTTAACTAAAAAGCTCAAATTTTTTTGCTTCGTAGAATTGTTCTGAAGAGGTGAAAAAATAGATTCCCGTTGAAAAAATCAAAAATTTTTAATTTTCCACTTTTTTATAAACAATCAATTGCATTGAAAAATGAGAAATGTTGATAAAGCATTTGTTTTTTTTTTTTTTTTTTTTTTTTAAATCTTAATTATTTCGTCTTTTTCTCATTGAGCGCCACCTGAAAATAATTTTTTTTAATTTTTTAATGCTATTATTTAAAAAATTGTTATAAACAAATGCATTATTTTTGAGGCAATGGAAAAAAATTTTTTTGATTCGAAGGACCAATAAATATTATGATTTTTAAAAGAAAAATCGTTTCATAAAAAAAATTTTTAATGCTCAAAAATGCATTTGTTAATGAACAATTTTTTTGTGTCATTTATTATTAATATTAAAGATCCGTTTTTTTTTTCTTTTAAAAAATCATTATTTATATTGCTCTTTCATATTCCGAAGAAATTACGATATAATTTTAAGAAGACTGATATTCAATACAAAAATATTTGTATTAGCAAGCAATATTTGCATAGCAACAATAATTCAAAATAAAAAGACATTATTGTGTTTTTAGGTAACTTACCATTATGATGTCACGTATGCACTTGGGAACTTTCGCCCCGTTATCGGTTCTAAGTTTAAAAAATTATTTTTAATTTGATATAACTAGGTAACTTTCTCAATATTACGTTTAAAAAAAAAATATATAAAAAGAGTTTTATCCCCTTATTGCATGAATTATGAAGGAGGTGAAGAAAAAAATTTTTTTTACTGAAAATATCTTTCACTTCTTTTATTTTAGTTGTCAAATTAAGAAAAAAAATTAAGTCTTATTGTTTAGAAATTACTTAACGAAGCCCTATATGGCTTCGTATGCATTCTAGTATTATAATTATAATCGATATATATATATATATATATATATATATATATATATATATATATATATATATATATATATATATATATATATATATATATATATATATGACTTCGTATGCGTTAAATAAAAAATACAATTATATTTTATGAAAATTTATATGCAATTTTATTTGCCATTGTAACATAAATAAACTTGACACCTTCCACATTTGGCGAATGAACGGAATTTTGAGCAGTTTTGACATAATTGTCAGTTTAGTTTTGTCCATTCGGGGAAATGGTCACCTTATCTGATCGCACAGACTTCAAAGGGAGGTCTTGATGCCTAGCTGGAGTTTTTCAGTGAGTATAGGTGAGCCGGGCAAGCTAGATGCAGTACCTTTTCGGCTTGTTGTAGTACATTTTCTGGCCACCAAAGTTGATGTGCTACCTTGGCTGGTGGGAGTACTGGGGAATCAGAAGCAAAATCATCGTCACTCACGAAGTCATCACCAGGAATAGAATTGACATGCTGGGATGTACCATAAAAGCGATACGAAGCCATATATGCCCAATAATAATTTGGATTAATCGCATACGAAGCCAAATATGGCAACTTCAAAATAAACCCCAAAAATCGAAGGAAACAAGAAAACATACACAAATCACAACTATTCCATGTTCTTGAATATATAAAGAGTGTGTTTTGAAAATTTTTGATTTTAGTACTTACCGTTTTATTGTTTAGTTTTCACAAATAAAATTAGCACCAATTAATTGCACTGTAACGGTCGGATACTCTGAACATAACTTCAAATAATTTGACAACCCGCACTTACCAAAGACAACAAAAATTACGTTCCGTTACTCGAAGGAGTATAAAGTTAGGATTTAACATTAGTTTCAAAAAACAAATTTTAATATGTTGAAAAAAAAAATAGTAAAACTTAGAATCCATATATGGCTTTGTGTGCGATAAGGGGTTATGATTATGATCTTTCCATTTACCTATAACAAAAAAAAATTTTCTTCAAAATCTAATTCCGTTGCATCAGGGCCGTGGAAAGAAATGGCGGGCCCTGGGAATAAATAAAGTATATCTCTTAAAAATTCTTCCTCGAGAAAACAAGCGACGAACAAAAAAAAAGTTTTTACTGCCCCCTACTAACCGCTACGGGGCCCCCTTTCCAGCCCGGGCCCCGGGGCTACAACTCCGACTACCCCACCCTCTCGTCGGGCCTGCGTTGCATCATACATTTATGTATGTCGGCACTTTTTTTGTTTACACATATATTTACTTGAGTTATTATTTCAAACATAATGTATTAAATTGTTCATTCAACAACTTTGTCTATTGCATTGTCTTAAAATAGACCGACTGGCTGGTGATGAGCTAAGGAAGTAAAAAAAAAGAAAAAAAAACAGTTATAATAAGACACAGAAGACACATTTTACTGGATATTTAATTAAATTATATAACATAGAGGCGCCCAAATGTCTAGACATTCTCATGTTCTCGGATGTGACGAACGGTACACATGTGTTTTGGTCGTGTCAGCAGCGTCAAGTAATGCATATCATGTTACATCATAAACATTTTTTTTTTTTTTGCATTGTATCATACTTTTTTTATGAAATATAAGAAAATCGTGAAAACCTTACTTTTGTTTAAGTCGTTTCCATCTAAAATTGTATCGTAAAAAAAGTAAATTAGTCATAGACGTGTCGTTTAACAATGTATAATTGAGTCGCTGAGTTTCAAAACCATCTAATTGACGATTTTTTAAAAATTGAGCTAGATACAGTTTATTATTCAGGAGGATAAACTGCACCCAAAAATACCAACTAGACGGTGTAAAGTCAGCTTTTTTCCCTTTAATTTTAATGACAAAAATAGGAAACTGTTTCAAAAGCAGCTAATTGCAATATTTTCCAGTTGAAAAAACATCGAGTTGCAAGCAATACAAATCAGTAGCAAAACTATCTAATTACTTATATAAAAATGGCGTCATTAGAAAAACCTGGAACAAAAGTAGCTAGTTAGGTAGTCAGTATGTAGCACTGCAGGGCCTGCAGAAGATCAAATAATTGTATGTGATAATTTTATTACTCTCTCTAAGAAAGTATTTACTATTGAAATAACTAGAAAAAAATACAAAAAAACTTGTGGAATTGTCAAATATAATAGGCTGTGAATGTGTGCAGAATAAAATTGTGTGAAACATCGTGGTTGTGATTTGAATTTTACTGTTAAATTACAGTAAAGAGATTTGTTTTATGGGAAAATATTCTACTAAATTATAATAAAATATCTTAGTTTTCATAAGTTATAATATAAACGGCGTTGTACGATGTAAATAGATAGATTTCTACAAATCTTGTTTTATTTAAAACCGATTGAAAGAATAATAAACTGTTGCAAAAGTATCTAATTGTTAGCATTACTGCTGCAAAAGTGTCTAATTGTTAGTGTTACTGCTGCAAAAGTAGCTAATTACAAAATCAACCGTTTCAAAACC
Organism: Brachynemurus nebulosus; assembly: GCA_035578155.1. Lineage (NCBI taxonomy): Eukaryota > Metazoa > Arthropoda > Insecta > Neuroptera > Myrmeleontidae > Brachynemurus > Brachynemurus nebulosus. Next base: position 8,350,060 of record JAPWDM010000005.1, on the reverse strand, counting down.
ATCTAATTAAAGCAAACTGCTGCAAAAGTAGTTAATTATAATTTTTAATCGTTATTTACTAATTTTTTGAAGAGTGGTATCGTTGTTATTATTTCTGTATAAGAACTGTATGATTTTTCCTAAAAATTTAATGGTAAAAACCACATCAAAATCACTATTATAAATGAGAAAACAGTTTTTTTGTGTTTCCTGAACATTTTTAGTTGTGTTAATTAAGCGGCTTCTACACGATGCTACGAACGTTCCTTCCAACATTCGATCGAACGTTTGAGGCAATTAAGTTCGATAGTTGGTGCGACGAATGTATCTGCTACACGGTGAGTCGAATGTTTGATCCAATACGAATGATGATGTGTTGGTACTCAGTGGGCGACGATGTCATCTGTCTGATGTTATCTCTAATGTTATACACTGATGTTGTCTCTCTTCACATGAACGAGTCGTGCGCAACCAACGAACGCAACCAACACTGACCTTCAAACGTTCGAAGCATCCCTTTGACTCGGTGCAAGAATACCGACATCGAACGGGACACGACCAAATGCGAACCTTTGACGCTCGACATTGGACACTCGTAGGTTCGAACAACGGCTACACGATGCTATGAACCATCCAGATTCGAATGTTGGAAGGTGTTCGTAGCATCGTGTAGCAGCGGCTTTAGATGGTTTTGAAACTCATCGACTCAATTAAATTAGTCCAGTCAATAAAAGCTTAACTTTGCCATTTAAAGTTGATGACCTGCAACCAACGCGAAAATTTCTGGAAGTGTTCGTAGATTAATATACTAAAATTGTAGGGTGCTGCATTGACGACAAAGGGTGCAAAATCTACTTTTTCGTCAATATCTATCTCGCGATTGGCTGGGAAAATAAAAAAATTCCTACTACAAAATTGTAGAAAATTAAATTCCCTACAAAAAAGGTATCAACGTATTTTCGCGTATCTTATAGTTTTTGCACAAAATACATTTAAAGGTGCAAGGTTGTAGGGAATTTAATTTTCTACAATTTTGTATTAGGAATTTTTTTATTTTCCCAGCTAATCGCGAGATACTGACGAAAAAGTCGATTTTGCACCGTTTTCAAATTTTTTTGCACCCTTTGCCGTCAATGTAGCACCATGCAATTTTAGTACATTAATCTACGAACACTTACGGAAATTTTCGGGTTGGTTGCAGGTGATCAACTCAAAATGGCAAACTTAACTGGACTAAATATGTTTTGTACGAATGTAAAAGTTTTTACCGGAATATATTGGTCAAAATGTTTTTATTTGAATTCATCAAATATTGGTATTCGTATTCGTATTCGTACCCGCAGAAAGTTTTTCGTTTTAACATCAACCGTTGGAGAAAGATACAAAAAAGAACATTTTGCCTTAGGGCTTATGTTGACATTGTCATTACAAGTAAAAAGTAAAATTTATTCACTACATTTTGCGTTTTAAACTAACAATAAGTGTGTAAAATAATCAGTTCTTTCCATAATACGCATACACATGATTTTCATTTTACTATAATCTATAATAGCTATAAAAATTTGTGACACGTGTAAGTCTTAAAAGCTATTAATTTATGTTTTTAGTTTTTATTTTTTGCGCTAAATTTATTGTTTGAATGTACTTGAAATTTGATAAAGTATCAATAATATAGAATATATATAGTTTTCTACAATAAGTAGCTAAATGAAAAATATTCAGTTTTTGATAATGAAAAATAAATGTAAGGTGACCAGATTTGTAAAGAGTCAAAACGGGACAGCCGACCTAACGGGGGCTTTGGGAGGTACGGAGTACCCCATAAGGAGTGCGGGGGGCCCTCCCCCGTAAAATTTTTGAAAATTTAAGTCAATAATGGTGTTTTTAAAGTCATTAGAGTGCTAATTTTTCTTTCTACCATAAAATTAATTTGGTGACGGATGATTTCACCACCACCGTAGCATGAGACCTTTGATACTGAAACGATAATTTGGATAGAATAATTTTTGTTAGGAGTAGGAAGATAGAAATCATAGCCAAACCTCTTACCATCAGTGATAATATTTTATTCAGAATAATAAGTTCATTTTATCATCAGAATATGAATAATATAATTAGACATCTTCTTCCCAACTCAATACACTGCCAAAATGAATACGTTCTCTCATATTTGGGAAAAGACGAAAAAATCCAAGTAAAGGATTTTAAAGGCAATTAAAAATTATTCCAAACGTCACTGTTTGGTAAAAAGGTTAAAAACTTTTAGCATTCCAACGAACTAAACGTTTAGTAGCTTTGTAAAAATTACAAAGGAACAATAATTATGGAATCACCTTTTGCCAATTTTAGTACGGAACACTAAAAATAGTAAAACAATCAGGGTGCCATCGTTACGTACACTTAAATATTTATTTAGAGAATTAAAAAAATAAATGGTTGATTTAAAAAAAAAATTATAAAATAAAAAATTAAACATTTTCAATAAATAAATGGTTATGATGACCTTAAACTTGCTTTATCTTTATTTTCCAATTGTTTACTTAAGTAAAAATAATTGTTGTGTATGAAAAGTAATAAAATTGATTAATTTGATTATGTTTTTATTCGAATTTTATTATGGGCTTATATCACCTTAATGATGTGAGGGTATTGCCTTTTTGCCATATAATAGTCTATGTAGTTTGTTATTTTTATTTGAAACCACTGTATAATCACTAGGTATCGGACTTTTTTCGGATCAGACAGTTTTGTGTTTAGTGATTAAAAGTCCAAAATATTTTGGTAAAAACAACGTACACAAGTTACACAACACATACATACATATGTGTATCAAAATATTATTTATACGTATTTTATGTAAACATCCTTTTTAATTCTTTTATTTTTTACCTGCACAACTGAAAAGTGCGACTCTAATTTTAATTGGCTATCAAAAGTATTTTTGTTTATATTATGTATGTGATTTATGTGACATGTCATTTAAATTAAATCATCTTTTTTTATTGTTTTCAATTTTGAGAGATAGAAGTATAGTTGCTTGTTAAAAATTTGTTTTTCAGTAATAAAAAATCTTAGCAAATACACACGTCTTAGCTATTATAGTGGACCGTCTAAATATTCAACAACTTTTCAATATATTTTGCAAAAATTTTTTCCGATTTTTTGAATTTTCTTACTTTCGTCAAATAAAAAATGTGTACAATTTCATGTAATTTAAACTGACAAGATGGCAAGGTTTTGGGCTAGTACACACATTTGCCGCACACCTGTTTGGGGAGATTTTCTCGTAACAATGAAAATGACTGAACATAACCTTGTAATTTGATTATTTTTGTACAAAAAGCGGATTTCAACCTTGTATTTATTAAAAATGAATGATCTGATACATTTTTTTGTGTTCCCTGTAAAACTGCCGTTTCAGAGAGGCGAGAAGGCAGAAACGCATCGATTTTTCTCATGTAGTCTCATTGCTTTTACTGTTAACATCTACTTATTTGATGTGTATCATGTGTATTGTATGGATATAGTGAATCATAGTGAATTGTACGGGCAGGTATGCACCAGCTAATCTACTGGTGGCAATTAGCATATATTCTATTCGTATTATTCCGAATTCTGCTTATTATTGCATTCTATTCTTTATATAAGACCATTTAAAATATTAAATTGTCTGTGTTAGAACAATAGTTTTACCTTATCACATTTTACATAATAATTTATGAAAATAGTTAAACTATTTTATTAAAAGTTGTACTAGTTTATACAAGTTTTTTTTTTTTTGCTAGATATCCGCGTTGGTAGTTGATTACTATACTTTGCAAGTTTACGGTGTTGACAGGACCGTACTTATATTTTAAAAATTTAAAACGTTAATAAATAGATGTAAATACATTTTTTTTAAAGTTTATATCGATATATTCTCTATTAACCATTAGCTGTTAATAAAAATTAGTTTAAAACAACTAAAACGCTTTATGTGAAAAAATTACAAAAATTTTAACTTTTTTTAAAATTAAAATTGTTGAAAATTTGACTGACTGACTGTAACTTAAAACTTGTTAATAAAAAAAAATAAGTTGTAATTTAAAAAAATATTTTTACGAAAACAAGACGATGTGTTGTCTCTCTTACATTTTATTGGAAGAAAAAAGACAATTGATACACATAAATTATTTCTTTGTAACATCAAAAGATACCTTACACAATACATATATGTATCTATTTGAATTCAAGTTACACAAACAAGTTTTGACAAGAAATGTATGCATATATAATATCTAAAATATAATCTTATTTTTAAAAACTGGAAAAGACTCATTTCAAAAATAAAATTTTGTCCCATATAAAAGTTACTATAATTTCTACTATCCTTTTTCAATATATTTGATAGTAGATCTTGCGAGAGATAGCTATATTACGAGTTCGTCCAAAACATAAATTTATGTGGATGAGTCATTTGCAGTTATCGTTCTTTTCACTATATATATTCAAAATACACGGATATAAAACGGTATATTCATAATAGGTATAGACAATTATGCATTATTTTTTATTTAGTTCTAAAATCGTATCAAAATGTTTTATCTAAAAAAAAAATAAGCAATTTTTAATACCTTAAAAAAATAAGGACAATACTGTCAGCCTCGTGACTTTTACGATCAATGCTGATTAGTCTGATACCAGGTGATAGCGTATTAACCGTATTAACACAGACACTGCGTGTGTGACCTACTTCATCAACTTCATTATTGGTGACTTGTTGAATGAAATATAATAGCTAGGAATAATATATGAACAAACAAACATTTAACGCATGTTTTTAGGTACTTACATAAAGAAAAAAATTCAATTACTCTATCTATTAACTATTAAATTGTTTGTTACTTGTAAGTAAGTAAACAACTTCGATTAAATACATTGTACAAGTAAACAATCATTATGTAGAGAAAAATTGAATAATTATTGGTAATTACCAATCAATAGAATATTTTTCTATAATTGTAACTGATTGAAAAAATTTTAATTATAATTGAGTGATTGATAGATAAATAACACGTTTACGTTTTCAACGCATTATTTTAGGGTTGGGTCGAGACCCAGTGTTTTTATGTGTGCTAGTGCACATTACTCTGCAATTAGGGTTGTCAACTTTTTTTGAGAAAAAATAAAGTATCTAATCTTTTGAATAAGAAAAATAAAGTATTTGTCAGAAAAAAAATATTTTCCAAATTAAAGTTTTTATTGTCTAAGCTTAATTTTATACGTTTTTTTTTTGTATTTTTAGCACATGCTGACAATTTTTGGTTATCTATGAACGTTTCATAGGTAGTTTTATAATCTAAAGTAAGTTTAGATTTAAATAAATAAGTAATTCATTTTCTATTAAATTTATGGAGGATCTAGTGCTCTCTGCTCGTCACTTCACATTCATCATCGAAAAAACTCTCAGTGAAAACTAGGATTGCGGGAACAGAGAGCAAATAAGAAATAATAATTTTTATATTTGGTAAGTTTTCACACGCATTTTTAAATATATGTATTTCCGTTTTTCAGCAGTATTTTTCTTTGCAAATTCTTTGTTATTAAGTATTAGTAGATTTTTTCTGGATTTCTTTAAGTACATATTATTGATTCAAAATATAGGTCAACCATCCATCTTATTATTTAATAAATCGTTTTGGGAATTACGTATCGGAGAGTTTTGTTTAGTGTAATCACAGTCAAGATTCACAATTAAGTATTTTAGCATACTTTATTTTTATGTAAAAGTATAAAGTATGTTTATGAGAAATAAAGTAGGATACTTTAATAAAGTATGGTTGACAACTTTATCTGCAACACACAGTGACTTTTTTGGAGCGGGGGACTCATTTATATCGCCTTTCTGTTTCTTATGCGGCCCATACACGGTTCAACTTTTTGTACTACCTAGTTGTACTACAAGTTGAACTGTTTGCCATACACTATTAAACTATTCATTCAACTTGTTGTCCAACTTCAGTTATTCACAATTTTTGGAAAAGAGAACTTCGTTAAAATTAAGGATAAAATTCTTGCCTTAGCAGTAATTGCAGAAAGTAGTGAAGAAAGTGAGAGTAAATGAAAAAAAAAGAAAATGGAGCAGAGTGGTTGGGAAAAAAATTTTTTAATGAAAAACTATTAAAAAAATTAGTGAATGTGAACCGATTATAAAAATTATATGCGAATGAACGAAGAAATTATTAATGATATTTTAGTAAAAGTAACACCTTTAATAAACAAAGAAGATACGTTTATGCGTGATGCAATTTCTGCAAAAACATGCTTGGGAATTACATTAAGGTTTCTTGCAACGGGAAATTCTTTTGAAGATTTAAAATTTTCAAGTGCTGTATCACCGCAAGCTATTGAAAATAACAAACAAAATCAAATATTTAAACTTTCCAATTGTTACCGCTGTAACTATTTTGTTGATTTACACCCTTTACACCATATATGTACTGGTTTTGTTGTTCAACTACCCCACACACAGTACAACATGTTCATAGGCCATTTGCTCCGCCCACGTAAAATCAAAATATTTTGATTTTCTTTTTCGTTTTGACCGCTACTCAACCATTTATGCAACCATCAAAATAGTTGACCAACTGCCCCATACACGATTCAACATGTTGTACAACTTGGAGTTGAATCGTGTATGGGCCGCATTACAGTCCTGAAAAATTCTCAAAAAATAATCACTTTATAATTCTTTCTGGAAATTCGCTAATAGTAAAAAAGTGATATGATTTTTTTTTTTTGGTTGGTTTTTCTCTTTAAAATTTATAATCACTTTAAAAAGTTTTTGTTAGGATATCGTAGTAGAACAACGAATTTCGAATAAATTTCTCATGTTTGTTATCTCATTAGTCAATGTCGGACCTTACGCAATTGAATAGACTGTATCGATTTTTAAAACTGTTATTGATTTTTTTAACTCGTGTAGAAAATAAAAGGTTAATTAAAGGCGAATTTTAACATCAAATAAAAGTAAGAAATATTTTACGCCGAAAATTGTGGAAAAATTCTAACTACTGATTAAGTGATTATGAAATACTGACTAAATGCATATTTAATACGCACTTGGCGAATTTTTTTATTTCCATAGGTACATCAATTTTGATAAATTAAGGATTAGGTTTAGGTATAGATTGAAGATTCAAACTATACATGGTCGTTCATTAATATTGTCTATATGGAAGTTTTTGGAACTTCGTAATATTTGATTTACGTAATATTTTTGACTATAAAAGTGGAAAATCCAGTGTGGCAGTAACAGGTGCCATTCTCAGACGTAGAGTAAGAATTTTCAAAAATTATACCGTGTCCAAATATAATTGACAAACAAATATTAGGGTTCCGTAACAAGCAAGGTATCTTTGTAGTTTCGTCGTGTCTGTTCGTCGGAATGCATGTATGAGGGGAATGATTAGAACAATCTTGAAAGAACTTTCAGTGAAACTTGTTTCGGTTAATTCTGATCGACAATTTGATATAAAACGAAATTATAAGGTTACGGAACCTTAAGATTTGTATGTTTGACACTCACTTGATTGCACGCGTTTTTATTCCTATATCTTTTTTATTTTATTTAAATTAAAACATGAAATAAAAACAGGTTTTGCAAATAAATAAATTTTTTCTATTTATTTAATTTTACAAAAATATTTATTCACAACTTTATTTTTTGCGCATATTTGTGTATTTGTGTGGCTGTAGACGGCGTTTAAACAAACATAAAATAAAATAAATAAATATATTATGTGCAAAATATTTGCATTGAATCGTGTTTGTTAATTGATATTCAAAATAAAATTCACTCAGGATAATAAAAATTTTATTAAGTCATCATCATATCATATACATAAATAAAATGTATTCCAGACTATTATGAAACCTTATACTTTACATTGTAAAGAAATGTTTAACACCTTAACGGTCATTGATGTCAAAAGACGTCAAGTGAAACCTTACAAACTCACACACTATATCGTACGACGTCAACAATTCCATATAATAAAGTGTATTATATATAGCTGTCAAAATAGTATTCAGTTGGGTGTTTCGTCGTTATAGGTTATCACTTACAAGGTGTTAATGATAATGTCAGTACAGTAAGCGACCAGTAAGAGGAAACCATCTAGATAATTTTCCATCCAGTTCATTCCAATAACCATCTAGATAGGTTTATTATTATATTTCTAAAAGGGAGCGACTTGTGCCACATTTTAATTTTATATATATAAATATATATATATATATATATATATATATATATATATATATATATATATATATATATATATATATATATATATATATATATATATTATATATAATATGTATATATATATATATATATATATATATATATATATATATATATATATATATATATATATACCAATACCCCGCTTTGTGTTGTTTCGTTTTCCGTTTTTTCGAAGTTGCGTCGCTGCTGAATTAGTACTAATTTTCACTGTGGGTTGTTAGATTTTCGAAGTTGCGTTGTTTGGGGTTCGAGTCTTTAATTTCTAATATATATATATATATATATATATATATATATATATATATATATATATATATATATATATATATATCCGCACGATACTCCCGAACGAAATTTGGCGAAAATATTGGAAGCCGCAAACCGTTGGACGAGTTCGTCAACCAAACCGATGCCTGAAACATGGTTTTTTTTGACAATTTTCGTGAAAAAAATTGGTTTTTTTCCAAAATTTCCCTTTATTCAAAAATTTTTAAGACATTTTTTTACACCATTGAAACGCGGAGAATAAAATCACACAGAAAAGGTCTTTAAACTATTATTCTACGAGTATGTCAATTAGTTTCTGAGAAAAACTAATTTTTGTAAACGGAAATTTTCTATGTTATGCAGGATGCTGCGACAGGGGTATTTACTAATTAATAATTATAGACGTATGAGAGTACCCTTACAGTGTTACAGTTTTGTTAGGTCATTATAAGCCTATAAAAATTCATCCCCTTTTTAAGGACCAAATAGTTTTTTCCTTTTTTTTTTTCAAAAAATTTTTGTGGGTTTAAGGTAACGGGCCTAGTTTCTGACCTTTTAAGAGTGACGGCTGAGGTTAAACGACAGTAATAAATATAAGTTTAAACTTAAGAGACAATTAATAATTTTATCAACTAGTTTATGGCTTTCAAAATAAAGTCATACAAGTAAAATAATTATTTGAATTGAATTAATAATTTAAATTAATGTTTTAAAAATTGACAAAAAGGACCCAGTTTCTGACCTTCAAAATTTCTCATGTGACAGTTTTTGACCCTGACAGTGGCCTAGTTTCTGATCCTTAAATTTAAAAATACAGTTTTTTAAAATTTAATTTATAAATAATTTTTTATTGATAAAAATGAATGTTTAATGTTATATACGTTATGAAAAATAACAAAAACTAATCGAAGATAACTATAAATAACAAAATAACTAACAAAAACTGGTTAGAATTTAATTGGGCCATACCACTTTAGAAGTGAGCCTAGTAATTGACCCTCATATTTCAATAATAAAAATCATTCTAAGGTATTTTATAAATATTTTAAAATAAATTTTAAACAAATATTAACTTGCTCATATATTTTTAATTAAGCTTTCATACTTACATGATGAATATTGCACAGATCAAAATGAGTACTTTGTAACATAAACTGTTAGGAAACTACCAAAAAAATAGTTTTTACGCACATTTTAAACTTAAAAATTTTTTTTTATTTAGTTAATATAGGTATTCTAAACTTTTTAAATTGCTGTTCATTAGACACAGAATAGATTACTTTAAATTAAGAATTTATTTTTTTTCTTATTTAAAATATAGTTTTTTTTATTAATTTATAACAAAGTTGAAAAGGTCAGAAACTGGGCTAGGGTCAATTACCGGGTCTTTTACCTTATTAGTGACCGAAAAGAATAATTTTTGTCAAAACTTTGTTTTATTTTTTTTATTTCAGGCAATCCACTAAACGTTTGCGCTGTGCCTCGAAAAAGGCGTATTTGTAAGCATCAATTTGCATGATCGGGCAACCGGAAAAGAAAGAGACCGATTGCATAAAAGAAATCGTTAAGAATGTGTCTTTTAGCTTATATGTAATTCCGAATAACCCCTTAACCGTAAAACTGATGCCCTCTATACATAGATAAGTGAGTAAAGTTAAACAAACGTGAAGGAATAATTTAGGAAACATTTTGGCGTTTTTTAAAAGACGGCGCTAAATCCCATAATTATTTCGTCTGAAAAACTTTTTAAAAAAATTCATTTAAAAATTGTACGTTTTACGGATGGTTGATCCGCCTGGTCTGTCCGTTGGTGAACTTTTATTGTATTTATTAATTTATTATTGAAGAAAACGCGACGTTGTGTAGAGTTGACGTATACAGTGGGAGAGTTCAAAAGTAGTACATTTTAATTCAATTTAAATACATTTAAAGATTGAATTAAAATTAATTGTATAATAATGTTTTATTACGTGCCTATTTATGTAGTGTCGATTGTCATGGCCACCCTTATTTATAAATTTATTCTGTGAACGGAGTGAATGAACACCACAGCGACAGACGACAGGCAAATTAATTTACAAAAGCGTATGATTTATGAAACATGGTTGCTTCGTTTTTCTTGGTAACTTTGTTATCCGTATAGCTTGTATAATATTTTCAATTAGGAGATGCAAATTGCTTATCATTTAACGCTCCTTTCACATTATACGGTTTTTGCCGTACGGCGAAAAACCGTACGGTCGCATTTTTTCAGTGGAGTAAAGAAAAGCATGGGACCTTTCACATTACATGGTCACGGCAAAATACCGTTGCCGTGCCGTGTAGTAGCCGTCTCTTGCCACTGGACTTGACGGTTGCTGTACGGCGTTTTTAACTCAATTGTGTATGTAATTAAATGGATGCTTTCACATTAGAAGGTTTTTTAACGTACGGCAGTAACACTATTTTGTTGAATTTCATGTTAATTATTAATTTTATTTGTGAAATGCATGAAACTAATGTTGAATATGATAACCAGCATTTTAATAGATTGTATGTTTTGACGAATCCTTAAGTTCGCCAAGTACTTAAACAAAGGAGATGTAATTAATTAATCATATCCAAAAATAGTTGAAATATTTATTTTCGCCATTCTTCAGGTTTTTAAAGAGTGTGTTAATAAATAATCCTAATTTCTTGTTGAGCGCACGATATAAATAATCCTAATTTCAAGTTGAGCGCACGAACGTAGTGAGTGCGCTCATTCGCTTGAGTGGGGCAATCGACAATCTCGCACGAGTTGCACATACTATTTTTTATTACGAATTTCACATACTTTTTTCTATTATTATCACTATTTTTGACATTTTTATTTCTTTTTAAAATAATATTTTTGAGTGTTCGTCTTTTTTTTTCTGAATTAAATATTGTTTAGATTACTTTGTTGGTGGTTTTTATAGAAATAATTATGAAATATTTATTAAATGAAAAATCAAAAGGCGGCTTTGCGTGTTTTATTGTCAATTTGCGTGTGGAAAGTTACTATAGTGGCAAACAGCTATTTTGCGTACAGAAATATGTGCGCCAAGTTAGTACTTCTCCCGCATGAGTAATAAAAAATACTTTTTTTGCCTTAAAAAAAGGTGGCAACCCTAGATACAGTACAGAACAGATACGATCTGCTAGACTTTTTAATTTATTCTATTACTGTATTTTATCAAGCTAGGATTACCAAATGTTACGTTATTAAAATGTACAATCAGCTGGGATATTTCTTGACAAAATATTACGATGACATAAAATTGCCGGAAAGTACATAATTTTAACCTTCCGTTGGAAAGTACACATCACCGTTTAAATTGTATTTATACAACATTTACAATTACAAAACAATAACAATTATCGAATTATGTGGTTACTGATGGATACCTATTTTATAAACAAATTAATACCAGCATTAATGATAAACATCTTTTAGAAATAATTGGTTAAATTAAAAAAAAAAATTCTGCTTATAAATTTACCCATTACTCATTAGATAAGGAAAAAAAATTATTTTTTTATATCTCTGGAAACGCACGTGTTTATAAAATTTGAAGGAAAGAATAGATATAATTATCTGTTATGATAAAAAAAATTTTGGGGGCCTCCAATATAAACTATTTATGGGATATTTTAATTTAAAAAGAGTGATAAATTCTATAATATATTAACGTAAATGCCCCTATACCGGAACGCGTTCAATACTAGAACAGTCTTAATATTTATCGTTTTTTTTTTCAGAAATAACTTTTTTAATATATAAAATATGAAGACTGTTCGGGTATTGAACGCGTTCGGGTATAGGGGCTTTTACCCTATATATATTTTAGTCACGGAATTGCAAAAAATATATTATTTAGGTTAGAATTTCGTCGTTTCTCATAAGCTCATAACAATAAATATTTTTGTAAATATTACTTTTTGTTTAATATTCGTTTTGGTTTTTATACGATACCTACATTTTTGTATTATTTATTTAATGTTTTTGAGAAATGGATAATAAACAGTTTTGCTAGAAATTTTATTTAAAAAAAAAAAAAATTTAGTAATAGTTGACTAATTCAAAATAAAACTACTTCATAAATTATTTTGTTCGAATTATTCCGTTTAAACACATTTAAATATTTAATTAATGAATTTGGATATATACGATTAATTATTAACTCTACACAACATAATATGAATACTTTTATAAATTTTTATTTTTTTGTCACATTTTACAATAAAATATATTATTTAAATAATTTAAATTACATGTGTATGTTTTTAAGTCCTAAAAAAATTAGAATAATAATTGCTTGTTTCAATAAATAATAAACATCTAATAAAAAATTAGTTAAAATAAGTTTTTTTATTCATTTAATCATTTATGTATTTGGTTCATTAATACTAAAATAAATAATTATAATAATTTGTATTCATACAAAAGTTTTGAAAACTTAAATTATACATTGTGTATTACGTACATAGATTTTTTTATACTTTTTGACGTCATAGAATAAAGTATTATATTTTTTGTAGTAAAATTGGAATTTTGTTCGTAATAAAGTATGGTAAGTTCGTGGTAGATACAGTCGACTCTCGTTAATTCGAAACTCGAGGGACTCTTAAAATTTTACGAATTATAGAGAGGTTCGAATTATCACAGGTAACAATTTTTTTTAAGCATTTGCGATGAATGAACTTGAAATTGTCTCAAAATGTACTTATAATCTTTCTGTCTCTTTCTTTCTGCAACTTTGAATTGTCGAGTGTTTGACGCCGATGAGTTCGAATTAACGCGTCATTTTGTTACGTAGCAATGATTTTTCGTTCGAATTACCAAGTGTATTAGAATGTATTGTTTTAGTTCGAAATATAAAGAGATTTTGTAGGGAACTCGTGACACCTTTGAATTATAGAGAGTTTCGAATTATCGCAGGTTTGAATTAACGAGAGTTTACTGTACTTAGAAGTGACATTCAAAATGGAATAGATGCGTAAAAATAACGTTAACATTTTTTTTAAAAATAATACTGGCGCCAAAAAGATTAGAAGGTTCCAGCTTGCACGCTAGTAGGTGTTTATACATGTATACATTTTACTTTTACTAGCGCGCCACTTCGTATTGGCGCCAGCAAAACATGACGTATGTAAGCCCGCTGTTTGTTGTAGAAATTCAAAAAAACAAAAAAATTTATAAGATTTTACGTAAGTTTTGTTACAGTGTTAACAGTTCACGATTTCGTGTAACTTAAAAAAATTATATAAAATAAGTTCTTGTGGCAGCCAAGTTCTTGTGGTCCTTTTTCGAAACAGTACGTTTGCCTGAAACTTGGATGTAGTGACTCTCTTTTACTTCGTGAGTTTCTGGTAAAGAAAACCGCTATCAGCCTATCATTATGACACAATAATAATAAGTTTAGACTTTAGGGGATTAAAATAATGAGTTCACTAATTTTTTTAAAATTCAATAAATGTTTCAAGATCACTCAAGTTTAATTACAATGACTTTCATATTATTTCAAAGTCAAGAATAAGTGCTGAATGAAATTTTATCAAAAATAGAAGACACTAATTACGTATTATATTTAAATGAAAATTTATAGAAATTTTAAATAGGTGCTTATCATTTTTTACAATTCTTTCTAGTATAATTTTTTTTTAATTATGTGGTAGGTTTATTTTAAATATATTAACTGTACAATAATCAAACATTGAACTTGATAGATGATCTACCTTATCACAAAAAAATTGTTTTTCAAGGTGATGAAAATTTACAACATGTTTAAATAATATGTATGTATAAAAAAAGTGTATCTATACCAATATTTACATATTCAGCCGTGATAAATTAAATGGTAGTGCAGTAGTAACACACTTTTTGAATAATGCTAAATTTGTCCTGTATTTGCCATTCCTTCTGAATAACGTTAGCGTTTTGAAAAAATAAAATTATTTACAAATAAAGTTTCCGATGGACAAACAACCTGTTATGTATTGATAAAAGTTACACATAGGATCAGGGGTGGATCCAGCTCTCAAGCTAGGAGGGGTCATTACAACATTACAAATTTTAAAAAAATGTACCTAAGTTAGCATTTAAACAACTTCTTCAACAACCAATATGTAATAACTTATTTTCCAGTTTCATCCGTTTATCATTTAATTAAAGTTTTTTAAGACACTGAATGAAAAAATTTAGCCAACTTGATGACGTCATCAAATTAAAAATTCCCTTTTTTCTCAAATCAAGCTTTATGGGAGTGATTTGAAATAGAGTGATTGATTGAGTTAGAGGAATTTGGGCATGACCTTTTCACTTTTACTATAAAAATGACCCAATTCCTTTTATAAATGTGATTGATAGTGGTCTTATTTGCTGGATAAAATTTAAAATTCTCGGGGGGTGGGGGTAGTCATGGGGGTCATGACCCCCATTACCACCCCCAGGTTCACGTTCTACATAAGATATAACAATGAAAATAGAATTTCAACACAATAAAAATTTGTTTTTATGAAATAAAGTAACAAAAATTTTAAAATTTTTTTTTTCGGCCTCTATATCAATTAAAGATAGTTTTTATTGCAGTTTTTATTGCGATAGAAGATGGACCTATATGCATAATGTGAGCATGCTTAGAATGCTCATATCATAAATAATCTCAAATTTTAAACGAATTTTTGACTCATACATAAACATTTAAGTAGGTAATATTTTTTAAATGATTCAAGTCAAGTAGATATTGGTTATGGACAAAAAAATTAATACATCATCATGTTTTGGTCTATTTGTGATGTTTTCCTCTTATGTTAAGTATACAATAGTAGTCTTCATAATCTTTGTTAAATTTGTTAAACTTGTTAAATGTTATTTATGTTATTCTTCGAAATAGATAAAAATCATGAACGACCTATTTGCAGCTGTGTTAATTATTACATATTTGACAGTTATGACAGTTATTTTATAGTTTTAAACCAGTTCTCAATTTCAATTTAACAAATAACATGCTCTTGGCCTTGTTATTTGTTATTAACAAGTTATAACACATTTAACATGTTATAGTATGTTTAACAAAGATTATGAAGACTACTAATATAACAAAAGAATAATAATTCATTCAAAATTTGACAGTTTATTTATGATATGAGTATTCTATAACAATAAGCATGTTAGCATGCTCATTGTTATAGAAATATATGTAGAATACATACTTATGAACTATGTACCTTTTGATCCATGATAGCTCTATACATTTATGTAATTCTACTTGACTTAACAAAAATTAATTAATATATAAAAAGTAAAGTATACGTATTAGTATTTATACATTACTACCAAGGATAAGTTATTTATTATACTCGTATGTACGTACTAATTGTACAATAAATTTTTGATTGTCATTGCCATTCAACAATAGCTACCTATTTAATGATGTATGCACTATGTATTACGTAAATAACACAATTGACGTTATTGCTTATAAATTAATTTTTGAATAGGTAACTATTTTCTTTCAAAGGTCAGGAAATTTGCGATTCAAATATAAATCGAGACAAAAGACTGTTCTCCCTATTTACTGCCTAGGTATCTAACAATAAAAGTGTGTTTCCCAAACTTGTTTCATCGCGGAACACTTTTTAACAGGGCTGGGAAAAATGGTTCATAGAAACCATTTAAAATAGAAAATGGAAAATGGTTTTCAAAAATGCATTTAAAATACAAAATGGAAAATGGTTTTGCTGAACATATTTAAAATTGAAAATGGAAAATAGTTATTTAAAATGGATTATAAAATGGAAAATGCTTTTTTTACTTTAAATTTATTCTATAAATTTTTTATCATTATTTATATTAATTAAAAAAAAAGTTAAGAAAATATCAAACGTACTAAATTAAATAAAGCTAGTTTTGAGAAAATTTTGTAATGTTTGCATGATATGAAATAGAAACTTAACTCTTCAAATATTGTTACTTAAAAATATTGTAAAATTTAATTCGGCTTTGACATATTCAAACCTTGACTACGCTACGACTCTTCTAAATAAAATTATGAAAATCATCTACTCGAAATACAAAAAAACATTTCTTTTCGACGTGTCTTAAAGATAGTAGTACACAACTTGAGTCAGAAAAGTTTGATTTAAGAGAACTGCAACTCTAGTAATAAATTTAACTCAAGTGACATTGCAACTCGTTATAAAAAATTTGAGTCAATTAAATCAACTTACATTTAACTTACAATTTGTTAGACTTCAAGTCATTCAATTCAAGTCCTATAATTAATATTGTATAGACATAAATTTGAGTATACATGCATTTTCATTTTAAATGTAAAATGGATTCAAATTTCCATTTTAAATACAAAATGGAAAATGGTTTGACCGAACTTATTTAAAATAGAAAATTCAAAATGCCATTTTATATTTAAAATACATATTTAAAATGAAATCAATTTAAATAGTTCCCAGCCCTGCTTTTTAAGTTATGCAATTTATATGGAACACTGCTTCCAAAAAAAAAAGACAAGCCAGAAAAGACGAAAAGAAGCGTATTGATTTAGATTCCAGATTTCGTGGTCTTGAGATTTAAATTCTCCACTGATACCCACAAAAAAAGAGCAAGAAAAAACCCTGTTGGTTTATGTCCAAAGCACAAAAAAAATTCATGCAACCAAAATCACACTATATATTGTTCCTTCCTCCACTTTCCATAAAATTTAAGTCTATCATTTATTGTTGCTTGTAAAGTTTCTTCCGAATTTTTTTATTTATTTAAAAATTTTTATTCGGTTTTAGCAAATTTTCGAATGGAACAACCCACTGGAATTAGAGATGTCGATTTTAAATCGATTAATCGAAAATCGATTAATCGAAGCTTAAAAAATTGATTCTTTTTTCGATTTTTTTCATTTGAATCGATTCATGAATCGATTATTAAAAGTAAGAGATCGATAACCGATTTTTTCCAAAAATAACTTCATTTTAATAGTAATTCTACAAAGAAACATGTGTTAAAATGAAACATCAAAAACTATTGTTAATTGTCACTTTTTACTCGTTATATCAACAAACCCCTCCTATGACTCTATATAAGTCAGACTAATAATACAAAAGGAAGAAAGAGACCACCTATCTGTGCAAACGACGGTCCCTTTCCCACAAAAGCGACTTACTTAGGAAACATTTTTTTGTCAGTTTGTTTGAAATTTTTTAATAAACTTGGTTCAGTTCGTGGTATTCGTCCTACATATTCAATTGCCTTATTTTTTATAATTATAATTGAAAAATTAACTCATTCATCTCGCCTTTACAAATATAATGTAAGGCGTTTTTACACGATATTACCGATATTACCTATGTACTATCAAATAAGTCCCTTAAACAAAAATTATCAGCTAATTTTATTAAACTTTTCAAAATTTCGATTTTTTAGATCGGTCTCACAGAATCGATTTTTTTTTAGCCGTTTTTTTTTTTGAATTGATTTTTTTGATTTCGATTTAAATCGATCCAAAAATCGATCTTTTTTTGGAGAATCGACATCTCTAATTGGAATATTTGAAAGGGTGTTAGGAAGAAAGGTTTCGATGTAGGACTGTATACAAAATTTAACGGAAAATTTGTTAAACCAATTAAATAATAATACATATTATGTACCTATTTTATCTATTGCTTATTGTTATGAAATTGATTATGACTTAAAAATTTAATGAAATTGTACACGGATACGCGCCATACGCCATAATATCGTCGTCACAGTGACGGAGACGGTTGATAGTCAAATGTCACAACATGTGACTGACCATTCTTGTTCGTTTATTGTTGAAGTTATTTGATATTATTGCCGTATGTATTTGATTGAATAATTGAAATATAATAACATTATTTATTTATTATTGTCACTTGGTCGATTATTGTTCTATTTCAATGGAGTTCATTGCTTTTAAGGAAGTGGTTTGGTGTTACCGCATAACACATATAGTTGGGATCAAGAGTTCGGGATCATAGTCGAAAATTTATTAAGAATTAATAAATTTCAATAAATTATCCAATATAGTAATTAATTTAATATGATATGAATGACCAGGGCCGGATTTACCGCTGTGGAGGCCCCGGGATACTTCCCATGTGGTGGCCCCTGAGTACTTCTGTGGAGACTCCTCTGGAAAATTTCGTAAATTTTTCCTAATTTCTCGAAAATTAGGACTGAAAAGCAAAAAAAGCGTTTATTCTACTCCCTTTTATTCTATTTTTATTTTATTCTGTTCTATTTTGAGAGATTTTGTGGAGGCCCCTTATGTGTGGGGGCTTCGGGGCACATACCCCAAGTGCCCTTATGTAAATCCAGCTCTGTGGATGACTTAAATTAAGTATTAGATACGTTTTCAAAATTGTCTTTCTAAATCTGCAGTCTTTTTGAGTGATTTCTTCGAAAAAATTACTTTCCGATATTCAAAAACCTATAATATTTAGATTAGTTTTATTAGTGTCACAAACTTGAAATTTGGTACGAGTTAGTGATGGGCAAATGCAAGACCAAGACCAAGACTTGGCAGTCATGGTCTTGTTCTTGCATTAAGAATCTTGGTCTTGGTCTTGCTAGAGCAGTTTGAGTCTTGGTCTTGGTCTTGCAAAATGCAGTCTTGGTATTGGTCTTGGTCTTGGTATTGCTAAAGAATCTTACACTTTCTTGCATTTTTTTATTAGCGAATTTTTTCCTTCTAAAATCATAATTTTCTCTCTTTACGATATTAATTATACTTTTAACCTATTTAAATAATTTAGCAAGAGTCTTGCTTTTTTCTTGCTATTGTCTTGGTCTTGCTCACTTGAGTCTTGGTATTGGTCTTGCAGCCGTACTTATAGTCTTGGTCTTGGTCTTGCTCTTAGTATACATAGTCTTGGTCTTGGTCTTGGTTTTGCAAAAAATGCAAGACCAAGACAAGACTGCAAGACCAAGACTAATTTTGTTTTAACTAACTAGTACGAGTGTAGATCTTGACCTAAAAGATTTTTAAAAGATTTCAACTAAAAAATTCTTATTATTTATGTCCATTCCATAGTTTTCTTAAAATGCATATGAGTGTGTGGAGTGCGTGCAAATACGTATTATACATGTGTGTAGGTATTTAATGTAAATAGATACTATAGTAACATAATATGTAAAATAGAAAAATAAAAAAAAAAGAAATCTATTAAGCAAGACTTCCACGAGCAAGTATACTTACATGCAAATATACTTTTAAGTAAAAATTAAGGCTACTTGCTCGTGTAAGCATCATTTGCATGCAAGTATACTGTTATACAAATTTACTTGCTTAAGTGAAAATATTTCTACTTTTGCTGTTAAAAGTAACGTATACTTAAATTAAAAATGGCGAAAACTGAATAAGGTGAGGAACTGTCAAATAAACTGTTTAATAATATCAAAACAATAAACAATAAAATTAATAAATTTATATGAAGAAAATAAAGGTTTATGAAACGTTTGAAATAAAAAGTACTAAGATTACTTACAAGAAAATCGTACAAGAAATGAATTGAACCCCAGAGCAAATCAAAAAAGAGATTGTATCATTCCGGAAAACATATTTTCTGGAAAAAAAAAGAAAAAAAAACGGATCAAAACGGACTGGATCGGGAACTGATATTGGGAATTTTTAAAATCTGATGTGTTTAATATTTCTGTTAATAAAGTATCTTCTATATTAAGAATATATTTATAAAGTTTCTTTTACCCAAAACTGTTTTTTTCCCGAGAATTTTTCTTTTTTTTGAGTTTGATATAGCTAGCAGTACTAATGCAAGGCATATTTTTGATGTGATATTTTTATTATTGAATTAAAAGATCAAATTTTAAAAAATCATATGGTATTTTGGCGCGTACCTACTTTCATGCAAGTGTACTTTTACATGGTTTACATGTAACAGGTCCTACAAGTATATTGTTAGAAAAACGTGGCCACCCCCCTCAAAACATTACTTTTATGCAAGTGTTCTTGCTCGTGGAAGTCTAGCTTTACAGTCGATTTTTATCTAAGAAAAACTGTTTGCGGCTGGATGAGGTAAGCGGCGTACATATACAATACCATATGAACAGTACGGTGTAGATTAATATGAACGAGAGTATTAAGCGGGTTCTACACGATGCTACGAACGTTCCTTCCAACGTTCGATCGAACGTTTGAGGCAATTAAGTTCAATAGTTGGTGCGACGAATGTATCTGCTACACGGTGAATCGAATGTTTGATCCAATACGAATGATGATGTGTTGGTACTCAGTGGACGACGCTGTTATCTGTCTGATGTTATCTCTAATGTTATACACTGATGTTGTCTCTCTTCACATGAACGAGTCGTGCAGCTGCTGAGTCGAACCAACCAACGCAACCAACACTGACCTTCAAACGTTCGAAGCACCCCTTTGACTCGGTGCAAAAATACCGACATCGAACGGGACACGACCAAATGCGAACGTTTGACGCTCGACATTGGACACTCGTAGGTTCGGACAACGGCTACACGATGCTATGAACCATCCAACGTCGAATGTTGGAAGGTGTTCGTAGCATCGTGTAGCAGCGGCTTAAGGGGCTTGGTTAGCAACCAAGAGATCCAACCGGGTTCGAGTCCCAGTCGATCCAGTTTGACAAATTTTCAAACACTATGTCCCTTTGTTGTTCAGTTACACATAAAAAATTAAAATTACAGAAATAGCATGATGTCATGCATTGTCCTTTATTTACCGTCGAATTCAAATATGCTTCCGATCAAAAGCGTAGAAACGCATGCCTAAATTCTTTATTATAAATTCATTGTTATGCTAATTATTCATATTTTTACAATACTTTTTTATAGTCTAAGATCCCGCAGCTGATTTCTGCAGGTATCTGTTTTTTTAATTAAACTTAATTTAAATGAATCCTTAATGGTTATGTAATACATTGCTCCCGGGTTGCCAGCTCTCAATCGGCCGCAACCTCTAGGTTACCAGGTGTTAACAGGTATATTGTTGTTAATAATTTGCGCTCATGTGTTTGGAGAAAATTAGATACTAAGTTTATACATATTGATCAATCAAGGCAATGAAATATTATTACATATGTACAATGTAATACATATTTCATTGCCTTGATTGATCAATATGTATAATTTTTTTTTCAATAGTTGCAGCTGAAATGTGATAAGAGAGTAATTAATTAAAAGTAATGGCAACCATAACTTGCGGCTATTTTTTCACAGGCAACCATGTATTATTGTGTTCAGAAAAAATAAAACTTTAATTTAGTATCTAATTTTCTCCAAAAACACATGACCGCAAATTATTAACAACAATATGTATACGGGTCTGTCCATACCAAAAGGTCCATAACATAAAAAAATAAAAAATATGATAAAATTATAATATTACTGGTATTGTGTTGTGTATTAGATGTAGGAAGTGGGCACCACAGTGTTTTTGCAGGGAACTTGTGTTTTGTTTGTTTTTTTGCCAGTTGTTTGGTGGCAATGTTGATTGTTAATGGTGTGTTGATTTTTTTGTATCCTTTTTAAGAATAATGTTACAGTTATAGTTGAAAGTTGAGACGTTTTGATACAAGAACAACAATCTACAGGATCTAAGGTAACTATAACCCTAAAGCTTTTACTTCAAACTAATTTCATATAATTATGAAATGGATGAAAGATTAGCAACCCAGTAACTGTAACGTGAGTTACCAAAACATTAATTTGTTTCTGTAACTTTTAGAAAATTGGACTCAGACATATGATTTTTTGTATTCTCTTCACAAATAACTCATTGATTGCAGAACTATTTTTTTATATTTTTACAAAAAACAAAAATGTAAATTTAAGGTACCTAAAAAATGTAACGTGAGTTACCATTCTGGTAACTCACGTTACGGAGTTTCTTAAATAGGAGTTGTTTCTTTAGTTGTTTCTTTATTCGAGAAATGATGTGTGCCAGAGTAATGAGGATGCCATCCCTGAAGTAAAAGTTATGTGTTTGAAGTGTGTTTCTGGACAAAATAACAAACTTTTCAAAATAGATGAAAATGACGTTACTTTTGTTAGTGTTAACAGGTTTTAAATGTCTACTTTGAAACTTCTTTACCCAGAAATTGAAATGAAAGGTGGTAGGATGTACTACAAGTTTAAAAAACCAGTTGATATTAAAGAGAAGTAAAAAAACAGTAAGGGTTTCCCATTATGAATTTAGAAATGTTTTAACCAGTATTATAAGACAGTCTACTATAAATTGTAGGATTAAAATAAATAGGCTACTTTTTCACCTTCTGTTTAAAACTTCTATTGTTTAAGACTAGTATTTTATAGTTTATAGCAGGTATTATAAAATTGTTCTGTTATTCTGATATTTAGTAATAATAAAACTTTCCTAGTATTTCATATGTGTCGCTTAATTTGTTTGCCTAAATTCTTCTTTTCTAAAATTACTTCTAAATAAAAAAGGGCTTGAAGATTGTAAAATATTCTTTTAAAAACTGTATACATTGATTTGAGTAATGTATACAAATAATAATTATTTTATATAACTGTTTTCAAACGATTTTCCAATGAAGACAAAATGTAACGTGAGTTACCGTAACGTGAGTTACCGACATTGATATGGGATTTTAATAATAAAGTCTTCTACAGGCATAGGAAAATTTTGACAAACTTATCATCTTCTATATAACACAAACAGGTTGAATATAAAAAAAAATTATTCTTGTAACTTTGAATCGGGAGCAGAAAAAAGCAATTGACTCCAAAGTAAATTTTGTACTGTCCCTTTTTTGTAACGTGAGTTACCAAAATGTTTAAATTATTATTTCAGTTGTGGACAATTCAAAAGCTTTAAAAAAAAATGGTGGTAAAAGCAGATCATCATGTTAATACTAGGAAAAATTCCGATTGAAAAATGTTTTAACTTAGTGTTGTTATAATACAAAAACTCTTAAATTTTGATTCACTTGGTAACGTGAGTTACCGTGGACATACCCATACCTGTTAACACCTGGCAACCTAGAGGTTGCGGCCGATTGAGAGCTAGCAACCCGGGAGCAATGTATTACATAACCATTAAGGATTCATTTAAATTAAGTTTCATTAAAAAAACAGATACCTGAAGAAATCAGCTGCGGGATCTTAGACTATTAACTTATAATTATAATATAAATAATTAAACAGCGGAAATACAAAATCAGAAATGAATTAAAATATAATTAAAATAATTATTCAAAATAATTGTTTTATTATTTTATTTTTGCGATTGTTTTCTTCTGTTGTTGTTGCAAAAAGAAAAATAATTTTTACACACACAAATAGCGAAACAGCTATTATTAGGTGGAAATGAAAGCGTCAGAACTCAGAACAGAACAAAATGAGGTGCCTACATACAATTTTTTTTAAAGAAAAACAACATAATGATTTATTTTATCCTCAGAGACAAAAACAAGTGACGTAATCGCGCGACATACACGTAAAAAAATTTTGTTACACGATATATATAATCGATATAATCAATAGATGTGATTCTGATTAACCACTTCCTTATTTACACTGATTGAAAATACTGTATAATGTATTTCCGTTCTACTTTTACGATTTTTATCAATAAACAAAGAAAATATTCAATTTTTACTGATCTATTGTCCTCTAATTTTGACGTATAAAATAAATTAATAATACAGAATGGACGTCTTTGCCAATTTGACAGTATATAAAGAAAATACGTCGTTATTAAATACTTTTTTTTTCTAAATAATTTCATTTTTTGCTTTTCGTTGAATTATTTATAATGTGATACGCCCACTAGTTTTTTTTTATGCATATTATGATTTCTGTAAAAAAATATAACTGTTATTAGAAATCGTTTTACATTTTGTTATTTTGAATTTTCAGTGGAAAGTTTCGATTTTAAAATATCATAACAAGAAATTTTAATTGTATTTTGACTATTAACCCCTTTAGTACCGTCATATATTCCAATATTTTAAATAAAAAAAACCCAATATCTTTATAAGTATAATTGCAAGTTTGGTATGTTTTGCTTAAATTTTATTTACAATATGACTGCTCTCCTTACTATACAATCTCCAGTTACCGATATAAGATAACCCACACTCGTGAGTTGAATTTTTTCTAAAAATTAGTATGACGAGCTGAGCTCGTCATTAGTCCTAAATGTGTTAAATGCTAGTTTAGTATCATTGAGGTGTTGTTTTTTAGGATTTCGTAATTATAACAACGAAATTCTTATGCATTCGTCACTTCCACAGAATATTACAGAACGAACGCTAGTATCTCTATACTACTGAGACCAGTGTAACGACAAAGGATAGAAAATATCCCACCAGTATGTTATATATGTGCACGCGGATGTTTGTGTGTATGAATGTCTTGCATACGCATATACATAACATGCATGTGGCACGCATCATGCACGTATACCACGTATACCGTATCAACACGACGGCAACAATATGACAACAATTGAAACACACCCATTGGTAGCTACTAACAAGTAAAGGTCCCGAGGCCGGACCTATCGATTTTGATGAAACTTAAATATGTTGTAGAACACTAAAAACTAAGGGACACGTATTTTTTTTTATCTGCGGAAAAACGGTTTGAAGGGGTGAAATCGCCCTCCAAAAATTGGGGTAAAAATTTAATTTTTCAAATATCTCGAAAACAGTAAGAGATAGAGCAAAAGTTTAAATTGGCGATATTACTCTTTTTTAAAGAGCTATCTATTGATATGCAATTTGTTCAAATTACATCAACAGGGGTGGTTGGGGGTTAAAATTTGGAGGTTAATTTTACAAAAAGGGGGTGAAAAATAAACAATATAAAAATTTTGTTTACAGATTTGAAATCTACGTCAAAAAATCTAATTGACCTGTTTTTGCTCAATATCTTAATATTAAGTCTAGGGGTAGTTAACTAGAGGGTGACTATGTCGAATAATCGTACTATTTGGGTATTTCCAGAAGTTCTTCTTCATGGAAAATAGCTTAGGACAATTAAAATAACGTAGAAATGAAATTCTCGAATTTAAAATTGAGTTTGAGTAACATTGGAGAGGGGGTGAGTCACCCTCTTAAATTACATACTAGTTTATATACACTAATTTTTTTAATTTAACACACTGATAGTGGGTAAAATAATGTCACAATAAGTGGATCTGAAGTTGGACTATCATATGTAAGGTCTTTATTAGGTTTGTTTTTTAATGGATATTATAGTTTTCCTTATCGAAAATTATCGATACCGAAAATTACATAACCTAACCTAAAATAACGAAACCTAATAAAAACCTTACATACGATAGTCTAACTTCAGAACCATCTATTGTGACATTATTACCCCCTGTTAGTGTGTTAATTGCAAAAATTAGTGTATGTAAACTAGTATGTAATTCAAGAGGGTGACTCACCCCCTCTCCAATGTTGCTTAAAATCAATTTTGAATTCGAGAATTTCATTTTAGTCCAACTTCAGAACCACTTATTGTGACATTATTTTACCCACTATCAGTGTGTTAATAGCAAAAATTAGTTTATATAAACTAGTATGTAATTTAAGAGGGTGACTCACCCCCTCTCCAATGTTGCTCAAACTCAATTTTGAATTCCAGAATTTCATTTCTACGTTATTCTAATTGTCTTAAGCTATTTTCCACGAAGAAGAACTTCTTGAAATACCCAAATTGTACGACTATTCGACATAGTCACCCTCAAGTTAACTACCCCTAGACTTAATATTAGGACATTGAGCAAAAATAG
Source organism: Brachynemurus nebulosus (assembly GCA_035578155.1). NCBI lineage: Eukaryota > Metazoa > Arthropoda > Insecta > Neuroptera > Myrmeleontidae > Brachynemurus > Brachynemurus nebulosus. The sequence goes on along the minus strand of JAPWDM010000005.1, from coordinate 8,323,729 downwards.
GTCAATTAGATTTTTTGACGTAGATTTCAAATCTGTAAACAAAATTTTTATATTGTTTATTTTTCACCCCCTTTTTGCAAAATTAACCCCCAAATTTTAACCCCCAACCACCCCTGTTGATGTAATATGAACAAATTGCATATCAATAGATAGCTCTTTAAAAAAGAGCAATATCGCCAATTTAAACTTTTGCTCTATCTCTTACTGTTTTCGAGATATTTGAAAAATTAAATTTTTACCCCAATTTTTGAAGGGCGATTTCACCCCTTCAAACCGTTTTTCCGCAGATAAAAAAAAATACGTGTCCCTTAGTTTTTAGTGTTCTACAATATATTTAAGTTTCATCGAAATCGATAGGTCCGGCCTCGGGACCTTTACTTGTAAGTGAATGACAACATAGTTCTGCAAAATGCACATAAATGCCCATAAGTGATTGCAGAAAAGAGGTAGTTGTATTCCTTCCAGTGTTCTATGGTCATTTCCGTCATCGCATTAGGTGATCTACTCGCACTTGGCCACTTTATAATAATAAATGGTAGATTTTATACAAATTTATGAACCTCTTTTTTTGAACTGGTTAATACTATCTCAAATTAGCGATACGTAAATTGGTTTTCGCATATGATTAAAGATGAAACACATTTTTTTTATACTGTGCAAACGGGTAATCATACGTTTTCTAGGGAGTTGAAACAAATCTTTTATGGTCTAAAATAAGTGTAGGGCTTCATTGAAATAGTATTTGAAAAACATTTAAAAAAGTATTACCACCTTAGTCATGTTATAATATTATGATATTATTAAGGTCATTTGGAGGTGTGAACCGTGTTGTCCCTAGATTTACTAAACAAGTTGAAACATGAAATCCTATTTTTTTAAAGGACAAATTTTTGTTATTTATCAAAAAATGGTTATCGTCTGACCTGATGAGATTAGTCAATTGACCTTTTAGCGCCAAGATTAGTTTTTTTTGCTATACTGATAAAATATTAGTCAATAATTTCTTCAATTTTAAATGTGTACTTCATTTGAGAATTTCAGTATAAGTATATCGATCGTTTCTGAATTTGATTTATTTAAAACATAATACATTTATTATAATTTGTTATTTAATCTTGTAAATCTATACAGAATATTATTTCTAATCTTTGGTATTATTTATAATAAAAAAAATAAAAATAATAATAGTTAAATTTTATTATCATTTATCAGTAAGAGTAGTTGACGTAAATTCATCCAGAAAAATAAAATAATTGTCAATTTTTATCAAAAAAATAATGGAAAATTAGAAATTTCAAACATAAAATATTCCAAGGCAATTAATGTAAATAATTATGTAAAGATATGCATGTTAGAAGGAAGTAATAACGTCAATTCTCGTATTTAAAATAATGAGGTATGCGTAATAGCTGTGTATAATGGCGGATTTACATTTGCAATGATTTACTGGCGTTACTTTTAACCCTAGAATCATACGTACTCGTCAAATTGGCGATCCAACTTCCCTACCTGCTCCAGTACTACAACTTGTTGTTGAGGTATGGATGTTATAATTAATTTATTCAATGATAATGAAAATGTGAAAGATGATTACATCTGCTTGACTTATAGAGACGACATAATACTGAAGTTTTAATATATTGAATCGAAAACCAAAGAATGTGTTTCAAGTGACTTAATAAAAGATTAACAATTTATTTTGTGGAAAATATTTTAATTTTTATTATTTTTTGAGATCTTATTCGAAAAATTACTAACAAATTTTAGAAAATTTACAAATGTGTCTAATGAGGACATAACTACATATCTACGGGAATTTTGTGGCCGAGAAATTTCACATTCTGTAAAGTTACACATGTTCACTGACTCATAATAGTTCATAAATTAGTTATTTGAAAGATACATCTTATAATACAATTGATGTATTTATGTATTTTTTAATTTTTATAATGGAAATATGCTTTGATAAAAAGATTAAAAAAATTAATAAATATTTATATTAAAAATTTTTTCCAAATACAATTTTTTTAAATATTTTGTTCACTTTTGTAGTATTATTATGTAAAGAAATATTTTTTGCAAATAAACTCTAAAATTCTTCGTAAAAAGTCCATTCGTCAAATTGACGACGATGTATGATTAACGTTTCTTATAGACCAACGTATGATTCTAGGGTTAAGCTTGTACACCTATATTTTTTTACACATAAGATAGCGGGTTTTCGAGAAAAAGTAATTTTTGTGATCGGAGATTCGCTATGTTATACAGAATACTGCGACAGGGATATTATATATTTCATATTTATTAACGTATCCACAAAAGTAATAGATCCAAAATATCCAAAGGAACTGACAAAAAATTTTAAGTAATTTTCTAACTTAATATAAGGTAAAAGACCCGGTAATTGACCCTGGCCCAGTTTCTGAACTTTTCAACTTTGTTATAAATTAATAAAAAAACTATATTTTAAATAAGAAAAAAAATAAATTCTTAATTTAAAGTAATCTATTCTGTGTCTAATGAACAGCAATTTAAAAAGTTTAGAATATATTAACTAAATAAAAAAAAATTTTAAGTTTAAAATGTGTGTAAACACTATTTTTTTGGTAGTTTCCTAACAGTTTATGTTACAAAGTACTCATTTTGATCTGTGCAATATTCATCATGTAAGTATGAAAACTTAATTAAAAATATATGAGCAGGTTAATATTTGTTTAAAATTTATTTTAAAATATTTATAAAATACCTTAGAATGATTTTTATTATTGAAATATGAGGGTCAATTACTAGGCTCACTTCTAAAGTGGTATGGCCCAGTTAAATTCTAACCAGTTTTTGTTAGTTATTTTGTTATTTATTTAGTTTTTGTTATTTTTCATAACGTATATAACATTAAACATTCATTTTTATCAATAAAAAATTATTTATAAATTAAATTTTAAAAAACTGTATTTTTAAATTTAAGGATCAGAAACTAGGCCACTGTCAGGGTCAGAAACTGTCACATGAGAAATTTTGAAGGTCAGAAACTGGGTCCTTTTTGTCAATTTTTAAAACATTAAATTATTAATTCAATTCAAATAATTATTTTACTTGTATGGCTTTATTTTGAAAGCCATAAACAAGTTGATAAAATTATTAATTGTCTCTTAAGTTGAAACTTATATTTATTACTGTCGTTTAACCTCAGCCGTCACTCTTAAAAGGTCAGAAACTAGGCCCGTTACCTTATTACATGTTTTATAATAATGAGTGTCGCTAATAATTATTTTTGAAAGAAAAATAGGCGGCGTGCATTGATACATTCAGTAAAGTACCTCTGTTTCTTTCTGGTAAGTGTAAATAAGCCAATATAAAGATACGATCGTTTTGAAATCGAGAATTATAGTTTATTTCAGGAATACAATTTATGTAGACCAGGGCTTCTTAAACTATGGGTCGCGACCCCATTTGAGGTCGCTTAGCGAAATTTTGGAGTCATAGCGAAGAATTTTTTATGTGTATATATTGTTACCTAATCAATAAATCCTTATACAAAATACTTATATATCTCTATTTGAGGTCACGAATGAAAAAAGTTTAAGCAGCCCTGATTTTGACGACTTGTTAATTTTGAATTTGGTCGACAATCAAGAATTTCAGATTAAGAGACCTAGAGTTCCTACTAGTGTTGCCAACTGTCCCGATTTAATCTGGATGTCCCGATTTTAGGCCTATGTGTCCCGCGTTCCGACAACAGTAGTGGCGGGAACGCTAATTGTCCCGATTTTTAACATCTACAATTTTTTTTACATTTTTAGACCCGCCAGTCTCGCTATTGTTATTTCCAAATTATTGCCCTTGCAGGTCATGACGGCTAAGGAAGTAAGTATATTTGCTGTACCTACTGATAAAGTGTACTCTGTCTACTGATTTATAACTTATACAGCTTACAGTGTTGCCAGATTAACTCATTAAAATCCCTTCAACATTAAAACCCCTCCAAATAATGAGAGAAATTATTTGACGTACATGAAATGCGTAAGCGGCGTTCGAGTAGCCTAAAAATAATCAATGCCAAAGGCGGTCAACTTGAAAAAAAATGTTTTTCTCCAAAAATAATACAGTTGATAAGCAAAAAAATTAAAATTTAAAAATTAGAAAACTTTATTTTTAATTTAATAAAATAAAATAAAGAAATATTATTGTAATATTATCTTCAAGAAATTGTTTTGTTTAAAGGTTTGTAAGACTTGGTTTAAATATGTAGCTGTTAGTAACAAATGAGTTGCCTAGTAATCAAAATCCACTAATTCCACTTTATAAAGATCATAGGAAATCGCAAAAAACCATAACTCAGTTCAAAATTAATTTTTCGATAAAAAAGTCATAATTATATTAACTAACAAGGAAAAAAAGATGATTAGTACTATTATCAAAAAACAAAATTATCGTTTTACCCCTTTTTTAATCATAATTATTTGAATTTATTAGGTTTTGATAGTAACATTTATATAAAGTGCGTTTTAAAACAGAAATTATAAGGGAAATTTATTAAAAAAAAAACTTAATTCAGCAATATTGGATGTATCAGGGTTAGACGATACAATTTGTTTTGTAATATTGTAAACTATTTTCATTTTGTCACTTAAAACCAAAGTGCTTACTTAGTAATTCATTTACATCTACAATTTCATTATTTAAAATTTTAGATAAATACTAAAATACAAATTTTACGTGAAAACATAATTTTATACTTCGTACGTCCCGCATGTTAGTGAAAAAATTAAAATTTGAACGGTTAAAATCTAAAATATAGGTTATATATGGGTTATTAGCAGGATTTGTAAAGTTTTCAATGTAATTTTAGCAGGATTTGAAAATTATGTTATATTTCAGTTGCAGATTTCTTTAGTAAGCAGTTAAAATTACAACAAAAAATGTTAAGGGGCATATGCCTTGTTGCATTTAAAAATTAATAGCCCTAAAAAATCAAAAAATTCGAAAAGTGCATTTAGTAGATTTTAATACTAGGCGACACAAATAATAAAAATAAATAAAATACAAAGATTATCTTTCGTACTGGCTGATTAAAAACGTTTTTTTTAACAGTCCCGATTTTACTTGTCCCGTCCCGATTTTTTTCCCATTAAATCCCGAAATATTCATTGGTAGAGTTGGCAACCCTAGTTCCTACACACCTATCACAATAACCTCCTTATTTCTACACTCTAAAAGCCTCTAAAAGAATAATTTCCATCGAATACGGTTTACAAATAAATACAATTTTATTCTTTTCGTACTTTTAAAAAATTTTCCGATGTTTTTTCAGTTTTATTTTTTGACCTTTAGTTACAAATAATTTTATGAATAGATCTTACCATAGTTTTTTGTTTTGTTTTAATTTATTCGTAAAATTCTTACTGTGATACATTTTAATGAAAATGCAAATTACGTTAAATATAACAGTTCACGTATATACGTACACACATTAACAAAAAATATGACCGAATGAATTGTTTTCTTTTATCATGCAATACTCATGTGATATTGATATTTATATGGTGCTATATAATTTTTTGTTAAAAAAGTTGTTTGTGACAAAAAATTTCAAAAATAATATTAAAAAAAGACTTGGCAAGTATGTGTTAGGTACACATTAAGTCAGGATTTCGTAGTTCACTAGCTAGGGATTTTTACAATTGTCGGAATAAAATATTTCTTGCTTTTATTTAATATTAAAATTAGCCTTTAATTTGTTAATGATTATCTAAACCTTCCACTTTCCATACAATTTAAAAAAACCTCAACAATAGTTTTTAAAAAGCAACACTGTCTCTTAAATTGCGTAAGATTCGACACTGACTGTTTAGCAATAATCAAGTGCGGGTAAGGTACCTGATACAATGACGGAAATCACGAATTCATAAGGATTTCGTTGTTAGAACTACGAAACCCTAAAAATTATATACAGTCATTGATAAAAGTATTCGTGCATGATTGAATGAATTTTGCGTCGCTTTAATTTTTATCAGTTATTTAATTTAAAAAAAATTACATATCTCATCTCATGACATAATAGACGGAGAGTTGCAGAACAGTTTATTCAAAATATTTTTATTGTATCGTTTGAAATTACCGTATAAACCGTTTGAAATAAATTGTTTATGGGCATATCTTATTTTTACGAAATTTGATGAAAACGTTGGAACTCTTGTAGGTAAATTTTCGTTTCGGACATGGTTTTTGGGCATTTTTACACCATTGGAAAGAGAAGAAAAAATTACATAAAAAGGTTTTCGAAATATTTAACGACGTGTAAGCTGGTTTCCGAAAATAACTAATTTTTGTATACGGAAATTCGTTATGTTATGCAGAATGTTACGACAGCAGGGGGTATTTGAGATATTTATAAAAAATTGTTTGAAGAAAATCTTCAATATCTCTTGGACTATACGGCTCGCGTAAATATTTTTTTTTTATAAGTCGGTATGTAATACAATATTCATTATTTCATTAAATATTAAATTATTTTGTTTTATCCAATGAATTGTAATGACTCAACAGTTCTTTTGTTTACACAATATTGTGTGCACCATGTAAAGTAAATATGTTTGTTTTGAAATTCGTTGAAATATGTAAAAACGTTTGTCATTTTTTGAGTGTTGCGTATTGTTTTGTTTTGATGTTGTCATATGACATCTCTTAGCTGACTGATAACGATTGATTATGGTAAATTATCAGAATTTATTTTATGTATCATTTCGTCAATACATACGTGGTTTTAATTAGGTATATTTCCCAGCGCTCTAACCATAATATACAATTTAATTTCTACTATTGATTTATAAAATACTATGACCATAACATACCATTCATGATTTAAATAACCAATCATACTCAGGGCCGTAACTAGGTCTTCAGGGGCCCCGGGGCAGAAAGTACATTCGGGGCCCCTACGCCGCCCCGGGCAAAAACAAAGCGGCGACCTTTTTTTTTCTTTTTTGCTCGTCAGTCGTTTGCCGCTCAAATTTTACAGAAATACCGCCCCGGCAAAAAGAAAAGCGGCTACTTTTTTTTTGCTTGTCAGTCGTTTGCTCGTTTCCTGCCCTAATTTTACAGAAATGCCGCCCTTAAAATTTTCCAAGAAATTTAGAAGTTTGGAATTTCTTGTATTCTGTTGGGGGCCCCGGGGCAATGCCCCGGCGTCCCTAGCCTAGTTGCGGCCCTGATCATACTAATTCAAATAATTTCAATAAAGAATGATTTGAGAAAAGACATCAGGCTTACTAAAATTTTTCATTGTCTTAAAATCTGTTAATAAAATGATATAATGATGGCACTGAAAGTCAGTTATAGGTTTTCGAAGTCGTTCTTTGCATTTCTACCAAAATTAAATGTAGAACTATTAGAAAAAAGACATGGAATTTGATCATTTAATAGCAAAAACGAAAAGATCACACCTAAATTACTGTATGTCAACTAATTACTCTAATTCAGTTCGCTTCCATAAAGCTTGAGTTACAGAAAAATAAATTTTTTTAAATTTAATGACGTCATGATAAAATTTTTCAGTGCCTTAAAAATCATAAATAAAAAGATAGAATGATAAAATTGCAGACGAAATATAGGTTTTCCAAGTAATTTTTTTCATTTTTAACAAAATAAGATATGTAGGATCAAACGCGGGCACAGGGGGCGATCATGTGACTCAAAAGTCAAAAAAAATAAATAAATAAATTCAAATTTTCTCAATTTTTTCCAATTATTACGTTAATTTTACTGCACGTGTAAGCTGCTTTTTATAGGCCTTTTGTGTTGTGGTTCCAAAAACATTAAATCTTTATCTGAATTTAACTCTTAGGATTAGATCACAAGGCTGTGTTTATAATACCATTGCGGAAATAGTGAAAGATTAACAAAGAATTTGTATGAGGAAATCTACTCTGTTTTATTTTTAAATGGACATGTACGTAGGTTCCAACATGCAATAGATATCTAATTTCTATATTGACTTTAGGTAAAAAAATAATTCCGGTATTTTTTAAAAATTCAATTTTTTTCTTAAAGCATAAAATTTTGGTAACAGTCAAATTATTAGTTGACAATATGACAATCTGACAAACTGCGTCTCTATTAAAACTCAACCGTTTGACAGAAGATTGCACAAATGAAAATTTAAAGAAAAACACATTTTATGCGTCCTTTTTTTTTTTTTTTTTTAATAGTTCTACATACGTCGTTAAAAATATTTTTATATAGGTACGATTAAAAAAGAAATAATAAAACATTTTTTGATGGAGACTATTTTTATAAAATATATTTTTCTATTATCATTATTTTATCAGTGTTGTTCAGTCGGATATTGTGTTAATATTTTCGCGAGTGTAGTTTTTAAAATTTATAATTTATAATGTTTGGTATGAATTATTTGTTATTTTTATATTTTATCATTTTTCGATTAATTTTATCGTTGCAATAACAATTGATATTATTGAAAAATAATTGTATTTGTAAATATTTATCGGTGTTATTCATAATATTTAAATTTAATTCAAGATTAAATAAAGAAAAAATGTACATTTTTGAAATTATTACTTTTTTGCTATATTTAAAGAAGCAAAAATAGATGATGTGCAAATATGAGTTATTTTTGTCATAAAAATAACCAATATTGATTCACAGTATTATTAAGGTAGTTGGTCGATAAAACGATTTTTTCAAAGGAATTTGACGAAACTTCTCTAGATGTTTATTTAATCCAATACCAATAATACGAGCCCTTACCGAAAAAAAATTGAACACCCCAATTTTGAGAAAAACGACTTCAAAGTTTTGTAATTTTAACATGGGCTCTTATGGGAAAACTCTATTTTTTTTAAATAAAATGAAAATGTGTCAAAGGAATTTGATAAAAATTTAATATGTTATTTAATACAAAATTACAAACCATATTTAATAAGAAATAAAAGTTATTGACCACGCCAATTTTGAAATATAATTTAAAAACATCATTTTACAACGTTTTTACAACAATTATTTTAATTTGCTAAAACATAAGCGCGCGGAAATTCAAAAAAACAAGTGGTATACAAATACAATAACTGAAGAATAGTAATGCATTATTTAATTTTTGATAAAAGAAAATTTTTTTGCTGAGATATACTTTTGTACCTGACTATCTCAGAGCAACTACATTAATGTAAAATTTTGATGAACTTATTAGTGGATATATGGACATGACTGTACAAGAAACGTTGGATATTTCAGATAAACAAATTAGGGTTTTGTACTTTAGAAGAAAAAAAAAAACGGAATCCTTATAATATCACTCTCGTGTCCATCTGTCACAGAGGTTTTTTTCGAAAACTATGTAACGTAGAAATTTGGAATAGGATGCATACGAGTTCACTCCCGCGGTCAGAGTTTAATATTATCTTGGAAAACGGTCGTAGGTTAGTTCGCTCCCGACTTGTTATCTACGTACAGGTAAAATTAATTACCTAAATGACGGTGGGGATAAGGGATAGCAGGCAGATAGTAAGATGAAAACTAACCTAACCTTAACTAACCTCATCACCTAGTTTTATATTAAAAATCTAACGGGAACGAACTAGTATACGGTCTAGACGGGAGCGAATTAATATACGGTTACGGGAGCGAACTAGTATACTACCCCCTTCAGGGTTATCTGTGCGGGAGCGAACTAGTGTGCTCCGTTGAAATTGTGTTAGTCCTTGATGACATGTACATCTATCGTCCGTCAACGATTAAAACAAAAAAAAATTTGGATTAAATTGGGGGGTCAGTTTAAAAAAAAAAGTTTTAATTAATATCTCATTTAAAAGAGCTACCTCTAAGGATTATAAAAATATTTTTTTTTGTAATTTTTGGTCCTGTGATCCTAATAATATAGTTTGAAATTTTCTAGAAATGACTGTCCCCCCCCCTTGATCTCCTTGATTCCTAAGCTAAAATTTGGATTTTGATAGATTTAGTAATTAGTATACATCAATGTTTTTCAACCTGTGGGTCACGACCCCCTGGGGGGTCGCGAAGCCTTTTTAAGGGGATCGCAGCTACTTTAAAAATAAAACCGCTCTAGTTCAATATATAATATTTAATAAAGAGAAGATTAATTAATGGTTACATTAATGTAATAGTTTCATAGTTCCGCGCGACAAAGTTTCAAAATAGCGGCTTATTTTCAATAACAGTAAATCCGAATTTTAAATAATTATCGTCATATAGCCATTTTTTCTCTGGTTTTGTTTATTACTCTTATTGGAACTTGAAATTGGCGATTGTGAATATCTTTCCAGAAACTTGTCCATTTTCAATAATTACAATGAGCACAGAATTTTGAATATTAGACAATAAAAAACAATGAGCAACTACTAAACAAACAACGAGGCAATTTACTAATTTTAAACACCAACGTGAGTTCACAATTCAAAATATTCAAATGGATTACGCTTGGAAGTGTTAAACGGTGACGAAGATCGCCCGTGCTCGTGTCACTTTTTACGCCACGCGCGCGTTCAGAAGCTACTATAAGTCATCAACTTCGATTTCGATACAAAAATTTGCCTGTTGCAAGTCCTTAATTACGTATTTAATCGATGCCTAACTATGAAAATAATCAATAGTGATGAACGGATTCGATATTCATAACACAAAAAAATAAAAGATAGTAAATAGCGGAGGGTAGGGGGTCGCGTCATGAAAAAGGTTGAAAAACACTGGTACATATAATAAATATTGAGTCATAGATTACCAGAAAATTACGGGTTGTTTCGACAGTGTAAATAGTTGCTAAAAAAAATTTAAATAACAAGGGAAAACATAGTAATAGATAACGTGTATACTATTGTTTCAGTACAATGTGGGGACAATTCATGCATTTTTCACTTTTTCAGTTGTCAGCAAATTTGGATAAGATTTCAATATACATAAATAAAAGAGTTTAATTCGGTCTATTATGACTGCTCACATTACCGTTCCCTACCTGTGTGAGCCCGACTGGCTCTTGGTTGATTTTTTTTTTAATAAAAAAATTTTTGTAAGCAAATATAATTAAACTTATTTTTAAAAAAATAAAAGATATCACATAATTATTCTGATTTCTGAATATTGCTTCTTTTTGGTAATCTCAGCTTATAGTCTAATAACGTAACGAACTTCGAAAACAGAGAGAGTTCGAAAAGAACCTGAAATGATTCGTGTAAATGTAGCAAAATACGCAGGCAGTCAGTTTTTTTTTTTTTTTTTTGGAAACTTGCCGTAAGAAAAATGATTAATACTATTAATTAGTGTTTGATTATTATTATTTAAAAAAAATATAACCTTAAAGTAGGTATTTTTTCTGTAATACTTAAAAAAATTTCCCTAAGTATACACTATAAAATTATCAGGTATTTGATTATCGGCTCTGCCTAGTTTTAATAATGAATTTAATAAAAACCTTTTTTAAAAAACCGACTTTAAAAAGTAAAAAGAAATGTAATAAGACGTATTTTGAAGTCTTACGTGTGAGCAAAATTAATAAATTTTCGTGGGTCTAAATTATTTTTCTTTTATATTGCTGTCGTCTCCACCTTCGACTTCAAAATACGTGTTATTATGTACATTTTTTTTAATTTTCGAAATCAATTTCTTCTTCAAAAATAAATGTTCTTTTTACATCACTATGTTTTTTTTTTTTTTGGAGATATTAAATTCAGTGGAATTACCCAATATCAAAACAAATACTACTTAATACAAAAAAAATTTGTATATTTACACAAGAAAACATCCGATCTATTTTCTGGGAAAAATTAAGCAATACATAATTTTTTGTGATCCATTCTAATGTTTGTTTTGATTAAAAATTTTGATGGAAAATATAGAAAATTGATCTATCTCATGCATAAGATAAACATCGTTCTTTTAAAATTGCGTAATTTTTAATATACAACTTATGTGTGACGCATAATTATTTATCCACATATCTCAAGTGTTATTCACATTTGAAATCACGCACTATGGAGTGTTGTTATTTTTTTTTTAATTGTAAGTACGAAAATGTGTATTGTACAATTTTATTTATATTTTACGTCAGATTTTATGTTGGTGTCTACCACAGAGTACAGAGGTAACATTCCTATTTCTATACTACTGACACAAGTGTAACCAAAGATAGAAAATCCCCACTTAAATGTTATATATGTATGTGCACTTCGGTTTAGTTGTATTTGTGTGATCTATGTTGTGTGTGTTAGTGAGGTAACCTTCTTGCATAAACATATATAAGTGTAACACGGTGGTGGCAATAATGACTCAACAACCAAAACGTGATCAAAACAATTGATCTACGCTCATCAACTGTCACTGAACGAGTGAATACTAAGTAGCCTAACGTGCCCATAAATGCACACTGGTATGCATTGCTTCTGATGTTCGGTGGTGTCTACTGTCTAGTGTTTGCATACACATAATAATTATATTGTTATTTTATTAATATAATAATATTGTATACCTACATAATACGTGTGAATATCAGAATATTATTATTCGGCGCAGTTATGTTTTAAAACAATGCACCTATCTGTGATAAGGTGATGATAATTTATTGTGAGTGAAAATGCATATTTTTTGTCGGCAACCGCACTAATTTGAGTAGGTAGCCTTTGTAAACATAATAAAAATTTTTACAATTTTTTTCCAATTTTTTCCAAACAAAGTAAAATTATAAAAAGTAAGAAAAATTATTTAAATACCATATAAATTGTGTAGAATAGTATAACACCAAGTATACTGTGAATGAATTCAATAATCTGGACAATATAAAATATGTAATTGTTTGTCATGTATCAAATTTCTGCAAATTTAAATTTGTTTATTGTTTTTTACGCTATAAAGCAGGAGCAGAAAAGTTTTGCTTCCGAGGGTCTAATAGTGACACTTTCTAACATGCATTACATTTCAGCTATTATGTACTTTTAATGCTCAAATTATAAAAAAAAATTAAATAATTATAAATAGTTATTAAGCTTAATAATTTGAAATATCTTTTTCGATTTTTCATTAAATTTTTTCAATTTAATTCAGAAATGCAAAAAATGTTGTTTGCAACACGTGCAACATGCACAAGGAGTATTATTTATCTGTCTTTTTTACGCGTGAAATATGCAAGCTCTTTTGACGTTATGATAGGCAATTATAATACATGATTTTTTAATTCCAAATTGCAAAAATTTCTTTTTTCAACATAAAAAATTGTTTTTGTTTTAGGTAAAAGAAAATTTTTTAGGCAAGGATTTTTTTTTAGGAATCTTTTCAACAACTAGTAAGAGGGCTAGGTAAAGTACAAGGATAATCTAATCCAGATCTAGGATATATTATCGCGCGTATTATATATGTTTTGGTGACAAACTGACAACTCGCTTCCATAATTTTTTTTTAAATTTATTCTACTAAAATTGTTACGTATTAAAAGTGAAATTTTGTTATTTTAACAATAGTAAAAACAAGATGATGTCACCAAAGTATTTTCAAGTATTTTAAGTAAGATATTTGTTCATAATAAACAAAAAAATATTGTTATAATATTATGCACATATATAGTAATATAAATAAATTATTACACTGATTACCGGATTTAGAAAATTATGTATTATAAAAACCCTGACCCACCTACGAAAACTAGAATTTATGTGTTTATTGCGTATTTACACATGTTACAATGCATAGGTAATATACATACATACATATATGCATACAAATACCGTTAAAATTCAATAATTAGATAATTGCAACAAAGGGTTAATGTATAAATGTATTGGCTTACAGTAGTCGATTTATATGGAGAAATTGCTCTTTTAAACAAACGAAAATAAAATGCTCTGAATGTATTTATATTTGCTCTGAATTCAGGAAAAGAATATTGTTTTGAAAATTACGTATTTTTAATTTTCTGTAGAGATTTAACGGGTGGAATTTAAAGGATCGTACACATTTCGAAACGGTTGTCACTTCTGGCGGCAGCTACTTGAACTTCTTTTTACTTGTTATAGTTTCAAAATTCACACAAAGAAATCATTTGTTTGATTCAAATAAACATTTTTGTATTTCAGTTTTGTATCAGTTTAGTGAATTTTTCATCCTGAAAACGTAATAAAAATTTTGTTACTTTCACAAGGTTGGATTTTGACCTTAACCAATAAAAATATATCACTTCTCATTTCCGTAAATAGAATTTTTACTAATTACAAATTAGTATTCTAAGCATGATGAAATTTAAACCTGAATAACTATCAGCAAAATAGTGTAAAAAAAATTGTTTAAGTTTGGTCGAAAATTCAAACAAATGTCTTCGAATTCACAGTTATTATCCAATTTTAATTGTACAAACTTTTGTGTCTTTTTGTGTAACCATCCTGAAATTCCCAACTCTGAAATTTAGTGATATTATTTTTTAAGTATTTTTTTTCTCAAATTTTTCGATTAATCGATCTCGATGTGTAGTCGATTCATAATAACTCGGATAATTTGGTTTTTACTGTATTTACATCAAAGTCGTATGTTAAAATGTCATTGAAATTTGGAGGATTGCCCTGAATGCAACTTTTTCTATCTAAAATAACTTTTTTTTCATATACCTCAAATTTGAATTTTTTTTAAAAAATTAATTTCTAGCAAATTTCGTAAAAATAGGATGATTTGTTTGAGAGTTATCGTACTGTAATAATTCTAATAATATTTATATCAAATATTTTGGTAAAAAAAAAAAATTGAAAAGAAATTTTTCTCTTAATAATTTATTGAAACTGTATTAGAAAAAAAAAATAGTATACTTTAAAAAAACTGGTTATAATCTCAATGTAACCCACTCAACATTTCTTAATATAATTTTGTTGTTAACCTTTCCGTATCTTAAAATAGATGCGAAGAAGTGACAAAAAAAATTTTTTTTCGAATACGTCATCGTGTAAGACAGCATATTTGTGAAAATTTTCATCGTACTCTTAACAAACAAGGAAACACCGTAATACACAATCAGTTTCCTTGACAATGTTTCCTTGTTGCAAAATATTTTTATTGCGTAATTTGAATTTATTTGCGATAAATTGGTAAGGTAAACAAATATAATAGGTAAATAAATTACGTAATTAGTTTAGAAAAAAAGTGATTCATTCCATCAATCACTGTAGAGTATTTCAAAAAAACGCGAAAAAGTGGATTACTCGGCCAAGGCATACGAGTGTCTGTTATCAGAGGGATTCCATAGATACAATTCTTTGGAAATTCAAATTTTTTGTATTTAGTATTCAAAATGTGTTGATTACGAATTGTTCTTACGAAAAAAATTGTACTTTACACTACACAGTGAAAATAATTGTGTTAAAATTAACACAAATCACATGTCCAGAACGGTCCACTCAATTTTTTGTGTTATTTTAACACAAAGCATATGTGTCAAATCTATACACAAGATTTGTGTCAATGATTTAACACACAAGAGGACATACATTTTGTGTTAATTTTTCAGATTTATCAGAGTTAGTTGTTAAATTTTTTTATTCAATATTTTACTTCCACTTAAGATAATTGAAAATCGTCAAAAATTATAAGGAATTTGTTCATATATTATTATAAATGAGATTCAAAGAACGCAAAGTAAGTCAGTCCTTTGTAAAAATTCTTATTGAATGAATGAATGAAAAATGGTTTATTGATTTAAATTGGTACAATATTTTATACAATATTTTATACAATAACAAATTTTAGAACAAACAAAACAATATTAGATTCCTTTAACTCTTTTTATAAGCTTAATAATATATCAGTCGCTATTTATTGGAGAAAATAAGCTATTTATTCAAGGAGAAAAAATTCCAAAAACCTTTTGACTAGAAAAAAATTCTTATTTGTTTCCATATACATATATGTACCAAAATATATATAATAAAAAAGATGAGAGTAGTTCTTATTATTAAACAAAGCCGAAATATTATAAGTTTTTTCAGTTATTGACGAATATAGTTTTATTAAACGTTTAAAAATGAAACAATTTTCTTACATTTTAAGGTTATTTTGTTACAGATTCAGTTAAAAAAATCATGTAAGCTTACGAGATTGTATGTTATGTAATACAATCTCAAGTAAGCTTACATGATTTTTTGTAATTGAATCTGTAACAAAATAACCTTAAAATGTAAGAAAATTGTTTCATTTTTAAGAGTTTAATAAAACTGTATTCGTCAATAACTGAAAAAACATAATTTTTCAGTTTTGTTTAGTAATGAGAACTACTCTCATCTTTTTTATTATATATATATATATATATATATATATATATATATATATATATATATATATATATATATATATATATATATATATATATATATATATTGTAATGTAAGTTAGGCACTTATAGCATTCTTTTGCTTTACACAAAGATTGTGTTCCTTTCTTGCTGTTCAAAACAGGTTAACATTTTTATTCTGTTAAATCGATAATTGTGTTAATATTTTCATTTTTTAACACAAACACGAAATGTTACATTAACGCAGGGTTGTGTTACTTATTTAACACAAAAATTTTAACCACTGGTTTTTTTTACGCAGAACACAAATTTTTTTACTGTGTAACTACTCAATTTTATGTGAAAAAAAGTAGGAAATTTGTACATTAATTTGCGATAAATTTTTCTGCTGACTGTTTTTAACGCACTTTTTCATCAGATTAATAAGTATATAAATTATTCCACCATTTAGTTTTTTTTTACATGTGTATGTATTGCAATTTTTGCAACAATAAAGTAAAAATGAATTTAAATATTTAAAAAATTCCCATGTGTGTTTTTGTATCTTGTTTAGAAAAACAATAATTGTAAGGTTTTGAGTTACGTATTTCTTATGAAACTTTTTATGCGATCCCTATTTATCACATAAAAAGAGGTTAAAAAACCGCATAAAAAAAATACAAATTTAATAGAAAATTTTAGGAATATATTTTAATAGTCAATCTCCCCCTTAAACCATTACGCCCTACCTACGAGTATTTGTCACTGATATAGCTACCCGCCTTCGATTTTTCCCAAAAACTTATTTATTAGTTTATTTTTATCTAACTTAACCCACGTATTTTTCATAAAGAGAAATCAGAATTGGTGTCTTTTAAAAAATAACGGGTGACAAAGAGAATAATTTTTTTTTTATGTAATATATAAATATGCGTAAATTTTTTGATTTTTGATTTGAAAGTAAAAAGAAAACAAAATTCAAGGTGTTGCTGTGTGTGTTTTACGTGAACAGGTGCATATGACGACTATAAATTTTTTATAAAAATATTAATGATTTTGTTTTTATTATGTGTACTAATGACGTACCGTAAAACCGTCTAGATCCGGACACTTTTTTACATTTTTTGGTATAATTTTATGTTTGTACATGTTTCCTTCATAGATATCACCAATAAAAGTATTACCATTAGAAAGAGCGTATATTATTTGTTATATCTCTAACCGATTTGTTTCATTATAAGTAAAAGTAAAAAAAAAAGATAATAATTAGTAGGTGTCCGGGTCTACACCCCAAATCCGTCTTGACCCGGACACATTACTTAAATAATGTAATAACATGCAAACTAACCTCTCCCGTCGGCGTTAGGACAGTGTTTTATATCGTCTGATGTCTTTGAACCTTATTTTGAAGACTTCAAAATAATTTTGTGGCAAGGGGGAGGGGGCAATGCATAGTATGCTTCTCTATGAAGTAAACATACGATATGACACCAGAAGGAGGCATAAACCGCGTAATTCTGGCGGGAATATAACGTATAGATAGTGAAAGTTACAGCCAGTGCGAATCGCGGCCATAGTGTAATGAACTGATGTGTCCGGGTCTAAACGGATATATATATATACGGCAATACGGCATGTATGTTTTTATATATACATCGAATATAACTTCAAACATCATTAAATGATGCGCGATAAAATTCTGAACACATACATATCAAAATTAAAACAACATGACAATTATAACGAAAATTACATGTCTAATGTAAGTTAGACACACATTTTATTTCTTTGAAAAACTGGAGAATAGTAATACTGTAAAATGAGATAGTAAAAGTTGAAATCTGTAGTTTTTATTGGTACAGCTGTTTAGAGGATGTTTTTCTCTCTCTAATGACGTCAAGAATAAATGTTTATTGTAGTAGGTTAATGTAGGAACTACTTACTTTGAAGATTGGTGCAAAGTGTCCGGGTCTAGACGGTTTTACGGTAATGTGAAAACAAAATAATCCTAGTATATTTTAATCCTAATATATTCTAATCTAGAGAGTGATAAATAATTTCGGCTTTTTTTAAAGCTTAATAAGAAAAAATTATTAATATTTTTACTATCCATTTTTTTACCATTTATTTATTGATATTTTAAGAACATAAAAAAAAAATAATAATTCAGTGACTTATAGCGATTCAAACACAGCCATGGAAAAGAATGATGTGTTAGTTGACATGATTTAGGGACTTGTGTCCATCTGAAACAAAAAACCAAAAAGATTCTGGTTTAGAAAAGTTGTTATTATGGCAAAAACTAGAATGAAAATAAAAATACCCCTGTCGCAGCATCCTGCATAACATAACGAACTTCCGTTTATAAAAATTAGTTTTTCTCGGAAACTAGTTAACATAGAAGAAAAGTTTAAAGAGCTTTTTTATATAATTTTTTCTCCTCTTTTAAATGATGTAAAAAAATTTCGCAAAAATTTTTGAATAAGTGGAAATTTTGGCAAAAAACTAATTTTTTGCAAGAACAAAAACCCTGCTCCTGGCATCCGACGTGTCTGGCTGACGAACTCATCCAAGGGTTTGGGACTTCCAATGTTTTCACCAAATTTCGTAAAAATTGGATTCTTTGTTGTAGAGTATCGCGCGGACACACACACACACACACACGCACACACACACATATACATATATATATATATATATATATATATATATATATATATATATATATATATATATATATATATATATATATATATATATATATATATAAATTTTAGTGAATATTATTTTCGGTTTCTAGGGACCTCAAAACAAATTTCTGCCATGGTTCCGGGCTCAAGTCACGTCATGGCAGTGGCTGTAATAGCTGAATTCCATACTGGAAATTCGCTAATAAAAAGTCTAAAAATAACGAAGATTTGTAAAATAAAATTTTGACTTTTTTCAAAACAGTAAAAATTAAAATTTTTCAGTGTTCATAGCTTATATCATAAAGTAACATGTACTAGACTTATAATATGCCAAATTTGAAGTCGATTGGAGAAATAGAACTGGAGGTATAATATCGACCAGCTTAAAAAAGTAGTTTCGACAAAAATGCATTCAAAGTTTTGAAGTAAAATACCTGATACCTAATGCTACCGTGTTAAAATGGCTACAACTTCGTAAAGTTTCAAAATTTTTCTTGGAGGTACGCGCTGGACCTGCGAAGAGTAATGGCAATTTTAGTGATGTTACTTCACGTGTAAATTAAGGGTTAAAATTTGAACAAATATTGGTTAAAAATCAAGTAAGATTTCGGCGAAAATTGACATTTATTTGTGAACATAATTTGATAGATTGTTTGAAAAATATTTTGTGAAATATGCATCAATGGATGAATGCCAAATATACGGATACTTCCTTATCACACATTATGTTATTGTATCTAATTTTATCGTAAACAAAAATCGCATATTTCGCGGTGGGTATAACTAGGATCGAATTTCGGCATGAGCGTTCTGAATCAGAGTTCAGGGCGGCAAAATTTAAAATTTTTTTATAAGCTAGTTTAATTACACACCTAAAAATAGTGTTCCTGTATATAGAGGGGCTTTTACGTTACTTCAAATTTATAAATGCCAATTAATTTTAATTTTTATCTGTATGTACTGTTCAAATAATTTTGTGAGGGATTGTATATACAATACAAAGATGAGAGAATATGATAATGACGCATATATTTTTAAACTGTTCATTTTAAATAACTATTTATAAAGTACAAATAATAACCTTTTATTATTGAGGCTACTACGCCATTTAGAAATTCATATATGTATATGATCATACGTAGAAACTCATGGATGCATGCATACATAACATATTCACATGTACTATCATCATAACTATAATATTTATCATTCATTAGAGAAAAACAAAAAAATTGATAATTTTTTTTTCAAAATAATAAATACGATTAATAATAATCGGAGAGAATTATAGACAATAGTGTTTTATTGGGTCTAATTGAATTTAATTTGTGCTAATTGACGTAAAACTAAAGAAAGTTGTAAACAATTAAATATATTTTTTTCTGTTAACTAGAATTTTGTTGGCCCGTCCAATTGTTTACATATTTTGTCACGCATTATTTTTTTTTTTAGTGAATTTTCGTTATTTTTTGTAAGTTGGACTACTACACAGACAAGGCCGTAGCTACGAGAATTTTATGCAGGGAGCGCGTCTTTGTAAAATTTTTCCCATATTAACTGGTTCAGTTATTCCATTTTTCATTTTTATTACCGTAAAAACTCTGTCATACCAAATTAGTCCAGTAGTTGAGTAAAATTGAGTTATACTCATAGAGTAATAGAGACAACATATCTACATATCTCTACACTACTGGAACTAGTGTAACATGTAAGAGATAGACAATATATTGTATACGTGCACTGGGTTTACACTGTATTAGTGCGATTTTGTGTATTTGTGTGAGTAACGGAGATGGTAGTGGCGGTCACGTGGCTCAGATATTGCATACATAGCTATGACACCACACGCATGTACTAGGGGATGTAACAATACCAACAACAATCAAGTCCATTATCGTGTGGTTGATCTACAATCATCGACTGCTACTGACAAACTGACAACTAAGAAGCCTAATGTGCACAGAAATACACACTCGTGATTACAGAAAAGAGATAGTTGCTGTACCTCTGTACTCTGGGGTTATACTACTTTTCACTCCTTCTGAAGTATTATAGTGGAAAGGGTAGAATCCTCTACCCTCATTATTGACAGCTTATACCACTTATACTGTGTTATGGAAATAATGTCAGTGGTAATAAAAATTTCGCAGAAGGGTTAAATCCTAATGTGACCCCCGATTGACTGCAGCCGGGTACATATAGATGATTTTTGTGTGGGAGTGTTATTTTACAATGTGTTTATTTCTGTATATAATGTTTTCGACTGGGCGTACATTAAATTGCAACATTTGCCTCGAAACTAATTGTTTTCAGGCGAACGTATTATATTCAAAAGTGTAGAAAAAAAATTGGGACGTTGGGTGTTAACGTTTTAGAAGTTCGTGCATTCCTAAACCGAAACCTATAATACGATCAATCATTTAATCATCCATATTTGGGCAAATCATTAGTTACAAGTCAAATTTTGTAAATGCTTAAGAAGGGTTCTTATCTAGCGATCTAATAATAAGGTATTTTTGTGGATTTTTTTTCATATAAAAATATAAATCAGCGTTGCCCAAACTGTGTTCCGCAAAAAAATTATGAAACTGAGGCTAGAGAACAATACACTGTATACTTGTGTGTATAACACAATTTAAAAGAAATTTGAGGAAAATAAACAGTGCGTTTTTCGTGTCGAAGAAATGGAATTAAGTTGGAAGCTATTTTTCTTTGCTTTTTAATTTTGAAGATGATTTTATGTCATTTACTGTTTAATTTCCGGCATTCTGCTTGCCCAGTTTTGAACCATATTATTAACTCAGGTCTCATTTCGTCCATGACATGAATTCTGTTGATTTTCAAAGCGTCAATTGTTGATTGTTTATCAGCATAAGTCAGATTTTACTTTGTCCAAAAGAAAATAAATCATTGACGTCAAATCGTACATTGTGAAGGCTTAATTTATTGGATAATTTCTCGAAATAATTAAATTTTTCACAATTTGTAAAGGTATTAAACCTGTCTGTAATAGGGGAGAGCGGGGCTATACCGTACACTTAAGGGAGAGCTGTTATTGCTCAGCTAATATCGAGCATAAAATTATATGAAAATAAGCAATATATAATTTGGACCATTGGCTATTGATTTCACACAAAGAAATTTGAATTATTCCACTGTTTACATATTTAAATTAAATTACATAATACAAAAAAAGTGTCTCTGTACGAAATAGCCTCGGGGGTCGGGACTATTCCGTACGGTAGGAGGGGCTATACCGTACAGTAAAAAAATCATCTTATTAAGGAAGTAAATAACAGTAATGCAGTAAATTATTGTACAAAACACATTTTAGTACTTATTGTCGACTCAACTAAGAAACATCATAAAGTAACTTGTATTATCGGTATATTTAGTTCAACTTACAAAAGTATAAAAAGTGTTAGGTTAACTTTTATCAAAAAAAGTGGTAAAGTTTATAGAACGCAAGTATTTTATTTAAAGTTTATACATTTAAACATAAATCACAAATAAAGTTATCTGCAGACTCGACAGCACTAAAACTACAATGATTATAGTATTTCCTGCATCAACTACAATCTATTAATGTTGCCATATTAAACCATTTTGGGCTAAGTCGTACACTTCTGTACGGTTTAGCCCCATCCTGCACCTCGTCGGTTTCATAACCTAACCTTAAATTCCGTCGCCTAATTAGTCATCACTACTAATCAAGAGAGAGATCTTAAGAAAAGTAGTTTCTTAGCTACTAGCTTATAAGTAAAGGTTCTCCACCCAACTTTTATTTGGCAGCGCCCCAAAATTATAAGAGAAATAATAAAAACAAGTTTTTTCACCGTCACATTGGCATTTATACACACAGCGGAACGAACTCAATCCTGTGATTTTCCGCGGTCAGGCGCTAGGTTGCAACACCGACTGGACTCGTCTAGCTTGAAATCTAGACATGAAAAATGGGTGTACGATTTAGCCTCGCTGTACGGTATTGCCCCGCTCTCCCCTAATTTCTCCATCTTTACTGAACATAACTTCATCTGCACACGGGCAACTTTTGTTACCGTGACATTTTTATCACTCGTACATATCTGAGTTGTGTGTTTTAAAAAAAGCCTCGCCAAAAACAAATTTTGCAATTTTTCAATGAAATATAATATTTGTTGGAGCTTATACTAATAAAATTGCTATAAAGTTGAAAATTTTACCCATTTTTCGCACTTTGAGATGTCATAAAATATATTTAACATGTTGCGAAACAACATGTTGAATTTAATGAGCAGTCCGCCTTAAAAACTGATAAATTTGTTGTTAAACAATATAAATTACATACAAAATTTATTTTGATTATCGTATAAACTATTCGATTTTATTCTCACAAACAATGTCTCGTTTATTTCTTCAGCCCTGTATTCTAAGTCAACCCACATGTGACAACAAATTTTTGATAAAATAAGTGAATGTTAAATAGCACGTAACAAGTTTTCTTAATTTAGATAATTTTGGCCTTCTTTTAAAAGTGAAATTATAGTTTATCACAAATTGTTTTGAAAAGTTACGTTAGTAGAACATTATTAACCCTTTGCACTCGAACCATTTTTTAGTATGGGTACTCCTCGACAGTAGTTTTAAAACGCTGCAAACACTATTGTATTAGGAGAACATAATATCATAATACAATATACCTATTAGTTAATTAGTATGTTTCACAATGTATTGTAGCAAGACGTCGCGTCGTTGTGTTGTATCATGTTTTCCTAATATAATAATTTTCAAATAAATGAAGAAGGCTGAGTGAGAAACGGAGCGAATTGGAATCAAAACGTGTTCACACTATCGATATAGGGTCTGATATCGCTCCGATAAAATATTATCTCAGTGGTATTGGTATTGGAGCGGTATTGAAGCGAGAGCGAACCGTGACTGATATCGGACCGATATCAGAGCGATGATGGGAATACACTCATTATTTATTATAATTAAAAAATTGACATAGTGCTTGAAAAATTACCAAACTGGATCGGCTGGGACTCGAACCCGGATCTCTTGGTTACCAGCCAAGCGCCTTACCAACTAGGCCACCGATCACTTGTTCGAGTGCCACTCCAATTCAGTAATCAATCAAACACAACCTCTCTCTAATGCGAGACGCAGTTTTATACTTTTAATTTCAAATGTTAATTTCAAATGGCGCTTGGCTGGTAACCAAGAGATCCGGGTTCGAGTCCCAGCCGATCCAGTTTGGTAATTTTTCAAGCACTATGTCAATTTTAATTAACATAATGAATTGGCCATTTGCCAAAGTACATCGAGTGTTCAAGTATCAGCCAAAGCTGGACACTGAGTGAACATATGAATATTGGTGTATGTTTAAATATGGATAAAAATCCGCCATACACTAATAATGTTTCACAGGCACTCGATAACATTTGAAATTAAAAGTATAAAACTGCGTCTCGCATTAGAGAGAGGTTGTGTTTGATTGATTACTGAATTGGAGTGGCACTCGAACAAGTGATCGGTGGCCTAGTTGGTAAGGCGCTTGGCTGGTAACCAAGAGATCCGGGTTCGAGTCCCAGCCGATCCAGTTTGGTAATTTTTCAAGCACTATGTCAATTTTAATTAACATAATGAATTGGCCATTTGCCAAAGTACATCGAGTGTTCAAGTATCAGCCAAAGCTGGACACTGAGTGAACATATGAATATTGGTGTATGTTTAAATATGGATAAAAATCCGCCATACACTAATAATGTTTCACAGGCACTCGATAACATTTGAAATTAAAAGTATTATTTATTATGTAAGAATATTTTATCGAACCGGGAGCGGAGTGATATCGTATTGAGAGCGGAGCGTTAATGTAAATCGAGCTTTATTGTAAATCGGACCTTAGGTCCCCTAGCGTGTTGTAAATAATAAAATACGTACCTATTGCTTATGGCGCCGATGCGGCGCCTAACGAGTGGAATAAATATTTATTGCGTCGCCGTGGCGGCGCCCATCGAGTGCAAAGGGTTAAAGTTTCAGAAAAAAAAAAATTTTATCTTCCGCAAAATCTTTTCGCTTGTAGTTCTCAGACTAAAATAAACATACGTATTGTATTTTGATAGAGCTGATAAGCACTGTTAATTAAATGGAGTTTCCCTAATTTCCCCGGCACTTCCACCATCGCTATTAAATTTTGTGAAATTTCTTATTCTGTTTTAATACTAATCATTGGACGTACCAGCTTATAGATTGATAAAAAAACATGGTATTTCATATTATCATATTTTTTCAAGTAAGTATCTTTAAAATTTGAATTTTTTGTGTCCTAACTTTTGTAGGTTATAATTTAATTGTACAGTAATTAATAATTATTTAAATAAATATGCTAGAATTAATTACAGTCTGTTTACAATTGTAAATATAATTATGTATAATTAATTTAAATCTTTACAAAACAATTTTTTGTAGGTATATGTAGAAACACTTTTTTTCTCGATTTTTACGATTTTTCACTTTTCAATTCGTAAGGGTTTGAATCGTAATCCTAGGTAAACTGATTTTCGAGAAAAATTAAAAAAAAGTGGATTCTTTGTCCAATGTTATTCTTATGGCAAAATGGGTCACATGCTTTTGTGTCTCTAACGACGTTGCTCGTCTGTTTTTTATTTTTTATTTTATTTTTTTAAGGGGAGGTTTACTTGGGATGGACCAAAAATTACGTATTTTTTTTTTGTAATTTTTTCTCAAAGATGGAAGCAAATATCAATTTCAAATTTTGCACACATATTATTATTAAAATACACAAAAAAAAATTTTTTTTGGGAAAAATTTAAAAAATTGTTCATTTTTGGAAGAAAAAATTTTTCTTGGTTGGCATCATAAATAAACCACGGTAATAAACCACTGAAATCAAAAACCAAAAAAAAAAAGATAAAATATATGAATAGAACCGGCACCTATACCAGCAATATCTAGAAATTTCTGAAAAAAAAAATGGCGGACGTGTGAACTTTTGATTACGATTTTTGTCTTTTTTTCGTTCTTTAAAATAAAATAAAAAAAAATAAAAAAATATTGAGAGTGTATCGGACTTAGGTATAGGTGCCGGAGAATTGAATTATCTTGAACATAAAAGAAAGGATCCATCGGATAGTTTTTGAGTTATCGTGTCAACCAACAGTTTCAAAAACGTGGTTTCGAGAAATTATAAAATATACATATATAAAGGCGCGCATTTTTAAAATTTTATAGGTAGTGCTCTTTTTAAATGGGTTGACCGCTATTACCATTGAATTTACATAAGAAGAGTAGTCAAGTTATTTGAAATGAATACTCATTATCACGTGACCTATGTCTTTTGAATTTTTTTTATAAAAAACGGGATTCGGTTAATGTGTAATAATTTTTTTTTTAAATGGCTTTCAGCAAAATCACTTAGCAACATATTCTACACATAATTTGCTATCAATTTCTGCAAAAAAAAATCGATTTTTTTTTTATCAAATCTCAAGTAAACCTCCCCTTAATAAACATTATAGTGGTAATTTAATTATTTTACTATGTTGACAAATCTTGCAGATCGATAATCACTAAAATACTTTTTGCTAATAAAAAAAAAAAAAAAAAAAAAAAAAAATTCAAAAATTTGTCAATTGAACTATGTACAACGTACTTTAGATGAAAAAATTTTTATGCAATCCTGATCCACCGCATAATCTGGACCGAAGTATACTTTTTAAGCTGTTGTGGAAGCTTTTTACTACCGTCGTCCCTCAACTTATTGACAGTTTAACTTACTGACAGTATAACTAATAATAATATTTGCCAAATATTCGGTGTTCGCTACAAAACGGTTACGTATGACTACTTTATAATTAATTTCAAGTTCATTAAAAACTCGATAATGATTTATTTACAACACATGTATAACAAAAAATTCTATCCGACCGATTAGTGAGATTGCATCACACAAAAATATACATAAATACCATAAATATGGTCCATTTCACTTAAATTTAACCATGCATCCTCACTTTAAATTTAAATAATTTCCGTTTTCTTGGCTTTATCTCTTGCATTTACGTAAATTGTAATTTTGCAGTGTGTTTTTAGAAAAGAATAGAAGATTGATTTGTTTCGAATATAAGAATTATTTAATTTTTTAACGAAAACTCATGATCAATTGTATTTGAAATGAGGTGTACAATATGTACCTATGTTCAAGATCATTTTTACGTATACATAGACGGTATAGTACTATATTTACGTGATACTAAAACAGTGACGTCAAATTAATAATAGATGAAAAACAGAATAATTATGTACATTGTACATACTGCAAACCTACATTGTATTTGAGTAAATAGAATTTATATTTTGTTCAAACCGAATTGTTTGTTTACATTAAAAAGAAATTCAAATTTACTCAAAGTTATACGCATATAAAATACATTAATTCACCTGTGTGCATTATGTATTTATGTATATAAATAATTTATACGTATTTATGTACTTAAAAGAAACGTGCACTTGCATACGACTTGCAAACAATGTATGTACTTATGTAGATAAACTTTAGTACAGTCAAACCTCTCTAAAAATAATGTTTCATTGTCTAAGACTCTAAGCGGTACACAGAATGGATATAATTTAACAACTGGAATTTTTAATTTCAAATGTTATCGAGTGCCTGTGAAACATTATTAATGTATGGCGGACTTTTGTCCGTATTTACACACACACCAATATTCATATGTTCACTTGATGTCCAGCTTTTAGCTGATACTTGAACACTCGATTTACTTTGGTATATATGACCAATTCATTATGTTAATTAAAATTCACATAGTGTTTGAAAAATTATCAAAACTGGATCGGCTGGGACTCGAACCCGGATCTCTTGGTTGCTAGCCAAGCGCCTTTCCAATTAGGCCACCGACCGTTCGTTCGAGTGCCACTCCAATTTCGATAATCAATCAAACACATCCTCTCTTTAATGCGAGACGCTTGAAAGAGACACCCTCTCTTTAATGCGAGACATTTGAAATTAAAAATGTAACTGCGTCTCGCATCAAAGAGAGAATGTGTTTGATTGATTATCGGAATTGGAATGGCACTCGAGCGAACGGTCGGTGACCGAATTGGAAAGGCGCTTGGCTAGCAACCAAGAGATCCGGGCTCGAGTCCCAGCCGATCCAGTTTTGATAATTTTTCAAACACTATGTGAATTTTAATTAACAACTGGAATATCAAACTTGACGGATTCGGGAGAAATCAATATATATTGTTAAGAGTAGGCCGCCCTCAGTACCGTAATAACAATAATTTAAGCCTTTATTTTAGAAATTTACCGTCTGAAAAACTGTGAAAACCTTGACACGTAAATGGGTCGTTTAGAACGCTAACGACTGATTCGAATCTGTGCCTCTCCATAACTTTTATTTTGTTTTTGTATAATATATAATTTATTTCACTTAAATTTAACCCTTTGCACTCCGAGTGTTTTTTACCAAAGAGTGCAACAACTCCAAGACATTTTTGCTTTGGAGCATATGAAAAATACATTTCTGTTTTGCTAAAAAAAGATCTTGATGCTATTATTCATTTATTTATTTAATTCATTTAGTTTGTGATAAAATAAACAGAAATTGAAATTTATATTTTGTAATTCAACAAAGTGTGATGTGTGACAAAGTATGTAGAAACAATCTCCCATATGCATACATGACTTAAGTTTTTTATTTGGACATGTGTCACAATATTCGGTTGTTTCACGTCTTCCGGAATTACCTTTCCGCTTAGAACACAATACACAGTACATATTATGTGTTATTTTTATATTTCCTCTACGGAGTTGCAAATGTATAAATTTCAAATTTTTTTTTTTAAAATACGTATGTACATACATATGGGATCATCCTGCTTGTATCGTGCGTTGATAATATTGTACTTTAGATTGAGACTCACCTCCCGTAGGGGTACAACTACTAGGGATCTGGTAAAATCAGTGGTGCAATAGCGGCGCCTACGGAGTTAATGTACTGATAGCAAATGGCGCAATAGCGGCGCCTACGGAGTGCAAAGGGTTTTTAAATTTGCAGTTTGTTCTTAGAAAAGAATAGAAAACTGATTTGTTTCAATATAAGAATTATTTAATTTTTTAACGATGACTCATGCTCAATTGTATTTGAAACGGGGTATAATATGTGACTATGAACAGAATTTTCTTTTTTGTTGATTTACTGAAACTTTAATTAAGCTAAGGATCAGTCGCATTTAGTCAAGTCACTTCAAATAAACGTTAGTTAAATCAGTGACTCAATAAGTTGAATTTTTTCATTATTTAAAAAATACCTACATAATTGCAGAAAACCTGCAAAACTTTTTTTTACCGTTTTTAAACAACAGGATCTTCACCCAGTTTTCAGGCATATGTTTCAAATATTCATAAATTGTTTTTATTTAAAATTTCAACTATTGGAAAACTTTTTAATTAAAGTGCACGCTCTGGTTTTAGTCTCTAAAGACGTGGAAAGACTGAAAAAAATAGTTTTTCAAGTCAGACTAGTCATTACTGTTTCATGACAACTAACAATTTTTATTGCAGACAAAAAGTCGTGGTAGACAGAAGTTTTACTATATTTGTGTATAATACATACATAATATGTATTCTGCACTTTGTTTTATATTATACAATGTTATGATTGATAAATATTTAATAAAATAATAATTAGGTAGTTTCAAGTAAAAACCTATTTATCAGTGAATAAGTAGCTCTATGACTATGATTTATGCCTGTTCCCGTTTCCCCTGACCAATTAAAATTTCCCGATTCGCCTGACGATTCAAATTGTGGTATCGTTTCGCCTGACCATAAATTGGACGATGGCTGCCTTTTTTTATTATAATGTTAAAATAACACCATAAGAGATTTTAAGGAAAATTCAAAGAAAATCTAGCAACTTTACTTCCTACTTTTTCCAGACTTAGGACTAGCAGTAATTTTTGATAGGTGTAAAAACTACTATTGTAATTATTAAAAGTTTATTCGCTTTATGTTTCGTCAATTTAAAAAAAAAAAATTTAAAATAATATACCTATACGTATATACATATTTACATTAATTTGAACTAATAAAATTAATTTATCTTAAGCTAAACAGTGTAAGCGATTTTTTCTAAACATCATCCTACTGTTATTTCATTATTTAAGTAGCTTTCTTGAATTTGTCTTATTCTTTTATTTACCTATAAAGTAGATCAGGCGAATCGCAACTATTTATTTCCGTCTAACATGTGGCCAGACAAAACGCAACCAAATAGTACCAAATTTTAATTTCAGGCGAAACGAGAACAGGCGAAACAGGAATATACCATGACTACGGCTATGTAAATAAATAAAATTATATTTAGGTAGGTATATTTTATTAATTATTTTTGAAAATTATTAATTATTTTTCTAAAAATTGAAAAATAAATGTACATTCTTATTATAAAATTTGAAACAGCTATTATTATATTTTTTGAATATAAAAATGCATGGCAAGAGCTAACGCATAAGTTTTTAATCTCTTCGTGCAAATTATAGAGTATGAAAAAAGGATAAAAGTATTCTTTCAGTAAGATTAGCGCTACCACCATCTTGTATTTTAATTCTTTGTATAAAAATTGTGAATAATTTTTTTTTGTTTTTAATTTCACAGCATCCGTGATCCTCAATTTGTTGTTTAGTGGTAGTCTATATGAATATGCATAGTATTTATATCTACATACACACATTTTATTTGGCCCACTAAAATATTGGAAACGCAATAAACACAACCTTGGCCAACGCTCACAATTAGTATAATAGTATTCTGATCGAATAATAAGATAATTAGTATATTAATTTATTATTGTTTGGAATTTTGCTTTTTATTAATTACTAGCTGTACCCGCGACGTCATTTGCGCATAAAATCCATGAGAAGTATATGTATAAGTATAATAATAATAAAGTATTTGTATAGAACAATAGTTTTGCGTAATGCAGGCACATGCTTAAAATGGTTTTTGTATTTTTCCGAGGGAAGGAAACATTTTGCCGTAATAAAAAGTATCCTAAGTGTTGACCCTGATAATCCGTTCAATAGTTTTTGCGTAATGCGTACACATGCTCAAAATGGTTTTTCTATTTTCCCGTGGGAATGAGACATTTCCTGGAGTAAAAAGTATCTTAGATGTTGACCCAAGTAATAAATTATCATCAAACTAAATTTCATTAAAATCCGTCCAGTAGTTTTTGCGTAATACGTGAACAAACAGACAAAAATTTTAATAATTGGCTGTTTTGATATCTACATCGATAACTATTTATAGTACCAGTACAATTTTCAAAAAATATTCCATGTACAGAAACGGTCTCATTACAATTTTTATTATATGTATAGATAAATGGAATTATTAAATCTTGAAACTATTAAGAGCATAATGTTGGTAAACAGCAAATGTAATGTATATAATGTTATTTTTGGACCAAATTGTTGCAGATAAGGGAAAATATACTAACAATAAGTCTCTGAAAGTTTTTGAGCTCAAAAAATAAAATTTTATTAAATTTAATTTCATCTTTGGTTTCGAAACAAGTTGAATATGATGAGGGACAATATTGTTTGTTCACGTTTTAAACCTTTTATTGTGATTTAAACAAACTGTTTGGTATCCAGTCTAAAATTTAAAATAAAAATATTTTAACGTAGTTGCTCAGAGATAGTCAGGTACAAAAGTATATCTTAGCGAAAAAAATTTCTTTTATCAAAAATTAAATAGTGTATTAATATTCTTCAGTTATTATGGGTAACTTCAAAAATGTAAACTTTACCGCATCGATGCAGCATCATGACTTTTCTGATGCGTCTAATACTACATGATGCGCTGTTGATGCTCTCTTGAAATTTGATGCACATTCGATGTTTTTGAATGGGATATTAGCATCATTTAGCCTCTGATTTGCCTACAGCTAGACTATAGATAATATAGCAATACAGTCCTTTTATAGGTATATTCTCTTTGAATTTCAACTTGAACTTACTTGAAATTGAAAATATTGAAATTATTTGAATAAAAAATATTACATACCTATTTTGAGTACAAGATGTATTAAAATAGTTTAAACAATTTTAATCAAAGGTAAATCTTTTTCAACAATTTGTTTTTCGGAATTATTCCTGTTGGTGTTAATACCTACATAATATGGCGAGTAGTTATAATTCTACATTATACACATGACATGCATCTTGGACACGCATCACCAAATTTCTTGATGCATTGTTTTAACGCATCAAATGCAAAAATGAACTTTTGATTTTTCATTGTGATGCGTCTGATGCGTTTTTGAACTTTTGACTCTACCTCATGCAAGCAATGATGCATTTTTGAAGTTAGTCTATATTTGTATACCACTTGTTTTTTTTTTAAATTTCCGTGCGCTTATATTGTAGCAATATGAAAACATTGTTGAAAATGCGTGGTAAAAACGTTATAAAATGATGTTTATAAATTATATTTCAAAAACGGCGTGGTGAATAATTTTTATTTCTTATTAAATATGGTTTGTAACTTTGCATTTTATAACATATTAAATTTTTATCAAATTTCTTTGACACGTTTTCATTTTATTCAAAAAAATAGAGTTTTCCCATAAGAGCCTGTGTTAAAATTACAAAACTTTGAAATCGTTTTTCTCAAAATTGGGATGGTCAGTATTGTTAGTATTGAGTTAAATAAATAGCTAGAGAAGTTTCGTTAAAATCCTTTGAAAAAATCGTTTTATCGACCAACTACGTTAAAAAATTCTAAACCTATTTTTTTTTTCTTTATAAAAATTTTCAAGACAAAAAGACAGTAAATTAATCCTGTTCCTCGTGTTTTAAAAAGCCAAAGACCTTGAATGACAACGACTAGCAAAGTACAGCAGCCAAACCACACCATTATCTCCAAACCAATCAACAATCGTGTTGTTTTCAATCTGTTTTCAGTTTCCACAGTCTGGATCATGACGTTATTTTATATGATCATTTTTTCATCGCGTGGCGTATCCGTTGGTCTGTCTTTTCTTTTAATTTCATTCAAAGCGGATACAAATATGTTAATTTTATTACCATTTTCGAATGATATTGTTTATATTGTGTCTATCTGTGTGTAGCCAAGCCACGCCACTAAAAGCCGCGCAAACAAAAACACATATTTCGTACTAAAAATAAACATAGTTAAATGTCATTTACTTGAAGTCAAGGCCTACTAGCAAGCTGATATAAGCGACAGCAGTGCAAAGCCGTGCGAATGAATGTTTATGCTTTATGTTTGTATGTATTTGGTCGTGCCTGGTTTATTTGAAAATTTTTCATTTTCATTGTCAATATTTAAATTGAATTGTGTGTCGCGATAGGACGCGGCAGTGGCAAATGAGACGTTGCGATCGCTGCTACATCATGTAGCGGTTGGGTAGTACATATTGTTTTTAACCCTAGAATCATACGTACTCGTCAAAACGACAAACGAACTTCTCTACCTGCTCCAATACTACAACTTGTCGTTGCCTGCTTGCTGTAAAACTTCTGTTATCTAATTTATTTGTTATTATAACACATAAGACGTATAAATTTTGTTTATAGCTATTGCCGTTTTTTATACTGAAATAGTGTGCGTCAAAAGGACGACGATGTATGATTAACCGATGTTTTTTTTTTTAAATTTTATCCTACACATATAAAAGTTTTCCTAATTTTTCTAAAATTTATTAAAGATATGGATGTTATAATTAATTTATTCAATGATTATGATAATGTGAAAGATGATTACAGCTGTTTGACTTATACAGACGACATAATACTGAAGTTTTAATATATTGAATCGAAAACTAAAGAATGCGTTTCAAGTGACTTAATAAAAGGTTAACAATTTATTTTATGGAAAATATTTTAATTTTTATTATTTTTTGAGATCTTATTCTAAAAATTACTAACAAATTTTAGAAAATTTACAAATGTGCCTAATGGGGAAATAACTACATATCTATAGGAATATTTATGACTGAGAAATTTCACATTCTGTAAAGTCACACATGTCCACTGACTCATAATAGTTCATAAATTAATTATTTGAAAGACATGTTTTATGATACAATTGATGTATTTATCTATTTTTTAATTTTTATAGTGAAAATATGCTTTGATAAAAAGATTAAAAAAATTAATAAATATTTATATTAAGAAATTTTTCCAAATCCATTTTTTTTAAATATTTTGTTCGCTTTTGTAGTATTGTTATGTAAAAAAAATGTTTTTTGCAGATAAACTCTCCGTAAAAAGTCCGTTCGTCGAAACGACGCCGATGTATGATTAACTTGACTCGTAGACCAACGTATAATTCTAGGGTTAATTACAGAGTTAACTCTATGTTAAGTTTCAATTTAATAGTACATTTCTGTGTAAAAATATTTAAAAAAATAATAAAAAAAAATCCTTTTCCTGTAAAATTTAATATTTGTCGCTTACGATAAGTTGGCAGTAATGTTTCGATTTATTAAAATGGCTCGATTTATTAATATTTTTAATTGAAACGGTAATGTGAACCATCTGAATTGTACAAATATTACATAATAAAATATTTACATGCTAAGATTAAGAAACATAGTATCAGTTCTTTTCTTCTCTGTAGTAACAATTTTACAACAAAGTATCTAATTACATTCTGGTGTAGGCAATTATTTTAATAATTGAATATGCATTATGCATATTATATTAATTTAGTTAAAACTAGTTCCAGTTAAATAATAGAATTATTTTTTTTAAGTGAAACTAGTCCCAACTAGGAAGAAATATAATTACCTAAATAAATGTTACTAGACACCAAGTAAAAGAAAATAAAATCGGCCAAAAGTGAAACGGGCTCGCACAATTAAGGTTCTGTGTACAGTGAGCAGTCAATAGACCAAATTAAACTTATTTTTATTGATGTACATATATTTAAATCGTATCCAAAAAGTTTTTACAAATTACTTTTCTAATTTTCTGCAAAAGCTTTTTTAATGGACAAATATGAAGTACTATACTTATGACTACAAAAATGACTATACAGTTACTCAAACAGATCAAAAATAGGAGTACTGTATTTAGCCCTAAAACCAATTATTTAAGTAACAACTAGTATACTCATATATTTACATATTTTTTCAATTAATTTACATACAAAGTTTATTTTTGTAAACCAAAATATTTTTTTTGAATTTCTGTGAATAGTCTTAACCTTCATATGTATCTCGGTGATTTTTTTATATCATGTTTACGAAATGTGTTTTGATTTTAAGAATTTTTGTCAGGTATTTAAAATAAAATAAATAATATGTACTTTCCAAAGCAGAAAATTTTTGTTAGTCATTTTGATTACTCACTAACAAAATAGAATAGGATGTATTATACATAGAGAAGAGGAGAAAATTCATTGCTTAAAGATGGACTGATTAAAAGATGAATTTAAATATTTTTTCAACAGTTTCTTTTAACGTTAAAAACGTTTATGGGGACTTATTTCAAATTTCAGATGTCATTATATTTCTAAAGCCCTTCTATGCACTAATGCTAGAAATTGTTAAATGAGCATTTAGGAGTCTATAGAAAACGAAACCACTCTTAAAAAAAAAAGTGTCTGCGTTGGACCTGCTCCCGCGCCACCATTTTGTTTTTTAAATTGGGGGAATTTTTTTTTTGTGTACTGCAAATCACGAACCACGCAAAATTCGTTCTTTTCTGGCATTTCAAAGTGATGTAACACCTTAATTTATTTACTATACTTACTGGTATGAAATGAAACTGACCTTGACTTGTATTTTAATAAATAATAAACAAGTTGTTTTTCAGTATGCATCATTTCATCAATTTTTTTCAGGTTTTGTTTACATTTTTCAGTAATTATAATTAAATATTAATTAAAATTAATCATTTATTATTAACAGGTATCGGATTTCTTTCGGATCAGACAGTTTCGTCTTTAGCATATATGCAGGTATACATATTGCGCTCAATGTGACTAAAAGTTCAAAATATTTTCATAAAAACAACGTACACAAATTACATACACACACATACATATGTGTATCAAAATATTATTTACACGTATTTTATGTAAACATCCTTTTTTTTTCTTTTATTTATTAATTATTACCTGCACAATTGAAAAGCGCCACTGTAATTTTAATTGACTATCAAAAGTATTTTTGTTTATATTATGTATGTGATTTATGTGACATGTCATTTAAATTAAATAAATTCATCTTTTTTTATTGTTTTCAATTTTGAGAGATAGAAGTATAGTTGCTTGTTAAAAATTTGTTTTTCAATAATAAAAAATCTTAGTAAATACGTACGTCTTAGCTATTATAGTGGACCGTCTAAATATTCAACAACTTTTTAATATATTTTACAAAAATTTTTTCCGATTTTTTGAATTTTCTTACTTTCGTCAAATAAGTTAGTATTCTAAATGGTGAAAAATGTAATTTTTGACCAATTATATTCATCCAAATGTGCATAATTTAATGTAATTTATTTGCAAAATTTTATTGAAATAAGTACGATCCTGACCTGTCTGAAGAAACCCGGTACCTAATTATTATTAAATACTAGCTGTACCCGCAACGTTGTTCGCGCGACGTATTCTTATAAACTCAATGAGATATAAGTGTAATAATTAAACATTACCTGTATAGAACAATAATTTTTCCGCAATGCATGTACGTGCTCAAAATGGTTTTTCTATTTTCCGTTGGAAATGAGACATTTTCCCGGAGTAAAAAGTATCTTAGATGTTGACCCAAGTAATAAGTTATCATCACACCAAATTTCATCAAAATCCCTTGAATAGTTTTTGCGTAATGTGTGCACATGTTAAAAATAGTTTTTCTATTTTCCCATTGGTTTGAATCATTTTTTTATAAAAAGTATCTTAGAGTTTCACCCAGGTAATAAGTTTTCACCACACCAAATTTCGTCGAAATCCGTTCCATAGTTTTTGCATGATGTGTGCATATGATCAAAATAGTTTTTCTATTTCCCGTGGAAATGATACATTTTCCTGGAGTAAGAAGTATCTTAGATCTTGACCCAGGTAATAAATTATCATCACACCAAATTTCATTAAAATCCGTCCAATAGTTTGTGCGTGATGCGTGAACAGACAGACCGACAAAAATTTTAAAAATCTCTGTTTTGATATCTACATCAACAACTATTTACAGTATAATTAGGTACCGGACCAAAATTTTCAAAAAATATTCCATGTACAGAAATGATCTCGTTACAATTTTATTATACGT
The DNA here is from genome assembly GCA_035578155.1 of Brachynemurus nebulosus. NCBI lineage: Eukaryota > Metazoa > Arthropoda > Insecta > Neuroptera > Myrmeleontidae > Brachynemurus > Brachynemurus nebulosus. The sequence continues at coordinate 8,286,440 of JAPWDM010000005.1, read as the reverse complement.
ATAGATTTTGTATGTTTTAACATACAGTAGCCGTCCAAGATAGTCACACAAATGTTCCTCTAGTGACTATCTTGGAAGTCATAGACGTCCGTCAAGTGGGGTAAATGTTTAGTTAACAAATTGGAATTTTTTCAACAATATTATTATAAAAATTATGTTCAAGTCAAAGTAGACAGAGAAAGGTACACTACATTTGAAACCAAAATAAGCTTTTTTGCGCAATTCGCCATCTACGTCATAATTACGTCACATATTTGAATTTTTAGAAAAAGACAACATTACAAATATTTATTATTTAAATTAGTATGATAGTGAAGACATTAGTCCGCACAAACTTGTTCCCAATTTTTTATAGTAGGTTCTAGCACACACTACGTCATCAAAAGTATGGCGACACCTTGACCCAGGAGGGAGGGTCCCACACTTTTGACACTGCAGTGTACCACAACATTAAGTACAGTACCGCGTCAAAAGTGCGGGCACCCCCTTAGGTCAAGGTGTCACCATACTATTGATGACGTAGTGTGTACTAGAGCCCACTATAAAAAATGTGTGATCCCGTTTGTGCGGACCAGTGTCTTCACTCTAGAGTAATTTACGTACATACGTATCACACACGACACACATTACATGGTAGCTACCTCACAAAGTACCACACGGCAGGTACACGGGGTATGTATGTAGTGAGTAAGCAAGTATTACATGTGACGCACATGTGCGTATAGACAAGAGTAAACATAGTATGTGGATGACGTATGTGTATGTCTATTTCACTCGAAGTGTGACTATCTTGGAAGTGACTAACTTGGACGGCTACTGTAGTTCACTACAATAATTGATTTTAATAATTTTCATCACGTTCAATTCACCGTAACTAATTTTAAATTATAGGTGATTTATAAAAAACTTACATGTAAAGTAAGATACATCATATATGTATACCTATAACAAAAATATAACGAGAAAAAATCTACCCCTAGCACCAGGGTGTGGTTTAGTTTTTCTAGCACGTGGGAAGTTCGCTTTTCGAAATCACCAACCGTATTTCCCTACGCTTACGCCATAAATTATTTAAGATGTAAGGTTATTATTTTAAAAATACCCCTACTGCAGCATCCTACACATAACATAACGAATTTCTGGTTTTTAAGCGAATTACTTTTTCTCGAAAATTTGCTTATATAGGATAATGGTTCAAAAATGTATCTTATGTGATTTTTTCCTTTCTTTGCTATAGTGTACAAATTTCGGAAAACTTTTAAATTTTGACAAATTGTTGCAAAAAAACTTTTATTTGAGGTACCGAACATCATCCAAGGGTTTGAAACGTTAGGAGTTCCAACGTTTTCAACAAATTTCGTAAAAAAAATTGGGTGTTTCATTCGAGAGGTATCTCTTGCTGACACATAAATACAGTATATAAATTTCAGTGAATGTCATTATTGGCTTCTAGGGAACTCAAAACAAATTTCTATCACCGGTGGCTGTAATAACTGAATTTTCTATTCGTAAATTTGCTAATAGGTTAATTATAAATATGTCGAATGTCGATTGTAAAATTCATCTTAGAAATTCAAACTTCTGCCAGTATCCGGGAGGAAGAGTGAAATCCACTTTCTGAATTCTGTAATAAATTTTTTGTAATCGCCAATACACTGAATGAAAATAAAATTTTTATTTGTTAGTCTGTTATAAATTTTCTAAGAATCCATTAAAATAAAGAAGTTTTTTCTGTATATTTATTTTTTCTTTTTATAATGAAAATTCAACGCAATGATTAAACACAAATACAAATATTTTTTTTATATTTTTCATATGAAAATTCCATGTTTACATTTTCATGTGAAGAAAATAAAATATATATAAATAGGTACCTACAAATTTATTTAACCCTTCAAATACAATTCATGGTATTTTAACATATTATGTAGGTATTTTAATAAATGTTAAAAGTTTTTTTGGTAAGGAATTAATTTTCGCTGTTAAGGAAAACATAAATAAATAGAATTTTAGAAAATAAATGTACCATCAAACTTGAGAAGTTTGCCTATTGAAGGTGACTTAACCAAACCACATTTCATGTCAAGTAAATCAAAATTTTATGGCTTATGATATCTATAGCATTGGTAGTCGCAATTTTTTTTTTAAATTATTGGTTGAAAAGAGTAAGATTATACACAGAGAAAAAATTCCAGTAAAAATTACTGAGCTGCCTCCGGTAAACGAGTCTTAAGTGACCAGTCCGTAGGAAATTATTAAGCAAAAATATAAAAAATGCGTTTCAAACATTATTTTTTACGATTCATTTGAAAATTTTTCCTGTACACCTTAAGAATTTTTCCTGTGCACCTTAAGAATTTTCTCTATACAGCTGCGTAAAATTCGATGGGCTAGTAAAATTTCATGTGGACACCGGGAAAATTTACTTAATTTTTTATAAAATTATACTAGACATTGAATAATTTTTACTGAGTCGCTGTGCATTTCATCCCTCTCACATATCATTGCAACCAAGCATCACACAGACATGAGAATAAATAAAACAAGCACGTAAGCGCACCGAGCATTGTCTAACACGACCAACACGAGTTACAGGCCTAGCAACTAAGCAGGTTTCGTTCAGTTGTGCAATAGCAACCATCATGACTGGATGTTTATGAAGTGTTTGTTTGTTGTGTTTCATGAATTTTTGTTTAGTTTTTATTTTAATTCTTGTATGTTTTTTTATATGTATTGATATGTTAATTGAAATATGTTTTTATACAAATTATTGTAATGTGCTTATTGTTAAAAACTTTTATCATGTAATATGTCAAATAAAGAATTTATATATTTTTTTTCCACAAATAATAAAAAACCACAAAAATTTTTTCTATATTAATAATTTGATTTTAATGCTTACCCTTCTATCAATATCCTTTTAAACTATTTTAATTCAATTATTTATTAATAAATAAAAAAAAACCTTATTTATAAATAATACGGTAATTTTTACTGAGCTATAGGATAATTTGCAATTTTTACTATAAATTATCGTACTTTTTATTTAGCTTGTCACTTATGTCCGCATTACCAGAGAGCTCAGTAATTTTTTACCAGAAATTTCAGTAAAAATTACTGTATTTTTTTCTCAGTGTATTAATTAAAAAATACTAATGATTTGAAAAAATGAAAATTAAAATGATGATCGATGAATGAAAATTTATATAATATCACTGATTTGTTAAAAATGCCCCCGTTACTAAAACAATGTTACCGGCAGTCCAGATACTAAGAGCCCTGAAATTTTAATTTTCTTTATATAAAATGTGGCTTGGCAAAGTCTGATTTAACGGTACTTCAGTTTGCAAAGCACTCGAAATATTTGTCACCTGTTGATTATCATTTCATCTCGTAGTAAGAAAACTGGAAAAACAATTAGTTTTGATTCTCATCCATTTATTTTCCATATCTTTTATGTTTAATTAATAGTGTTTATTATTGCAAGCTTACACAGATTTGTTTCAAATGTGATGAATTAGTTGAATCCATATAACATGTTGCATCCCAGTGAGCACAAAAGTCAGAAAGATGTCTTTATGAAGTCTTTTTTCTGACATCTTTCTGAACTGTAAATATGACATCTTTAAGACATCTTTTTTAAGAAGTCAGAAATAAGAGTTCCTAAAGACATCTTAAATATGAATTCAATTCAATGATATCAAATAGACATCTTTTTTCTGACATCTTTCGGACTTCTTAAATAAGACTTCTTAAAGATGTCTTAAAGGAGTCATATTTAAGATGTCAGAAAACATTAACAGAAAGATATCTTTATGAATTCATAAAGATATCTTATGCGTCGATTTAGGAACTGTTTAAGACTTCATAAATATGATGTCTTAAAGAATTCATATTTCTGACTTCAGAATTAGCTCATATTTCTGATGTCTTAAAAAAATATCCTATAAATATATTATTATTTTTTCTATAGAAACCACTAACAAAAATAATTTAAACAATATTAGGACATCTAAATGAATTCATAAAGAAGTCTTATTTATGACATCAGAAATATGATGTCTTAAACCGTTCTTATTTCTGACTACTTTATGAATTCATATTTCTGATGTCTTGAAAAGTTCTTATTTCTGACTACTTTTGTGAATTCACATTTCTGACGTCTTAAACAGTTCTTATTTCTTACCACTTTCTGTACTCATATTTCTGATGTCTTAAATAGCTCTTAATTCTGATTGTTTTATGAACTCATATTTTGGATGTCTTAAAAAGCTCTTATTTCTGACTACTTTATGAATTCATATTTCCGACGTCTTAAACAATTCTTATTTCTGAATACTTTATGAATTCATATTTCTGATGTCTTAATCAGTTCTTATTTCTGATTGTTTTATGAACTCACATTTTGGATGTCTTAAACAGCTCTTATTTTTGATTACTTTTTGAACTCATATTTCTGATGCCTTAAACAGTTCTTATTTCTGACTACTTTTTGAACTCATATTTCTGATGTCTTAAACAGCTCTTATTTCTGACTTCATTATTAAGACTTCTTATTTCGGATGTAAGAAAAAAACAAAAAACAAACGAACAATGTAATGTATTAAAATTAATATTTTTATTGACAACGTTAACAATATAATGTCTAAAAGAAAACCATTTCAATATTTATTCAAAAATCGAAAAAATAGAAGATTAAAATAGGAGAGAAATTTAGCACAAGATGAAAATGATGGTGATGGCGATACTAAACAAAAATAAAATATGGTAGCTTAAAGAAAATTATTTAAAGTGAAAATGAATTGAAGGAAGTGAATTTATGATAGTGTTGATTTAAGAAGTTATGATAATTTGGTTTGATGGGATATTGAGTATGGTTAGTTAGTGTTTTTGACTGTTTGGAAATACTGGAGTAAATTTAATCTTAAATGTTAATATTTTGAATACATTTAATATACGTTGTACATATACGGTTATGTAAATAAATAAAATTAACTAAATTAATTATATTTCTTTTATTTCGTAAATTACGCTTAATATTTTCAACGAATTCTTGGTATAGTCCTCTTAAAGTCATCTTTTTTAAGACGTCAGAAATATGAGCTGTTTAAGACATCAGAAATATGAGCTAATTCTGAAGTCAGAAATATGAATTCTTTAAGACGTCAGAAATATGAACTATTTAAGACATCGTAATTCTGAAGTCAGAAATATGACTTCTTAATAATGAATTCTCAATTTAGATATCTTTTTTCAGACATCAGAAATATGAGCTGTTTAAGACATCGCAATTCTGAAGTCAGAAAAAAGAATTCTTTAAGACATCATATTTAAGACTTCATAATCTGTTCATAAATCGACGCATAAGATATCTTTATGAATTCATAATGATATCTTTCTGAACTTGTTTTCTGACGTCCAAATCAGAAATATGAATTCTTTATGAATTCATTAAGACGTCAGAATGTTGACTGGGATGTATTTTATACATATGCATAAATACATGGATTGCCAAGTATGCAAAAACAGGTTTTGTTGTTTTTGTACAGAAAATAAACAGACAAAAAAAATTGTTTACGTAAAAGTCTGTGGAATAGATACCTTCCGAAATGATCGTAATTACGCGTTGTGGATTTTCAATTTATAATAAAATTTTATCATTTAAGGAATGGAATTTCCAAATTATTTACAGGTAAAATTTTGAAAAAGTTAATAAAACAATTTTTAATGTACTTACCTAGTCAAAAAATAAGTCTATAGTTGTATGAATTAAAATTTTGCATTGGAGTGACTTCTCAAAAGTGCATATTTGTAATGTGATTTTCTCAAAATACACAGCGAACAATTAACGATAGTTTAATTAATTACAATTTTTTTTTTTTAGATTTTTAACGGGTAACTAATAACTTTTAATTTTTTTTTAAATATTTTGTAACATTTTTCCATGAGAATGTCGCTTTAGCTTAGTATTTTTTTTTTAATGTTTCATAAAAATTTCGTTGTAGAACAGGAACTATGTAGCTACTTAGTAATTTTAGTTAACGGTTCAAGATGTTTATTTTTATCTAGGAATGTGCAATTTTTTTTTCTTTTAAAATATTTTTACCTTAATTATAATATTAATTAGATAGATCATTAAAATATTTTACATAGATGCATGCTACTAAAATATTTTCTACATAACGTGTTTAGCTAAAATCTCTTGATTAATTCAACTTAACACGATTGACAGTATTTTTGTGTTTATTTCATTATGTACATAGTTTGATGATTAAAAATAAATTGTTTATCTGATGATTTAATTTCATATAATGATTTAACAACTATGCAAAAATAATTTATGTAGATTTGTGTACTAGTCAAAATTACGATCAAAATCCTACGTAAAATAAATTTGCATATTGAATACCTATAAAAATTTTGATTGTAGTTTGAAAACTATGTAAAACAGTTCGGCCAGTATGTAGTTTTGTTTGTCGATACAATAACAAAAATAAATAAGTAACAAAAATTCTTAAATACCTATACTATACATTATAAAGGGTAAACTTTTTGAAAGTTTGCATTTCTATCATGGCCAAACCACCAATTTAATCAAAAAAATTTTTAAAAAATAAGAATTTTAGATAGCGGGGGGAGTAACTGATTGCTATAGTATAGTCAGAAGCTTTATAGCTCTTGTGGTTTTCGAGCGACAATGCAAACTTATATTTTTTTTTAAATTCATTGGAGTCATTTCATAATTGTGAAGAGAGGTCATTTTGAATCGAAAATATTACTATATAATAAATATAGTCAAAAATCATAGAAGAAATATTTAATATTCAGTGTTTTGTTTTTATTGAAATTATAATTATAACTTATAATTCAAAAATCATCGCTGGTTGTCCCCATCGATATCTACAATAATTCTAACTGAAATAATTTTTTTATTGAATCAAATTAACTTTAAATAGAAATGGAAAAAACTCAAGAAATTCATCCGGTACATACTTAAGTATTTTATTTAAATTAAAAATAAAAATCTTTTGGTGTTGCTTAAGGAATGCAATTGAACCCACAATTGACTAGGTATTTTGATCAAAATAAGGTAACACTTAACATAATCGTAGGTATATTTTGTTTAATTTGAAATATGGGCGGGCAACTTCTCAAAATTATATATACTATTTAATTAATGAGATTTATTAATGCTAGAATTACCCATTAGATTTTATTTTTTACCGTGGCTATATTTACATACGATTGGTTATACCAGAAAGGATTAAGCACGAATAGGATCAAGTAAGCATCAAAAAACAAGTACGCATCCGAACATTTTGAAAATTTCTACACAACTAAACCAGCTAAATTGTTTAGTTGGCTTGAAATCGTGAGCCTCATCGATTTCAATTAAACAGTTTAGTCGAGAGATTAAACCTCACCGAATTAAATCTCCTTTAGTTATTTTCTTTGAAACTGTTGGTCAAAGTAAATGCTCTCCTGGATTTTTTCTAGCTTCAGTTTCAATATCAAACTGTTGATTAAATTGTTTCTTAATTTTGATTAAAGTTCATATGGTGAAATAAATACGCAAAATACCATCGTATCATATTACATAGTTAAAACTGTTTTCAGCCAAACTTAAGTACAATATAACGGTAAAAAATACTGCAAAATTACTTTCAAAGATTTTTTTGTATATTTTTTATAGGTACCAACTAATATTTTAATATTAACTTTCTATAAAACATAGTCGTAGGTATCAGCTATATAATATGTATGTACTCTTAAGTAATTTATGTAAGCGCATGTATTTGACTTTTTTCATGTGATTACGTCACAAGTTCTGAAGGTGTGAATTTACATTATTGCTGCGGCTGCGGCTGCCATACGGCCTTGCAAGGTTATTTCACATAAATATAAACAGTAATAAAATGAATGGCTGGTTGTGTTCGTTTTGTATATTATGTTAAATTTAATGTAATATTAAAAATTGTAATTTAAAAATTAGAATATCAACTCAGTCGGCCATTTGTTTTCAAAAATTTCTATTTTCTTCATTTAAATACTTAAAATATTCGTGAGTTTTGCCCATCGGTTTTTGTTTATGTTGAAAAAATCAACTTTCATTTTATAATTAATTATACTTTTATAATTGATGCAGTTTGTTGGGAAAGTTTTTTTCAAAATTTTCCCAAAATATTTGAAAAACTTATTGCGCCATATATTTGAAAACCTAATTCACTTCCCACTTCATCATTCTATTATTTCAGTCACGGTCTTTTAAGGCATCGAAAAATTTTAGTCAACTTGATAACATCACCAAATTAAAATTCTTTTTCTGATATTAAGTTTTATGGAAGTGATTTGAATTAGGATAACTTGGATGCGAACTTTGCATTTTTGCTATCAGAATAACGAAATTTCTTTTAGAAATATGATTGATTCGACAGAACTATTTTTTTTTTTTTTTAGTAATCCTAAATGCTTATTTTAGTGAATATGAAACACACGACTTCGAAAACCTATATATAATTCATCATTTTTTTACGGTTTTTAAGACATTGGAAAATTTTAATAAACTTAATGACGTCACCAAATTGAAAATTTTCTTCTCAAAAAATGACAAAGTTCCTTTTATAAATGTCCTACGTGCCTAATTTTAACCTAACCTAATGAAAAAATGACAGTTTTAAATTCGTTTCAACAGAAAAGGAATTTTAAAAAACAAATAGTATATTATTGTACGAGTACAATAGGTGGGAGTTTGTTGCGCGAGCCCGCAGGACGAGTGCAACAATTCATATGAGTGAGAAATAAGCTTTTCCCACGTATTTTACACTATACTTTTTCTACGAGCACATTTTTTTTTCGTAAAATTTAACATAAAATAAAATTTAAATACCTAAGTAGTAAAAATGTTTTAAATTTATAATGTCAGTGGTAAGATGTTCAAATTTTTACCAAAGCTTACTTTGAAACTATGGAAACAATAATAAATAATCAACATACATAGTACATTTTTAGAATTATGTATTTATATAGATTATATCAATATGTTAAATCAAAGACAGAGCCAGCTTTTTCATTAAATTAAGCCGTGGGGAATAATTTCCCACGCTATTTCCGCACGGTGTGGGCAATTGTTAATTTTTACGTATAGTTAGCCGTGCGCAAAATGTTACTTTTAATAGTAGGAGTAGAAAAAATGATTTTCAGTGCAACACAGTGCATTAAGTACATATCGCGCGTTGGTTGTCTCTACCTCGTATATCAAAAGCTACATGTTTTAGAACACACAAAAAACATATTAAATACTGTATTTACATATATACTTATCTATATATATTTATATATATGGGTAGCCAACATCAAAGGGTGTAATTAGCATAAATCTTAAGCTCATAGTGATGAAAACACGGATTTAAAATATGTTTTTTTTTTTGTGTCCAAAAATTGGGAGTTTTCAGATACGAGGTTGAGACAGAGTACGCGCGATATTTCCTATTTCTGATATTTACTTACTTAGCACGCGAACTACCACATTTTGCTTAGTCTGATAAATTTATTTTTGATCATTGATATTTAATTTTTTGACATTTTAAGACCTTAATCTACACGTGTCTTGAATCGAATTACAAAATAAATTAATTGCAAAATAGCAAAAATAATTTTAATATCGTAAGATTTTCATACTGACTGAGGATTGCAAATAAAATCAGTTGTGAAATTTATTGAGACATTGTTGTGAATTGTGATATTAACAAAGAAATCCTAGTGTCAGGGTTATATGTAGAGCCAAAAAAAGAGTGCATCGTTAAAAAATTATCGTTGGGTTTGCAAAATTATTTGGACGAAAGAATTACTGATATTTTAAGGAAAATATTTTTGAGGCGCTTATTTTTTCAAAAATAGAAAAGAGTTTTTTGAAAATAAAATCAAAAATTTGCTGGCTATACAGTTTTTTTTTTAAATATTATCTGAAAAAGAGTCTCCACATTCTCGCCGAGATTGGACGAGGTTCCTCGTTGAGTTCCTCGCTGAGGTTGGCTCGGCCATATGAATAGCATTAAAACACCAACCGCGAGACACAACGAAATGACCCTCTATATTCTCGTTTCGTTCAACCTCGGTAAGAATGTGGAGACTCCTAAAGGTTTAGTAAATGAAAATTACCGAAAAAAAGCTGACAACACAGTTCTAGGACTTTCTCGCCCCATTCTTATTTTTTAAAACGTGCTGCCAGTTATTATAAATAATAAATTAATTACAGCTTGAAAAATTTTAAAAAATATCATTTGGTTAAAAACAGCACTACAAAAGATCGCGATGTCTGTGACGTCATAAAGGTAATTTATGTCAAAAATGTCAGAATTATTAAAACTTAGTAGGAAAATTTATTGGTGGTTGTTTCATTGATTTCGACGTTCAAAATCTTGAGGGACATTTTTTCCGGATTTATTTTTGTATTGCTATCATAAAATGATACAAAACAAGCTCGATTAGAAATTAGACATTTTCAGTAAGTTATTCAATACAGTGATGTTTATAGCAATTTTAGCAAGTAATAATTTGGATAGAAACAACAATTTCACAGCAACAATAAGTAATAATTTCATAGCAACAATAATCTAATTGAAAATGAAAAGACACTAATGTATGTTCAGGCCATATAACCTTTATTACGTCACATAAGAGCTCGGAAACTATCGGCCCCGGTATCGGTTCTAAGTTTAAAAATTTATTTTTAATTTAATATAACTTTTTAATTATTACGTTTAAAAAAAAAATAAGAAGAGTTTTCTTATCAAACTTTACAGGGTGTTAGTGAATAAGTGCGAAAGATTTTAACAGGTGATTTCTGAGGTTCCTTTATGTAAAAAAGTTCATATAAACCCAGGTCTGAAAACGTTTAGTTTCCAAGATACAGAGTGTTCAGCTTCTCGTTTCTTTTTTTAACATTTTCCTAAATATTTCAAAACCGTTTTGAGATATTGACACAAAATTTGGAACACGCTATGACAGGATAAATACCCATTTTCTGAAGTAGACAGAATATTTTCACTCAAACAAGTGGCGTTCGTACAGTCATGTGATGACACATTTTTGAAGAAAAAAAGGCACGCCAATGATTTTTTCCAATTTGAAAATGTTTTTTCAAATGTCCCATAAATTGTTGACAAAAATGACCTCTTGGTATTTTGTCGCTCATGTAGCCGTTTTCAAGTTAAAAAATAATTTCCAGTTACTGTTTCACAAAAGCGGTATGGACTATCTAATAGCCTATCTACTCTGTATCTTGGAAACTAAGCGTTTTCGGATCTGAGTTTATATGAAAATTTTTACATAAAAGAACTTCACCAATCACCTGTTAAAATCTTTCGCACTTATTCGCTAACACCCTGTATATGATCTTTCCATTTATGACAAAAAAAATTTTTTTCTTCAAAAACAATTGTCGATTGGAAATAATTATGTTATAATTTCTACCTTGCTGCAAAATTTCAAAAATTGTCTAGTTTTGATAAGGAAGATAAAGATCTAAAAAAAAAACACAAATAGATCAAATATCTGTTATAAGGCCTTATGAAAAAAATTTTGCTTTTAAAATCATTAGGACCTTTTGTTACACCTTTCATTTAAGTTTCATCGATTTTCATAAACAAGGTACAAAAAAAATTAAATAAAAACTTTCGATTTTTCCAAAAAGTTAAAAATAGTGATAACTCCAGAAACACTGTCCAAAATATGTCAAAAGTTTGGCTGCCTTTAATGCCCTACATATACAATTTATTTTGATGTAGTTATTTATTGATTGAAACATCAACATTATACATACATACATACGTACAAAAGTCCGGTTCGATTGTGGATTCCTTAAGCCCCAAAACGTCAAGATCTGGTGAAAACCGCATTATGGTTAATTTGATCTGATTTTGTCATGTTCTCCCCTCTTGTAATTATATAGCCTATGTGGACGAGGAAACCATTTTTAAAATTTGACTACGGCATCCAAAAAAATTGAGTAAGGCCCGCCACACACGTACAGTTTCAACTGACAGTTTGAACTGAATAGTTTAAACTGTCAGGTGAAACTGTACACTGTAGAAGCACACACACGTACAGTTCAATCCTTCAGTTTTTACAATGGATTGGAAACAGCACGACAATTTCACCTAGCAACATCTTTGATTCCGCCGAAATTATATTGTTAAAAAAAATAATAATAAAAAATCAAACGCACTTGCTCCTGACCACAGGCCAAAGAACATATTCTGTATATCCTATAGACTCACTCTATCAATTTATAAATGAAGCAGCCAGATACGGTCAGTATACGACTTAATAGTATTCTGTAATGTAGTAATCAATGCGATAACCTATGGTATTTGTAGTAACGTTTTCAAATAATTATGGTCAAAATATAATATTGATAATAAAATTTTACTTTCTTGAGAAGAAACTGCAAAATTTTGAAAGAAAAAGAGTGGTATTCGTTTTAATTATAGTTCCATTTGAGGGAAAGTGGATAATATATTATATTCCTTAAATTTCACCCGTCTTACCCCGTTACCTGCCACAAGAAAAATGCCTACAAACTGGCTTTACGCTTTGTCTAGTTGTATAATAATAATAGTGATCATTGGTGGTGCTCCTGACACAAATTGAACTGGGAACTGTACAGTTGAACCCCCACACATGCAACAATCAGTTGAACCTTTCAGTTTAAAAATTGAAATTTCATGCGTCTCAGTTTAACTGTACAGTTGCGTTGAACTGAGACTGAAATACCCACACACGTAGAGTTTAAACTGTATAGTTGAACTGTTCAGTTCAAACTGTCAGTTGTACGTGTGTGGCGGACCTAAAACACATTTAAAGGTAGAAATCGATAGAGGCGGTGGAAAACCCACATTTAATTAAAATACGTGGGGATATGTTATTATAGTTTAAAATACATTAATTAAGATGGTTTCTGATAAATAAAATTTTATTTTTATTCTAATGTGACATATATTATACAATTGTTATGGACTATGGTGTATTATGATTTGATTTACATACAAAATGTATTATATATAACAATAATTTCTAAAAATAGGCATATGTACCTATAAGCTGCGTATACAATAAGTGTTATTTAATTATCTAAAAATAACTTAAGTCATTAATTTTAACCTTAATAATAATGTCGCCACTCTAATTAAATCTAATGTCTTGCCTTAAATGACTTGCTTAATAATAATACAAGATGTTGAAAAATTACTCTTCCAAAATATATCAACCAGTTAAGATTCTTTGAATTTTACGTGATTTAAGGGGGTTCTCCAGAACTTTTAAATTTTTCATTTTTTGTTTTGCTTTAATGTTCATTTGAACCTTAAGGAATATATTTCTAATGTTTTAATCGCAACAGAAAGATTATCTTAAATAATGATAAACTGCTTTTAACTCTACTTTTTAAGAACGAAACTTTTTAATAGCGTTTTTCTCAAAACAGGTTTTTTTCCGCCCCGTGGAACATAACTTAAAAAGTTATTAAGGTATTAACTTGAAATTTTGTACAGATATTCTTTAAGATATTGGTCTTTGCATATACCTAAAATTTTGCATAAATTATTACTATAAATATTGTTTATAACTATTTATTATTAAAAAAAAAAGTAAAATTTTCTATTTTTTGGTTTTAAATTGTGAAAAAAAAATTTCTCATCAGAAATAGGTATATGCAAAGCGTAATGACATATTTTAATAAAATTTTTTTGTCCGATTGAATTCAGTTGATTACAAGAGGCTGGGCATTCCACGGCGCAAATTAAAAGAGTCAATTTGGAACAGCTGTAGCGCCGCCATTTTTTCTTTTTTTGCATAAAAATTTCTAAGTGAATACACCATAACATGTACTGTACTATGTAATTTCATTTGATACAATAAATGTATCCAATTTCTTAAAAAAAAAAATTATTAAAAATCCTGTAGTCTGGAGGACCCTCCCTCCTTAAGTATTTTGGGACACACTGTATTTGTGAATGTATATGTATTGATGTTTTTGAACGCCCTAGTAAGATGACTGATTAATTTATGCGTAAGTTCACATTTATTTAATTAATAGAGCATTTCTATATTTAGAAAGATACGTAATTTATTAACACTGAACGCAATTAACCGTATCTTTCACAAGAAATGCAGAAAAAAATATGTAAATTAATGTAAAGCAAATTATAATACTAAAAAATTCGTTACTTCTTTAAATAAAAATGATTTTAAACGACAGAGCAATTATTAATTAAATCGAACCCCCAAGTTTCGCCCCGTATCAATATTCAAGTAATAATTTTGACTAAAAGAGGCGATAAGTTAGAAAACAGCGATAAGTTAGACAAAACAATTGATAAAAATTGGTGACGTTGACAATTTTCAAACAATCAATTTTTTTTATATTTCTTTTAGAAAAGCGATCGCGATTGTATCGTGTTTGCTCAGTTACAAAAATTTATTTGTAACAAAATTAGTTTCTGAGAATTTTTTGGCATCATATTTTGTTAACAATAGTAATATTCACACATATAAGTAGTACATTCATAGACAAAATAAATTTGTCACGAGAATCCCATTATATTATAATGGGCTATCATCAACAATTAATAAAATAAAAAATTTTACAAGTACGTGTTAGACACGCATTAAGTGAGGATTTTGTAATTCAGTAGAGTTAAAACAATTTTCAATAATAGCTTTTAAAAAGCATCACTGTCTCTTAAGGATGTTTGGGAGGTACAATCGGAGATAAAAGAAATTAGAAATTCGTGAATAATTGCGTTGTATAACAAACTATGAGGTAAATAAATAGTTATCTTTGTTAAATAATAGCTATCACTACAACTGATTGTACAATACCGGAAAGAAGTTAGCGCCGAAAGTTGAAAAATCTTTTTGTTTTTTATATGGTTAAATTGCTCCCAAATTGCTCCTTTGAAATCAGTAATTGCTCCACCTGAAAGTTAATTATTTAATTAGTTATTTATAAAGAAAAATTTTTTTTCCGTTATTTAAGTTATCAAAATCTCCCAAAATAATACTTTTTTATATAATTTCTTTACGTCAATAAATTGCTCCCAGTTTGCTCTATTTAATTTAAAAGCTAAATCTTAATTTTTTTGAATAATTATTAAAATATTTTGTTTTTTTATAATGTTATTTAACTTGTCAAAATTCAATTATCCTTAAATATATGCAAACGACTTAAAGGTATAATGGATTGCCTATACGTTTTAATAATACATAACCTAATTCATAATATTTTTTATTTTAATATATTTTAATTATTATTCAGAGAAATTAATAACTAACTTTTAAATTAGATGGAGCAAATTGGGAGCAATTTTTTGATATAAAGTACAGTGTAACCTCCATATAACGAAATTGAAGGGACCGGGTATTTTATTACGTTATAAAGAGTTTTCGTTATATGGAGAGTAAAAGAAAACAATATAATTTTACGAATAAAACTTACGAATTTAGTAAGTGGTTTTAATTTTGACTGAATTAAATGACACTTTTTCGTCAATACACAAACTCTTTCTTTTACTTGCCATGTTTACAGATAAAAAGTTTGAGGGCAACTGAGAATATGATAACGTAAAGACAGCAATAAGACAATAGTACGGAAGTACAGTAGGTAAAAACACCTGCTAGGCAATTACAACAAACAAATAAACGGATTTCTAAGAATCCCTTTGTGCGTACGAAATATTTACGACTCTGTATCACTATTTTGTTTGAAAGTCAGTGAAATAAAATTTTTTTTGGCCTGAATAATGACGCATTTTTCGCTATTGAGAGTGGCTATTACGTTATAAAGAGTGTTTCAATATACGAATGATAATGTAAACCAAACAAACCCTTGTAATTTCTACGTTTTAAGGAGTTTTTCGTTAAATAGAAGTTCGTTATATAGAGTTTACACTGTAATCGTATAAAAATGCATTATTTGACAAGATTTTGATAATAGAAATAGTCAAACAAAAAAATTTTTTTGTTTGTAAATAACTAATTAAGTAATTAAGTTCCAGGTGGAGCAATTACTGATTCCAAAGGAGTAATTTGGGAGCAATTTAGCCATATAAAAAACAGAAAGATTTTCCAACTTTCGGCGCCAACTTCTTTCCGGTTTGTACAATACATCAAACTATAGCTCTCAGCTGAGTACAAGAGATGAGTACATTCTGAGGATTTTTCGGAGGAATTTCAAAATGCTACGAGACGATTGAAAATTTAGTAGAATGTTCCTTATTAAGTACTAAGGCCCCTGTGAAAATTTCAAACCGATTCACTAAGCCGTTAAAAAGTTATTTAATCTGTTCTGTTTTCGAATTTCCATAAGAGTACGTGTAAAATTAGTTTTTTTTTTTTTTTTTTAGTAACTTTTTAACGGCTTAGTGAATCGTTTTGAAATTTTCACAGGGGCCTTAGTATTTAATGAGGAACATTCTACTAAATTTTCAATCGTCTCGTAGCATTTTGAAATTCTCCGAAAATCCTCAGAATGTACTCAGCTGAGAACTATAGTTTGATGTATTGTACAATCAGTTGTAGTGATAGCTATTATTTAACAAAGATAACTATTTATTTACCTCATAGTTTGTTATGCAACGCAATTATTCACGAATTTCTAGTTTCATGTACTTTTATCTCCGATTGTACCTCCCAAACATCCTTAAATTGCGTGAGATCCAACACTGACTTACCAAAATGATTAAGTGTGAGTAGACCATTTATGACAGAACTGATGAATCCATAAGGTGTCCGTTGTTAGAACTACGAAATCCTAAAATATTTTATTGCCAAATTTTTATTTTGGACGAATGTAATAAAATTATTTTTTATTTGAAGGCAATACAGTTAATTATCTATGTTGATTTTATTTAATAGTTTCTTTTTTCATTTTTTTTAAACGTCTTTTAATTGCTGAAAGGACATTCTTGAATTGACGTAGGGACGGCGCAGGTGTAACTAGCGTCATTACACAAAGAAAAATTCAAGCGCCTATAATCTATATATATGTACATACGATACGTAATTAGAAAGAGTAAATTGTAATAAAGCATTAAGCGGCCCCTACGCTCTCAGTAATATTGTGCAATAAATTGAACAATACTTCAATTTTTTCTTTTTTTAAGTCAAAATGTTAAGATTCTGCGAAGCAATAAGAATAATCATTTTTACAAATTAGTAATTCAAAATGGTTCAGATAGTAAACATTCTAGCAGGGCCAGATTACCCACTAGGCCTGCCTAGACTAAGCTGACCAAATTTGTAAAGAGTGAAAACGGGACAGCCGACCGTACGGGGGGGGCGACCTTACCCCATGAGGAAAGGGGAGGTCCGAGGGGAACCCCCGGAAAATTTTCGAAAATTTAAGTCAGTAACAGTATTTTTAAAGTCATTTAGAGTGTTAATTTTTCTTTCTACAATAAAATTAATTTGGTGGCAGATGATTCCACAATCACTAGCATGAGACCTTTGATAATGAAACGATAATTTGGATAGAATAATTTGTGTTAAGCGGGTTCTACACGATGCTACGAACGTTCCTTCCAACATTCGATCGAACGTTTGAGGCAATTAAGTTCGATAGTTGATGCGACGAATGTATCTGCTACACGGTGAATCGAATGTTTGATCCAATACGAATGATGATGTGTTGGTACTCACAAGGAGACTGCACAGCCTTGGGGTCGGCGATTTGGTTGAAATTTTTTTTGGTGATAGAGTACACTTAATATGTTAATATATTAAAATAATAGCGCGCACTACTCAGAAAAACTTGTAAAAAAAATAATTAAGAAATTTCAACGCAGCTGGTGTAGTTAATATACTTGAAAAGGAATATTGTACATAACAGTCCTATTGGTCTAGTGCAATTGGCGTTAGACTGGTAACATAACGGTCATGTGTTCGCAACCGACTCTGTTCAACAAAACTTTTTTGTTAATTTTTTTTTTTTAATATTAATGAATGTCTTCTTTATTTATAAAACATCTTATTTAAAATATGTATTTGTAACAAATCTTTAAATAGATAAATCTGTAAATAGGTAAGATAAAATAAAATAAAATAAAAAACTTTTAACGTAACATTTATTTGATTGTAAATTATATTATTATTCTCTACACACAAGACCCAGAGTGATAGTTGCCATAAAAACATACAAAACAATAATTTTTATTACAATTTACACAGCATATGAATGCATGTCTTTTACAATTACAGGGTGTCTGTAAGACATCTAGTGAAAAACATACTTGATTCACGTTCATGAAAATGTTCCTTTCATGAAATAATTTTGACGCATATCAGACAAAATTATTGTTTTGTATGTTTTTGACTATCACTCTGGGTCTTGTGTGTAAAGTATAATAATAATTTACAATTAAATAAATGTTACTTTAAAAGTTTTATAATTAATTTTATTTTATCCTACCTATTTACAGATTTACCTATTTAAAAATTTGTTACAAATACATATTTTAAATAAGATGTTTTATAAATAAAGAAGACATTCATTAATATTAAAAAAAAAAAAAAAAAAAAAAAAAAACAAAAAGTTTTGTTGAACAGAGTCGGTTGCGAACACATGACCATTGTGTTACCAGTCTAACGCCAATTGCACTAGACCAATAGGACTGTTATGTACAATATTCCTTTTCAAGTATATTAACTACACCAGCTGCGTTGAAATTTTTTAATTATTTTTTTTTACAAGTTTTTCTGAGTAGTGCGCGCTATTATTTTAATATATTAACATATTAAGTGTACTCTATCACCAAAAAAAATTTCAGCCAAATCGCCGACCCCAAGGCTGTGCAGTCTCCTTGTCAGTCGACAACGCTGTTATCTGTCTGATGTTATCTCTAATGTTATACACTGATGTAGTCTCTCTTCACATGAACGAGTCGTGCGCAACCAACATTGACCTTCAAACGTTCGAAGCATCCCTTTGACTCGGTGCAAGAATACTGACATCGAACGGGACACGACCAAATGCGAATGTTTGACGCTCGACATTGGACACTCGTAGGTTCGAACAACGGCTACACGATGCTATGAACCATCCAACGTCGAATGTTGGAAGGTGTTCGTAGCATCGTGTAGCAGCGGCATTAGGAGTAGGAAAATAAAAAAACAAAAGGATATTATCAAGGAAATCATAGCCAAACCTCTTACACCAGTGATAATATTTTATTCAAAATAATAAACAAGTTCATTTTATCATTAGAATATGAATAATATTGTACAATTAGACATCTTCTTAGCCTAAAGGTGCGGATCCACCATGCGCGCAAATTGTTTGCAAATGTTTGTAAATGTTTGCGAACACAAAATTTTTTTGGTGGAGACGACGTCACGAATGTCTGCAATTGTTTGCTAATGTTTGTCAGTGTTCCGACCAAAGTCGGTACATCAAAGGGAATTCGTTGCTTGGTACGTTTTGTGTTTTTCTAGTAGAGACGGTATATAATATAAAATATGTACATACGAACAACAAATACAGTCGACTCTCGTTAATTCGAAACTCGAGAGACTCTTAAAATATTACTAATTATAGAGAGGTTCGAATTATCGCAGGTAACAATTTTAATTTTTTAAGCATTTGCGATGAATGAACTCAAACTTGTCTCAAAATGTACTTACAATCTTTCTGTCATTTTTTTTGTTCGAATTACCAAGTGTATAAAGATATATTGTTTTAGTTCGAAATATAAAGAGATTTTGTAGGGAACTCGTGATACCTTTGAATTATAGAGAGTTTCGAATTATTGCAGGTTTGAATTAACGAGAGTCTACTGTAATTATATCCATATGTATAATTATTATTTTTGGTTTTATGTTACTTTGTTGTAAATATAACAACATAGTTTTGGGTTTTAAAAAGGATTACTATAATTTTAAATTAATAAACGAATAAAAATAACATGGATTGAGATAATGAAAAATTTCTACAATTAATGAAATTTTATAAATCAAAATATAGAAATACGTGGAACACCTACAAACATTCGCAAACGGGTTATCGTTTGTAACTGTTTATTCAGTGGTGATAGTATGTTTGCAAACAGTTAAAAACAGTTGCAAACATTTGCAAACAACTACAAACATTTGAAGCAAATGTTTTTTTGGTGGATACGCACCTTAATGATAATGAATAAAACTTTTCATAAAATAGCGTATAAGTTCAAATATTGACAAAACGGGACAAATGGGCGTCCCGAGAAGTTTGGAAGTTTGGTCAGACATGTCTCCGAAAAACGGGACGTCTGGTCACCTTAGCCTAGACCTACCTAGGAGCGGTAAAAGTTTTAAATTGGCGTTTTTTTTTTTGCTCGTCAGTTATTTTTATAGAGGAAAAGCAGGAGAAGTTACAATTTTTACAGAAGTTATTTGAGCAAAAGGTGGGAGCGGCATTATTCACGGTGCCTAGGGGAACACTTAGGGTTAAGCTGGTCCTGCATTCTAGGTGACATAACAAAGAATTTGGAACTTGTCAACAAATAAAATTGTACTCTGTTAAGAAACAAAAATTAACTAAGTACAGTAGACTCTCGTTAATAAAAACCTGCGATAATTCGAAACTCTATAATTCAAAGGTATCACGAGTTCCCTACAAAATCTCTTTATATTTCGAACTAAAACAATACATTTTTATACACTTGGTAATTCGAACAAAAAAATCATTGCTACGTAACAAAACGACGCGTTAATTCGAACTCATCGGCGTCAAACACTCGACAATTCAAAGTTGCAGAGAGAAAGAGACAGAAAGATTGTAAGTACATTTTGAGACAAGTTCAAGTTCATTCATCGCAAATGCTTAAAAAATTAAAATTGTTACCTGCGATAATTCAAACCTCTATAATTCGTAATATTTTAAGAGTCCCTCGCGTTTCGAATTAACGAGAGTCGACTGTAGTTAACGATTCTATTATAATACATTTTTTTTTTAGCAAAGTCTGTGTATTATATTTTATAAATTGTCATTGCGAAATATCACAATATTTTATCTATTTTAGAAAAAAATAAAAAATAAAAATTGTCCAATCTACTGATACTGATAACATATCAATAATCTACTAACGGATGGAAAATAAATTATTCTGCGCAAAATATTATGCCCGTGTAAATTCAAAAGAAATATAATTATTTTAAAACATACAAGTATATGTATATTTACAAATATAAATATAGACAAATCAGCAGTTTCCAACCTTTTAACTTCGCGTTATTTAGTAGAAAGCATGTCTGTGCTCGCTTCTGTTCGAAAAGTTTCAGAGAAAAAACGTGCTGTTCATGTACAGGCAAGAATCCTGCGTTTCAAATCCACTTGTAACCGTTCGTCGTTTCTACTTTCCTTAAAAAAATTTACAAGGAAAAACTGTCATAACCATTTAAGGAGTAAAAGCGTCCGTCAAAATAACGACAAAATTGAAATTTTTTTGATTGTTTGAAAACCATAGCAGGTTTTTATTTAATTATTCGAAAATTGTTCAGGTAAAATTGGAGATAAAATAGGGTGAATATGTTTTGATATTTGAAAATTTGAGTAGCATATTTGGAAATTTTGTAAAAGATAATAATTAGTTCATCTTTTTTTGCTGAAAGTCATAATTTGAGATTTGAGACAAACCCTTATAACTGAAAATGTAATTTGAGATGAAACTTGTAAATTGTACATATATTATCGCTGATGCCTGGCTTGAATCCTAAAAAAATTGATAATAACATTCTATATTGTTAAAATCTTCCATAGTTTTCGATTAATTAAACAAAATCCAATTTTACCTTAATATTGAGGGTCCAAGGGTCTGTTATTTTTTGTACTATGCATACTGTTTCAAAAAAAAAAAGGCAATTATCATCTGAATACCTTTCCTTATTAAGAGGGCCCATAACCCTATTGAAAATATTGTTGAACAACGACTGACAATGAGATCAAAAATTTTGGATAATAATTGGTGGGTGGAGTCTGATGTTGGCGACCAAGTTGCTCATCTATGGGCGTCTTTAAAATAGATACAGACGCACCGTTCTCAAATCCCTAATACTATTTTCATTAGAATGACCGGTCAACTTCTCGTCAATATGCGTGTAGTATCTTATCTGTTTTACTTCCTTGCAACATTAACAATTTTCCACGACACATTGTTTATAAATCACTGATAAAATGTACTCACAGAAATATAATCTCAATCAGGATAAGATTGCAAAACATTACGTCAGACACTATGTACTGTGTGTCAGAAAGCGGAGATATCGTAAATTCAGATCGTTCAGTTTATTTTTATTTTACAATCTTGATATATTGTATTTTATGCTTTTTATTGTTGATAGACAGATGACATATTTTGCGTATGTGTACAACAGAGGGACGCGGGTATTCCCATAATGGTTTTTTTCTTTTATTTAAGTGATTTATTTATTTTTATTTCAATACGTATCGCAAAAATGACGCCAGTACGTTTTCCGCGTTTATGTGATAATAGAAGTTAGTTTTAAATGATATAATTTTTAATTTTTTGGATTATTTTTAACATAATTAATTTTAATTATTCTGTTGTTTCAGATATCTTTATTATCATCGAAATAATCTAAAAAACGATTTTTTCGAGGAAGGTAAAAAGAAGAAGCAAATATTTTAAATTAAATGAAAACGAGTTATAAAAATACAAAGGGTAAGTATTTTGCTATTTAATTAATAAAATTTAATTTTATCAATCAAAATACTGGATTAGAGATACACGGAGAGAAAATTCCTATAAAAATTACTGTGCTCATACTACAATCAACGTGTAACAGGCGAACATATCCAATTTTTGTACGGTAAAATTATAAAAATTACAGTAATATAACTATAATTTTTATAATTTTACCGTACAAAATTGAATTTGTTCGCCTGTTACACGTCGATTGTAGTATGAGCACAGTAATTTTTATAGGAATTTTCTCTCCGTGTACGATTTACGTTACACTACGCGATGTTCAGTTCAGTCTTGGATTGAGATTTAACTAGAAAATACTAATTAAAATAAAAATATATAGGGTAGGGCGGGGTAAGAAAAAGACACCCGCGCAGGTGAGTTAAAAAAGGGCCATCAATTTTTATTAACTTCAAATGTCGTTAATAGTTAATAAAAGATTTATGTCTCTTTTTTACCCCACCTGCGCGGGTGTCTTTTTTACCCCGCCCTACTCTATTTTTACTGAGTTTTTGCAGATATGAGTGGTGCTTTTTTAGAGTAATATAACTTTAATGTAATATAAATATCGTATTAATTAATTTGTACGCCATTTTTTTAAGATTATTTTATGGCATTTATTGTTTGAAAGTAATTTCTGGCATATATCTACCACGAATACCTTTTATAAACCGCATTCTGTCAGTCCCATTTCAAACCACATTATCAAGTAATTGATTGAAAATGAACAACTAATGTTCGAGACAATCGTCGCAATTAAAAATAAACTTAGTATTTTGTAACATAAAATATTTGTTTTACTATTTAATATAAATTGGGGTCTTATTTCGGTAATAACACGAGTTATGTTTAGTTCCAAAGCGTCAGTTATTGCTCGTTTATCAGAGTAAATCAAAGGATTTATAATATAATATACTCGTCCAAAAAATGATCCTTTAGCGTCAATTCACCGAAGATTTCTCAAAATTTTTCATAATACGTCGCCTTTCAAGCATAAGGTCGTATCTCATTTTTAGTTTTTTTTTTTTAGAAGAGCAGAAAAACAAGAACTACTGTTACCATTCGCTTATGATTTACAAAACAAAATGTAACAGTAGTTTTTGTTTTTCTGCTCTTCTAAAAAAAAAAAGAAAAAAAAAACTAAAAATGGGATACGACGGTACAAACTTTAACACTGCAACTTGATACCAGCAGTGACGGATCCAGAAGGGGGGTCATAGGGGTCATGACCACCTCCCCCCTGAGCTGAAAGTATTTGCTACATATTCTTACGATTACAAATGAAAATTAGCAAATAAATTTTCAAATTTCAAACAAACAAATCTAGTGATTAATATTTTTAAACAGTATAATTTTAACTTGTAATTTTAAAATGTAATGTACACACGTAGAAAATATTATAATTATTGTACATTAAAAGTCCTTGCATCTAGCTCAGTGGTTCCCAAAGTGGTCTATATTAACTCCCAGGAGTCGATAATAAGCTGCAAGAGGTCCATGTTGGCCAAAAAAAATTGGGGTTCGATAAGATGTAAATGGGCGTTTATAGCAACAGAGTATACGTACACCGAAGCAAGTTTTGGCTTGGTTGTTCCAAAATGTAAAAATGAGAAATTGATCTTTTTATGTCATCGAAGGATGACATATTAATATCGTTGTCTGATCATAGTGGGGGAAACATTATTAGAGTTGTATATCCATATTGAATAATTATAAAGTTGTACATCCATATTGAATAAACGCAAGAGGGCTGTAGAGTTAACAACTATAGAGTTAACAAAAAATCATAAATTAACACTTTCACTGAGGTGACATTACTTAGTGCGTGTCAAAAACACGCACTTAACGAATTTTTTTTGGTTGCCACCTGCATTGACCAAAATAAAGGTCATCGACACCTCATTTTGGACAAATTATATTTTCGAAGTTGTTGCTGAATTTACGAATTTGTACAGGGGGTGTATCTAAAATCAAAAACCATGGCAGGGGGTAGGGATCGACGACACCAAGAAGTTGGGAACCACTGATCTAGCTTTTAAAAATAGGAGAGAATAACATATTTTTTTTAAATGACCATTTATCAAATAACCAGTATAGATGCTGCACATGTTTTTAACAATATTTAACTTAACAAAAAAGAAATTAGAAATTCATGCAGTTTTGAGCATTTTTTGTTAAATTTGCAATAGCGAACAAAGTTTGACTCCCTCTCCCCCCCTAAATTGAAGGCTGGATTCGCCCCTGATTTGTAATATAGAATTTACCTATAAGTTTCACATAAAAAAAATTCTGTGCAGATTTGGACACCCTTTGTTATAGGTATTTACAATAAGGACTAAAGTATTATGTCATAAAAATTTGACTCCCCCCCCCTGAGCTGAAGGTTGGATCCGCCCCTGGATACCAGTTTTTTTCATTACAATTTTTAATTCAAAAAAGACTTACTGTAATTCTTATTTACAGGTATTTATCAGTGGTAATCAAAATGTTGCGACAATACTACTCATTAAACGCCGTTCTCGCTATACTAATATGCGTATTATTAGTGAATTGGCCTCGGGTTACCCTTGCAGAAAAATGTATCAGCCAAGCTGGTAAGACTAATTTAATTTCTTTTGTGAAGTTGTCCTATTATTCAGGATTAGTTAATATAGGGTTGGGCGGAGTAAAAAAAAGACAAAATCAAATCTTTTCATTTTTCATGTAGAAAATATTTGAATTTTTAAACAAAAAAAAATACTGTATGATGTTAAATTGTTTGTATTTTAAGATTTTGCCTGTTTTTTCACTCAAGCTAATGGCATAAATTTATAAAAAATAAAAACCTTGTCTTTTTTTTACCCGCCAAATGGTGTAAAAAAAAGACAATGGGGGGTAAATAAAAGACAGACCTCTAATAGTATACTGCAAGTACATGATTGGAAGGGTAAAAAATAGACAGCTTGGGTAATTAGCAGTACAACACTTTTTATTTCACAACTCTATCTCTACTACAAAATTTTTTATATAAGATATATTTAAATTTTACGTATTTTACCAAAAACTTTAGCTAAGATTAAGCAGTAACAAAAGTCAGAAACAGTTAACTGATGCAAAAGCTTAACTCACAGGAAATTTCTTTGGACTTTAAATATTAAAATAATTTTTATTTCACAAACGTACAACTAATACAAAATTTATTGTAGCTCATTAAAAAACCAAATATGTTAATTTGAGGCTGTCTTTTTTTACACCACTTTACATAAAGTAAAAAAATAAATCAAAATAATCTATGAATGAGTTAAAAATACTAAATGTGTGCAGTAAAGTATAGTTATAATAATAATATGTACATTATAAAAACATAAATAAATTTTCATGGGTCAAAAATACAAATTTTCGAATGAGCTGAAATTGATATCCATGAAAACCGTCTGCTCACTAACAAAAAAATTGTTTTATTGAAGAATCAGTATTTTTTTAATCCATAAAATATACAAAACATACCATTATATAGTTTTAAAATGAAAATCCTTGTCAATAATTTTTAATTTTTCTAAATGTTAACCCCTTGTTTTGTCTTTTTTTTACCCCACTTTTTAGGAGGAAACTAAACCCTATAGGAAACTAATACATCCAATTTTTTTCATAGATAACGACCATCCAAAATATATTTATTACAAAGGCCAAAAACTCAATTTAACGTTGGCAACAACTTCGCGATTAACGCATCGTTTGGCTACTCACGCCTTCAAAATTATTTTGGAAGATGTACTTGGCTACAGGCAAGTGCAAATTGTCAATATCGAAGATAATCTTGATTTCCGTACGGCTATAGTTACCAGCAGGTCTCACGAAGAGTAAGTTCGAAAAATTTTGGCCACAAACAAAATTTTGATACAATCACATATTTATTTTAGGAGCGTGTTACCAAATTGGTTAATCAATTTAGAAGTATGGACTCCAACCAACGAAAGTTACACGGTTCATCTACTCGAACAGACTGATTTGAAAGATAGTGGAAGTATCAGTTCACCGGGACGATTTGGCTGGTTTATATCCAGAAAAAAGTATAAAAATGCCAATCAGTTGGACATACATTGGACAGTGTTTAAAAATCGTACAATGGCGTCCCGTTTTGATGTGTCAAAATCAATTTTACAACAGTATATCGAACCAAATTTGGATGGCACTACGAAATGTTTAGGATGTTACGTGTATCCCGAATTCAAAAATGGCTCTTACGTACCCGAATGGTGTGAGAATACATCATGCGCCGTTCTGTTGGCCCCATTTTACAACAGCACTTATTTTGTCATCAAACATATAAAAATGTTAAAATTATACGTGAAAGTTTTCTGGTTGGGTGACAATTTACAAAAAGTTGTGGATTCAGTGGATGAACCGTTTATGGTGCTCAGTTGGACACCAAGTTTAACGATTCCCACCGAAGACAATTTTATCAGTGTCTCATTCCCAAGCTGTAACGCGTTACAAACGAAAAACATCTACGATTGTAAATACGAGACAACACGTTTGACAAAAATTAGTTGGAACAATTTAAAATCCAAATCGATTTACAATTATTTACACTTATTCGAATTTGATAAATCCGATTATGAAAATTTTTTCGAAGAATATAAAAATAATATCACAATTGAACAGAGTGCTTGCAGATGGGTGAAAAAAAGTCTAAACTCGTACAAAATGCCAAATGAACAAATTTTCATCGGGGGTATATTTCCACTGACCGGAAACGCAAGTTTAACCACAACCGCCAGTGGAATTTTACTTGCGGCAACAATGGCAAAGAACGCGATCAATCGAAATAAAATCTTTAAAAATTTCGACCTAGAGCTGATCCCACACAACGGACAATGTGAATCAAATCATGTAATGAAAGCTTTCATTAACATGGTCCGATACAATGACCGATTGCTGGGAATTTTGGGGCCAGGTTGTTCGGAAACTGTTGAACCGTTAGCCGGCGTGTCCAAATTGTACAACACAATCATTATATCGTACAGCGCTGAAGGTGTTAGCTTCGCCGATCGAACTAAATACCCGTTTTTCTTCCGTACTATCGGTGACAATCAACAATTTATTCCGGTTTATCGAGATTTTTTCAAGAGAATGAACTGGAAAAGTATATCGGCGTTAACGGAAGATGGTCAAAAATATACGGAATATTTATCGCATATGTCCCAGCAAGATATACTGTTGGAAAATAAGAAATTTCCAAGGGAACGAGAGTCCAATGATATGAAAAAGGTAAAAAGAAACTGGCTCTAGTGGCGTGATTAAAAATTAGAGATGAGCTAAATGGTTATTTTCTAATAACTGTTATTGCAATAACAGTTACTGAAAAATAACTGTTATTTATAACAGTTATTATAATAACTGGTATGGTATTTGGATATTCTAACATATTGTAAGATATTCGATATGCGTATAAACGGTTCTGTTAGTGAAATATGCACAGATCTATAATACTGACGGATACTAAATAATCTGCAATATCTGTTCAAATACTTGTCTATACAAGGATTTGGGCTTTATATACACAATTTTAACAATTTTATGGATACAAAATTACAAATACAAATAGATAACTGTACAATAGACAATAAATAGTTCATTTTTAAGGGTTTTTTTAAATGTGCTACAATAGAAAATGTGTAACTTGCCTGGGGCGTTATTATTTTGAAATTCTCCGTAGGTGGTTAAAATAAATTACTGTGATCCTTGCTTTCGAATATATTAATATTGACCAATGTTATCGATATTTCGAAAGGAGTTATTTAAGTAACCAGTTACTGGGTATTCCAGTTATTGACGATAACTGTTATCTTTCTATACTAGTTACAAAATAACAGTTATTATATTACAACTCCCAGAAAAAAGTTAAGGTAATAAAATTTTGAAAAAAAATATGATTGGTTAAATAAGATGACAAGGATAAAAAAGCAGCTTGTACAGTGACAGTTCAATTTACTTATCTCTCTCACACAAAAATCTGTCAAACTAAGTCGGATTTACATAGCTAAAAAAAACTAGCATACGGTATTTTTAATGTCTCTCCATGGAGATACGGAGTCTTCACCTGATGGCAGATTTGTGGTAACTGATAACTCTTACTGATTATACCGTGTCACCCTGGAGTAAAATATCTACAAATTCAATTCATTTTAGAAAACTATTAAGAAATTATTCTATTTAATGGAAAACTAAAGTAGAAATACATATAAGAAAACATTAAAAAGTTACTAGCATTATTTATAAGTAAAAATTAATAACAAACTTAGATAAAATAAAAAAAAAACAACAAACACCACTCGAAAATTATAATTGAGAGGACAAATGCATGAAAAAAAAAACGCCGTGAGCAGCGGGGCCCCATCACGGTAGTCGAATTTTCCCCTTCATCTTCGGTATTGAATGTCTACAAGCGAAATGTGATTGAAAGTCTACAACCGAATTGTCATTTTGTTGGTTTCAAAACTGGTGATGAGTGTTCGGCTGATCGAGGCTTTAAAAAAAGGTTTTAAGTATTTAAGGGCTGTATCTCAGTAAAATTCAATTTTGTGCCGAAAACAGGTAGCAGAAAAAAAGCCAACACAATTCGTACGAGGACATTCCTGCCCATGTTTATCCGCTAATTGCCTTTATGTTTTAGTTTTAAAAATTAAAAAAGGACCTTAAACTGGAAGGCCTTTATAAAGATATTTTTTCTTTCCAAAAAAATCCAAAATTTCTGTTTTATAAATACTAAAAATCCAAAATTCCTAATTTATAAATAAACAGTGACTTTAATAACATTTTTAAATTACTTAATATGTATGTATTTCATTTGTCATAAAAGTAAGTTCACTTTTTTTTAAATTTTTTAAAATTACTATTCGCCTACTTGTATTTAGAATAAACATAATGCTTTTAAAACACATTTAACAATAGCATTCAATTCCGATGTAAAAATGGGAGAAGTGGGGGGAAAAGTGATGCGGACTCCCTACAAGGTACTAGCTGGATACTAACTGAATACACGTACAAAATTTCAGCCCTCTAGGTTTCCTTATGGAGTCTCTAGACGTGTTAGAAAACAAGCAAAAAAATTAAGGAAATATTGGCGTAAAAATCGTGGGGGTAAGGGTTAAAAGTTGAAACCTCCAAAAAACAGTGTCTGGCTATTAGCTTAACCTGTACACCAAATTTCAGCCCTCTAGGTTTATTTGGGGAGATTTTGACCCGAACGAAACTGTTAAAAAACAAGAAAAATCATGTTCTTTTGGGTATAAAAATGGTAGGGGTAGGGGTTAAAAGTCGAGACCCCCAAAAGGCACCCCCTTGATACTAACTCAATCCGAATACAAAATTTCAGCCCTCTAGGTTTATTCGGGTGATCTGTGCGAGTGGTACAAACTTCGAAAACGTCGAAAATGCATGAAATTGTAGCTTAAAAATGAGGTGGGTGGAGGTAAAATATTAAAACCTCCAAAAAGCACAACCTAGGTACGAACTTTATCAACACACCAAATTTCAACCCTCTACGTTAATTCTGGACGGCTGGGGGCCTGTTAGATCCAGCGAAAATCGTTTTTCCCCCCTCTACTCCCACCATATCATCCTAGGAAGCTGAATTTTGGATATGTTGTAGATAATTGACCGAAACATTATTTAAAACCGGTTTGGAAAAGTTTTATTGCTTTTCCGCCCCCCACCACCCCCTTAAAAGTCGGGTCAGAAAAAAAATTTGCCCAAAATTTGACCCCACTTTGATAGTATGAGGTGCCTCGAAAATGAGGCCCATTTACCAAATTTCATCTCTTAACTTCCATAGGGGGGCCCTACACAAATTAAAAGGTGGCGGGAAAATATATATATATATATATATATATATATATATATATATATATATATATATATATATCAGACATTTTTTTTCTACATATTCGTGTTCTACGGGTCCGAAAACGGATAGCGCCCCTACTCTCGCCTCTCACAGCTCTTATCGTATAGACTGTATAAGTCTAATTTTTCGGAGAAAATTCGACTAATTATGTGACATTTTTGTAATTTTACAGTACAACCATTTGAAAGTTTTTATTTACTTGTACTCCCTATGAAATAGCACATGTTTATTATTGAATTTGTTTGAAACTATTGGAAGTAATGAAACCAAATTTTTCTAGATGATATTTCAGGATAAAAGATTTCTAAATTCTACAAAATCACAAAAAGTAAACGAACAGTCAAAAATAAATATATTAAATTTTAAGAAAAGTTAAGTTTTGAAAAAATATTAATAAGTACCATGACGATCATAACCTTTAATGACACAACGTCCAGTGGTACATTATTTTGACGTTTATACACTTCATGTGGATTTATTGACGTCGTGCAACGTGATATGTGAGTTAGTAAAGTTTCAGTTGACGTCTTATGACGTCAGCGACCGTCAAGGTGTTACTTTAAATACATAATTTTAATTTTTAATATTTAACATTACATTTGACATATACATTTTTTTAACATATACATTTGAAATCATAAAACAATTCGATAAAATTTAAATGGACAAAATCGTTAAAAGTGATGATATTAAAAATTGAAAATTAAACTTAATAAAATTAAAATTAATAAAAAAAATAATAATAAAACTAAGAAAACAGTGTTACACAAAATTTAGAAAAATGTTACAAAAGAATCAAAATTAATAACAATTAAAAATGAATCACGAGGTGCTCGAAACAAAATAAATATATAAACAAAATGGCTTTAGTCTAATGGAAACAAAGTAGTGACTGTGACACTGTAGTCAAGTTGGGTAACCATTTTAATCTTTTAAGCGGCTTGTTAAACTGGACGGTTGCTGTTTTACATGCCAGCATCAAAAGTGTTGTGCAAATTAAATTGGAATCTGTGTTACAAATAGAAGCTATATGGAGTTTACCCCATTTAAAATTTTGATATATGACAAGCACGATAGATAAAATGGCGGCACAATCGACAAATGTCATCAAGCTGAGTTAATTCGGGTTAGCCGCTTAAGTGGCTAAAATTTTTGATCTTAACTCCCTGACGATTATAGGAATAATTCCGAAAAACTAATTGATATAAGTTAAAAAATCAAGAATACACTATTTTGACAACTAGTACACTTTATATGGAACTGTTGACGCCGTTGACGCTGTTTACCGTTATGTATACATTAGTTTTTAGTCGAAT
Source organism: Brachynemurus nebulosus (assembly GCA_035578155.1). Classification (NCBI taxonomy): domain Eukaryota; kingdom Metazoa; phylum Arthropoda; class Insecta; order Neuroptera; family Myrmeleontidae; genus Brachynemurus; species Brachynemurus nebulosus. The sequence goes on along the minus strand of JAPWDM010000005.1, from coordinate 8,254,500 downwards.
TTTCTCCGAAAAATTAGACTTATACAGTCTATACGATAAGAGCTGCGAGAGGCGAGACCAGGGGCGCTATCCGTTTTCGGACCCGTAGAACACGATTATGTAAAAAAAAAAGATGTCTGATATATATATATATATATATATATATTTTCCCGCAACCTTTTAATATGTGTAGGGCCCCCCTATGGAAGTTAAGAGATGAAATTTGGTAAGTGGGGCTTATTCCGATGCACAACAATACTATCAAAGTGGGGTCAAATTTTGGGCAAATTTTTTTTCGGACCCGACCTTTAAGGGGGTGGTGGGGGGCGGAAAAGCAATAAAACTTTTCCAAACCGATTTTAAATAATGTTTCGGTCAATTATCTACAACATATCCAAAATTCAGCTTCCTAGGATGATATGGTGGGAGTAGAGGGGGGAAAAACGATTTTCGCTGGATCTAACAGGCCCCCAGCCCCCCAGAATTAACGTAGAGGGTTGAAATTTGGTGTGTTGATAAAGTTCGTACCTAGGTTGTGCTTTTTGGAGGTTTTAATATTTTACCCCCACCCCCCTCATTTTTAAGCTACAATTTCATGCATTTTCGACGTTTTCGAAGTTTGTACCACTCGCACAGGTCACCCGAATAAACCTAGAGGGCTGAAATTTTGTATTCGGATTGAGTTAGTATCAAGGGGGTGCCTTTTGGGGGTCTCGACTTTTAACCCCTACCCTCACCATTTTTATACCCAAAAAAACATGATTTTTCTTGTTTTTTAACAGTTTCGTTCGGGTCAAAATCCCCCCAAATAAACCTAGAGGGCTGAAATTTGGTGTACAGGTTAAGCTAATAGCCAGACACTGTTTTTTGGAGGTTTCAACTTTTAACCCTTACCCCCACGATTTTTACGCCAATATTTCCTTAATTTTTTTGCTTGTTTTCTAACACGTCTAGAGACTCCATAAGGAAACCTAGAGGGCTGAAATTTTGTACGTGTATTCAGTTAGTATCCAGCTAGTACCTTGTAGAGAGTCCGCATCACTTTTCCCCCCACTTCTCCCATTTTTACATCGGAATTGAATGCTATTGTTAAATGTGTTTTAAAAGCATTATGTTTATTCTAAATACAAGTAGGCGAATAGTAATTTTAAAAAATTTAAAAAAAAGTGAACTTACTTTTATGACAAATGAAATACATACATATTAAGTAATTTAAAAATGTTATTAAAGTCACTGTTTATTTATAAATTAGGAATTTTGGATTTTTAGTATTTATAAAATAGAAATTTTGGATTTTTTTGGAAAGAAAAAATATCTTTATAAAGGCCTTCCAGTTTACTATTTAAGGTCCCTTTTTAATTTTTAAAACTAAAACATAAAGGCAATTAGCGGATAAACATGGGCAGGAATGTCCTCGTACGAATTGTGTTGGCTTTTTTTCTGCTACCTGTTTTCGGCACAAAATTGAAATTTACTGAGATACAGCCCTTAAATACTTAAAACCTTTTTTTAAAGCCTCGATCAGCCGAACACTCATCACCAGTTTTGAAACCAACAAAATGACAATTCGGTTGTAGACTTTCAATCACATTTCGCTTGTAGACATTCAATACCGAAGATGAAGGGGAAAATTCGACTACCGTGATGGGGCCCCGCTGCTCACGGCGTTTTTTTTTTTTATAATGTAAAGTGCAATTTTTTTTTAATATCCTGTATATGTTTTAAGAACTGAATTATGTATTTTAATAATAAATGAAATTCTTAATTTAATTACGCATTATAATTTAAAAAGTTAAATGAATGTATATAATTTTTAAAACTATAGTTTTAAATTATAATTTAACATTTCTAAATCGTGTTTTGTATTACTATTTTCTATTTTTAATTGAAAAATAATGTTTATGAATGTTGCTGCAAGAGGGCAGTTTCGTATTGAAAATAATTTATTTCATTTTTTGCTATAGTGTAAATCCAACTTGTAAAATTTTATTACGTTTACTTTTTTCTTGGAGTTGTAATACTATATCTACATATCGATCATCTCTATTAAAAACTAATTAGTCGAATTTTCTCCGAAAAATTAGACTTATACAGTCTATACGATAAGAGCTGCGAGAGGCGAGACCAGGGGCGCTATCCGTTTTCGGACCCGTAGAACACGATTATGTAAAAAAAAAAGATGTCTGATATATATATATATATATATATATTTTCCCGCAACCTTTTAATATGTGTAGGGCCCCCCTATGGAAGTTAAGAGATGAAATTTGGTAAGTGGGGCTTATTCCGATGCACAACAATACTATCAAAGTGGGGTCAAATTTTGGGCAAATTTTTTTTCGGACCCGACCTTTGAGGGGGTCGTGGGGGGCTGAAAAGCAATAAAACTTTTTCAAACCGGTTTTAAATAATGTTTCGGTCAATTATCTACAACATATCCAAAATTCAGCTTCCTAGGATGATATGGTGGGAGTAGAGGGGGGAAAAACGATTTTCGCTGGATCTAACAGGCCCCCAGCCCCCCAGAATTAACGTAGAGGGTTGAAATTTGGTGTGTTGATAAAGTTCGTACCTAGGTTGTGCTTTTTGGAGGTTTTAATATTTTACCCCCACCCCCCTCATTTTTAAGCTACAATTTCATGCATTTTCGACGTTTTCGAAGTTTGTACCACTCGCACAGGTCACCCGAATAAACCTAGAGGGCTGAAATTTTGTATTCGGATTGAGTTAGTATCAAGGGGGTGCCTTTTGGGGGTCTCGACTTTTAACCCCTACCCCCACCATTTTTATACCCAAAAGAACATGATTTTTCTTGTTTTTTAACAGTTTCGTTCGGGTCAAAATCTCCCCAAATAAACCTAGAGGGCTGAAATTTGGTGTACAGGTTAAGCTAATAGCCAGACACTGTTTTTTGGAGGTTTCAACTTTTAACCCTTACCCCCACGATTTTTACGCCAATATTTCCTTAATTTTTTTGCTTGTTTTCTAACACGTCTAGAGACTCCATAAGGAAACCTAGAGGGCTGAAATTTTGTACGTGTATTCAGTTAGTATCCAGCTAGTACCTTGTAGGGAGTCCACATCACTTTTCCCCCCACTTCTCCCATTTTTACATCGGAATTGAATGCTATTGTTAAATGTGTTTTAAAAGCATTATGTTTATTCTAAATACAAGTAGGCGAATAGTAATTTTAAAAAATTTAAAAAAAAGTGAATACAATTTTTTAACAAATGAAATACATACATATTAAGTAATTTGCAAATGTTATTAAAGTCACTGTTTATTTATTTATTTAATTATTATTTAGGAATTTTGGATTTTTATTATTTATAAAATAGAAATTTTGGATTTTTTTGGAAAGAAAAAATATCTTCATAAAAGCCTTCCAGTTTACTATTTAAGTTCCTTTTTTAATATTTAAAAGTAAAACACAAAGGCAATTGGCGGATAAGCATGGATAGAAATGCCCTCGTACGAATTGTGTTGGCTTTTTCCCTGTTAACTTCTATCGGCACAAAATTGAAATTTACTGAGATTCAGCCTTTAAAAACTTAAAATCTTTTTATAAAGCCCCGATCAACCGGACACTCATTATCAGTTTTGAAACCACCAAAATTACAAATCGCTTGTGGACTTTCAATTATATTTCGCTTGTAGACACTCAATACCGAAGAAATTATTTTTTATTTTTTATTTTTTTTGTTTTTTTTGAACGAAAAAATATCTTTATAAAGGCCTTCCAGTTTACTATTTAAGGTCCTTTTTTAATATTTAAAACTAAAACATAAAGGCAATTAGCGGATAAACATGGGCAGGAATGCCCTCGTACGAATTGTGTTGGTTTTTGTTCTGCTACCTGTTTTCGGCACAAAATTGAAATTTACTGAGATACAGCCCTTAAATACTTAAAACCTTTTTTTAAAGCCTCGATCAGCCGAACACTCATGACCAGTTTTGAAACCAACAAAATGACAATTCGGTTGTAGACTTTCAATCACATTTCGCTTGTAAACATTCAATACCGAAGATGAAGGGGAAAATTCGACTACCGTGATGGGGCCCCGCTGCTCACGGCGTTTTTTTAATTTGCATGCTATTGGACCGCTTAAAAAACACATGTTTTATTTCAATACGAATACAAATTATATACAGTAGTGATTGATAGTGAATATTCACATATTTTTGGTTAAATTTTTTCTGATGTTTGGTATTACGGCAGATTAGTTACAAAAAATACTGGAACTCGATACCGCAATACTGAAAAGGCTAGGAAATTTGTTAAAGCTGAAAAAATTTATATATTGATAGAAATTTCGACGAGGGAGTATTATTGAAACTCACTTTTTAACAAAGGGTAATTTAATAATGAACTTCAATTGTACATAATTACCCTCTTTCAGAAAATGAGGTTTTGATGGTGCTTCCCACTGCTATTTATTTCTATCGATAGATTTAACAAAAGTTTCACAGCCTTTTCGGTATTGGTATCGAGTTCTAGTATTTTTTTCAACTAATCCCCCGTAATGTCGAACATTTAAAAAAAAATCATTAAAATCATTAAAATGAATTTTGTTTTTATAGACAAAAATAAATGAAATCCCACTTTTAAATAATTACCAAAAACAGTCTATAAACACAATTTTATACACTAATATCCATAACTAACAAATGTTTTCAATAATATTCACCAATATTCACTATTAGTCACTCCGGTATATAGGTAATTTGTATTCGTATCGAAATAAAACACGTGTTGTGTATCTAGACACAACTTAATAAATAACATGAATACAACAATTAGACGCCACGCACAGGTTTCCCGTTGTTTAATGATTGATGATACCAACTTGATCCTATTAATTTTGACGTTACAGGGTTATTTTTAGTCGAATTTTCTCCGAAAAATTAGACTTATACAGTCTATACGATAAGAGCTGCGAGAGGCGAGAGTAGGGGCGCTATCCGTTTTCGGACCCGTAGAACACGAATATGTAGAAAAAAAAAATGTCTGATATATATATATATATATATATATATATATATATATATATATATATATATATATATATATATATATATATATATTTTCCCGCCACCTTTTAATTTGTGTAGGGTCCCCCTATGGAAGTTAAGAGATGAAATTTGGTAAATGGGGCTCATTTTCGAGGCACCTCATACTATCAAAGTGGGGTCCAATTTTGGGCAAATTTTTTTTCTGACCCGACCTTTAAGGGGGTGGTGGGGGGCGGAAAAGCAATAAAACCTTTTCAAACCGGTTTTAAATAATGTTTCGGTCAATTATCTACAACATATCCAAAATTCAGCTTCCTAGGATGATATGGTGGGGTAGAGGGGGGAAAAACGATTTTCGCTGGATCTAACAGGCCCCCAGCCCCCCAGAATTAACGTAGAGGGTTGAAATTTGGTGTGTTGATAAAGTTCGTACCTAGGTTGTGCTTTTTGGAGGTTTTAATATTTTACCCCCACCCCCCTCATTTTTAAGCTACAATTTCATGCATTTTCGACGTTTTCGAAGTTTGTACCACTCGCACAGGTCACCCGAATAAACCTAGAGGGCTGAAATTTTGTATTCGGATTGAGTTAGTATCAAGGGGGTGCCTTTTGGGGGTCTCGACTTTTAACCCCTACCCCCACTATTTTTATACCCAAAAGAACATGATTTTTCTTGTTTTTTAACAGTTTCGTTCGGGTCAAAATCTCCCCAAATAAACCTAGAGGGCTGAAATTTGGTGTACAGATTAAGCTAATAGCCAGACACTGTTTTTTGGAGGTTTCAACTTTTAACCCTTACCCCCACGATTTTGACGCCAATATTTCCTTAATTTTTTTGCTTGTTTTCTAACACGTCTAGAGACTCCATAAGGAAACCTAGAGGGCTGAAATTTTGTACGTGTATTCAGTTAGTATCCAGCTAGTACCTTGTAGGGAGTCCGCATCACTTTTCCCCCCACTTCTCCCATTTTTACATCGGAATTGAATGCTATTGTTAAATGTGTTTTAAAAGCATTATGTTTATTCTAAATACAAGTAGGCGAATAGTAATTTTAAAAAATTTAAAAAAAAGTGAACTTACTTTTATGACAAATGAAATACATACATATTAAGTAATTTAAAAATGTTATTAAAGTCACTGTTTATTTATAAATTAGGAATTTTGGATTTTTAGTATTTATAAAATAGAAATTTTGGATTTTTTTTGAAAGAAAAAATATCTTGATAAAGGCCTTCCAGTTTACTATTGAAGGTCCTTTTTTAATATTTAAAACTAAAACATAAAGGCAATTAGCGGATAAACATGGGCAGGAATGTCCTCGTACGAATTGTGTTGGCTTTTTTTCTGCTACCTGTTTTCGGCACAAAATTGAAATTTACTGAGATACAGCCCTTAAATACTTAAAACCTTTTTTTAAAGCCTCGATCAGCCGAACACTCATCACCAGTTTTGAAACCAACAAAATGACAATTCGGTTGTAGACTTTCAATCACATTTCGCTTGTAGACATTCAATACCGAAGATGAAGGGGAAAATTCGACTACCGTGATGGGGCCCCGCTGCTCACGGCGTTTTTTCATAATACGTCAAAAGAAATTAATTATATTAATCTTATTATTTCAGTATTTGGAAGAATTAAAAAACAAACGTGCCAGAATCATAATTATGGATGTCCCCGATCAAGTTGCCCGGTCAGTTATGTGCGAGGCGTACAATTTAAATATGACCGCAAAACATGGCTACGTATGGTTCTTGCCCGAATGGTTCTCGTATGATTGGTACAACACCACATATTACAACAAGAAAAAAAATGAAAGTGTCCCGTGTTCAGTGGAAAAGATGATAGAGGTAACAATAAAATCAGGACAAAATCCGTTCAGTAGTTACCGAGAAAATCATATACGCAAGACAGGCAATCATAATATAATTTTTCTTATATTTTCAGAGTGTCAACGGTTACTTTTCGCTGTCGCATGCCTTTTTTGCTTCAAATGATTCGGTTACGAGCATCGACAACCGAACAGTCGGCGAATGGCGACAGTCGTACGAAACCGTATGTAAAGCTACACCAAACTGTGTGCCTTCGAACTACGCCGGTTACACTTACGATGCAGTTTGGACGTACGCTTTCGCCTTCAAAAAATTACTGGAAGTCATGCCTGATGCTATTTATACATTACATTCAGAAAATACGACCAAGTAAGTATTATTATTCAAGTAAAAATATAAAAGTTTGTTTCAACTCCCAGGAAACCATACAGTTTTATTCTCTTTTTTGATACGATGCGTGCGCAGTTCACAGTATAAACCTGCACATAAACTAGAGATGGGCTAAACGGTTATTTTCTAATAACTGTTATTGCAATAACAGTTACTGAAAAATAATTGTTATTTATAACAGTTATTATAATAACTGGTATGGTATTTGGATATTTTAACATATTGTAAGATATTCGATATGCGTATAAACGGTTCTGTTAGTGAAATATGCACAGATCTATAATACTGACGGATACTAAATAAAATTTTGGCTTTAATGTACGGCAATATCTGTTTAAATACTTGTCTATACAAGGATTTAGGCTTTATATACACAATTTTAACAATTTTATGGATACAAAATTACAAATACAAATAGATAACTGTACAATAGACAGTAGTTCATTTTTAAGGGTTTTTTAAATGTGCTACAATAGAAAATGTGTAACTTGCCTGGGGCGTTATTATTTTGAAATTCTCCGTAGGTTGTTAAAATAAATTACTGTGATCCTGCTTTCAAATATATTAATATTGACCAATGTTATCGATATTTCGAAAGGAGTTATTTAAGTAACCAGTTACTGGGTATTCCAGTTATTGACGATAACTATTATCTTTCTATACTAGTGACAAAATAACAGTTATCGGTATATCGATCATCTCTAACATAAACCATTTACAAATCATTCCATATACAATCCAAATAGAGATTAAATAAACCTATTAATAAGTATACTATTTTAATGATACAATATTTATTTTTTTTTTTTAGAAAATTTGTTGAGTTCATCCAAAAAACCAATTTTAGTGGAGTGTCGGGACATATAGCATTTGAAAAGAGTGCATCAAGATATTCAGTAATTCACATCAAGCAATGGGTGAATCAAACGAAAAATTTAGTTGGTTACTTTTATCCCAACATAACCCTGGGTTATTCAGTTCCAAAAGGCGGAATGTTGACATTAAACGAGTCGGCCATTGTTTGGCTGAGCGGTAGTATACCAACAGATGGCACTGAACCACCACACAAATGTATCGTGGAAGGATTTGCAACGTTCCTTGATGTTGAATGCGACAAAGCGATCCTGATTATCAACGTAATCGGGATTAGTACACTTATCCCAATTTTAGCTGTGATCATATACTTTATCAAAAGGAAATACGAGCAGAAAGTGTTGGAACATCAAAAATTAATGAATCGAAAATTCGGTTTGGATCTAGTCAAACTCAATACGCTAGATAAATGGGAAATTCCACGAGAAAATGTTGTGATAAATCGGAAATTGGGACAGGGAGCGTTTGGGACAGTGTACGGTGGTGAAGCGTACTTTCCCGAGAAGGGATGGGTGGGTGTTGCCGTGAAAACATTGAAAGTTGGATCGACAACGGAAGAACGGCTCGATTTCCTTTCGGAAGCGGAAGTCATGAAACGATTCGATCATAAGAATATTGTTAAATTATTGGGTGTTTGTACCCAAAATGAACCCGTCTATACTGTCATGGAATTTATGCTGTACGGTAAGTAAATTTTTAGTTACACTAACGCCTCATTTCGTCGAATCCACATTTCTTATTATCATCGATCTAATTATTTGTGATAGTCGAAAACGCTAAATAGATGAATTTTACAGGAGATCCAAAACCAAAGAAAGAAGAAATAACTTTCAGTTGGTGAATTTACACATACTAACAGTCATCAACACTCAAGTACCACTGGAATTTGGTAAATCGTTTTAATTTTTTTTTTTTTTTCATAAAGGAAGCAGCAGGTTCACCATTGTTATTTAAATTTCTGATAAGAAACGTGCTAAAAACGTCCTGTCTTTGTCTAACCATTTAATAATTAGATCGATGATATAAAATTTTATTTCTTCGATTCCCAAGAAAAATAACGAAAAAAATTAGTCTGTTCCTTAAATAAGTGTTCTTCAATCTTTTCAGTTTTTAAATTTTCAATATATATTTTGCAATTTTGAATTAAAAAGTTAACTTTATAGTTGCCTGTGATCAGGGCTAGATCATTGTATAGACAAATGAGTCAAAAATTACTAGGCCCTGGTCAAACAATATTTGAGATTTGTTTTAATTTTTTCACATTATTTACTTTTATTTATTATTTATAATTTTTTGAATACTCTATATCTTAAGGGAGGGAGAGGCGTCTGGTGGGGAAAAAACCTCTAGGGCCTTAAAGTTGACTAATCTGCTCTGTCGACACTTTTTTAACAATTAGAGAAATGTTTAAAAGCAATTCTTTAACTCTGAATAGATTTATTGTAGCCAGGAATCATTCCCGCCATTAATTGGGATAATATTAGATCGTGTAATATGAAATGTCATTTTCCGACCATTTGACTGACCATGTAATTCATATAAATATCAACATTTTTTTTAAGCGTTAGAGAAATATTTAATAACAATTCTTTAAGTCTGAATAGAATTCTTATAGCCCGGGATCATTTCCGCCATTATCTGAAATAATATTAGGTTGTGTAATATGAAATGTCGTTTTTTGACCATTTTTTTGGAAGAGTCATTATTTAATTTTTTAATTTTCCATAAATTTTCTATTTTTTGTTAATTTTTTTTTCATTTTAATTCAGAATTGTAAAAAATATTGTATGCAACATGTGCAAAATGAATGTTTTTTTCACTGGTCGCAATTATCCAATTAGGCTTACGGCCTCGTTTGACAAACTTATGACTCGTGAAAAAACACGTTCATTTTTCAACTTGTTCCATAAATAACTATTCTTATACAGTTAAATGCTTGTTTACAAATATGTTAACGTCATTATTACAGTAAGTTGTTTTTCGCGCCAATTTTTTTTATTTAAAATTAAACAGACTTAATATGAAAAAAAATACTCCGACAAAAGTAAGAACATATTTTCATAGATACGCGACTGAACTTTTCAGAAAAAATTATTACTATTATTATTATTAAGGGGGGAGTTCACGCCAGAAACGGCTAATAAACTAATTTTTTTCGAATCTCGTTTTCTGTTTCTATTTCGTTCTGTGGTTCTTTACAAACACGGTGATATATAAAACGGCCAAAAAAATTTTTTTTTCAAGTAGAAAAATATTTATTTGTGAGCCGCTGCACAGCCAAATTGCTGCTCCTTTGCAGATAACGCTCGCCCCCCCCCCCTGCCGCGATTGATCAGTAATATTTAGTTTTGGTATGTACACGAGTTATAGTATGCACTGAGATAATGCTCTTTTATTTGTGGCCTTTGTAGACGTTTTAATAAACAGTGAGTAAACCGCTTCTTTTGTTATTATTTTTGTTTTTTACCGTTTCCCGAAACTTGTGTTTTTCCCGACAAGGAAAATCATATCTCAAGTTCTAGAAAAGATAGAGACTTAATTTTTTTATTTTGTTCATAAACATATTGCGCATAAAGTGGAGTATGCTTTTTCCATTTGAACAATTGTAACTATTTTTAAACATTTTTTTTTTAATAAAAAATTGGGTTTTATAATTTTTAGAACTTTGGGATTACAATTTTATAGTTAATTTTTAAAATTACCTGAAACCCATACTCAGCTTTATGGACAGGTCCTTTAGAAATAAAATAATGAAAAAATATTTAAAAGATATTCATTACTTTTTGAGATATGGCGTTCCTTGTAAACGCTTAAAAATTTGTGAAAAAGGGCCCCCTCCCCCCACAGGGAAGAGTAATGAATGTTTCAAAAACAAAAATTTCTATTTGAAACCATCCCTAATTTGAAAAAAATTTCAACAAGCAAAATAATCATAAATAAAAAAGTTGCTTTTTTATTTGAATTCCTCCCTTAATATTTTCCCCCACTATTCCAAATACGATTACTGACCGATTTCATAATGTCTCCGAGGAAGTTCGGCTTCTTTCGGAGACATAAAAACTAGACATTTAAAATAATTTTTTTAATTTCCACTGCTGCAAACCGACAGGAAATTTTCGCGGATCAGTGTCGATTCTCGGACCTAAGGTTGAAGAACGCTACCTCAGAACATTAAAACGTGTTAATCCATATATCAACTTTTATAAAAGATCTCAATGACCCAATTAAACAAGTAAATATTTTTCACCAATTGATTGATAATCAATGAATTTTTACTAATTACAGGTGACCTGAAAACATTTCTACTTGCGCGTCGTCATCTGATCAATGATCGTTCATTTGAAGAGAACGACGAAATTTCCAGTAAAAAACTAACAAACATGGCGTTGGACGTTGCCCGAGCACTAAGCTATTTAGCCGAAATGAAATTTGTACATCGTGATATTGCGTGTCGAAATTGTTTACTGAATGCTCAACGTATGGTGAAATTGGGCGATTTTGGCATGACACGACCGGTGTTTGAGAATGATTATTACAAATTTAATCGTCGTGGTATGCTCCCAGTACGATGGATGGCGCCTGAAAGTTTAGCGCTTGGAATATTCACTCCAAGCTCGGACATTTGGTCGTACGGGGTTTTACTGTACGAAATCATAACGTTTGGAAGTTTCCCGTTCCAAGGGAAAACAAACACCGAAGTATTGGAATATGTTAAAGAGGGCAACGTTTTAAAAATTCCTTCGGGTGCCAAACCACAACTGGAAGCGCTAATCAAATCGTGTTGGAATTACAATCCAAAGAATCGTCCGCAAGCGTCTCAAATAGTAGAGTTCCTGGTGAATTTTCCGCGTTTATTATCGCCGTGTTTGGATGTGCCACTGTCATCGGTGGAAATGTGTAACACCAGCAACGATGGTGATGTTCCGCTGCCCGAAGCTTTCCGAAAGTGTTCGGTCGATCGATATCCACGAAGTGAGATTATCGGTGAAATTGACAATCGACATACATTCATACGACAACAGTCCACGTCAAGTGCATTACTGTCGGACGAGAGTAGTGTTTTCAGTGCCGAATCAGTGCATTTAGAAAATTACGTGAAAGAGCCACTTTTAGGTTCAAATGTCAAATACGTTCAAAAAGTGGACGATAATAGAGCGTTAAAACGACAGCCCAGTAACGATTATAAACTATTAGAATCCGGCGAATCGGGATTCTCAATTCAAAATGATTCTATTTTATAGCATTAACGGTAATTTTAAGACAACTGTTTTGACTGAGTGTTGAAAAAATGTTCAACGAGATTCAATTGGAAGAAATATCAACAATTGATTAAACACTGAGTGCCATGTAGATCTAAACTCGAAAAGACACTTAAAATAACGCTTTCTTCCAATGTTTCTAAATAAAAAAAAGGTATGACGCCTCTTCGAAGCCATATTAATTCAAGCAGTGGCGCAACCAGGAAATGTAGCGTGTGGCTCACTCATATAAGTCCATGATTACAGTGAAACTTCTGGAAACATTGTTTGGAATAATATATCCCAGGTTGTTCTAACTGACTACGTTCGTTACAGAGGTTTCACTTTAAAATCAAGAGAAAAGACTGCAGGTTTTTGTTGAATTTCTTTTACACGAAAAACCAAAATTGTGTTCCCCGTCCCAAGTCAATTTCTGGTTGCGCCACCAAATTCACTTGTAATTTCTACGTACTGTGGAAATATATTTCCACCTCTCAATAACTCGAAACAACTTTATCGATTAATTTAACATCAGGACATGTAATAAAAGAATTATTTAAAAAAAAAAAAAATGTTAGAATTGGCGACGAAACGCTACGTCCGCGCCTCTAGTGGTGAAACTAGAAGGAAATACGTAACCTAAAATATTTATTTATTATTACGGAGACAAAGATAACTTCTAATTTCACCAACAGAAGCGTGAATAAGAATTTTTACGTTGTCAATCTTTTAACACCAAATTTAAAAAAAAAAAAATTAATTGTAAATTATTCTCTTATTTGAAAATTAAACAATATTACAAATATTTGAATATAAAATTATCAATCAATAATTGTGTATGTTCGTTGAAATTCGGTTAGGACCGTATATTTATATGTGAATCGAGCTTTACGATAACAAATTTTCAAATATTAGATATAAAAAAAAAATTGTCAATCTTCTGGGCATCTGATTGTAAATACTTGAAGTAACAAAAGAATTTTACGACTATGAATCAGGCTGATCATGTAAGTCAAAATAGTATGTTTTAGTACAATAACAAGCAAAAGTGCAATAATTAATTCATATCAAAGTAGAAAGATGGCGCGTCAGATACCGTACAGAGGATTGACTTACACTTGTTTCAACATAAATATGAAAATAATACATAATCTAATCGTAAATTTTGTATTTCATTTTTTGACTATTTTAAAATATGCATTTAAAATTATATGAATTTAAATGCATTTTTATAATTTTTATTAATTTACTCAGGGGTTTTCATTTATGAGATAATACGACATTTTTTTGTTTTAAATATAATATTTATAAACTAGAAATTAAGTGAATGAGCCATTTTCTCAAAATATGTAATAGTCTGACACCAGAGCGGCGACACAGGTAATTTTGGACTACATCTCTATGATTAAAATTTTAATTTAAAAATTGCTATGTAACCGCATGAGAAAATTGTTTAACACCAGGGCAGCGACACAGGTTATTCGGAACTACATCTCTATAGTTGGAATATTAATTTCTAAAAAACAAACAATATTCCTAGGTAACCGAATTGGAAAATTTCGTTGCTAAAGTGGAATTAACAGAAGGTGATTTTTGGTTGGTTAAATATCTCGATTATAGACATGTAATCCCAAATACCTGTGTCGTCGCTCTGGTGACAGATTGCTACATATTTGAGAAAATGGTCCATTAAATTATTGTACCGTATTCGATGACATGATGTGTCGAACTTACTTTTACGTTTGGACGCAGCGTGCCGTTGAACTTTCAAAAATGGAATACAACAAACTAGTGATGGGCAAAACAGTTTATTTTTCGAATTAATTCAACTAGTTCCTTCGTTCTATTAGGTAGTCCTTTATTTTACTAGTCACTCGTATAATCGTTCATTAACGCAGCTCACTTCATGCCATTGATTAGTTCTTTTGTTCACCGTTAGTGTTCTAATTGGCACCACTTGCTTACTTTCATTAACGCTCTGAACAATAAGAATTAATATGACTGAATTCAGTTAATGTTAACTCCTTTGGTGATTAATTCGTTCAGCATATAGGCAATTTAAAATACGCGAAAGCGTACATTTTAGCATAAGTTTGATCGCAAAAGATGAAAAAATTCTATTTTCACGTATTTAAAGGAGTTAGTTTTAATTGAAATGTGGATTTCCAGGCGAAGGAACTAGTTTTATTTTCATAGAATTCCAAACTAGTTCCAGATGAATTTAATCGGTTCAGAACCATTCATCATCAAATGTAAACGACTTTATTAACGTGCCATAAAACAAAGAATGTTTAACAGTTTTCTGCAATATATGAGATTATGTATTATACGTCTCCATATAAATAACCTTTGAATGTCTATTTTCTAAATTTCTGCTTTCCAAAAAAAATTTCTAAACAAACTAAACTTTTAAAGTAGACATTTTGAGGTTAAGTAAATATTTTTTTTTTCAATCATGTTGATTGACTTTAATACAGTGTCTCACAAAATTATTCATAACTTAATATTTCAAAATTTTATTTTTTAGATAAGTAATTGTTATATTTTAGAGTTTATAATGTTATTTCTGTGTATAATTTGAAATTTAAGTTGTAAATAATTTTGTAATTCACTGTCCATTTTAGTGTAATAGTATTTATTTTTATGCTTATTGATGATCTGTTTTTATTTTTTATTATTTTATACAAGAAAACAAATTTTTTGAAGTTATAACAAAACGCAATAATTGTTTTATTATCTGTTATAAAATGTTAATTGTTATGAGTTTTAATGTACCTGATCAAATTTTAATTTTATTGTTACAATAGTTCCTACGTAATTAATTATATTTATACAAATAATTTAAGTGTAAATATATTTATTGTTTAATCGTACCTTTTAGTTTTTTCCCCATTATCCTAAAAAATGTTTAAATTTTAAAAGCAATGGTAAGTAATTAAATATTCTGACTTCTGACACTAAAGCAGCCTCCACATTTTCGCCGAGGTTGGACGAGTCGAGAATGTAGAGGGTCATTTCGTTGTGCTTCGCGGTTGGTGTTTCAATGCTATTCTTATGCCTCGGCCAACCTCGCGAGGAACTACTTCGTCCAACTTCGGCGAGAATGTGGAGGCTGCTTAAGATTCCGAGTTCGAATCTAGGTTAAAATGCAAATATTTGAAGGTGTAGTCGCCAGTCTTATATTTAACTAGTCAAATTAACTCGTCTTAATGATATTTACCAATTATGACACCATTTTATCTATTGTGCCTGCTGGAGTGGCTCCCAATTACAAATTTGGAATGAGTTACATACCCATGCTTGGTCCCACACGTCTAATTTTGATAAAAATGAAAAAACCTACTTCGAAAATCTATAATTCATTTCTAATTTCATTATTCTATTATTTTATTTGCGATTTTTAAGGTACTGAAAAATTTTAATAAACTTGATGACGTCACCAAATAAAAATTTTTTTTATCTCAAATCAACCTTTATGGAAGTGATTCAAAACAGAGTAATTGATTAAATATCCATGTATATGAGTCTATGGTCAAAATGGTGAAATTCCTTTCAGAAATATAATTGATTCAACAACAGTCTCTTTGAAAGAGATCTTGCATGCCTAATTTTGGTAAAAATGAAAAGAACGTATTCAAAAACTTTTAATTTGCCTTAAATTCCACCTTTCTGTCATTTTATTTATGGTTTTAGTAAACTTGATGACGTCATTAAATAAACCATGATGAAATTTGAATTCATATAATTTTAATTCTTTTTATCAAGTGCTGATATTTTTTTCTGCATTTTTGCACCCACGGTTGAAACGTTACAATTAGGATGGACAAAAAAACTCAATTTGAAACTGAATATTTCACAAAAGGGGTTTAAGAATGAAAACTGATAAGAGAAATGTCAACTTCATTTTAACGCTTTTAAACAAACCATAAGGAAAAATTGTTTGTCTCAAAATGCCTAACTTTTTACTGCCAATGATAAGTACAATAGATAAGGGTACAAAAAAAGAAAAAGAAAAAAAATCAAAGATCCCAACATCAAAAAGGTGAACCCTACTTCCCCCAGATACGAGAAAAATTTTTCATTCCCAGTTTCTAATAGGGGGAAGTACTTCAAGAAATTAAAAATTTAAGATCTTTATCTGTAACATGTACGTACAAATTTCATGTTTAAAGGCCAAAAGATGTAGAAATTATGGATAGCAAATGAACAAACCGATACAGGTATGTACATGACGAAATTACAAAAATTCCTCCTGTAGCACTTCTAAACTAAACATTCAAACTATGGAGTGTAGAATATAAGGAGGATTACCTTGTACGGAAAACAATAGAAAAATAGTTCAAAAAGTGTCCCGTTTTAAGTACTAAGTAACAGTTCAAAAACTCGCCAGAATAGCGCTAGAATAGCAAAAGAGTATAGTGATTTTTTTGTTGAGTTTTATAAAAATTTTTAAAATAATAAAACTATTGTATGTAACAATTATAATAAAAAAACAATAATTACATAACAACGCGCATGTTTTTCTTTCCTTGTTTACTTCTCTAAATTTACCCTTTTGTTACAGTAGCGCCGCCACTACTTACGCCTTTCTATGGACACTTTTTGATACAGAGATGGTGCTCCTGATATCTACCCTCCATAATTCAAACTCTTCTTCAAAGTCAGTAATCAAACCATGGTGTCTAGATAAAGGTGATCTTAACTCAATGTATGCAAAAAAGCAAGGGGCCAAACTACTATATGATAGCATAGCTAGTATATCGACTGTAGCAGAAAGGTGACGTAAAATCCCCTCCACTTCGCACCACTATTATGTAGGTACACGCTGTTTGTAGTAGTGTGAGTTTGATGTTTGCTTCTGTGTGAGTATTCACACACAACTACAAAACGCGTATTATCGGACAGTCCAAGCAATAATGGTCTTACAATATACATAATAATCGTAGTGCATTTGCTGACCGACACCGACTGACTACATGCCTTAGGCTGTGACAGACCAAAAAATTACTCCAAGCAAGCTACACTTTTTTGATATTAGTTTGCTTCTAGTGTTCTATGCAAAAAAGCGTCTAAAAATGAAAGTATTAGTGTTCCTTGTGTACCAAAGCGGTACAGTACTTATTCTCAAATGGAAACACTTCCAAATGGAAACGCGAGCGTCTATAACTTTGTTAGCTTTTGAATAGAATATTCTGGAATCTTTTTCAATGTTCAACTCACAATCAGTTATAAGGTGGGTTCTTCGATCGTTTTTAAAGTAAACTTAACAATTTTTATTTTGTGTCGCATCATTTACATTGTATATTATATAATTCGCTGACGTCACCATGTAAAATCTATGAGTCAGTACCATTGGATATTCGCTGTATAAGGTAATTTAAACTATAAGAGTTAATTTCATACATACATATGTAATTTCTATGTATTTCCTTATTATTAAATATCATTAACCGACATTGGTGATTCTCAAATGGAAACACTCACTTCCCCAGTCCCGATGTGTCTCCATTTGAGAATAAGCATTTTATTTACATTCTATCTTATCCGTTTTATCTTACTATATTCGCTATTTCACATCAGTTGATGAGGACTATTAACGCCACGAGTGGTAAAAAAAGAAAATCTAATAACTGCCATTTTCCTGACCAATTTTGTCAATTTTTCCCATATAAGTTCGATATCCGTATATATGGCCCATAAATCAAACACTGACATTAATTTTTTGCTATTAACATACCGACATATTTTATAGATTTTAAGCCAGTTTCACTAGTTTTTTGGTCCCAATTTTCAAATGCACATATAACTCAGTGGCGTAGAATCTAATTATTAAAAAATTGCAAACTAAATAGGTTTATATGATATACGTATACGTATAGAAGAAAAATGTTTACAAATATGTGCTTTCAGAAATCGAAAATAACTAACTTCATCTTATTGAGGGTGGATTGGCGAATATTTACTTACTTTAAATACAAAATCTGCTTTCCATTTTTAAATTATACTTTTTATCTAGTTGAACGTCACTGGTAAAATATATGAAAATTACAGAATTTTTGTGTAATTGTAGTATTTACTATGGCAATTAAAAGTTTGTTTACTCTTTTAACTACGGAGATGGCTTGCCCGTAGTATGGAGGGTAGAGTTAAAAGAGAAGTATCTCATATGGGACTTGAATCGAAAAAGTGGTCCCTGAATTTGATGAAATAATAGTTCAATAATTACCCAGAACGGCGCTGATAAGCAATCGGGGTTCGATCTGAACTTAGCGATTATAAGTGAAGTGAAGTATGTCAAAGGGAAATACTAACTGTTAAAAACAATAAAAATTGAATTAAATATAACAATTAAAACTGTTAAAAACAATAAAAACTGTTGTTTCAGTTTTAAAATTTTCAGCGCTTAATTTTAAATTTAAGAATTTTAGTACACTAGTGCCATCTTAATTTCATCCACTTTTGGGGCCACTTTTTATATATGGAGATACTTCTCCTGATACTCTACCCTCCATAGCCCGTAGTAAGGGCCCGTCCACACGCTCAAGCTTTACCACCGACTTACCTGCGCAAACCAGGTTTGTGCAAGTAAGTCGCTACGTTTTTTCCCGTCCATACGTACATGTTTACTTGCACAAACTGGTTTGCGCAAGTAAGTCGGTGGTAAAGCTTGTGTCGTGTGGACGGACCCTAAGATGTAGTAAGAAAAATGGGTATAAGACAATAACATGTAAAAAAAAAAAAATAACTGGGCTACCTGTATAGCAAATAGTGTCAGATTGATGTATCTTGGATTTTACCATAGATATCAGAACGTGTATGTACCACACAATAGATGGAGTACACATTATCTTTTTTGAAGCAAATCGCCACATTGGTAATTTGGTAAACACCACGTTAAGGGCCCGTCCACACGCTCAAGCTTTACCACCGACTTACCTGCGCAAACCAGGTTTGTGCAAGTAAGTCGCTACGTTTTTTCCCGTCCATACGTACATGTTTACTTGCACAAACTGGTTTGCGCAAGTAAGTCGGTGGTAAAGCTTGTGTCGTGTGGACGGACCCTTAGGGACCGTCCACACGCTCAAGCTTTACCACCGACTTACCTGCGCAAACCAGGTTTGTGCAAGTAAGTCGCTACGTTTTTTCCCGTCCATACGTACATGTTTACTTGCACAAACTGGTTTGCGCAAGTAAGTCGGTGGTAAAGCTTGTGTCGTGTGGACGGACCCTAAGAGGCAGTGGTTCTGATGAAGTGAGACGGATAGACATCGGGTAGAGGCACTTCAGTTGTTTTGCGCAGATGCATCAATTAGTGTTTACCGTGTTTACTGTTCAGATTGGTTCATATTACCACCAAAAAAGTCGCATTTGCGCAAAACGAACAAAATACTTCCAAATCTGCACCGTGATGTTGGGACGTTTTTTTCATATCCATTTGGCTATATATGTATAGTACATATATGCGTTAACACCTTTCATAACCTATAAAGTGTCAGTGGTAATAAATATTTTTTAATTTGTATACGATTATTGTTGTAATTTGAGACTATTTATTAATAAATATTCTAACAATATTTATAGTAACAAATATAACATCAGTAGATATAGAAAAATTTTAAATTAAACCTTGTTTAACCGTCATATTGGCCAACACTTTAACCCTTTTTTTGGCTTCATTTTCATATACAGTGAATATATACCTGTTCTCCCTCTATGACTTCGATACTCAAAAGATTTTACCTACAAAACCATAAACGCCATAAACCATTGGAAATTGAACTTCAGTACAAAGTTTGCAAACTTTGTTAGCGGGAACTGTAGTATAATTAAAAAAAAAAATTATGACAAAGTTGCACTTTTAATCGATATTTTCGTTTCAGTTATAGATCATACAATGTCAAAAATGTTAAATATAAAATTTATTTTATTTGCATTTATATAATAAATTGCATGGTGTGCATACCGTGCATAGTATGCATATTATGATTTGATTATGTACCTCCGTGGTATTCTAAATAAGTACTTTTTCGGGGCACCGTGTACATTTTACCATTTAAATGTCATTATCGATCTGAAAATAATTTCAAACTGAAAAATAAAAGTTACTGTTACAAATGTTTAGCGTCAAATAATTTTATTAATAATTAAATATAAATGTCGATTTAATAAATATTAAAGTTCCATTATTATGTTATTGTATATAATTTATCGCCATAAAAACGGATAATTTTCGTATTTGTAAAATACAAAGTGTATTTTTTTTTTGTATAGATGAGTTTATATTTGTGGTTTTTTTGTTGCATTAGGACTGTATTTTTAAATGATAATCAATGGGTAGTAAATTGACAGATATGGATGTAGATCCAACAAATCAAACATCTTCTAGCGGTTCAGTTTTAAAACGGTGCAGTAGTGCCCCAATGATAAATGAAATTAATTCGAAAATGAATACATCACCATCTCCTTCACCATCCAACAGGTAACAATAGTCTAACGAAAAAAATTGCAATTGTTCTATTCGTTATGCATATTACAGAGAATATCTACCGCAATACACAATGTTCAGTAGGGCTCGTCGTTTCAGTGCTAGTTTTAGTCCACATTCAACTTCTGGAGTAAGTAATTACTGATTCTATTATTTTTATTTTCCTACTGGCATCCAATTTCGTGATTTAATGATTAGAGTCATATAATACCCTTCAGATTCCAAATTTTTCAAATAGACTTGTACAGGCTTTATTTTTTACCCCCCCCCCCTTCGGTATACTCCTAAAACTATATAAAATAGAACCTTTTGCTAGTTTTGAATTTGAATGTTTTAAAATGTTTTTTTTATTAAGTCTAGAACTGAGTTTGCGAAGTTTACGATTCTTTTACACTCTTTTTACGCTTTTTACCATTTGTTAAATTTTTTAGTAATTTTCTTGGATATTTTTCGTTTGTTCAGAAACGCTTGTTTATTAAAAATTAAGCTCGACTTTATTTGTAAATCCTTTTTAAATTTTTTTGCAAAATTCGGGGACGCTACCTCGGTAAATTTAGGGTTAAATCGAACAGTTTGTTTTAATAGATGTATTAATTTTTTAAAAGTTAAATATGGTGCTGGGCACTATTATAAGGTCTTAGAGTCAAAATATTCCGTAATATTTATTCCATAATATTTATACGGCTACCAATTCTTTGATATTTTTAAAGCGGCGCTTACATACTCAATAAATTGCACAAAAGTCTAGTTTATATTTAAAGGTGCGGATCCACCGAAAAAACATTTGCTTCAAATGTTTGTAGTTGTTTGCAAATGTTTGCAACTGTTTTTAACTGTTTGCGAACACACTGTCTCCACTGAATAAACAGTTACAAACGATAACCCGTTTGCGAATGTTTGTAGCTGTTCCACGTATTTCTATATTTCTATATGAATACATAATTATGTAATCACATATAAAAAATGATTCCAAGTAAAGAACTTATTGTTAGTACTACATATGTCGTTCATAATAATCTCTAATCAAAAATGGAAAGAGAAAACGTAGATTTTGAATATCTAATTTTTTAAATAAAAACAAGAAGTTCTATACAATTATTAACAGACTTAAAAACAGACCTTAAGAGAGGTTTATTTCAAAATTTTTGCCGTATGTCATCGGAAGATTTAGAATTTTTAATTTCCAAATTAGCCCAAAAATTAGTAAACGAGATATTAACTACAGAGACTGTATACCCGTAGAAGTTAGACTAGCGATAATATTTTTTAGCTATAAGAAATTCTTACAAAAGCCTTATGTATCTTTTTCGAATTTCGAGGCAATAATTCCCAGAAACAAAATAATTCCCAATAATTCCCGAAGTATGTACAGCCTTCTTCTTTGGCTTGTTCACTTCTGAACGGCGAGAGTAGAGAATTCCACGCATCCTGTTTTTTAATTTGATTATAATAAAATTTATTGGTGGTTTGCCATATTTCTAATTTGATTTATAAAATTTGATTAATTGTAGAAATTTTTCATTATTTCAATCCATATTATTTTTATTCGTTTATTAATTTAAAATTACAGTACTTAATTCTTTTTAAAACACAAAATTATGCTATTATATTTACAACAAAGTAACATAAAACCAAAAATAATATTAATAATACATATGGATATTTTATACATTTATACATATGGATATATGGACAATTATACATATGGATATATGTTTGTTGTTCGTATTCGTATGTATTTCATATCACATACCGTCTCCACTAGAAAAACACAAAACGTACCAAACATCGAATTCCCTTTGATGTACCGACTTTGGTTGGAACACTGACAAACATTAGCAAACAATTGCAAACATTCGTGACGATCGTCTCCACCAAAAAAATTTTGTGTTCGCAAACATTTGCAAACAGTTTGCGCGCTTGGTGGATCCGCATCTTAAGGATTGTACAATATATTGTGTTTATCAAAAACAGTTTGGAATATATTGTGCAATGACTGAATATTGTAAAGTCTATAGGTTCTATAGAGATTATTGCACAATACTACTTTATTTAAATTTCGATTTGTTTGTTATTTTCTATTGTCACATATAACAGTTATTATTTTAACCAGTTTGAATTATTAATTTGAAAACGCTTAACATTTGGAATTAATGGCGAGTTTACATTTGCAATGATTTGCTGGCGCCACTTTTAAGTTTGCATGTCTATAAAATTTACACTACTTGCACATCCGTTTACATATGATTTGTATGGTGTATAATTTGGTAAGTACTGCGCAGGTCACAAATGGCTGAATTGGATAAATTACTGATATATACCTATGGCTTTTATTTGTATCTAAATGTAAAGCAAACAATGAATTAGAAGAGAAAAAAGGATAATAAGTACCTAAAAATGACATTCAAACGTGAATAAACAGGTAAAAATGACATTCAATAACATATTTTTAAAATAATACTGCCGCTAATACAAGTTTTCATTTGCATGTTTTAAATTTAGTGGCGCATGAATCATTACTGGCGCCAGAAAAGTTAGAAGGTTGCTAATTTTTTTCATCCGTACATGCACTGATCTACCTTGCACGCCAGTAGATGTTTACACGTTCACTTTGCTTTTACTGGCACGCCACTTTGTGTTGGCGCCAGCAAATCATTGTAAATGTAAACCCCGTATTAGCAACAATTGAATTATTGTACAATTCCTCAGGGCCGGACCTACAGTTAGTATGAGGGGGGGGGCAAACTTTCTTGTTGGCACCCTCCCCGAGAAAAACTTCAAATTAAACATTTTAGCGCACCGACATTTTTTAAATTTTTCCCTACAAAAAGTAAGTGACGAGCAAAGAAGAAAACATTCAATTCACCGTTTTGGCGCGCCTAAAAACTTGGAGGGGGCACGTGCCCCCGCTGCCCCCCCCCCTAGTTCCGGCCCTACAATTCCTAAATTAAATTTATTGTACAAATTATTGAACTGTCTGGAGAGAACCTCAATAAATTGCACAATATTATTGAGTGTGTAGAGCCCGGCCCGCTTAAAAAGACCTTTGTGCAATTCTGCATCACTCCGATTCATTCCGATCTAAGTTCGGATGACGGACGTTTACTATTGGAGATGAAATATGACGCATGTGTAGTAGTCGAAAGAATCAATCCGGGAACTTCATAATTCAATAGGGAAAAGGTATAGAATAAGCATTCACGGAGTTCGTAATCTACATATACCGGGTATATCCGAGAATTAACGGAATTATCCCTAGAATCATACGTTGGTCTACGAGAAACGTTAATCATACATCGACGTCGTTTTGACGGATGGACTTTTTACGGAGAGTTTTAGAGTTTATTTTCAAAAAACATTTTTTTTGACATAACAATACTACAAAAGCGAACAAAATATTTAAAAAAATTGGATTTGGAAAAATTTCTTAATGTAAATATTTATTAATTTTTTTAATCTTTTTATCAAAGCATATTTTCATTATAAAAATTAAAAAATAGATAAATACATCAATTGTATCATCAAACATGTGTTTCAAATAATTAATTTATGAACTATTATGAGTCAGTGGACATGTGTGACTTTACAGAATGTGAAATTTCTCAGTCATAAATATTCCTATAGATATGTAGTTATTTCCCCATTAGGCACATTTGTAAATTTTCTAAAATTTGTTAGTAATTTTTCGAATAAGATCTCAAAAAATAATAAAAATTAAAATATTTTCCACAAAATAAATTGTTAATCTTTTATTAAGTCACTTGAAACGCATTCTTTAGTTTTTGATTCAATATATTAAAACTTCAGTATTATGTCGTCTCTATAAGTCAAACAGCTGTAATCATCTTTCACATGATCATAATCATTGAATAAATTAATTATAACATGCATATCTTTAATAAATTTTAGAAAAATTAGGGAAACTTTTATATGTGGAGGATAAAATCTTTAAAAAAAACTTCGGTTAATCATACATCGTCGTCCTTTTGACGCACACTATTTCAGTATAAAAAAACGACAATAGCTATGAACAAAATTTATACGTCTTATGTGTTATAACAACAAATAAATTAGATAACAGAAGTTTCACAGCAAGCAGGCAACGACAAGTTGTAGTATTGGAGCAGGTAGAGAAGTTCGTTCGTCGTTTTGACGTGTACGTATGATTCTAGGGTTAAAAAATAATCGGAAATCGAATAAATACGCAAACGACATATTTAAATGTGGAAACTTCGAGGCGGAAATGTTCGGATTTGGGAGTAGTGCACAAAAGACCTAAATATAATTATGGGTAATTCCATTGTCACTTACATTACAATTTGATTTAAAATTGGGATTCATCTTTTGAATTTTCGTATTTAATGAGTAAATCCACTAAAATTTAGTCAAATTAAATCAAATACGATTTGAACTTCTAAACAAAGGAAATCAAACAACAAAAAATGCATATAATTTTTTTATACAAGATAAAATAGGTGGTCACTTACATTACTCAAAAAAGAACATAATTTTTCATCTTTTATACAATGAGAATTTTCTGCTCTTTTTTGATAACAAACAGCTTCATTTAATAAAATTTAAACAAGTAATGTTTCAATAAATTATTTTAATAAGAAATTTCATAACTTATTATATATTTTTGATAAAAATGTAACTTTTAGTCGGTGACTTACATTACACCCTCTTTGGTCACTTACATTACAGTCTGAAGAAACGTTTGTCGGTTTTGATAGCCTCCATTACTCGAATTCGTAGCTTGATAAAAAATCAAAATAATACTCAAAACGAGTATAATAATTATTTCAGCTGAAAGAAAAATGTAAATTTAGCTGTATTTTAATATTCACTTGAAAAAAATCACTAGTTACGGTAATTTTTTTTATTAAGTAAAAAATTTTTAAGCTAAATTTACAGAATAAAGACAATTACAGGTAAAAACTAAAATAAAAAAACGTTGTAATCAGTTAGTTAGTCTTTTCAGTATCAAGTAGCCATGATATTGATTAATTATCTTCATTTTTTAATTTTTACTAAAATTCCATCTTTTCATGGAATTGCCCTTATGTCAATACAGTAGAGTGTCGATTATCCAAAAGTCAGTTAACCGAACGCGAACTTGTAGGGTAGAAATATTTTTTGAATGATTTCGTACGAAAATCAGTCCTATTTGTTTACCGAAACCGCCATCAATAGTTGAAAAAATATTCCCAGACACTTTTGTAGGTTTCCTTCTTTTTTGTCCTTGTCGTACACTTTTCAACACTACACCAGTGCCCTTAATCAGTGGTTTTTATTTAGTTTTTTAAATATTTGACATAATAATATTTCATCTTTACAAAGTTAAAAACATGATGCAATATTGTAAAAAAAAGTGAAATATGTTATTTTCAATTAGAATAAACTATTTTCGTTTGATTTTAACTGATTTGAAAATTGTAAGCAGTACATATTAACATCCACTGATTTTTGTTTTTCAAAATTATATTTTTAATAGTATTAAATATTTTTCAATGAATCTAGTCATTCAGTTATTTTATGTATATGTTTACAGTTAAGTTATAATATATCATTAATGTCATTTGTTTTCGATTTCTTTAAGAAATATTCTTCTGTAATCAAATTATTATTTCGTAACCTAATGTTCAATTAGTACCCTATGCACTATTTATTTGTTTGACTGGAATTAGAAAAAGACAATCATACGTTGACAAAGAAACTATCAAAAGTGTCTGGGAATATTTTTTCAACTATAGTTCGAATAATCTACGTTCTACTGTAGTTTGAACAATTTGCTCTTTAAAATTGCTTTATATATATTTCAATTTTCTATACTTTATCAGACAGGACCAAGGCTGACTCCGCGGGTAAGTCAACTACGGCAAGAGGAAGCGGTAGACGTGACCAACATACGTGAAGTGGCCCATGAACGTGAAATTCACAGTGCCATGCAAATGTCTCAATCGTGGGAAGATCTCACCCTAGTTACGGATAATTTAAGTTGTAAATCAGACTCAGACATAAAAGATATAAAACCACCAAACAAAGAAGTGAACTCATTTAATCGAATGTTGCCCCTAAATATAAGTCTTCCGTTAACATCACCGTCATGCTCGTCCCCTTCTCCCACCCGATCCGGATTGAGTCGGCCGTGCTTCTCGCCCGGCATACATACACCGTGGAAAACGAGTATGTCACCAAGTCCAACGAGGAAATCGTTCACGACACGCCGTAGTCTAAGCCCGATTGCGATGCGTCCAAGTTCGTTGGGTCAAGTGAAACGGAAATTTGAACTTGACGATGACAAGACTGAACAATATTTATGTCCGCCGGCGAAGAAATTAAATTCATTTCATCCGGTCGAACGGGGCGGTCTTCTAATGGCACACAATAACACGTCAAGTCCATTGCCCGGCTCGTTGAGCTCGGTGGGCACGCCTGAATCATTGTCCAGTGCCGATTCACCGAGCTTTTTCCATCCGGTGGACAGTCCGCCAACACCACGAATATTGGCAACGGTCGATGAACCAATGAACGATGCAAATAAAACGCAAACGCAACCAATGACGGCCGAAGTTCAGAATTCAGCCTGAATATTGACTAAATAGTGGATTGAAGTTTTTGTTTTACTTTTATGTACATAATATTATTTTTGTTTTTCTTCACAGAATTGTTTTTATAAGCTTACACCATTTGTCTAGCAACTGTGAATATATTTTTGAGTGACTCTTTCCTTTAACTACCAATACGGATTATTTCATTTCTAATAATCAGTGCAAGGCATATCGATTTTCTCCGTCTTTTTCTATCTTCATATTTATAAACTGAATTACCAAAAAAATCAAACTTTTCTTTGAAATTTTTCTGTAAAACAAAAAAATCAAACCAATTTAGATTTTAAAGGATTATTCTACATACATTCAGGTATACAAACAAAATTTTGAGTGAAAAAAAGAAATACACATGACAAAGAAGGAAACTTTAGTAACTTTTCATTCGTAAGTAATTTGAATAAATACGTTATCACAGTTTAAATAATAGTTTGTTTCACAAACAGTTACGAAACGAGATGACGTAAGAGTGTCATTTGGAATTCAAAAATTCCAAAGGGTTATCCATGTTATGTACCTAAATAATGCATAACATTATGCATACTAATACAGTGAAAATATCCACTAAAGTAAATTTAATTTAGAAAAATACATTTGCAGGTCAAATTATTTTGTGAAAATTTACAGTTGATAATTATGTAAATTATTTAATTTTGTCTAAGTTTCACTGACTTTTTTTAAAATTTTTAACAACGATGGCAGTGGAATTTTAATTATCATTAAATTTTTTTTATTTAAAGCTTGTCATCAGTTATTTTTGATATTTCCTTGTAATTTTAGCGTGTTTTGTGATCTGTAAGATATTTCTGATATGTATTTAATTATTATGGTGGTTTAAAATGTCTGGTGATAACTCCTGTGCTGCTAAATTTTGTTTAAATCATTCAAAACAAAATTTCAATTTATGTGAATGCCATTTGATGCAAATTTGTAAGTATTATTATAATTTGAATGCTTATGTAAAAATACATTAAATAATAAATAATTATTAATATTTTATAATAATTCAGTTAATATTTTCGATTTCGACAGTGGTTGGTGCTAATAGGTCGTGACGATCTAAATTCTCGTGTTGAATACTGTCATCAATTTCGCGTTTGCTCAATTCATTTTGAAGAAAGTTGCTTTTAGTTGTTCATATAATTTAACATGACCATTATCAACCCTCAATCTCATATGTACAAACACATACAATCACATAAGTAAAAAAGGACATACATAATTGTTTGTACTTATATCAAAAAAGGATAGAAAGTGCGTTTCGCTACTGCCTATGGTAATAATCTTTTATTTATACTGTGACGTTATTAACATCAAATTTCACATAACGTTCAATTTACTTACGAATAAAAAGTTATTCCAGTTTTTTTTTCTTTTTTTTTGTATTCTTAAATACCTATGATATGTAAAACAAACCCTTAAAATCTCATTTTGTTTAATTTTTTCGTTTTGCCAAAAAACAAAAAAAATTATTAAGGAGAAGTTCTAGAAGAGTTTCTAGCCAAAACCAGCGAAGTCATACATATTCCTACTATTTAAGTTTTTGTCAGTCATGTTTAAAAAATATCAGTATTTAATGTATTTAATCAGTTTACTTACGAATGAAAAGTTACTCCAGTTTCCTTCTTCATCATATTTGAACTTTATTTTTACAAGTTACAGTACTTCAATAAACTATTATTTTCATTAAAAAGTTACTACAGTTCTACTGATACAAATTAAAATGATGGACTACTCACAAATACACCGGTTTATCCTTAAACGTACGACAATATATGTATAAACGTCGTCTACTTAGAGGAATCATATATAGGGTGTTTCTCTATACAACTTATTTTTGTATAAAAATTAAAATAGTTTTGTTAAAATAACTTTTTTACATTTCCGGGACTAAAAAACATGATTTAGTCCCTCATAATAGGGAGTAAAGTGCCACTTTTAGTTCCAAGGGACTAAAAAATTATTTTGCTCCCGCTTTTAAACCAACCAGCAAGTATAATTTACAGAAAAACTTAATAGCGCTGCTAGGTACATCATTGAAAATAATAAACAAATTCATACTTATAGATAAAGACAAACAGTTAAATTGTATTGTACAATTCGATTGATTTATCCAAAGTATACTTGGTGGAATATTATTACATACAATTTGAATGACATTTAAGAAATTTTTTTTTATTATTTTAAATTATTTGGAATTGCCAAAAATAGTATGTACGCTACAGGACTAGTGTTTTTTTTTTTCATCCCTTGTATAATTTGTTGCTCTCGGGCCTTTACAGGCCCTCTGGCAACAAACTTCACACTCGGGATTAAAACTCACTCTTTAGTCCCTGGGTGTATAACATACTATTTAAATAATATTTTCTAGTTACATAATATTTATTTCTAATTGTAAGCTTGGAAATTATACATAATTATATAGTATATCATGCACCAAGGGACTAAAGTGTGAGTTTTAATCCCAAGTGTGAAGTTTGTTGCCATAGGGCCTGTAAAGGCTCGAGGGCAACAAATTACACGAAGGATGAGAAAAAACACTTTAGTCCTGTGGTGTACATACTATTTTTTGCAATTCCGAATACTTTAAAATTATAAAAATTTTAAATGTCATTCAAATTGTATGTAATAATATTCCTTTAAGTATACTTTGGATAAATCAATTGAATTATACAATACGATATAACTGTTTGTCTTTATCTACAAGTTGGAATTTCTATAATATTTATAAACCTAGCGACGCTATTTAATTTAAGTTAAATTACTGTAAATTGTGCTTGCTGATTGGTTTAAAAGCGGGAGTAAAATAATTTTTTAATCCCTTGGGACTAAAAGTAATACTTTACTTCCTATTATGAGGGACTAAACCATATCTTTTAGTCCCGGAATTGCAAAAATAATTTTTATTATTATTATCTTATACTTAGTTAACTTTGAAAGTAACCGCCAGTATATATTAAGTATTGAAGATTTGTTTACATAAAAATAGTTGTTTACTTTAAAAATATTTTGACGAAGACTGTGTATGTGAACACATACATAAACACCGTACGCTTAAGGAATACGTGGTGTAATTCAATCAACCAAGCTTGTACCACATTTGAAACATCGGTAAATGAACATTCGCTAATTCCGTACTCTCAGGTAAAAATTTTCAATCAGTTTTTCATTTCAAAAAGCAAAAAAGGACAGTAAAAACAGTGGTGTCTCAGTAATTGTTTATTTTTAGAAAATGACAGAGAAAATCGAAATATCTTACACTGCTAATAATTTGAAAATCTAAAATCAACAATTAATTACCAGTTTAATTTTATGATTTACTGTTTTCATTAGATGAGTTGTTTATTAGAAGTGAATTATTTTTGTTTTTGGGTCATAATATTCTTATGACAATTTCAGTTAAAGTTATAAGTAATTTTGAAATGTTTAATCGCTGATATTTTTTATTATCAGTTGTTATTAATTAAGAGTAATAATTTTCATTATTTTCCAAAATTTTGTCTTTTCAAAATGAACAAATTTTATGAAAAATCGAAACTGTGATTATTTTAATTTTGAACGAATTATTTGAAAGATTTAGTTGATTACGTGATAAGTCTGTGGAACTGTTTTAAATATATTTTTGTAAAGTTGTTATTTAGAAAATAAAAATTATTTCTATATACGTTTTCTTTTAATATCACAATGTTAAAAATGCTTAGTTTGCATAAAATTAAATAATTGAAATTTGGTTTTCTGCAAACTGATAACGGCATATAACTTGTTGAATTAAAAATTTTAATCGAATTTCTCTCTGCAATGCATAGTTTTCGAGAAAAATTAATATTGAAATTTTTAAATCATCGTTTGAAGTTATCGTAAATGATTCCTTAATAGCCTTTTAAAAACTATTTTTATTAGATGCCTTACAGAAAAGATTTTAATAGAATATTTCAATGAATATCCCAACCGTAGTTACAGGGTAATAATCAAATGAATTCTGTTAATCTGAGAATGAAATTATTAAATTTTTGATTAATTTGATCGATTTTGAAATGAGCAAACAGTACTGATGAAATTTTTAATTATGTAAAATTGTGCCAAATTCAAAATCAAAACTTAAGCAAAAGCTATTTTGGAAAATATTGAAATTTTGTTTGTATATATTTGAACTATACTTGAAATGTTTACAAAGACTTGGATAATTTGTTTAGTTAATTAGTTTTCACAACAAATAAAAAAATTACTATAAGATGGGGACCCAATCCCGCATATCTGTAAGTTAATGTACATAATTTAGCATGCTGAGTATTGAAATTCGTTTATAATTCAGCTCTTTGCATCGCGAGAAGTTTCATAAAATAGGGTTATTAACGATTGTAACAAATTTTCTAGAAATATCTACAATGATACTATCTGGAATTATCTACACTTTTCTCAGCATATTAAATTGTTATTTACTTTTTTAACCATTTAAGAAAATCATTAGGATTTTTAAACGCATCACCACATAAACCTTTAATATTGAGCAATAGATGTCTAAAATAATGTGTTTTGTGATATAAGACTCGAAACGTATCATCTGATGGTTAGTTAAACGGATTTTGAATCCAGTTATATTTATTTTGACATATCTAGTCGAATTGTATTTAGCCATATTTCTTACCATTTTTTAGGGATTTAGATAATAATTATAATAAGATACACACTGTTCAAGGTCATCTGAAGCATGACCCCCGTCATTTGCCTCATTCGACCTTGAACGTATTGTAATAGGGTTATATACTAGTGTTTTTCAACCAAAATTAAACAATGATTGCCTCGTTACTGTTGATCAGTAAATTAGTATTTAATATATTTCGCGCCTTTTGTACAGATTGAGACGGGTTCGCGTACCAATTGTTGCGGAACACTGCTATATATTGAAAAAGCGTAATGTTAATTGAAATTGTAAAATTCACCTCTAGAAATGTTGTATTTAAAGCAATTAGAATAAAAAATTAAAATAAATAAAACATGAAAATGTGTGATTAGAAAAGTAACAGACAAAATATGTAGAAAAAGAGGTTATGGTAAACAGTAATATTTACGTAAAACATAGTTTATACTTTTTTTTTAGAATATTAAAAAAAAATTTTGGGGAATTTACTTAATGTTTATAAGAAACGAATAAATAAATCCGTGAAGTAAATTTGATTGATTTATAAAAGATGTCTGTAGTTTACTAAGAAAGTAAATCTACTGAGTGATTTACTCTCTAAAAATTTCATCAAGTAAATTTTATTCAGAGATTGATAGTTTTATACGTTTTGTACCTATTTTATACCCATAAAATTACTTTTTATATTACAAACCTACAAATTACATCCACCATTTCAGAAATTTGACCATAGATTGTACAAAATATAGTTATTACCTATAAATAAACTAGTATTGCCATCTGGTGTATAGTAGCAAACTACCTAACCATTTATTTATTTGTTTTTTATAATAGCTGACATAAGAATAGTAAATCACATTTCTAATTAGCCTGTGCCTAAAAATAATTAGTCCACTTCTAATTATTTATCAGTACATGTTTGCAAACGAGGAACATATAACAGCAGCTATAAAGCATCTGTGACCACCGCGGAACAATTTTATATTTTAAATAAATTATGAGCAGTGCTTGTTGTTCGAATTAGATCACTGTTGTATTAAAAAAAAAAATAATAATTACCTAAGATAAAGTAGATTAGAAAAGATTTGTTTTACTTTGTAAATTCATGGAACAATTTTTGATTTAATTATTAATTTTTGTATTGAACGCATGCGCTTACTTAATAGGGTAGCGTAAAGAATGTTCTGTTATTGCTCAAATTTTATTATCTCGTTTATTTGTAAGCTATAATATAAATTTTCAGTTTTGAAAATTATTTTTTAAACATAAATGAAATAAATATTGAAAAATTATTAAATTCCATAAATTTTGTTAACATTACGTTTGCGTAGAGACGGAAAAAATTGATTTAGCAGTAGAAAAACAATTATCATATTGCGTTATTTTCAGTTAAATTGAATAATTTCTATATTTTTTCTTGCGCCTTAATATAAAACACATTGCAATATTGATTTATGTATTGATTTCTTATGTATATTGGTTTTATTTCATGTTATTATGTTTAAACCACAGTACATTATCATTGTTTTATTGTTACTATGTAAAGATCGCATGTAATTAACTAATAGCATTGAATAAATTGTTAAAATTATCAATTTTTTCAATTTTATATTTTTATTTCAATATTTTTGATTTTAAATGTATACTCTTATCATCATTTACCCTAGTCATCCCAAATTTGATAAAAAATTGAAGTTTATGATCAATTTGTGACACAGTGGGTCAAAAAAATGCGGCAGATTCAGTGTGCCATCTTTATCAACTGTTCCATATTTGAATTTCAGTGAAGTGGCGCCTCTAGTAGCGGGTAACGGTACGCAAAGTACACAACAACACAAAATTCAATGTACCTGTTCTGTATTTTTCAATAAAATTTAGATAATATAGTTAACTACAAAAAAACCCTCAATCATTTAATTTATCGTATTGTCAATATTTGAAACAGGGTCGTGGAGAGAAGTGGCGGCCCCGGGAAAAAAAAAACATTTTTAAAAATGTTCCCTCTCAAAAAAGTGACGAGTAAAAAAGATCCTTTTACTTGTTCCCGGGCTCCGAGGCTGCAACCCTGACTATACCGCCCTCTCGTCGAACCTAATTAGAAATTATCCTATTTTTCCGAGTTAATTAGTTAATTATAACTTTCATAATTCATAACATTTTAGTACTCAATAAAAATTAAGTTTGTACTTAAAAATAATCCAAATTTTTAACTTTTAAAAGGATTTATATTTATCATTTAAAAAGTTTTCTTTCTTAACAATGTGTCTTAAAAATATGTTTAAGAAGTTCCTAATATTTAAATAAATCCTTAATACTATTGAATTGTTCTCCTTTCCTATCGTTTTTACAGAATGTTTAAATATAGCTTTCGAACAATCTAGTAAAATTGAAATTTTACTCTAATTTTGAAGAGCAATTTCTACCATTATTAGAATGTTTTTTTTAGCAAAAATAAAAAAAAATATTTTGTTAATTTTCTTCAACGCATTATTACTACATGAGTACGATGTGTACCAAGTTTCAAGAAAATCGGCGAGTTGGCGAGTGGCACCTTAAAAGAAATTCTAGAGATTTTTGACGCGCACAGTTGGAAGTATGTATTGTATGAAACTTCTTACAATTGTGTTCGTTCGGTTCGTTCATGTTCAGTCAAGTTGAATGGTTCAGTTATTAACTAATAATACAGAAGTGATGTGTTGATAATAATTAAATGAATTGTTCTAGTGTTAAATAAAAAATAAATCATGGGTACGCGTACAAATAACCGAAAATGGATTCGTAATAAAACTAATGAACCAAAATCGAATGATGAACTAAATTATGAAGAATTACGTGAATTTGCTCAAGAAGGAAGCAATCGATTCTGTTTTGATTGTCATCAGCGAGGACCTACTTATGTGAATATGACAATCGGTTCGTTCGTTTGTATGCGATGTTCAGGACTCCTGTAAGTAAATTAAAAACAATAATCATTTCTAAAAATTTATTGAAAACTGTTCGTTCCTGGTCCATGATTTTCATTTGTTTAATATTGACTTTATAAGGAAGTAATGTGAATCACTTTTTTTTTTTGAAAGTTTAATGAATCATACGGTAAAACAAATTCAATTAACGTATTTAGGTTGCCGAGAATTTTGTGCAGGTGTTTTGAAAAGTTTAAAGTGCCCTGTAAACGATCAAATTGTTTGTCAAATTTTACGTGTTTGTCAAATTATTTGATAGTATGCAGCTTTGTTTGACGCGTTTGTCAAACAATCTACGTGTTTGACGTGTTTGATGAAAATCTTGATTGATCAACTTGTTTGACGTGTTTGACCAACAAGTTTGAAGGTGTGCGGCGGTGTTTGTTGCGTTTGTCAAACAATCTCCATTAAATTGCCCCAAAATGAATAGCAAATATGACAAAATTTTTGCAAATCTCTGTACGAGCAACCTTTTTTTCGTAATTTTCATTATTTATTCTATGTTTGGCCAAGTTTTATCTAATAAAATTATTTTATGGGGATCGCTAGTGTGACAAACTACGGGCAAGTTTGTCAAATTTGTTTGAGCTTTGGTTTGATCGTTTAAGCTCTTGTTTGATGAAAACGTGAAGTTTGACAAACAAATTTGTCAAACAAATTTGATCGTTTACAGGGCACTTTAAATACTATTTTGAAAAGTAGAAAGTGTGCATGTAGGGAATAGAAATTCAATTGAAAAAAAAAATTAAGATCAAAATGCAGTTATTTTTAGCACATAAAATCTAATTAAATGTATTATAATATCAATAGAATAATAAACGTAATTCTTTTCATATTTTATTTTCGAAATATTTTTAGTATTTATTATATTATGGACAGTTGCAAAAATCATAAATAACATTTCATTTGTAATTACTGATTTTAATTCCTTCTTAATTAACATAGTCATAAAGATTACATATTTTATTAAATCAATTTGTTTCTGACGTTAGATAATATTTTATTTGGGGCAGGTGGAAATAATGATATAGAGGATATAGAGTGCGTCCCATAAACTATTTATGGTACCAAAAACACCTGTCATTTAAGTATTTTGTAGGCCTATAAGAAATAAGCATCTTGATTTTCGAAAAATATTTTTATGGGAATGAAATTTACGTTTAATTATATGGATCTTACCTACAGCGCTTTATAATTTTAAATATTGTAAGGTCCAGTAAAAAAACCGGCATAGAAAAAAAAATGAACGTTAACAACACCAAATATTCTCCTAATTTTTTAGTCGTTTAATTAAAATTGAAATGTTTTATCAAAAAGTAAACAAAATTTTTAACTCTTGTAATATTTATCAATTATTATTAATAAAATTTACTATTGATTGAATATGTACGCAATTTTTAACTATTGTTGTATAAGTAAATTTTGTTTATCTTTTTTTTTTTTATTAGGAAAAACCGAAAATACACAACACAAAAATAGTTGTTATAGGTATGAGACAGCTGATTATGTAAATGAGGTAACTAACTACATATGTACTAAATTATGTTTTCAAAATTAGTAATGTAGTAATAGATAATATTTTTATACCCGGTGTCTCGTCCGGATGTATACAGACGATTTACATGTTAATGGATAACATTGGATTCGCATAAGGAAAAAATTATGTCACAGTTCTTTGGATAACGTAAATATTTATGTTTTTACTAATTTTTTTTTATAAAATAATTTTTTTACTTTATTTTATTAAGTACCTACTATAAGAAATAAGTAAAAAAAGTAAGAAATTGATAATTTCAATAAAAATTTGAATATGAATGCTAGGAATAAATTCGTTTTTTCATTTTTCTTAAACTAATATCTGAGTTGTTTTCTGCGGCGGCTAGCAGTAGCACACTAATTGTATTTTCAACTTCTGCCCTAACTATAGTAGGTGTCTTTTTAAGACTTTCTAAAATGCATTAAATTATCCTGGGGTATGGTAGCGGACGATCAGGATAATTAACACTGAATAAATATCTCTGGTACGACGTAAACTATTTTCTTCAATTCTCCACCATATTATCTGTACTATTTATTTCTTCGACATAATATTCTTTCGGTATTTTTACTATTTTAATATTTATTTTCAAAAATATAAAATAAAAAATATCTTTTGAATTTACAGAAAATGCACAAATATTTTTTTGCAATTCTGAATTAAAAAGTTAACTTTATAGTTGCCTGTGATAGTGTCAAAATGGCTTACTTTTTTAATAGGCCTATTTTAACATTTTAAATTATGTTATGGCCGCTACACACGATCAGTTTTAACTGACAGTTTTCACTGAACAGTTCAAACTGACAGAGAAAACTGATCGTGTGTAGGCAAAAAACTGACAGTTTTTTTACTATCAGTTAAAACTGATAAAGTATTTCACCACATATTTTTTTAACTGAACTGATGGAACTGATCAGTTTAAACTGAGCGTGTGTAGGTAAATTCTCATCAGTCGTATTGCGATCTGAAGAAACACATATGCTAACCAACGTATACCTACTATATGCTGGCTGTAGTGATGGAAAATGACTGTTGGCTCTGTTGCGAGAACATTTGTAGATTTCAAAGATAGAACCTGCCCTATTTCCGTGCGTGTTTCTCTGTGATATTTATAAATCAACTAATAAGAATGTCGTATTTCTCTCGTGAGCACCTATTTACCATCCCTAATGGTAGATAAGAGTGGTGGTAAACGCATTGAAACCATCTGCCACAGATGAGACAGATTCAGGCTACATATAAAAAAGTGTAGTCCGAAAGTTGCAATAAGCTGCAATTTATACTGCATTTTATACTACTAAAGTATCATCGTCCGATGATATCTTGTAAGGAACTGATGTGTCTTCAGTTTTAATTGACAGCTTTAATAGGAACGTGTGTAGGCACAGCGACGTCAGTTTTAACTGACAGTTTTCACTGTCAGTTAAAACTGATCGTGTGTAGCGGCCATTATATCCATCAAATGAATACTTAAATTTAAAAGAAACAAGATTTCTCATCAAAAAATGAGAGTGACCGACTCAACAATAGAATTTGTTTACACCGAATATTTTTTGTTGTTGCTAAGGATACGATTATACACCTATCGAAATATCGATGCCGATTAAGTTTAGAGTCGAATAAAACCATCTCTTTTAGATTTATTATTCAATATCTCATTATGTATGCCTTAACCAGACAACAATATTCCGTCGCTGTTTTTAAATTATTTTGTATTATATTTTAGAAAAACCAATTAGAGTTGAAAGACATTTACAGCTGCTTAGAGTGTTTATAAGCGATGAAAACGAGACCAATTGCGAAACATTAGGTTGTCTGGTCTCTTAATAACAAACATTTTTACCGATTGCGACATGGGTGATCGACTCAACAACCCATGACCGAGTCAAGACCATTTTACGGTAACTTTTACTTTATGGGAATTCAATGTTATCAATTAACATGTAAACCGTATGTATACATCCAAACGGGACACTCAGTATATCTAGACTTTACAATAAATTACAATAGGTAATTACTTTTTTTTTTTAATTAAAATAATTTTCTCTCATTTTCTGTATTTTCCGACTATGTTAGCTATTTAACAATTAAAATATTTACAATAAATAGACGAATTTTATTCTTTTTACCTGCAGCCAGGGGCGTAGCTACCGCCGTATCAGCCGTATCAATGATACGGGGCCCCCGGGCTACAGAGGCCTCTAACGTGTGTAAGCAAAAATTAGTAAAATGTTATCCACAATAACACTTAATCTCGTGCTTCCCGGGAAAAAAAACATACAACAAAACTGTCATACGAGAGAATTTCAGACCCAGAATCATATTTCAAAGTCAATGTATACTAGTGATGAGCAAATGCAAGACCAAGACCAAGACTTGGCAGTCTTGGTCTTGGTCTTGTTCTTGCATTAAGAATCTTGGTCTTGGTCTTGCTAGAGCAGTTTGAGTCTTGGTCTTGGTCTTGGTCTTGCAAAATGCAGTCTTGGTATTGGTCTTGGTCTTGGTATTGCTAAAAATCTTGCACTTTCTTGCATTTTTTTATTAGCGAAATTTTTCCTTCTAAAATCAGAATTTTCTCTCTTTACGGTATTAATTATACTTTTAAACTATTTAAATAATTTAGCAAGAGTCTTGCTTTTTTCTTGCTATAGTCTTGGTCTTGCTCACTTGAGTCTTGGTATTGGTCTTGCAGCCATACTTATAGTCTTGGTCTTGGTCTTGGTCTTGCAAAATGCAGTCTTGGTCTTGGTCTTGGTCTTGCAAAAAATGCAAGACCAAGACAAGACTGCAAGACCAAGACTAATTTTGCTCATCACTAATGTATACTATTGCTGTAATTTCTCAAACTAAACAGATTTCAGAGCCGTTGTGACCTGAGTAATGTGTTCGAAGTATTACAACCGGAGAAATTCCTATCTTCTTCAAACGAAGTGATAAAAAACGCTTCCGGAAAACTGTCGGCTAAATACAATAAAGACATCTCAGTTAATCTTTATGAACAATTAATTTCACTGAAAAAATGCTTAAAATCTGAAATTCAAAAAATTCATTCTATTAAGGAGCTCATGGAATTATTGCTAATAAAATTCAATAGCCCTGCATCCAGTTTTCCGGAGGTAATAACAGCATGCTTTCTATTCTTGACCCTTCCAGTTACAACCGCAACAGCTGAAAGAAGTTTTTCAAAATTAAAACTGATAAAAAAATTACCTAAGGACTTCGATGGGGCAGGAACGGCTATCAGACTTGTCACTATTGTCTATATAGGTAGAAATTTTAAAAAAACTGAAACCTTCTTCAGCTACAGATGATTTAATAAATTAATTTGCCGAAAGAAAGGCAAGAAAAGTGTATATTTGATTTGAATTGTTTGGCTAGCTCAATTTCTAGGAGGAAGCGATAACATAATTAATAAATATTTATTTTAATTTAATGCAAGCATTTTTGTTTCTTTTGTGAGAAATCTTTACCCTTCATTTGCCCCCCCCCCCAAATTAATTTTGATACAGGGCCCCTCCAAGGCACGCTACGTCACTGCCTGCCTCGTTATGTTTTTCGCGCGTATCTATATATCTGTGTGGGATTCTTTATTCCCTTGTTAAGTAGTATCCAAACGACTGGATGGGTTTTAATAAATGGGATATCATTAGATTTGTCTTAATTTCGAAAATTATTTTTATTAGACACACACGTGTATTGCCTAAAGTTCTAAATATTTTATAAATATTAAAGATTATACATAATTTTACGATATTATTAGCTGACAACGTATGATTTTTTTGTTTTGTTTAAATATAAATGGGTTAGTAGAAATTAATTTCTGGTATCCATTCTATGTAATACATAGTCACGAAGAATTCGTTTGGAAATAGCCGTAGGCCATCGACTTCTCCCCTCATTATGTATTAATGTATATTTTCACAATACAACTGGGTACACGTAATACTTGTCTTGTAAGTAGTATTTAGTACCGATTTTTGTATAGAATCAGGTAAAACCTTGATTAATATGCATCATAAGGTGGGTACGGTCTGCATTACACTTTTCAAATTCACAATACGTAATATGTAAAAGTTATTTATTTGATGTTACAGGATGTTTTAGAGGGATTTGTAAATATTTTAAGTGGTTCTGAACGTTTTTATTTAATTGATTATTCCTAAGGACCTTTTAGACGGTCATATCAGTTCTCAGTTCAGTTTCCGTTCTCGTTTCATTTCAGTTCGGAAGAAGGTTTGTTTTTACACGGTCCGTTCAGTTCTCACTGTTCTCAGTCGTTTCAGCTCTTTGTATAATCTGAGTTACTCTAAACAAAGTGTTTCGCTTTAAAAGTCTTCAACTTATATTCTTATACTAGTTTAAAAGTGCTAATATAATAACTCATGAATGAAGACTATTTCACTGTAATAGCGTTAGATTTGGTGTTGAAGAAAGAGCGGAAGAAAAGAAGCTACTGTGGAGTAAGGTTTGGCTTCTTAAAAGAAATTCATTGTCGCATATAAAATTAAGGAAGGAATTTCACATAAAACCATGTGATTGGTTGAATTATTTACTAATGAATATCGATTTATACCACCGTATTTAGTTATATAGTTATCCGTGCAATTATTGAAATTAATATTGTAATGAATATTGAATGATTAATAACAAAGAAAACTGATTCATTCAGTTTTATTGTTGTTTCATTAGAATTTAAGAAAATTTTATGGTAATTGATAAAATAAAATGAGCCTTGTTTTTCTTTTAAAAAAATAGTTGTGTTATACTAAGCCTAAAAAATTAAGGATGTCCGGCTAAACTGGCTGACTTGTTCGGCTTTTTGGTTTTAAGACCTGACAACCCTAGATGTATTTATGGTATTCGAATTTTTTGTTCAAATTAACACTTTCAGTCCCATGGCTTCGGCATCCGAAACCAAATTAAACATCCCCAGAGGCCGACCGCCATCAATGATTAATTGATTAGTTGGTGACGCATTATGTGTGCGATGTTTATCATCATTCATCATACGGATGTGTTTCTACTCACACAAATACATACCAACACACACTACTCTTTTGGTCTCTAAGTATAAAAAATTTTGAGAAAAAAAACTAAATAAAAAAACAATATAATTTATATTTTTAAATAAAATTGATTTGAATGTCAGTGTATATGTAGTATGTACGTATCACGTACGTATGTTTACAGTTTTACACATACATGTTGAACTGTGTTGAATCTATTCAGTGTTCGAATTATTTTATGTATTTGTTTATATAAAGTTTTTTTTCTAAATAGTTTGCCGGCTTCCGGGGAAGTTTACTATGAAAGTGTTCGGGCCTCATAGTGTTAATAATGAAATCTTATTGTGGTTAGACTTACTATTTCATCTGAAACATTCTGTAGCATTGTTTCAATTTTTGAACAGAATAACTAATAAATTGTTCTTATTTTAATGTAAAAATTTCATTATTTATAAATTTTAATTAAATGTAAATATATTTAAATGATATTTTTGTACTGTGTTGTGAACAATTAAAAATTCGTTGGAGTTAACCGACGTCGACATGCGATAATAAAAACTTTTGTAATTTTTTTTTACCGCGTTTTAAATGATATAATAAAAGAAGATGACATGTCCATTATTAAAAATGTATGCGTCTATCTTTTTTTATTACATTTAACGAACATGCACAGGATGTGTATTATCTATGGTGTATTTTTTTTGTCAGGGTTTACAAATTAACGCACTTAATATTTATTACATTTATTTAGCAACGGAAGTTCTCGAACGTATACGAGTGGGAACGATCGAAAAGTTGGGACCCGTCGAAAATGGGATAGAATTTAAAAAAAAAATTGTAAAGAAACCCTACCATAGTTTTACAGTTGATAATTTGAACCCCTTATCACTGCACCCAGGCCTCTCTTTCTGGTGTGTGGCCCAGGCCAGGCCGCCCGCCCCTACGTCTAGTATTTTTAAACTTATTTTTTGTTTTGTCCTAATTCACCTAATTCGTAAAAGAAACGTTCCTTTAATCAGGTTAGAATAGGGAATATTCACAGATGAGACAGATCAAGCCTCCATACAAAAAAGTGTGATCCGAAAGTTGCAATAAGTAGCAATTTATACTGCTTACCGATTAGTCGTCCATCGGCTCTTCAAGGGTACACATTCATTGTCAGATATCGGATTTCTTTCGGATTAGACAGTTTCGTCTTTAGCATATGCAGGTATACATATTGCACTCAATGTGACTAAAAGTTCAAAATATTTTCATAAAAACAACGTGCACAAGTTACATACACACACATACATATGTGTACCAAAATATTATTTATACGTATTTTATGTAAACATCTTTTTTTTTCCTTTTATTTATTACCTGCACAATTGAAAAGTGCCACTGTAATTTTAATTGACTATCAAAAGTATTTTTGTTTATATTATGTATGTGATTTATGTGACATGTCATTTAAATTAAATAAATTCATCTTTTTTTATTGGTTTCAATTTTGAGAGATAGAAGTATAGTTGCTTGTTAAAAATTTGTTTTTCAGTAATAAAAAATCTTAGTAAATACGTACGTCTTAGCTATTATAGTGGACCGTCTAAATATTCAACAACTTTTCAATATATTTTACAAAAAATTTATCCGATTTTCCGAATTTTCTTACTTTCGTCAAATAAAAAATGCTGTTAGTATTCTAAATGGTGAAAAATGTAATTTTTGACCAATTATATGCATTCAAATGTGCATAATTTAATGTAATTTAGTTCCAAAATTTTATTGAAATAAGTACGGTCCTGCCCTGTCCGAAGAAACCCGGTACCTATTCCTTGTTAAGTCGTGACCACAGTGGTGGCTGTTCATTGTTACATCGTTA
Organism: Brachynemurus nebulosus; assembly: GCA_035578155.1. Classification (NCBI taxonomy): domain Eukaryota; kingdom Metazoa; phylum Arthropoda; class Insecta; order Neuroptera; family Myrmeleontidae; genus Brachynemurus; species Brachynemurus nebulosus. The sequence goes on along the minus strand of JAPWDM010000005.1, from coordinate 8,211,073 downwards.
GTAGCAGGTACATGCATATGGTTGTTCGAATATACGCATTGATTCCCACCTTGGACCACCGCTACATACATACAGAGTATTACACACACAAACATCCACTACCTTACACATACCAACATAAACTCTAAATACGTATATAACCTCCCACCTCTCTGCAAAGTCTGATGACGTCAAATTCTGATTACAGTTGGAATGCTAACTATCATAATAGTAGTTTGGCCCCTTGGAATAGTGTTAATATTAATAATTAATAAAGGTGACAATTTAATTTTTGTAACAAATTAGTTGAATCATTGGACCCTCATTGCTCGTAATATTTTGGATATCAAATGGATGGCTATTGACCTCATAGTTAACGTCCCCCCAGATCGACCTTAATTAAACGCAAATTTTGAAGAGAAATTTTAGTTAACGTGTCTACATAATTGTTTAATTTATATGTATTAAATTAGGGTTTTTTATGGTCATATGAATTGTGGGTAAACCTTGTATGTATTGAGGTTTCCCGTTGAGGAACTTAATTATTTGGTTAACACTCTGACATGTATGAGATGCTACCGCGGACGGTTATTGGCCGGTACTACGAGTAACACTCTCAGTTCGATGATTTCTATAAACGTGTAAACGGATAACACAATACATATAATTTTTATAAGTATCGTTTTCTTTTTTTACATTTTTTTATTACTTTATTGTTATTGTATTTACATATTTTTATTATTTTTTTATTAAAAATGTCTATTTTCGCACATGCGGAATTATTTCATGAATTTATATAAAATTTTTTTGGAAGTGGAAATTTTAAACACGTTGAGCGCTAATGTTAGCGGTATATTTGTAGCTATGAGTATGACGTGTACACGTATATACATATATACACCAACACATTGAATATATCTGACTGTATGATGTGCGCGTTGGACACTTTTTGGATGGGTAAAATCCTGTGAGTTCGCACCATCACCAACATACTGTAATAGCAGTATATCTGTGGCTACAAGAGTAACGTGTTGTGCAACATTAGTGCTATGTATATCTGTTATTTCATAGTTTTAAGTTTTTATTTCTGTCGGCAGTCCCTATGACTGCATATAATGTATGTATAAATGTGTGAATTCATTTAAATATCTGAACTTTGCCGCTTTTTTACACCCAACGCATGCGCAGTTAGCCTGTTATAGCTGGGTAATCATTTTTATTGTTTATAATAAAACCATCTAAATAATCGAAAATCTAAAAGTGGCTCAATTTTTTTTTAAAAAGGTTCAGTTTTTATCGCCCAAAAGAAAGTCGGAAAAACCTCTAATTTTCAGGAAATCGTCGTATTAAAATGATGCAAGTTTGACATTTTTTTATGGAAAACTGGGAGGGGTTCAATTTTTTTTATTTGTATAAATGAAGGGTGCAGATTATTTCCTTTCGATCAGTATTTGTTTTTTTTAATTTATATACTTTGACGGGCTGGTAGAGAGTGGGTGTTTATAGTGATGGTGCACTTTCTGACAGAGCTTATAAAAAGTGGTTTGCAAGATTTCAAAAGGGTAATTTTTCTTTGGAAGATGAAGCTCCCTCCAGTCGACCTGTGTGTATTGACGATGAATTTATTCGTCAGGAAATAAAGCGAAACCTGATGCAAACTGTTAAGAATTAGCGGCATCTTTTAAGCATACAAAATCCACAGTTTTCGGCCATTTGAAAAAAAAATCGGGATGGTCATTTACACCAAAAACGGCACGAACTTTCCGGATGACACCAATAAAATGGTGTAATTCTCTTACCATATAGTTCGTCATTAAACAAAAAATTTTTCTCTTTAGATATACACGTAAAATATCCGATGAAGCTTGAAAGTTACCGGGGGAATGTTATGTAATTACGTATTATTACATCTTCAGATGTAATAATACGTAATAATGGTATAAAATCGTATTACTTGAAGGATTAATAATGTCTTAATATATCTTTTATAAGCGAACAACGTAGGAAAGTTTTATCAGAACTTTATGACTTACATATTATTAGGTATTACGTTATAATCTTGATTAAAATAAGTCATTTCATTTGCTAGATGTTATAAAATTGTGTACGTTTAGCTGTAATATTACGTCATTTGATTTAAAAGATTTACTGGTGCAGCGCAATGTGGGTTTGATCTTAAATAGTGGTATGAGAGTATATGATTTGAAAAGCAGGCAAAATTAAATTTATTAATGATAGACATAAGAAATGTTTTACACGTCTATTTAAAGCAGAGGTTCCCAAAGTGCGGCCCACAATGCTAGATCGTCTGCAATCTTGAATGTACCGTTCGATCGTATTTTTTTTTTTTTAAAAGCTTGCTATGTTAGTATGTTGGTTTAGATCAAATCTTGGAATCAAAATTTAGGCAGGTTCTAATTGAGCTAGAGGTTTCAAATTTTACATACGTGTCTAACTTTGATGACAATGCAATATTGTATAATTAGTTTTGCCCTAAATCACCCCAAATAAAAATTTTTGATTTTTAGTCCTGTGCAACTTTTTGACATTTCGAATTGTCAAATATTGTCCATTGATTTTACATTGCAATTTTTTGTTTCCATAGCATAGAGATACAATCCCAGTTGTGTACAACATACTTGCTTCAAAAATAGGTACATAGTTGGCCATCCATGTATATCACTGTTCCATAGTTATATTTGATTGGGGTAAGTTAACCGATTAAAATATAGGTAAAAAAAATACTTCTTTAATTTTTTTTTTTAAATTAATTGTGATCAGACTGAAAAGTACAAAATAAATTAAAGTAAAAAAAATGTTTTTTAAGAAAAAGCTTTTATTTACAAATGGGCTAAGAAAAAAATAAGATAACTTTTTAGTAAAGTTTGAAGCAATATACAACATAATTTATAAAAGCTTGAGGCGTTTAATTAAGTTTGGTAACTACTGGAAAGTAAAATAGCTACACTTATATCCAAAACAGAAATCATTAATGATAACGCCTCAAGCTTTTATAAATTATGTTGCATATTGCTACAAATTCTACTAAAAAGTTATTTAATTTTTTTCTTAGCCCATTTTTAAATAAAAGCTTTTTCTTAGAAAACATATTTTTTACTTTAATTTATTCTACACTTGACCAATAAATTTAACTATATTAAACACTTTTCCGTTGAGAAATATCAAATTTTATATGGAATACTAGTTGACCCGTCCATGCGTTGCTGTGGCTCAGTAGTTATAATTGATTGAATTAATTTTTTCTTTTCATTTCAAACGATACACTACACAATTATAACACAATACACAGTATAATTATAAAAATCATTGACATCGTGAACATAAACAAATATAACGTGGAATAGAATGTATAATCTAGAAATCGAAACACAGCGCCATCTACCGGGTGTCTACACAACCTAGATGTCAAACGATGTTAGATTAAATTATAGGTAAAATTTATAGGTCAATTAAATCATATATTCCAAAATTTTGTGCAGATTCAATTAGTTATAGCACTTAACTCTGCTCGCCCAATGACTCTAAAATAACTATCTTCATATTTTATTAGTATGGCTAATTTCCGCACCGTAAGAACTTAGTATGGGTACCTATACCAGCAGTTTTAGAATTGTTTCTATTTTAGACCCTTCAAGTCACCAAGGCCATGGGAAACCATTTTAAAGTCACTTTCATCTTTCACAGAGATCTCAATAGTACTTAAGTAAAAATTGTCAAATTTCTTCAGCTTTTTAATTTGGTGTAACTGACGGACAATGCGACCACACGTTGATTTAAATTTGATATTCTGAAATTTTGTACAAAATCAGTTCCTTATGTGCTTCGCTTCGCTCGCTCGACGACTTTAAAGTATTATTCATATTTTCAAGTCATATTCATATTTTTATAGCATATCTAATTTTCATATGTATGGAATTTGCTGAAAACAGCAGAAGTGCCAATTGATGATAACTGAACAATCCAATTGTTTATTTCTTTATAGGATACAAATAGTATTTTGCACAGTAGATAAGTATTTTCATGGTAGTCGTAGGTAAAAATATTATTGGTGGTATCTATAGAAATACTTATTAATATTTACAAAAATTCAAAAATTCTTTTTCTCCAGATGCTTAGCAACAAATTAATTTGCATGATTTTTTTGCAAATTTTTCCACAGATATCTGTATACAGTAATAAAAAATTGATATTTTGCGGTTTTTCGTAAATTTCTACGGTTAGACTAAAAATTTTGCGATAAAAACTATTCGATCTTTTAAGTTGGACCAAATTATAGATAGTTACCAAATACGATCAAAATCGGTTCAGTAATTTCGCAGTTTATCCTAGCCGTACATTGTGACATGAGATTTTTATATATATAGATATACCTTGTTTTAATTTATTCGATGATCTTGTTACATAAACCAGGTTCTTGGATCAGAACAACCCAATTCGTTCAGCAAATGTAATTTTTTATTTCTCAAAACGATTTCTTTGTTCAAAAAATAAAAATTTCTTAGATTTTTTTTCTTTCAATTAAAGAAATAATTTTTTTAGTTCAAAGAAATATTTTTTTGACTACCTACCTACTGAAAAAAATTAATAAAAAATATTTTTTTTTATATCAAAAAATCTTTGATTAAAAAAAAAAATCAAAGAAATTTTTAATCTCTGGACAAAGAAATCGTTTTAAGAGTGCATGTGATTTTTCTATTGTCTATATAATTCTGATTTGGTCAAAAATCAGAAGCAGGCAGTTTGGCCAAAAAGCAGTATCGAAAATCTATGAGCGGCTTCAAATTTCATGCTTCAAACGTCAAAATTACAATTATACAAGTTTTTAAAAATGTATTACATGTCATGACGGCATCAGGTTCAGTTTTTTTCTTTTTTATATTAATCGCTACAAAAACGATATGAATCAGATCTGTTGGTGAAAATTTGGACGTGAAATTTTCATTTTTCCTGTAAAAAATGGCCAAGTCTGTCTGAGATAATCGAGATCATGTAATATTTTTTTCAACGAGGATTTGCTCAAGACCACCATTTCTCACAATCCGAATTACATGGTCGAGCAATATAATACGTATCAAATTTACATCTATCATTTTCTAACGCACTATAAGTTCTTTGTTCGTTGCATAGAGCCTGTATCCGTAATTTTTTTGCAATCACAGTGTATATCAGCTGCTTTTTTTCAAATAATCGTTTTGGTATATTCCGTAGAGGTTTAAAATATTTGATTACTTTTAAAGAAGATTGAATGGGATGGTTTTTTATACGTATTTATTTTACAATATAAAATCCGTTAAGCAGATATTCATTCTTCGGTATTATTTATTTAATATCCTTAGTTCCGTTTTGTTACTAAACATATACGAGATTGAAGAGATAAAGGAAAAAAGGACTTAGGAGACGTATTATCTCGAAAATTTTTTTTTGTTAACAAAAAAGTAATCTACGTTGTAATTAATCATAAGTTTTTGTAATTTCGTTTTAAAACGTGAGGATATTAAGGAAATATACCATATAAGAAAAAAGAAAAACCATTGAAAATCTTCTTAACTGAAAGCTACAGTGAAAAGGATTACGTTCTCTCCACTCCACTTCCGCTCCAAGTTTACTAAAATTTTTCAATTTCTTAAAAACCATAAATAAAATAAAATGACAGAATGAGAAAATTAGAAGTAATTATAGGTTTTTGAAGTTGTTCTTTTTATTTTTACCCAAATTATTCATGTAAGACCGCTAGAAAAAAAACTTCTACCGAATCTGTTATATTTCTAAAAGAAATTTCGGCATTTTGATAGGAAAAATGGAAAGTTCACCCACAAATTATCCAAATTCAACAAATCACCCCGGTTCAAATCACTTCCATAATGTTTGATTTGAGAAAAAGGATTTTTTTTTAGTTTGATGACGTCAGTAAGTTCAAAGAAAATTTTTCAAGGCGTTAAAAATCGCAAGTAATATGATAGAATGATGAAATCGGAAGCGAATTATTTAATATTAGCCGTAGTCGTGACGTTGTTCACGCGAAACGTTGAATAGTTTCTTTTTCCAATTTGTAGTTTCTTGCAACACAAAATGCATTAAATTGTCTCCAAATTGACAATTGTGTATTTATTGTATTTTTCGGTACACAATTAGCAACATTTTTTTTGATTTAAAATTCAGAAAAATTTCCAAACTACACGGAGAGAAAATTCATATAAAAATTACTGTGCTCAGCACTACACAATCGAAGTGTAAAAGGCGAACATATTCAATTTTGTACGGTAAAAATATAAAAATTATAATTAATTATAGAAAGTTTAAAGGATAGAATATTGTTTCCGTAATATTAGCTCCGTAAAATTTGTAAAACAGCACAGTAAAAAGTTCCATTGCCGACAAAAAAATCTTTTTTAATTGTTTTTCTTACAAAAATTACCATGCTGTATTATAATATTTGAAATGCTATCTGCTAATAGTAGAAAGAAAAAAAGAGAAAGAAGGTTGTGTGTGTTGTGAACGCTGTTGAAATGTACCTCACTCATAGCAAGTCACATAGCCAACCATAGGTGTGGACGATCAACTTGGTCGGACGGGTCGGACCAAGCACCTTGATTCATTAGACTGTCTTACAAGCAGCAAGCAGTATTCATTACACTGTCTTAGAGGACGGGGATGTCACCGTTTAATTCATCATTTTGTAATTTCACTATCTTTAGTATTACAATATTTTGTATGCATCATAAAGAATCGAAAGTCGGAAAAGATCGGGCATCTTCGAAGTTTTTACAGGTACAGCCCAAGCAACATAAGGTTGCGGGTCAGATGCGCAAATGAAAAAGTACGACAACAAGAATTAAACTATAACATATGTGCATAAGAGTGTGATAGAAGTTGTGTTAGCACATTAAATTTTACCATGCTAGCACATATTTTTTATTTTGGTCGTCGATCGCGCACGCATTATAAAAGAGCATGGTAATTTTTCTGAAATTTTATCTACAAAAATTATATGACTTTTCTCTCCGTGTACAATATTCAATTTATTTACATTACATTTTGTTACTATAGTTTTATGTGTATAGTTTTGAAATTTATGAAATATGTAAATTTACCTAATATGTGCATATGCTCAAAATAGTTTTTTCATTTTCCCGTGAGAATGAGATATTTTCCCGGAATAAAAAGTATCTTAGATGTTGACCCAGGTAATAAGTTATCATCACACCAAATTTCATTAAAATTCGTCCAGTAGTTTTAACGTGATGCGTGAACAGACAGACAGACAAAAATTTCAAAAATCGCTGTTTTGATATCTACATCGATAACTATTTACAGTACCAGTACAATTTTCAAAAAATATTCCATGTACAGAAACGGTCTCGTTACAGTTTTATTATATGTACCTATAGATTTACAATTAGTTAATACAATTTTTTAATATTAATTTTTTTTTTTGTTAAAAGAAATATTTTGAATTAATCCAAAAAGTGTGACCTCTTTTCGAATTTCTTAGTTCGATCTGCCCTTACACTAGCTGACTAGTCGACGTGTTAATAGGATATTTTTCCATATAATATATAGATACGTATATATGTACATGAATTTGTATTTTCAAAAAATCGTTAATATTCAAATTATTTCTTGAAAGTATTTTGTTGGATTGTAAAAAAAATGTGTTTTTATTTTATTTAAAATATGTACGCAGTTGTGTCGAATAATAAATAAAAGTTATTGAAACAAAATATTTATAATTAAAATTAGAAAATATGAAAACAAACACAAAAGAAAAAGTTATTATGTGTTAAAGATGTCTGTTTTGTTTTAAGTATTTCTATCAATATTATTTTTAGAACAATTTGACGTAATTGAGGTTCTTAGATGTTTTTGTTGTGAATAAATTTTTCATTATGTACCGTAAGTTGGACTTAATCGACACGAATAGACAAAAAATTCACTTCGTATTTTTTTCGTATTTCTGCCCCAGCATGGTTCTTTTACATGGACGGCTGACGCTGACCATAATTGAAACTGGAGTATAATTTAGAATTTTTTGTATTTATACACTCAAAAAAGGAATGAAAATAAAATCTAAAGTTTATAAAGTATACACAGAAATGTTATATTTAATGTTTTTATAAAAATCTTGAATAATTTGACAACTTTGAGAGTGCTTTGTTCAGATATAGCGTCCCTGTTTACTCATGTACTGTCTCTACACGGAGAGAAAAATCATATAATTTTTGTAGATAAAATTTCAGAAAAATTACCTTGCTCTCTTATAATGCGTGCGCGATCGACGACCAAAATAAAAAATATGTGCTAGCATGGTATAATTTAATGTGATAACACAACTTTTATCACACTCTTATGCATATATGTTATAGATTAATTCTTGTTGTCGTACTCTTTCATTTGCGCATCTGACCCGCAACCTTATGTTGCTTGGGCTGTATCTGTAAAAACTTCGAAGATGCCGAAAACTTCGAAGACTTTCGATTCTTTATGATGCATACAAAAATGATTGCCAACAATATATTCTAATACTAAAGATAGTGAAGTAGCAAAATGATGAATTAAACGGTGACATCCCCGTCCTTTAAGACAGTGTAATGAATACTGCTTGCTGCTTGTAAGACAGTCTAATGAATCAAGGTGCTTGGTCCGACTATGGTTGGCTATGTGACTTGCTATGAGTGAGGTGCATTTCAATAGCGTTCACAACACACACACAACCTTCTTTCTCTTTTTTTCTTTCTACTATTAGCAGATAGCATTTCAAATATTATAATACAGCATGGTAATTTTTGTAAGAAAAACAATTAAAAAATATTTTTTTGTCGGCAATGGAACTTTTTACTGTGCTGTTTTACAAATTTTACGGAACTAATATTACGGAAACAATATTCTATCCTTTGAATTTTCTATGATTAATTATAATTTTTATATTTTTACCGTACAAAATTGAATATGTTCGCCTTTTACACGTCGATTGTAATGCTGAGCACAGTAATATTTATATGAATTTTCTCTTCGTGTACTCATTCCTTTCCCATTCCTATTAACCTCCAATCTAACCCAGATTTTAAATCCTCCTGATTTTCTCTTAAAAGTTTGCAGTTTTCTCATCTCATATATGCTTCAAAATAACTAAAAATTCGATCTAACAATTTATTCATTAGGACAAGAGTATAAAGTTTTAAGAAACAAAAAGTAATACTGTCTCAAAATGTCAGTTTAAATTGATTTTTTAATATTTTTTATCCCACTTCAAGTTTAGTCACCATTGCACAACCAAAAAAATAATTATTCTACTGTAGTTTAAGAAAGACGTATCTAGACTCGTGTTTACGACTAATATTTTCATTAAGTTCCGATTCGTCCCATTTTACGGTATGATGTTATGAACTCATAAATAATAATTGTTACGAATTGTAGCCGATATAAATTTTAGATTTTGTGTGTACTACAAAACGTTGTAACTTTTCCAAGACGCTTATATAGGTATTTGATAGACAATCAATTTGCAAATACAGGTAACGCTCAAATTGTACGGATAATTGGTTCTGTGGAAACTGAACTCAGGTAAGTTGAGACTCGGATTTAGTATAACTTGAGGGGGGGAATACTTGTGACTTGAGCGAATACCATAGTTTTTGTCCGTGCTAACTTGAAAATCGTTCAGCTCAAGTATCGTGTATTTCGGGGGAGACTTGTACATATTTTCAAATTCCGCACTGAAAATGTCATTTCGATATGTACAGTTGTGGGAAAAACAATTGTTACAGAAGTGCGGAATGGGTAACTGAATTATCGTTAATTTTTAACCTAATAACCATGTTTTGAGGTAGGTATGTAGGTTACGAGGTAACTAAGAATCTTCTCGATATAATTAATATTCAATCATTCAAAATAAGCCGTATATTGAAATTTGATCTTTTGTTGAAAAGTTATAAAACCACAGACAAACATAATTTATATGTACATGCATGTTAAATTTTATGATACTTCTCTTGTGTCTGGAGTTTAAAATACTGTTATCCTATTGTTACATAATAATACCATATTAAAAATACAATATTATTATACGATAGGTAGATGTCACTTTACGATGACGCTGCATTTATTTATTGTAAAGTAGTAATTTGATTAGCAACTTTGTCGACTTCTATTTACGTGGTGTGATAATAAATTATCGAAGTAACACTGATAAATAAGGAAAATTAAATACCCCTGTCGCAGCATCCTGCATAACATAGCGAATTTTCGTTTATAAAAATTCTTTTTTCTCGGAAACTAGTTAACATAGAAAAAAAGTTTAAATACCTTTTTTATGTAATTTTTTCTTCTCTTTTAAATGGTGTAAAAAAATTTCGCAAAAATTTTTGAATAAGTGGAAATTTTGGCAAAAATCTAATTTTTTGCAAGAACAAAAACCATGTTCCTTGCATCCGACGTGTCTGACGGACGAACTCATCCAAGGGTTTGGGACTTCCAATGTTCTCACCAAGTTTCGTAAAAATTGGATACTTCGTTATCGCGCGGACACACACACACACACACACACACACATATATATATATATATATATATATATATATATATATATATATATATATATATATATATATATATATATATATAATTTTTGTGAATATTATTTTAGGTTTCTAGGGACCTCAAAACAAATTTCTACCATAGTCCCGGGCATCTGCCACCGTCGCCATTTAAGGGGTGTAACCACCCCTCAAAATTAGGGTAAAATTTTAATTTTGCTTGATAACTTGAAAACGATGGCAGATAGAAAAAAAACTTTAAATTTACAAAACACTTTCTTTTTAAAGAGCTTTTTATTGATGTGTATAAATCCAGGGTCGGACCTACTGGAAGGGCTGCTCAAGTAAAATTGAGGGTAAATTTTGAAATAGGGTGGATATGCTTTAGTATATTAAAATTTAAATAGCATAATTATATGAAAACTACATGAAAAATACTAGTTTACTTGTTTTTGCTCAAAGTTGTAATTTAAAGTCTAAAATCTCAAAACTGGACAGTTAATTTGAGATACCAATCGTAATTTTACTATCAGAAAAATAAAAATATTTCTATTGTTGTTTTCCCCACAACTGTACATATCGAAATGACATTTTCAGTGCGGAATTTAAAAATATGTACGGATCTTCCCCGAAATACACGATACTTGAGTTGAATGATTTTCACGTTAACACGGACGAAAACTGTGGTATTCACTCACGTAACACAGGTATCCCACCTCAAGTTATACTAAATCCGAGTCTCAACTTACCCGAGTTTAGTTTCTACAGAACCAATTATCCGTTTTAAGAATAAGACTCGTAGTCGTAAAAGACGAGTTTACAATTTGTTTTTAAATTGTTTGTAAATAGGAAGTTTTGTTAAAATCGGTATAAATTTTTCTACAGTTTTTGTTACAAAATAATGTGTGCTGCTTTTAAATCATGTAATCGGGTTAAAAAAGAGAACCTAAAAATAAAATTGGGGGTACCTAATGATGAAACTGTAAAAAAATATTTTTTTTGTAGATCTACTTTTATATTTCTTTTTCTTAATAATTTGAAGGAATTTTATTCATTTCATTTGAAAAGGATAATAAGTCAAGAGATAAAATATTTTTAACGACCGTAACAGAAGCATTCTGATTCCCCAAGGACAAGTGCTTTAATCTAAAATACACAAAACAAAAAAAAATTATTAAATTATTTTCTTTTTTATTATTTTTTTATTTTTATTTTTTTTAAAAAAAAGAGGAACTATCTCTCCCACGTGATTTACACTTATCACAAGAATGTATTCATTCATTTAAAGTGACGGTAAAATTACATTGCATGATACAATTGTACACAATTTATTGTATAAAAAAAATGTAATTTATAAATCTCTCAAGAGAAGAAAATCCAATTAATTTTATTTTTTCAAATAGCTACAAGGCATTTTTTTCATATTGTTCATCGCAAGTGAATGGTACAGTAATGGGATAAAACAATTATGACACTAGTGGTAAAAATTTACCCGTTTTAAAGTGACGTCAAGAAAAAAGAGTTTCTTTTTTCGATCGCCAAATATGTACGTTTGTATGTATGTCCACGATTTTCTCCAAAACTATTAGACAGATTGGAATGAAACTTTGTTCGGCGAAAACTTGTATTTTTGAAGTAGAATTTTAACTAGGAGATACGTACGGTTTTTAACGTTTAATTAAGTAGTGATTCTCTACATTTGAATATTATTGTTAAAGTTAGCAGAAAGCGCCTGTTTAAAAGAAGAATATTGAATTATTATTATTTTTTTTAAGTATTGTTTGTTTTGTTCCAATTTTTACGTCATTTTGCTTCCAAGACTACTAAAGTAGCGGAAGCATTGTGATCACTTTTGAAAAATAAAATTTTTACGCACATTTTACGTTTTAGAGATTCCTGAACAATTTTGGTTTGGTGTCTGTCCGTCTGTGTGTCGCCAGTTTGCACTAAATGGTATAACTTCTGAACTTTTCGACTGTTTTTAATGAAATTTTCAGAAATTATGCAGTTTGGTTCTTAGATGGTCCCCTAAAAATTTCATTGCATTCGGAGTAGTAGTATCCACGGCGCTACCATGAAATCCCATTAAATGTCAATATCTTATTTACTGCTAGTCCCACTTCGCTCAAATTTTTGGAGTATTTTGGGGATTAGTTTCTAAAATATTTTTGCTATTATTTTATAATTGAGCCTTTAAGTATTTTGAGTGACAACAATTTTTTATGAACTTTAAGTCGAAAATATAATTTCACGGTATATATATTTGGTAGAATACTGTTTTAAAGTCTTTTACGAGTACGAGGAAGCTGTGTGCCACACCCCGTTGGCAGCGTTTTTTAAAAGTGTAACAAGAACTGAAATGTGCGAAATAAAAATAATAATTAAAAAAATTAAAATGCGACTTCTGTTCTGGTTATTTAACATTGATTACAGTTTTCGATTTAGATTCTTAAATTGAACACTGTTTTAACGATTTCACTTTAGTGTTTTGGTTCTGTAAATTTTTATATTAGGTAGTTTGAGCTGTCATTTAGAATTCTAATGGCCGCGATTACATAAAAAAGAAATTGACTTCAATTTTTAAAGATTTTGAAGTTGCGTTTTAATTTTCTAAAAATTATTTTTTTTTAAATTTACGTGTTAGTTTATTGATTTTTGGCCCACTAAATATAATTTGGCATTTATAGCTTGGTCCTCCGACCTAAACCTTTGGGAATTCATGTTATAAATGATGGTAAATCATTACTAGAGTGGGGACATTGATCCGCACAAACATGTTTTCAAGGGGTGACCAATTTTTTATAGTGGGTTCTAGCAAACACTACGTCGTCAAAAGTATGGGGACACCTTAACCCAGGGAGTGCCCACACTTTTGACACGGCAGTGTGCCACAATATTAAGTACAGTACCGCGTCAAAAATGTGGGCATCCCCTGGGTTAAGGTGTCCCCATACTTTTGTCGACGTAGTGTGTGCTAGAGCCCACTATAAAAAATTGGTCACCCCGTTTGTGCGGACCAGTATCCCTATTCTAATCATTACTAACTAGATGTATATTTCATCAAAAAAATTGTCAAAATCAAAGGATGAAATTTGAATTTTGTTTAATTATTTGAATTTTGTTTGAAAAACTTGCAATTGACACAATACTTTATTTTCAAAGAGTCGATATCCACATTCATTATATTGTATCAAAGAACAATCAAAGAAAATTGAAATTATCTGCAGTTAACGCCGTTCTTTTTGTTACATGTTATAATTTCAAAATTTATATATGGTATCCTACATAAACATTGGCGCTGCTACATAAAACTACATAATATTAATTCTTTAAGAATTTTACGATTACTTAAATAAATCTTTTTGTGGACTTGTAATTACTTATATGGTGACTTATTTGCAATTTTTATAAGGAAAAAATAAATTTCATTTACTTAATACCGGATTTTAGTATGTTAAAATAAATATTTTTATTAATTGCGTGCAGTTGCGATTACGTTTTGCACACTTTTTAAAATTTAAATTTTTACAAGCTATTTTGCAAAATAGAAATTATTTCAATAAATTGTTAAATTTATAAAATTGGTTAAGGAGGATCACTAGTGTGACCGCCTGAAAAAAAGGTGATTTTTGGGAATTTTTTTAAAGAAAACTACTGTATGCAATGTTTTAATATTTTAAGGATATATTCGTTGATATATACTAAATTCATGATAAAATTTTTGGACCAAAAATGTGAAAATTCAGTGAGTTATTCGTGATCTTCCAAGGCTCCAAAAAAAAAAAAAAAAAAAACAAGTCCCCCCACTGCTGCAGTGATGATAGCGACCTTCACAGTGCCTGAAATCAAAAAACCAAAAAGCCTATTAAACTAGAAGGTATTGCTCGTGCCATGAACCTCAGTCGAAAAAAAAGTTGAAATTTAGCAAAATGGTGGAGTTTTTTAAAAAAATTTCAAATTTTTTCGCGTAAATTTGATGATTTTTGGCCTGCAAAAATTACATTTTTTATTCGATCGGAAAACTGGAGGTTCATGGCACGGAGAAACATATATAAAAGAAGCTGCAATAAGAATCAAATCGATCGGGTGATTTGTCTTCGAGTTATAACTGTAACAAATTTGAAAAATGTAGTTTTTCTTTACCTTACCTTTTAGTTTTAATCACTGAGAATTTTTACTAAAATTATTTACGATGTACTCACTATAACGGTCATAGTAAAATTAGATGAGTCGCTTAAATGTGCCAGGGTCTAGAATCTAGATGCTCCACAACATGTGACTGGCAGCCACGTCCAGAAACTCTCTCCGAACTATTAACCTTCATACATTTCTCAATACCTCAAAATTAACAATGAAATTCAGAATTCATTCTTCAGATCGCTGTAACACAAAAACTGTTTGAGATATGCCCTTGAAATTTTAGTATGTTATTTTTAAAGGTATAAACTATCGAAACATGCAAAAAATTTCAATTTTTTCAAAATGCCCCCCTTAAAGTGTAATAGAAGAAAGCGCATTGTTCATGATTGTTTATCCCTACAATTGATTTAAAGGGAAATTTTCTTCATGACAGAAATTACAGACTTATATTTTTGTGGGTATCATATTTCTCATTTTTATCGAAAATCAGTGCATTTGCCACACAAAATGATAAAACAAAATATGTCTTTCTGGCGATTTGGCGTGTTATATATGTGTATTTTTGATAGACAGGCGTTGCCACTAAAACGTATGAGAAAAACATCTAAGCCTTAGAGCCAACATCGTTAGAATCCTTGCGTTAGCTCCGGGTAACATAGGCTTGTGACATTAATGGGGTGAGCAAATAAGGGTTGTCACTTGTCACTAAAAGGTATGCAAAATAAAAATTAAATATTTTAAAAATTAAAAAAATCGACTGTTAATGCTGAATTTTTATCGCATTCGGGGGACCTTTTGTTTGAAACATGTTTTTGTAAGTTCCTTGATTGCGATTTTTTGTTATGACAATTGTGTTTTCCAATTTTTTAATTATTTAAATACTTTATGTAAAAATTTTATATATTATTAGAATTCTGCTATTGTAATTAAAAATTCTAGACATTCTTTACTTCAATTGATTAAAGAATCCGATGACATTCATGTATTATGATTTTCAGTATTTCACACAATGAAAATTATCATACAAATAAGAAATTAACATTAAAAATAAAAACAGACATAACATAACTAAAGATAAAACTCCACACAAAGGAAATTTCAAGAAAAACTGTATACGGTTTATCATGTACATATTTTGTTTTATAACTATGATGATAATTTTATAAGTATTTGTAAAAATTTTATTATGCTGAACTGACGCCGATAATATCATAAATTATGTGGAAATAGTTAAATGATTTTTACTGTAATGTAAATAAGTGATCTTATGCACTTTCATAGATTAGAGGGGTAAAGTATGTGTGTGTATGGTCGGCCTTAAGTATTAAATAAATGATAAGTTAATACATACTTAATTATGTTTGGATCATTGGCTATGAAATGAATCATGTTTAATTAATAAAACAAAATTTTTTTGTAATTATTATTTATTAGAAATTGTTTTTAATAATTTTTTGTCCCGTACAATATTTTAGAAAAAGATTATGAAATTACTATATGATGACGTCACAAAGTATGATTTTATTTGAGATGATACATACCGGCTTTTTGTGGTTGACACCGTTGCTGGTAGAGATATCGTCGCTTTTACTATTTTAAGTTTTGCATTGACGTACCAGATTGCAAATACATATTAAAATATTTGACAGGCCAAAAAAATTTTTAAAAATAAGGGAAAACACAAAGGAGAAATGTGTTTGTTTACAAAACTCCGCGTGATTTGGGTGAACAAACTATATGCAACAATGGTGTTCAATCTGTCAATCGCAGAGCGAATTCTGGTCAATCTTCTATTCCAATTTACAAATTAAAAATAGGCGAATAGTCTAACAGAAAAATCACATCCGGAAAATAAGTCACATTTTCTGAAAGCTATTTTTTACAGAAGAAATGAAAATTTCGCACGCAAGCTACCCAAACTTTACAAACAGATCCAATTTTTCATTTTGGTAGCTATTAATTGAACTTGAAAGAAAATTGAACTTTATGACGTCATCACGTATATCTGATGTTTTAAAAGCTTCAAAAACCGTAATTTTGATATTTTTTTAACATCCTTGTTTATCGATTATCAGTTCTAAATAGAACTGTAAATCGAGCGATGATAGAACATAACGGGAATGGTGATTACCCACTGATAATCACTCAAAATAAATTATATACTAAATATAATATACTATTCATTAAAAGCTAAATAAATCTATATCTAATTCTAAAATATTCTGTCGATTGAGTCTATACAAAGAGTCACTATTGTCAAGTAAGTTAAGGGCACACACATTAGGGTGATTTTCTAGGCGATAAATGTATTTATCACTGTATCGTACTATTTCCTCACGCACTGTGGGTACTTGAAAACTGCGATGTATGTCATTAAATTTTTAATATTTTTGATATTTGAAATCTGAAATTTGAAGTTGTTAAATTTTAATGGAAAAGTGTTTTGTGTACGAATATGAGATTGTGTAGGAGTCGCATTTTTGGAGTTTGATAGCCGCATTTTGACCCGCGGGTCACACTTTGTAAAGTTGGTAAAGTTTAGAGAAAGAAACTACCGCATAAATTTTGAAAATACATAATTTGTGTAGTAATTTCCGAGACATCTCACTCATCGATTTTTTTATATTTTGGCTTACTCCAGTATTTTTTGATATTTTGGCAAAAGCTACAATAAATAACTGAAGGGGCAATTTTACAGTAGAGGCGTAGTTGTATATGTATAATAGTTATTTTATTTAGAGGGTCTCTTGAATTCATTTAAAAGCATTTATTTTTGATATATGAATATGACGAATACATTGTACATATGTATTTACTGTCAGATAGTGAATAATTGACTACGTACGATTAGCGACTGAGAGCGATTACTGATTAGCGCAATTAGTACATAAAATGTTATATACGTAGTCAATAGTCAAGTGTATGACCTTACTTAATTTGTACTAGCGAGAGGTTATCACGCGTTCAGTGGAACCGATTAAAATATTACGTTTAAATTATTTTGCTTATGGTTATTGCCTATTGGTTATACAATATACATACATACATAATTTGTATAATTGGTTTCACAAAAATCTGAACAAGTCTTGTGGTTCATGAATTGTTAATAATTATGTATCCTTTAATGATCATAGAAATATACAAAATATTTATTAAATTATATTACAGTGGCCATCCAATGGTACGTACTCCGATTTCACGTAGTGACGTCAGCGATTTAGTGGGGTTCTACTCTCACAGATATGTTGTTGTTTGTCTGTGTTGGTGAAAATTTATGTGCCAAGCCAGAGTCAGGACCGTAGGTAATATTGTCTGAGGGTCTCGTAGCCTTTAAAAATTTTAAAATTTC
Organism: Brachynemurus nebulosus; assembly: GCA_035578155.1. Lineage (NCBI taxonomy): Eukaryota > Metazoa > Arthropoda > Insecta > Neuroptera > Myrmeleontidae > Brachynemurus > Brachynemurus nebulosus. The sequence continues at coordinate 8,193,052 of JAPWDM010000005.1, read as the reverse complement.
ACTGCAGATATATATGCACATATTCTGTATACGTAAAATGCAAAATGCAAATGCAAAATGAGTAACGTAAAAGTCTACGATATTCTAATCGTCAACTAACAGAGATATCAAAAAACAGACTTCACCGTTGAATTGGTCATTAAAAATGAGATTAAACAGTGTAGTTTGACAAAAATTCTAGAATGTTCTATTTGTCAACTAGCAAAGATATTGAAAAATCAATTGTACCATTTAATTGTCCATTGAAAAAGAGGTCAAATTACCCATTTTGACAAATGTTCTGGAATATTCTATTCGTCAACTAGCAAAGATATTCAAAAACAAACGTCTCCATTGAATTGGCTACCAAAAAAGAGACCAGATAATACATTTTGAGAAATGTTCTAGAATATTCTATTTGTCACCTAACAAAGATATTGGGAAATCCACTGCACCACTTAATTGTCTAACTGAAATTAAACTAATGACAAACAATTTTTGCTGTTTGACGAATAGAATATTCTAGAACATTTATCAAAATGTGCTATTCCATCTTTTATTCGATGACCAATTAAATGGTGCAATCAATTTTTCGATATCTTTGTTAGTTGACGAATAGAACATTCTAGAATTTTTGTCAAAATGCGCTGCTTAATCTAATTTTTAGTGCCCAATTCAATAGTGAAGTTTGTTTTTTGGTATCTTTGCTAGTTCAGGCGTAGAATATTCTAGAATTTTTGCCACCTTCCGCTATTTAGCGTCTTTTACGCTGATGAATGCGATAGTGAGGTTGATTTTTTGACAGTTTTCTAAAAGTCGTCACTCATATTCATTAGTATAACATTCGATTTCCTTTGTTTTACACAACCGAATTTTAGGTGTAAATTGTCTTTTAAGATAATATTGTTTTAAATAAATTCAGATAAATAATATTTACCAACCCCCGAAACAAAAGTTTACCGACGCCCCTGATCTTCCGATTTTACGTACTTCCCCTTAAGTTTGCACCGACCACTACGTAAAATTGGATTTGTGGTGTAATTGCCCTAAGAAAATTGCCCCAGATTTTTTTGAAACGAATCGTACCATGCATTTCTTGCATGTATGTTTAACAGCTGATATCATATGATGAACATAATATATACATACATATAAACATATTATGTAAAACAAGGAGGAAAAATACAGAATCAAAAATTTGTTACTTATCGTCAATTATCATCAAAACTATTCCGAAATGGTACAAAAAATTTATTCCAGACAGTTCAATGTTTCATATATCAAACTTTTATAATATTATCAAACGCATAAAAAAGATACAATGTATCAAAAATTTATTTTTAGAATTTGATACGAAATTATACAGTGTTTATAAATTACATAAATCGAATTTCTAGCAAATTTCGTTTTAGTTCAGATTTTCAAGTTACTTATTTTCTTTTTTGAAGATACTTGACTTCAAGTCAGAAGTTTTTCCGAAAAATTTATTTAATGAAATGTATACATATATTATGTGTGGGTCTGTACGATAACTCTCGAACAAAACATCTTATTTTTACGAAATTTGATGGAAACGTTAGAAATTTGAAAATCTTGGATGAGTCTGTTAGTCAATTCCGTCCGATTCCCAGAACCATGTATTTTGGGCCTTTATATTTATGTATTTATATAAACCATATATTAAACCATGTATTTATTTGGGCTAAAATTTACTAAAATTAAAACATTTTCCAAATTTTTTGCACGAAAGGAAAGACTGGAAAAAATAACATAAGATAGATTTTTGAACCATTTTCAAAGCAAACTATTTCTCAAGAAAAATTGAAAATGAATTTTTTATTTACTTTATGTTGTTTTCCGAGAAAAACTAGGAAATTCGCTATGTTACGTAGGATGCTGTGACGGGGATATTTTTTAAATATCATAAAAAATTACATTTTTTATTAACGTAATAGTTATTACAATAAATTTTAAATAATTTTGGATATTTTTGAGCCCAGTTCTTTTTACGGTGTATAGGATCGAAAACCAACTTTTAAACGAAAATTTTTGAATATATTCAATCAACTTGTGGTAAACGTAATTACACTAAATTACAAAAAATAAATAAATAGTACAGAAAAGAGTGAAGACTTATTGACTAGTCATACATTTCTTGAGAGCTAAAATAGCTATTTATGCAACAAGTACATAATGAAGATCTTTATGAACGAGCCGTGTTTATGGCTGAACGAGCTTGCGAGCGAGGCCAATAAACAAAGGCGAGTTCCTAAAGTCAAATTATGTACAAATAGCATACAAAGCTTTATGTACGACTGTTAAAATTCCTAAATATCGATAAAAATCGAATTTATGAATCTGGCGTCTACACTTTAAATAAAAAAATTATTCTATAAGTAGTTGGCATAGAAAAATTTATTATATATTAAAGCATGCTTTGGTTGTGATTATCTGTCATCTGATGTTAATATAATACTGCGACATTTTTAGAAGATTTCTCAATAAAAGTTACTAATATTTAAAGACGAGAGGAGGAAAATGCCTGGAATAAATATTAATAGTAGTTCAGATTGTGTAATTAATATTAATTAAATATAAATATTTTTTGTAAATATGGTATAAAAAAATAATACTTAAAATTAGTGTTTTTTGTTTATTGTAAAATTGAAAATAAAATTTATCCAAGTAGACTATTCTTTATAGCACTTGTGCTTTTTGCTTTTCATTATGCAACTAGTGCCAAAAAGTACTACTTTTCATGTCTTAGCAATGCAATAAAATAGGCTTTTATGATTCAGTCGTACATAAAATTTTTTATAATTCTACAACAAATTGGTTATGTTTCATTACATTAATCTTTTTATTCATATTTTAAGAATTTACTGTATCTACTTTTTGCATATTTTATACAGTATATACGATAGGATGATAGGAATATGTATGTTTTTCGCAATCAGTACATGTCAGTGTTATATTATTGTAATTTAATTAATAAATCTTTGTTTCAATAGTACCTATGTAAAATGAATCATTTATTTCTTTGATGAATAAAAAAACAGCATGGTATGATAATCTTTGACTATCTACAACAGAAATGTTTTTTTTAAAGCAGTCTCCACATTCTCGCCGAGGTTGGACGAAACGAGAATGTAGAGGGTCATTTCGTTGTGTCTCGCGGTTGGTGTTTTAATGCTATTCATATGCTTCGGCCAACCTCAGCGAGGAACTTCGACGAGGAACCTCGTCCTACTTCGGCGAGAATGTGGAGACTGCTTTATATTTACACAACTCTGACAATTAGTTAATCAATTTGTTTACGAAATTATTCTTTGAAATAATTAACATTTCACGTATGCAGTTTGTCCTCTGAAATGAAATGAATGTTTATTTATAAACAAAATAATAAATTTTTTATTTTTAAGTTTCTTTCTTCTCAAAAATTTTTTTTTGGACAGATAAACTATCTGAAGCGTCAATTATGTAATTTCTAATTTTAAAAAAAATGCAAAATTTGACTGCTATTATCATTCTCGGGATAAAATATTAGTATATTACATACTTGTTTTCATTTAATGTTAAAATTAGTCTTAAAATTACTTTTTGTAAGAGTTTTAAAAAAATCAATAACCATTTTTCAAGAACGACATTGTCTATTAAATTGCGTAAGGTCCGACACTGATTATTTTAAATTGGTTAAGGGGGATAACAAAAATATGGAATTGACAGTCTTACTTCTTATACATAATTTTGTTTTCACTAAATATTTATTATTTAGATTTTAAGGGGGGAAGGGGAGAACGTTAATTCGGCATAAAAAGGACCCATTTTTAAAAATTTTTTCAGACGCTACAGGTAATACAAATTTAATTAATCGATCGTAACATTATAGTACAACATACGAACAACATTTGTTTAATTTTTTAAAACAAAATATAAATAATTAAGTCAACGGCAGCAAATCTTCGGAGGCGTCTTGAAAAAAACTTGTTTGTCAGTGAACAATATACCTCATGAGTGGATCATCCCCATACCATTTTCCAAAGTATCCCTGGGAGGAAGTTTTTTTTTCAATTTTTCAATTTTTTAATTTTTGGTGACACTTAGTAGTGAAAACACCGATTTTCGTCTAAAAAATGGACCTATTTGGAATTGTAAAATTAATAATTATGAAAAATAAAAAAACGCTAAGGAAAGCTGTATACAAAATTTCAAAACAATCGGCCGAGCCGGTTTCAAAAATGACAAATGTTAGAAAATCGCTTTAAAGTTTTGTATACGGGTATACCTGAAAATCCAATCCATTAAATATGAAAAATTTTTTCATACGGTGTACGTCATTGGTTGTAGTATACATTACTATACTTACAAAGACCCATGGATGAATAAAATAATTAATGGATTCCGAGAGCACAAAGCTACGTACCTGCTGGGCAGGGATACAAAAACGTATCGGAGCAACAGACGCTCAAAGTTCTATATCTTAGTTAGTTTTACTCCGATTTGTTTCAAATTTTGACACAACAATCTGAAGATGTTGTACATATGAAACAGTAAAATACCCCTGTCGCAGCATCCTGCATAACATAGCGAATTTCCATTTACAAAAGTACCTTTTTAGAAAAAACCTTCTTTATGTGATTTTTCTGCCTCATTCCGCCAAATTTTTTCACGAAAAATGTCCAACAAACCGTAGGTGAAGAAACTAAAATTGACATTCACTAAAGTTTATATATATATATATATATATATATATATATATATATATATATATATATATATATATATATATATATATATATGGGATCAGATGATAAATATTAATAATTTATTGTTAGTATTTATAGTATTTATTGTTAGAAAAAAATTTCCTTAGGCTCGGTTAGGTTAGGTCAAGTTCCGTTAGGTTCAGTTAGGTTTGAAAAATTTTCGTTCACTCCACCCACCGCCGGAGGTTTCTAGAACCGCCCCGGTAGCTCTACCTCCTCCTTAGGGTCGGTCAAAAAAATCGGGTGGTGGTCCAGAACTGTCCAATCCATTACTGACTTTTTTTTCTTATTTTCTCAAAAACTAGCTAACCTAGAATAATAGTTCAAAAACCTTTTTTATGTGATTTTTTCCGTCTTTGCAATGGTGTAAAAAAATGTGGCAAAAACTTTTAAATTATAGCAAATTTTGGCAAAAAACTAATTTTTTGCAAGAACAAAAGCCATGTTCCTGGCATCCGACGTGTCTGGCTGAAGAACTCATCCAAGATTTTTGGACTTCCAACGTTCTCACCAAATTTCGTAAACCTAGGACATTTCGTTCGAGAGTTATCGTGCGGACACACAGGTATATATATATATATATATATATATATATATATATATATATATATATATATATATATATATATATATATATATATAAATTTGTGTGAATATTATTTTCGGTTCCTAGGGACCTCAAAATAAATTTCTGTCACGGTCCCGGGTTCAAGTCGCGTCATGACAGTGGCTGTAATAGCTGAATTTCCATTCTGGAAATTCGCTAAAAAAATGAGAAAAAAATTTAAGTACGCCCACTCTATACGTAGTGTGTGTACTTGTTACCTATCACTTCTCTATTACAATAGCGTGAACGAAATACCACAAATTTATTATAAATTATTAAAAATATACATACATAATTTAATGTGAATTAAATAGTAGAAAATAAGTTTTTACGATGCACCTCGGCAATAAGACTGTTTCCCTTCTGCATTATTAAATAAAATACAGTTATTATCAATATATAATATTTATATAATATTTTAATAAAAAATTCATTTTATTACTATATTAATTATAATATTGTTCTGCTTGTTATATTTAATTTAATTTAATTATGTGTAATCTGAAGTCTACCTCAATTATTTTATATTTACATAATATAAACTTAAAGCCTAGAAAAGGCAATTTTCTGTAGATAATATAAATAAATTTTAATTGGCGGGTGGTTATACGAGTGGTATACATTTTCCTATCGTCTTTTCCCGGTTTTAATAAATTTTACACGACAAGGACGTTTCGTTTTATTTAAAAAAAAAAAATATTTCAAAAGGTTAAATGTGAAAAAACAAATTAAATATGTTACAGTTATTGATTTTTATATATTCGCTAAATCATAAATCATTCTGTTAAAGAAATTATAATATATTTCTTAATGTATATTTTTGTTTTGCGTATATTAAACGTCTTCTATTATTTATTGTCTGTTTAAATTAACTATATGCGGTATATAATTTCGTTGCATACTGATTCAAGGTGAACTGTGCCTATTTGTCCAATTCTAAATTGAATGTTTGTAAGTAAAGAGGTTAGTTAGGTTGGTTTGATTAGTTTGAAACGTTTAAAATCATTAAATTAAATCGTACTTATACAAGCAAAACTGAATTTTTTTTTTGGAACCGTTAACCTAGGAAATAATAATAATAGTGACGTTCTGGACACGATAGTTAATGTTGAAAAGGTTGGAAAAGTCATACCAAATTTCAAGTTTCTAGGACTAGTAGGAGTACTCTAATGGGTCATACACAATCAATGAAATAAGGAGTAAGAAATATGTCATCTGGTGACGTTGAATGGAACTTTAACGTAACTGCCCATAGGTATACGTATTTAGGTATTTTTGTACATCAAAATTCATGAAAAAATAACGTTCGTGATGACTTCTTTGTCACTAAAGTGAAAAAAATCACAAATTTTGACGTACAAAAGTACCTACATATTTATATCTACGAGCAGTTACGTTCAAGTTCCACTCAACGTCACTAGATGGCATACTTCTTATTCCTTATTTCTTATTTCTTATTCCTTATTTCATTGATTGTGTAGACACCCTAACAATATGATTAGTGATTACATACACGGAGAGAAAATTCATAGAAAAATTACTGTGCTCAGCACTACAATCGACGTGTAAAAGGCGAACATATTCAATTTTGTACGGTAAAAATATAAAAATTATAATTAATCATAGAAAATTTAAAGGATAGAATGTTCTTTCCGTAATACTAGCTCCGTAAAATTTATAAAACAGCACCGTAAAAAGTTCCATTCCCGACAAAAAATATTTTTTAATTGTTTTTTTTTATTTACAAAAATTACCATGCTGTCTTATAATATTTCAAATGCTATCTGCTAATAGTAGAAAGAAAGAAAGAGAAGGTATCAACGCTGTCACATAGCGAGGCAGGCTGCAGAAGGTATCAACACAATCATACATGAAGGTCACATAGCCAGGCTGGTGTGGCAAGTAACATAGCCAAGCTGGTCGCTGCTGGTGTGGTGTTGTGTCGAAACAGTATTCATTAGAATGTCTTACAGGACGGTCACCATTTCATTCATTATTTTGTTACTTCACTATATTCAGTATTAGAATATATTGCTGCCAATCATTTTGTATACATCATAAAGAATCGAAAGTTGGAAAAGATCGATTGTTCCTCAATGCGTACAGCCCAAGCAACATAAGGTTGCGGGTCAGATGCGCAAACGAAAGTGTACGACAACACGAATTAAACTATAACATATATGCATAAGAGTGTGATAGAAGTTGTGTTAGCACATTAAATTTTACCATGCTTGCACAACAATTTTTATGAAGCCATGACTAATACTTTTTACGTTTCAATTTAATAATATTTACCTGATCGTAAAATATTTTTTACTTTGGTCGTCGATCGCGCACGCATTATAAGAGAGCATGGTAATTTTTCTGAAATTTTATCTACAAAAATTATATATAATTTTTCTCTCCGTGTATAAAATTTGAAGTAAGTCTTCATTAACGTTTTCAACGTTAAAAAAAAATTGTAGTTAGTTGATGAAGGAACTTTACGAAGGTCAAATGTTATATATAACCAAAAACGGTAACTATTAGGTTACAGACTAGACATTTTATACTTGTTATTTTAACATGGTAAAATATTATTTATTCAACCGACAACTAATAAATTATATGAATTTTCTTCTATTATTATCACATTTTATCACGAACTCTTGTTACAGATACAGTGAAACTCCTTTATTTTGTTAAAAATTTAAGTTTTTAATAGTTCGTTCACACAAAAACAGTAAGTAGCAGGTAATAAGTAGAACGATATTGTATTTTTCTGTTGTACTTATGCGTTTAATGTAATAATTAGAATTTACTACATTGGTGTGAACGGACTTATAATATGTTATTAATAATAAATTATCTATTCTACATTATTAAAACGATTTCTTTGTTCAAAGATTTAAAATTTCTTTGACTCAAAGAAATATTTCCTGAATTTTTTTTAGTAGTCAAAAAATATTTCTTTGAAAGGGTATAGCCGGATAAGTATAGGTGAATCGGCTCCGGAAGCGAATTATTTTAATAAGTATATTAACGGTATGGTGAGGCTGTAAGTAATTGATATCTACAATTTTGGCGGCCAAAACTGAGTAGTTATGGAGATAACTAAAAAAATTTAAAAATTTACAAAAATTTTTTTCTCGGTAACTACTAAACATAGGAAAATAATTTCAAATCCACATGAAGGCAAACACTCTCAAGAATATTAGACATATTTATTATCGTATCAGTCCTCGTTATTAAGGATAATAACAAGGATAGTATCCGATCCAATGTTATTTTTATAGGGTTCCAATTGAGTGACCACTTCAAAAAAAATTCAGTAACTGTGCCTTAATGCACTTAATTACTGCACCAAGTCTCATCAAAATTCAAAGGGTACAACATGATAAAAAAAATATTTTTCATTTCCAATCTGCTAAACCGCCCCTCCAGTAGGTCCGACCCTGGAATTATATACATCAATCGAAAGCACTTTAAAAATAAAGTGTTGTGCCTAATAAAGTGTTTTTTCCTATCCTATAGTTTTCGAGATAATCAAGAATAATTGAAACAGGTATATTAACGTATTTATAGGCTATCTGCCCTTGATAGAAAGTTCCAGTAGTAACTGTATTGTCGCTTATGTGTGTTTATGTGTTTTTAATATAGTTATTAAAATAATTCGCTTCCGAGGCCGAATCGCCTGTACTTATCCGGCTATATCCTATTAAATCTTTGAACAAAGAAATTGTTCTGAAAGTTCAGAAATTAATTTTTTTCAATGTCGCTTTTCCTAATCACTTTGAAATTTTGTAAACATGTTTAAATAGATTTACCTGTGCAAAATTTTAGATTGCTTCTTGTTGAACATTCATTAACACTTGTAGACCAGAGAACTTTGGTAGAAATATAGGTATAAAAAATATCGAATATGAACAACCAAATATACACATGGCTAAATTATCGATTAAGTTAGTACTGAAAAATACATGAATCATTAACGAAAAGTAAAAATTTACATTTTCATGATGAAAATAAACATAAAAATAAAAAAATATAGAACGTATTTGCAATCAATAATAATGCAATATAATTTACTCTATTTTTTCTTCCTTATATGGCTTGGATACCACAGATATTTCGAAAAAACGCAAAAACACGTATCCCATGATGGCAAAAATTTGATACATTGAACCATTCAGGCTGTACAAGAAAATATACCGCCATTTTCACCCCTCCAGCCCCTCTTATGAGTCCGGCCCTGGATTAACCTATACAGGTGAATAAGTCTTTCAAAGGGTAACATTTCGTCAATTTAAAGTTTTTCTCTATCTCTTATAGTTTTCGAGATATCTTAAGAAATACGATTTGAACCCCTAACTTTTGGGGGCTGGTTTCACCCCGTAAACGTGGAAGATGGCCGATAAAAAAAAATACGGGTCCCTTAGTTTTGCCTATTCTACACACCAGCGAAGTTCCATCAGAATCTGGAATTTCACTCTGGATGCATCTCCTTGTAAGTCCTTAAAGAATTCAGTTGTAAAGGATAGAATCATAAATAAGTTTTATTGTATTTAAATTTAAACTCCCGTTCGTGGAAAATTAAAAAAAAAATATCGACAGATTGTATGATAATATATTCAAGGTTTTCTTTGTAAATAATTTGAAAATTGCAGAAAGTTATCTGTCAAAAGGTGATTCTAAACTTTTGATTATATGTATAGGTATACACTGCGGCTAAGCAAAGCATTTAGGATTTAGTTTAATGCAACGAACAGAGAACAACTACAGCCTGTCATAATATTAAATAATAACCAACAACTAAACAGGTACATATGTGTTGTTATTACACTAACATTATTCAACGCACTACTTTTTTACAAGTTTTCTGTTCGTTACATAGAACCTGGATGGGGAATGTTTTGATGAGCCACAGTGTATATTATGTACTAAATATGTACAAAAATTTATTAACAGGATTAACAGACAAATGAATGAAATCATCAGGTGTATTGTTATAATAATAGAACAGTGGGACATATACAATATGTATGTAATTTATCTTAATCTGTCTCAACTCTCGGCTTAACTCGAACTGGAATTAAGTATATCACGTATGTATACGTACCATTTGTCCCAAAATGAAAACATTATTGGAACTATTTATGTATTAGGAAAATAAGTTGCTATTTATCGCCATTTAAGGGTCCGTCCACACTAGAGATGAGCTGAACGGTTATTTTCTAATAACTGTTATTGCAACAATGAAAAATAACTGTTATCTATAACAGTTATTATAATAACTGGTATGGTATTCGGATATTTTAACATATTGTAAGATATTCGATATGCGTATAAACGGTTCTGTTAGTGAAATATGCACAGATCTATAATACTAACGGATACTAAATAATCTGCAATATCTGTTCAAATACTTGTCTATACAAGGATTTAGGCTTTATATACACAATTTTAACAATTTTATGGATACACAATTACAAATACAAATAGATAACTGTACAATAGACAATAGTTCATTTTTAAGGGTTTTTTTAAATGTGCTACAATAGAAAATGTGTAACTTGCCTGGGGCGTTAGTATTTTGAAATTCTCCGTAGGTGGTTAAAATAAATTACTGTGATCCTTGCTTTCGAATATATTAATATTGACCAATGTTATCGATATTTCGAAAGGAGTTATTTAAGTAACCATTTACTGGGTATTCCAGTTATTGACGATAACAGTTATCTTTCTATACTAGTTACAAAATAACAGTTATCGATATATCGATCATCTCTAGTCCACACGCTCAAGCTTTACCACCGACTTACTTGCGCAAACCAGGTTTGTGCAAGTAAACTTGTACGTGTTTTCCCGTCCATACGTACATATTTACTTGCACAAACCTGGTTTGCGCAAGTAAGTCGGTGGTAAAGCTTGAGCCGTGTGGACGGATCTTAAGGCAGATGTTTTTTCATCTATTGTTAGGATACTCAGTTTGTTTAGAAAAAAACCCCACCGTCTGAAAAGACGAAGTTCAGACGTATAGATTGCTGTTAGGGTTCCGAAGAAATAATTTTCGGAGCACTTATAATTTCGTCATATCTGTACGTGTGTCACATTTTTTTTACACCGTCCGCAATTTTTAAACTATTGATTCAAAAAATCTGAAAAAATTGCAAGTAGTACCAGTAGCGTAGCTGAGGTGGCTGGCCAGACTTGAAAGTAGCGCCCCCTTTTTGATAAAAAGAGAGAGGTAAGGTTCAGTAATTTAAAAAAATCTGCCCCCTACCCACAATCACGTTATATGTACGTCTCCTCTCCTCTTTTGCACAAACTACAGCTACCTGGGCTTCTGGGCATGATTCATCGAACTTCACGGAATTATGCAATAACGCCTAATTCCTTTGTTTTCCAGACTTGTAGAAATGCTAGAAATCTTTTTACTTTTAACTTGTAGCTTAGTTTAAGACTAGCCAGTGTAGCCATATATCTTAATTGTTATTTTATTTGAGTCTAGATAAAAAAAAATTTATGTTCTTAGTATCAAAATCAGGTGATATCCATACCTTGACGATCAAGCGAAACCGTCGCGGCGACGCCGCCTGCTTCAGCGCCCCTGGCGGGGGCCATCCCTGCCACTCGCTTGCTACACCACTGAGTAGTACTGGTTTTAAAAGAATTTTTAATTAAAATTATTTCGAAAAATGTTGATCCATTATACGTCGAGATAGACGAATCATAGGCACAGTTTAAATAATAGTTTGTTTCACAAACAGTTACGAAACGAGATGACGTAAGAGTGTCATTTGGAATTCAAAAATTCCAAAGGGTTATCCATGTTATGTACCTAAATAATGCATAACATTAAGCATACTAATACAGTGAAAATATCATCACTAAAGTAAATTTAATTTAGAAAAATAAGTTTGCAGGTCAAATTATTTTGTGAAAATTTACAGTTGATAATTATATAAATTATTTAATTTTGTCTAAGTTTCACTGACTTTTTTAAAATTTTTAACAACGATGGCAGTGGAATTTTAACTGTCATTAAATTTTTTTTATTTAAAGCTTGTCATCAGTTATTTTTGATATTTCCTTGTAATTTTAGTGTTTTGTGATCTGTAAGATATTTCTAATATGTATTTAATTATTATGGTGGCTTAAAATGTCTGGTGATAACTCTTGTGCTGCAAAATTTTGTTTAAGTCATTCAAAACAAAATTTCAATTTATGTTTTTTCTGAGTGCCGTTTGATGCAAATTTGTAAGTATTATTATAATTTGAATGCTTATGTAAAAATACGTTAAATAATAAATAATTATTAATATTTTATAATAAGTCAGTTAATATTTTCGATTTCGACAGTGGTTGGTGCTAATAGGTCGTGACGATCTAAATTCTCGTGTTGAATACTGTCATCAATTTCGCGTTTGCTCAATTCATTTTGAAGAAAGTTGCTTTTAGTTGTTCATATAATTTAACATGACCATTATCAACCCTCAATCCACATGTACAAACACATACAATCACATAAGTAAAAAAGGACATACATAATTGTTTGTACTTATATCAAAAAAGGATAGAAAGTGCGTTTCGCTACTGCCTGTGGTAATAATCTTTTATTTATACTGTGTCATAGGTGTTTTTTAAATGTTGTAAATTTTAATGTTGCAAGGAAGTTGTGATAATATGTATATAGTTTACAGTTTATACTAACAATAACTATTGTAGTATGAATAATCTTGTGACGTGTTGATAACAGAATAATATTAATAAATTGGTCAAAGCCAGACCAGTCGGTAATTAAGTTTTATTTATGTACATGTATTTTAGATTATTTAATTCACAAATGCGGTAAATTTACGTGTATATGTATAATCATAATATTAGTAAAAATGGATCAGTAGGTTAAATATTTATAAATATAATTGTTTTTAAAAGTACTGAAGTTTCCGGCAAAACTTCAACTATTGAAACAGTGATGATTAGAATATGAACTCATTAAATATGACGTGTATTGCTAGATTTCTTTACTATAAGCCAATATTTTCTTGTTTTTATGGAGTCTTTTCCAAATTAGTTACACTTTTCTATCCCACTTTGTGTTCTCTAACAATAAATCAGAGTTCTTCAATCCTTTCATGTTTACGGATTACTGCGAATGTAATATTTTAAGATATCCGCAGATACGGATATTTTAAGAGCAACATCTGCAGATGCAGACGCAGGTGCGCGTTTTTTGCCCTTTTCGTGCGTATATCTTTTCACAAATATTACCCATTACAGACTTGACTCTGTAAAATAATTCCATAAAAAAATAGGAGAGAAACCCTCCGATCCGGCAATTTAAAAGTCGATTTATGTCGGTTTCACGAGTCGTTAACTCGTAAACATCCGTACCCGCATTAAAATAATGCAAATGCGGGTGTAACAAATTAACGTAGATATTTCGCACATGCGGATGCGGACACTGCACGGTTACGAACCGGTAAAAAATATGAATAATGCCCGCATCACACGATGTAAAAGATTGTCTGCTAGAATTAGTGCTGGTAATCGTGATGGGGCATTTGTTTACAAACTCTACTGGCGCAAACTGTACCTACATAAGTACATATATGAATATTGTAATACTGGTGGAAATATCAGAAACTTGACGAGATTGATATAGATAATATTGAAATGAAAATTTTAAATAATCGTACTATATTATACATAAGTATTTACAATGGTATAATATATTATAGCACCTCGGAAACAACAGAGCCACATCCTAGATGGAGTTGTATACGTATAGATGTGGCCCTGTTGTTGCCGAGGTGCTTGCTATATGTAGAAAACGGAAATTTGGAATTCAAGGTTCATTTTACTCATAATATAATTAATATACAATAACTATTTACTTTTGACACTTAAACATATCTCTTACAATAGTTAATATAATAGAATAAGTGATTTATTAATTATTAAATTCAGTAAAAAAAAAAATCGCCATGTGCGTGTTGAACACACATTAAGTCCAGGTTCCTTAGCGGCTAAAGTTTTTCATAGTTTTCGGGATAAAACATAGGACATTCAAGATTCAATTATATTTTTTACAATTTACTGTATAAATGGTTAAGAAAATATATACTTAGAATTACTTTTAAATTTAAAAAAAAATTAGTTATATCTCCGAAAGTTACCATCACAACTTACATTAGTTGAAATAGTTTTATTCTAATGTTTTTAGTAAGTGCTAAACAGATCAGCTGTTACGGGGCTTAAAAATGGAAAATGGTAAACGAAACTTTATTTTATGAGATGTGGTACGCTAAAAGAAAATTTTTTTGCTGCAAATGAATTGGTATCTCTACCCCTATACAGACAGACAGATTTGACGAAACTATAAGGGTTTCGAGACGGTTCTTCGGAACCCTACAAAAAAGACAAAAACTATAGATGTATCAACATATAATGAAAACATCCTAGGAAAACACAATATTAATTTGTTGTCTAAATTAATTTATAAACGTTTAGCGAATAATTATCATTTTTTTTATTAGGCCCGATTTACATTAACGCTCCGCTCTCGGTACGATATCACTCAGCTCTCGATTCAATGTAATCTTGTCGCGTTCACATTAGAGTGCTGATATCATGCTGGTACCTATTTGTTCTCTATTCACATTATAATGCCGCTCTGGGTACGCTACCAGTTCGGTCTCAGTCCGATACGAATATCTTTTCATAACAACTGAATGCAAGCGGAGTGGAGTGGAATCAAAAAAGTGTTTACACTATAGGTACAAGCCATAACAAGTCTGATATCGCTCCGATAAAATATTACCTGAGTGGTATTGATATTGGAGTGGCATTGGAGCGAGAGTGAACCGTGACTGATATCGGACCGATATCAGAGCGATGATGTGAATACACTCATTGTTTATTGTATAAGAATATTTTTATATCGAACCGGGAGCGGAATGATATCGTACCGAGAGCGGAGCGTTAATGTAAATCGGGCCTTACAGTTTCACATAAAAACAAAGAAAATGGTACGGCGTCATTTTAAAGTTGACGTCATGTATGAAGGCCAATAGGTTGTCTTTTTTCTAAGCATGTACATAATATAAATATGAACACATATTTTGTGTTGATATGTAATATTTTTGTTTTATATTTATTTACATTTTAAAATATTCTTAAAAATCATTAAAATAATATCTATTTGTTATGCGCATCTTGGAAATTCAATGAATTGTTTAAAATTAGATAATAAAATTGATATGTAACAAAATTTTTATTACGTAGGTATGTATATGTATATAAAGCGGGTTCTACACGATGCTACGAACGTTCCTTCCAACGTTCGATCGAACGTTTGAGTCAATTAAGTTCGATAGTTGGTGCGACGAATGTATCTGCTACACGGTGAATCGAATGTTTGATCCAATACGAATGATGATGTGTTGGTACTCAGTGGCGAGGCTGTTATCTGTCTGATGTTATCTCTAATGTTATACACTGATGTTGTCTCTCTTCACATGAACGAGTCGTGCAGCTGCTGAGTCGAACCAACCAACGCAACCATTGACCTTCAAACGTTCGAAGCATCCCTTTGACTCGGTGCAAAAATACCGACATCGAACGGGACACGACCAAATGCGAACGTTTGACGCTCGACATTGGACACTCGTAGGTTCGAACAACGGCTACACGATGCTATGAACCATCCAACGTCGAATGTTGGAAGGTGTTCGTAGCATCGTGTAGCAGCGGCATTATTGTTGTGTGAATTGTTTTAAATGCTCGCGCAGATATTAATTTAATTAGGCAGTTTTACGCAAAATTTTTCAAATTTTTGGAATTGTTTATATGCAGTATATTGACGAAAATGACGTCAATGATCTTTAGCGATTAAAAGCTTTAAAGGAATTCAGTAATTTTTTCTGATTTACACCATAAACGATCAGGGTCGGATTTGTTTCTGAAACTCTCCTGGACACGGTTTATGTGGGAGCCGTCTGTTAAGAAGGTCAGATGAAGAAATTTTCGCTATACACGGGCGGATTTTTTAAGGGATTTAATTAATCTCCATGGACTGGATCCTACGGATCTCATAAGATCGAATCTGACGGAACTGATACTTAATTTAAAACATTAACACAAAATAAAAATACCGTTAAAAGTGACGGAACTAATCCTTGACTGAATTAGTTCTCTTAATTAATGTTTAATTATCCATTAGTTTAACCCCTTTAGCGGCTCATGTAAAATTAACCAAATAAAATGATCTTTGAAAATACTTAATTTAATTGCGTAATTATATGGCCCACCCATTCGATATTTTTTGCTTTAGTAATGCTTTAACGATAGCAGATGACAGCATCTTACAGTTACCAACACGAGGCGAGTTCAGGTCGGGAGTAGGGATGATCGATATTCATCGATGGTAGAAAAATATCGATGTTTAAGGGGAAAACATCGATGTAAAAACATCGATGTTATGTCCTCGATAACATCGACACATCGATGTCACGAGAATAATATCGAAACATCGATACTACTCTAAGCTATCCAGTAGTTAAAAAGTCATGTAGCTGATTTAAAACAAGATCCATTACTTTTATGGCAAGTTCTAGGATCCACTTATCCAAACTTGAAAAAAATTTCTATTAAATATTTGTGTTTCACAGCAACTTCAACAGCTTCAGAGAGACTTTTTTCAAAAGCTGGGCAGCATTTGTATCAACAAAGGAACAGATTAAAAAGGAAACTTCTAACAAAGTGACTTTTTTTGCAAAGTGTACCAAATAAAAACTTGTAATGTTAATTTTTAATAAATAAAATAATAGATTATAATGGTTGTTTATTATGCTACATAAACATCGATGTTTTCGAACATCGATGTCTTTCTCTCGATATATATCGTATATCGATACTCTTGAATCGATGTTAACATCGATGTCAACATCGATGTTTTTCTAATATCGATCATCCCTAGTCGGGAGAGTCATTCAAGTTGTATAATTTATATGACGAGCTGTGCTCGGGATAGCCGCTAAAGGGGTTAACAGATTTGATCCGTATGAGCTAGATTTTTTGATCCTGCGAGCGTTTTTAAAAGACCAGTGGACATGTTATGCTGTAAGGAAAAAATTAAATTATTGTAAAGTGATAGAATTTTGACACTGTGTTAAGTAAGAAAAAAGAAACAACTGAATTCTTTTATTTCATTGATTTTTAAAAACGTTATAAATTCTTTAGCTTTATAAAGTGCAATAAATTCAGTAACAATAAATTCAGTCCATTCGATTGCGTGTATTTCCAACAAGTAATTATGTAAGCAATTCGGTCAGTTCCGTCTGTAGTTACAGAACCTCTAAAATAAATTCAATCGTCCTGGTCTAACAGAATTAACTCGCAATCGACACTCTTCCACACAGGAACAGACTTCGTTGTAGACTGGTTCTGATAAGGAGTAAGGACGAGACATTTTTTTAGTAAATTTTTTGTCAGTGGACCCACATTTTAGTAGTACATATTATAATTTTGAGAATTTATATTTTTCAATTTTCATTGTTGTGAAAGAAAGCTTTTTCCGAACCGAATCTTTTCCAGAATAATATAAAAAATGAATTTATTATAACGGAAACAAAATTCAATTATGTAATAAGAACAAAGTACACCAATACCTCAATTTGCGTCGTGGTGAAACGACGCAAAGTTAATTATGATTTTCTATAGCAAACCATGTAACGATCGACGATAGGTTTCAGGGTTACGAAAATACTACTTTTAAAAAGAAAATTGAACAAAGTAAACATTTAAAAAACAAAAATAATATAAAATTTTATTACATACATACAAAAAACAAATTCAATTAAAACAAAATAATCGGTTTTTATAAAAACAAAGTAAAAATTAATCACTGTCTGATGAGTCCATAGTGGCTGTTGTCGTAAGTCGGCTTTCTTTCACAAAAAATTGGTCCAATGTTTGCGTTTGTCCAAAAAATTTCGAAAAAGAAATTAAAGACGCGAACCCAAAACAACGCAACTTCGAAAATCTAACGATGCACTGTGAAAATTAGTACTAATTCAGCAGCGACGCAACTTCGAAGATACGCAAACCGAAACGACGCAAAGCGAGGTATTGGTGTATAATAATTTTAATTACATATTGTATTTATGTACATATACAATTATACATGTGCATACGTAATGCGGAAATATTGTTTAAGATAAAATGAAGGGTACAGGGGAACAACGATCAGAGTCACAAAAAGTAAAAAATGACAAAATCCATGCAGTTATGTTGGCAGTATGTAGAATATTGACACCGTGCTAACATTACACGTGAAAATCGAACATTGTCCGTGATATGCAGGGGAAGAACCAAATTTTTTTGCTGAAAAATGCGCATATAATACATAATTCCATGTCAAATTTCGCGAAAACGGCTAGCCGTTTATTTTCTGCTGGCATGGCGTTTTCTAGCTTACTATATTAGCAATAACCACCGAAAGTTTGAACCAGATCCTATGCGTGGTTTTCAGGTAAAAAATTTTTATGTTGAAAAATGCGCCTATAATACATGATTCACTCTTTAAAGTTTAAAAACGCTCCCCTGAAAAATTTACTTTTTGTGACTCTGATCGTTTTTTCCCTGTACCCTTCAAATTTTATTTAAAATAAAAACATTGATAACCGATTACGTGAAACTTTTTTTTCTAAGAACAAAATTTTTATCAACTATTTCATACATTTTTTGGAAATAACACCGGATGATTGCAGTGAAGATGAAATGATTACGTGTCCGGCGGTGATTAAAAGCGTGATGCCTTTCGTATTTAGTCTAAGCTTCGAATTGGACAAATTAGTTAAGGGGAGATTCGCCAAAAAAACATCAAAAATATCGATCTTTTTTATTTATTTATTTATTTATTTATTTTTTTATACAAATAAGACGTGAGTGTGGGTGAAGGTGTTATGTAACATTTTGTTACGATTTTTTTTATACTTTGTTGAGTAGCGCACTTTTATAACTCACCCGTCTGGAAAATATAGGTTAAATGATCGAACAACCAATTTTGCAAATCAATTTATTGAACTAAAATTTTACAATCTCATTTTACAGTCCAGAGGCTGTGAGAGGTAGGACTCGAACTTGTGATTTTCCGCAACTGTGGTTAAAAACATTAGCGTTGAAAAGCGATATTTTAGTTAGAAACTCTTCAATTTTCAAAAAGGAAAATATTTCCAAACAATAATAATTAATATTATTGAACTATAGTTAAAAATTGTCAATTATACTTTCCATTTTTTGTTCTTTAAACAATTAAGTTTGCTTATTTCAAGGCCATGAGAAATTAAAACTTAATTAACATAAAGTAACATTATAATTTACCCACATATCGTAGAGCTATTATAATGATATAAACCAGCGGCTTCCAAACTTTGTGCACTACCCCCTCCTATACAAATCTGACCTATGCCGCCTCCCTCTTGAAAAATTTACAAACAATTCGTAAATTATTTTTTTACTGAAAAAACTCATATTCTTGGCGGACGACAGGTCTATACGACATTTGAGAGGAAACCGTTGATCAGACACGTATTTGATACTTACGCGCTAATATGACTCTGAGCGCTTGAGAATTGTTATTGTTAAATTATTACGTATAGTAGCGAGCAGAAAAATCAGTGTTAAGAGGTTACATGGCTTTTTTTAGCAAGAAAACCTAATTTATTCCAACTTTTGGCAATATTTTCCATTAGTAAATGCTTGTGGCGTGTACTTAAACAAAGGGATTTTAAAAAAAGTAAATTTTAACTTTTGACAGTGTTTTAAACAAAAAATTTTGATTTTTGGTAAAAATTTTCGTGTTTTTCGTTGATTTTCTACTTGTAAAGTGAGATGTAATGAACGGAAACAGTAATTTTTCGTTTAAGTACAAGCCATAAGTATCTACTAATAGAAAAATTTTGTTTTTTATTTTTGGTAAAAATTTCACAAGTTATTCTGTTTACGGCGAAAAATCAACAATTTTCGAAAACTAGCTGCCAATGGCCTAATTATTATTTTTTTCATAAAAATTTTATTACGTTGTCTCAAAATAATATACAGTCTGTTTTAACGAAGTAAGAACATACAAAATTTAACATGGGAAAAAATAGTTGGGATCAGAGTACGCTTGTTTTTTATGAGTATCATTTTTTGTCACCAAAGGATGACATATTAATCTCGTTGTGTGATCATAGTGGGGGAAACATTATTATGGAATTGTACATGCTTATATTGAATAAACGCAAGAGGGCTGTATTCTCACTGTACTTAAAAAACGAGCCAAAAAATCATAAATTAACACTTTCACTGAGGTGACATTACTTAGTGCGTGTCAAAAACACGCACTTGACGAATTTTATACAGGTATCCATAGTTAATAAAATTTTTTTTAATTGCAAAAAAATAAATTTGAAAACAAAACAACAGGTGTCCATTTTTCTACTAAACAGTATTATTTGCTAAGAAATATTCTAACACTAGATTAAGATTTATTTATAGTTATCTCAATAAATTTACTGCTATTGTCTTTTAATTAATTTTAAACATCATTTTGACGTATATTACTTAAAGTTTTGATAAATATTTAATAATAATAAAATAAGGCATCCCTTGATCATAACAAATAATCTCTATGTTAAAATTTATATGTTCTTAGTTGCTTGAAACATCCTGTATAATAATATGCCAAAACTTGAAATAAATTATGTTTTCTTATAGGGTGAAAGCCCCTATACCCGAACGCGTTCAATACCCGAACAGTCTTGATATTTTATATATTAATGAAGTTATTTCTGAAAAAAAAAAAAAAACGATAAATATTATTAAAACTGTTTCAGTATTGAACGCGTTCCGGTATAGGAGCTTTTACGTTAGTTATTGTAAAAAAAAAAAATGGAAAAAGTAGTGTTTTTTTTTTTCCTAAAAAGACCCATGTAACTTCTTAATATAAAATGTCCATTATTTAGTAATTATGTTTGAGCGCTTATTCTTAAAACCATGATTTTATGAAAACGACAACGATATTTGCAATTAACCTGCGCCCCCCAGTTTGGAAACCGCTGATGTAAACGATGTTCTCAATTATTTTGTCTTTCATATGATCAAATTTTTTTTCCATAGCTTTTGACACATTTACTATAAATTAATTAGTTTTTTTTAGCCTCTGCTATTAATTAATTAAAATGCAATGTTACATATTACGTAACTGATTATCATTACAATATGAAAATATATTATTTAGTTGTGTGTTAATTAGTAAGTAAAGTAGCAAAGCTAATGACTGACAGTATGCTGTATTATATTATGTGGATGTAATCTAATGTATCAGATGTACATTTAATAGAAATATGTATGTAATTCAATGAATGCATCGCCAAACACATACAGTGACAAATGTATTATGCAATAGTTGTATTTAATTTACATACGTAAAGCGGGGTACACATCAACACGAATAGTTCGTGCGAACACGTTCGAACAAACGTTAAGGGGAAGTTTACTTGAGAGTCGTTAAAAAAAATCGTTTTTTTTTTTTTTTTGTAGAAATTGGTAGCTAATTATGTGTAGAATATGTTCCCAAAGTGATTTTGATGAAAGTAATTTAAGGGAAGGTTTACTTGAGATTTGATAAAAAAAATCGATTTTTTTTGCCGAAATTGATAGCAAATTATGTGTAGAATATGTTCCCAAAGTGATTTTACTGAAAATAATTTAAAAACAAGATTCTTGCACACTAACCAAATCCAGCTTTCTAAAAAAAAAAAATTCAAAAAACGTAGTTCACGCAATAATGAGTATTAAATATAAAATCTTGAAAATACGTTTCTTTATATATATTTTATAATATCTCGGAACTACATTTTTGGAATTGGCGGACACGATAACTTAAAAACTATTCGATGGATCCTTTTTTTTTAATTTTTTATTTTAAAGATAATTCAATTCTTCGGCACCTCTACCTAAGTTGGATACACTTTCAATATTTTTTTTATTTTTAAGTTTACTTTAAAGAGCGAAAAATAAGATAAAAATCGTAATCAAAAGTTCAAACATCCGCCATTTTTTTTCTTTCAGCAATTTATTGATATTATAGGTAGAGATGCCGGTACTCTTCATATATTTTATAAATCTTTTTTGTTTTTGGATTTCGGTGGTTTATTACCGGCGCTAGAATGTTCCCCAACAAGGCATTGGATTTTCGGATCGTCACACTGCAGTATCTATAAAATGGACAATTTTTGGATAGTTTAATACTTAATAAATGTGTGTACAAAATTTGAAATTGATATTTACTTCCGTTTTTGAGAAAAAAATTCTAGAAAAATACATAATTTTTAAGGATTCTCGAGTAAACCTCCCCTTAATCTTGAATGTAAAAGAAATTCATCATCCCGTTATAATTGGACACAAACCGGTTTAAATTATGGTGTATGCGTGATAGTGCAGTAGGGTGTCAAAAGGGTTTTTTTCAAAATTCGAAGTTTTTTTTTTTTTATAAAACTCATCGGTTTCCTCCAGGTTCTTTTTACTATATCATCCGTAATGAAATTAAAATGTATAACGGAAATTCAAAATTGAATGTACAACAAGGCCTCGATTATCTGAGCTAATTTGGACTTGACTAACTTCGAATAACCAAAAACTTATGTCTTTTTAACAAAAAGACATAAGTGTTTGGTTATTATATATTACTTTATGCTTACATACAATGGTGCTATCGAATATACCACAAATGCACGATGTCTCTGATTCTGACAACTGTACTTTTGTGCACTCGCGTGCACACTAGTGTCAACGTACACGCGTGTGCTATAAAATAATCGCCCGCTGGCCTTACTTTAGTATCTGGCGTCATTGAACGTGTTAACAATGTTAAATGTATTCTATCATAAATGTTCTTACGTCAGTGCATCTCCTACAAATGTAAATCTGGTTTTCTTTCTGCACTTCCGCCATAGTGGTAGTAAGTATTCATAAAACTGTCAAACAGCAGTTATCCTTGGTACCTTACCGAATCTGGGTACCGAGTGGTACCTAACCAGACGAGTTTGAATTCCCGTTGATTATTCGTATTGGTGTCTATTAGTGTTCGCAAACATATTCATAATTGTGTGTACTTTGCTTTACGTATGCAATATTTGTACTCATATTGTATATTGTGGTAATGTTCTCTTTATCTAAAGAGTGTATTGTTGTCAAGGTGATTATGTAATAGAGAAGGAAAACAGATAAAATTTTATATAATGTGAAAAGTTAATGTTGTACAAATATAATTCGAAAGATGTGAAAATCAGGTTTTACGGTATAGAAATGTTTTCCTGTGAGATTTGTCAAACTTTTTATTCCAACAGCTTTGACGATGCCATTAAAATTCAGAGAGGCTAATGGAAACTTTTGATATTGATATTAAATCTATTTTATGAAAAGTTTTTTTTTTTAACAACAATGATGCTAAATTAAAAAAAAATATTTTACGTGATATTTTTATATTAAAAGAAAAGTACCAGTCACTGGATTCAGTTTCTTTTCGATTTGAATCAGTTTAGTGAATCGATTTAAACTGTCACTAATCTATCACTAATATCACAATTGCCATTTTTTCATATCGTAAAATGGCATAAATCGGCACGAATTCAAAACACGTCGTATTATTTTTATTTCTTTTACGAGTACCTTTTATTTAATATATTAAAAATTTATGCCTGTATGGCTGTTTTCTTAATAAAAAATTTTTGAAGATATTTTCGTATTCAATATATTATCTATAACGTAAAAGCCCCCATCACCTAACACTATTTTTAGGTATTTCATTAAACTGGCTTATAAAAATTAATAAATAATTGAAACACCCATTTTTTTTTCTTAATAAGCATGAAACCAAGTTTTTTTAATCCAATGAATATGTTTTTAAAAAAATATAACCCAAAAATTTTGATTTATTAATGTTTTTGTTTGTAAAATATTGAGACGTATAAAAAAACGGGAAGAATATATTAACACCTTTAAAAAATCAGCACATTGACACCTAAAAAAGAACACGTATGTAACCTGCATGAGATACATCACATACATCTTCTGCTATCGAATATTTAAACCATTCTGTATTTCCTACTTTGACATTCTATGTATTACTAGATGTCACTCTATGTCATAGAGTATCATAGAGTGACATCTAGTAATACATAGAATGTCAAAGTAGGAAATAAAGAATGGTTTAAATATTCGATAAAATAAACCACCAAAATACTGTATTTTGTTTCGCCATCTATGTATTTTGTAAAGTTCTAATCAATTTTAAACTAACTTATCAAAATGGCGACAATTTTTCATTATTAATAAAATTTTGCAACTTCAAATCAATATTTTTTTATTTACCAATTAATGATACGCTCCGAAATAAAAATATTAAAAATTTTACGATTTTAAAGTAAGTAAATATTTTAGACTCAAAAAGAAATTAAAACTATTTATAATATAAATTTTTAGTTATTTTATGTACATGATTTAAGTTACAAACAAAGGTTATATCTGTACTGAATAGAAATACACATACATATAAATAATATTTAAACCAAATATGAAGGTGGTTTAGCTCTTATAATCTCTTAACTGGACTAATAAAAATTATTTGTATAGTTTTATTGCGCTAACTTCGAAAATTAACTGGAAAATGTTGAAATTGATAAGGCATGTGTTTCTGTGAATAAGCATTGATCAAACGCAAAAGAGACACATAATAATTTTTGTTATCAGACGTTTCTTTCAGAAATAAGTTCATTAATATGTAAATGTCAAAACTGTTTTTTTATTGGATCGTGTTCCGGTATAGGGGGGATTTCACGTGATATTAGATAAAATTTTAAGAAACAAAAAGTAATACTGTTTGAACACGTTAAATTGATTTTTTAATATTTTTCATGCAACTTCAATCTTAATCACAACTGCTATAATCAAAAGAATTAATTCTACTTATGTACAGTTTAAGAAAGACATTTTCTCAATTCGTCGCAATTCACCCTTGAATCGCGATTCAATCCATTTTACGGTACTGAACTACGTACAGTTGCACAAAGAAGTAATTAATTATTACTTTTGGATCTTGTTATCTCGTTTAGATGTAAATATGTAGTTATACAATTTATTAATAATTATTGGAAAAAATTCTTACTTTATACAAGAAATTTTATTTAAAAATTCAATTAAAGTATAAAATTATTATACATGAGAGAGTTTAATTGATTTGACCTAAAGACGATAAAGTCAATATTAATGCGCACTAAACAGCATTTTATGTACATGTTATGTGTACTATCAAAGATGTACTATGTAATTAGAATAGCTCTTTAGGTACCTATAAGATAATGAAGATTAAAGAAAAAGCATAATATATTGAGCAGATATTATTTTGTTAATTAAAAAATTTCTATTAAAAATTCCTTTTTATATTCAATAGATGGAAACAAAGGAAAAACTTGTAAATAACAGTATCAGTGTAATTTGTTTATAATATTGTTGTATATTATTAAAAATAATCAGTTTTAATTGAAGCAATAAATTTATGTAAGATGTTTGGAGTGGTTTGGACTTATTTTTATCTGCAAGAAGCGTCGCAGTCTTTTTTACGTTGGGGGGAGTACTAGGTATTTGTAGTGCCGGATTTACACTAGGGGCAAAATTTGGAACACACGTGACATCTGTTTTTTTTTTTTTTTTTGGGTTTCTTATTTTTTTATACCCTATTTCAAATACAATTGATCAAGAGTCAAAGTTAAAAAATTAAATAATTCTTATATTCAAAACAAATCAATCTTCTATTCTCTGCTAAAAACAAACTGCAATTTTAAAATTTATGTAAGTGCAATATTGAAAGAGAGAATACCAAGAAAAGTAAGAAAACGGAAATTATTTAAATTCATAAGTGATGAAGCATGGTTAATTTTAACTGAAATGGACCATATTAGAAAATAAGAAATGGGAGTTGTTTTTTTTTTTGCTCGTCAGTTATTTTTTGATAGAAAAAGGTAAAAAAGTAGGAAAGTTAATAAGAATTTTTTTTTTTAATTTTTGTCAGTGGCGGCATTTTTCACAGCGCCCCGGGTGGCACACTTAGGGTCAATTCGGCGCTGAGTATGTATATAAAAAATAATATTTATTGATTATTTGTACTGAATTAAGGCAGGTTGTACTCGCAATTCTAATTTCAAGTAAATTTATAAGACCTGACCGCAGTAAGACGACACTGCTTTAAATATCTAGAATTTTAAATCCTATAAAAGTAGAAATTTTTTGTCACTTCAGAGTTATGTAGGTGCTTATTGCATTATAAAGGTGGTTCTATTGTGATATGTAAGTATACAAAGTTGTGAGTTAATATTACTAACATCAGTATTAATTGTTACTTTTTCCATACTATTTACATACCTTATTTTTTATTTTTTTTTTACATTATCTTAAAAATTAAACGGTGACTTGCCTTCAAATTGCGTGGAGCTATTTTACAAATTTTTTTTTCATTTTATCAGCATTGTAAGAATATTTTGTATAACGTAAAAGCCCCTATACCGGAACGCGATCATATGTCCGAACAGTTTTGACATTTATATATTAATGAAGTTATTTCTGAAAGAAACCTCTGATAACAAAAATTATTATTAATAGAATGATTATTTTTCAATTTAAATTCACTTCGTATTTAATGTTTCTTTACTTAATTAAAGAAATATATATATATATATATATATATATATATATATATATATATATATATATATATATATATATATATATATATATTAAACAATTTTTGTTGAATACAGTATTTTAATCTTTTATTTACGTCTGATACTTAAACCATTCTGTTTCCTACTTTGGCGTCTAAATGTCACTCTAGGTGTCATTACTCATATTACACGTCTGTTTGTATATCGGTTCCCAACTTCTAGTGTCGTTAATATTTCTCTGTTTGGATATAGATGTCAACATTTTGTAAAAGAAAAACATGAATAAATAAAAAATTTTGGGTTGTATTTTTTTAAAAACATATTCATTGGATTAAAAAAAAACTTTCTCTCATGCATATTACAAAAAAAAAATGGGTGTTTAATTTGTTTGTTAATTTTTATAAGCCAGTTTAAATACACACCTAAAAATAGTGTTCCGGTATAGGGACTTTTAAAGTTAATATGAAATATAAGTGAATCCAACGGCAATGTAACTCAATTGGAGTAACTAATTTTGACGTACACTTTTACATCGACTTTTTCTATTTACATACAATAAAAAAATTTTCATAAAACAAATTTTAATCAACAATATTTTCCTAACAAAATTATTTCTCCGATAGAACTATTTTAATAGCTATAAAAATAAAATAACAAAACTTTCGTAATACAAATGTGCCCAGGATATTTTGTAATAATACCAAAACAGGATATGCAATTCTCTCTCGATCGATCCGTTCATTCAAATTTTTCAAACACGTATATGTACGTTTTAGATTGAGGCGTATTAATAAATATTTCGTATTACATATAAAATTTCAATTTAATACGAATTGGGCGTAAAATTGGTAATTTTTTGAAAAAAAATTTTTACTACGTTTCAATTAAATTTATTCTCATATCTTTCACTTCTCTTGATAATGAATTTCTCCGGTTACGATAGCAGCGCGTACTCGAACGTGACAGTGGGCGTTAGTGCGGGGCGGCGGTTTGCATTTGATTAGGAAAATTAAAGCGTATATAATGAAATGTGCATATTCGAACGGATGATTATCTGTATTTAGTTGGTGAATGGTGGATGCAAGTTTTCCATTGGTGTACATATATGCAGTGTATACTCGCGTGTGTCCTGTTTTGATTTGATAGTATTCTTCGTGAATCACTATAAATTCAAGTTTATTGTTTGATATTCTATATAATTTGCATAATATATCTACTTAATTAGTAATACATATTAAATGTGATTATAATACACATAGAGAGTACATTTGACTTTTTAATGGAAATATAATTTTTTTTTCAATTTGTTTAAATTTTAAAAAAAATTCCCTTCTAGGTATGTAACACTTTTTTTTATTCATATTTCTTTTTTTTTCATGTTTTATAAAAATTATATGTAAATTCGTGCATGCCTAACCCGACGAAGTTATTGACCAATTTTTTTTTTTTTTTTGATAAAATTTAGCACAATCGTAATTAACACTACGCAGCCTGCGCGTCTGTGCAACAGAGGCGAACACGAGAAGTAAGAACTTGAAAAAAAATTAGAAAGCTCGTAAAGTACTGTTTTTTTTTTTTGTTCGCCATTTTCATTTTTCGGAAAAAGTGGATTTTTCGTAAAGGGGCACTCAAAGTCGCTCCAGGACGCAAAATTCGTAGTTACGCCTCTGCTACACAATAAACTTTCTTAAGAGCCACTAATATTTTGGAAAGATTAAACAAATACCCCTGTCGCAACGTCCTGCATACCGTAGCGAATTTCCGTTTACAAAAATTAGTTTTTCTCGGAAACTAGTTGACATAGAAATTTTGGCAAAAAATTAATTTTTTGCAAGAACAAAAACCATGTTCCTGGCATCCGACGTGTCGGGCTGACGAATTCATCCAAGGGTTCGGGACTTCCAATGTTTCCACCAAATTTTGTAAAAATTAAAAATTTGATACTTCGTTCGAGAGTTATCGCGCGGACACACACACACACATATATACATATATATATATATATATATATATATATATATATATATATATATATATATATATATATATATATATATATATATATATATATATATATATATATATATATATATAAATTACTAGGGGCACCCGTTCATTTTGTTCCACAATATGAAAAAAGACTTCCATAAAAATTTTAGATTTTTAAAAAATGTTTTAGGGGTCGCTACCAAGTTTTGAATTTTCAAAATAATCGAAGATTTTTCAAAATTTCTATAAAATTTCATTAAGTTCGTGAGGGCCAAAGTAACATTGATTATGATTTAAGTAATAAATTAGGACACTACATTAACTTTTAATTACATATCACTCACTCATAGCTTATTAAATAGATTTTCCCAGAGCCTGGATGGCACTGGAAAACGCATGTCTGAGAACATCTATTTAATGAGCTATGAGTGAGTGATATGTAATTAAAAGTTAAGGTAGTCTCCTAATTTATTATTTAATTCATAATCAATGTCACTTTGGTGCCCACCAACTTAATGAAATTTTATAGACATTTTGAAAAATCTTCGATTATTTTGAAAATTCAAAACTTGGTAGCGACCCCTAAAACATTTTCTAAAAATCTAAAATTTTTATGGAAGTCTTTTTTCATATTGTGGAACAAAATGAGCGGGTGCCCCTAGTAATTTTTTTTTATTAGTTTTTTAAGGACCACCCTAGTATATATGTATATATATATATATATATATATATATATATATATATATATATATATATATATATATATATATATATATATATATATATATTAGTGAATATTATTTTCGGTTTCTAGGGACCTCGAAACAAATTTCTGCCATAGTTCCGGGCTCAGGTCGCGTCATGACAGTGGCTGTAATAGCTGAATTCCATTCTGGAAATTCACTAAAAGAAAAAGAAATTTATAAGCAATTTTACGAAATAAAATTAACATCAATAACAATAAAGTGATAATTATAAAAAAAAAAATACGAACAAAAAATAAATAAACAATTAAAGTAGGTATATTATTAATTTGTATTATGTTATCCGTCTATAACGTTTACATAAATCATCACATAGAGAGTGTGTTCGTGAGTAGCCAGTACCCGTCTACGGTAGCATCACACACATGTTGTGTGCTGGAAGTGTGTAACGTGTTAGTTACTTTTATTAATTCCAAAAACTGTTTTTTCTAAATGCGTTGTGTCCGTTATAATGGAATATTTGTCGTTTGGAGGGAAACTCTACCGGAGGGGATAAACAGAAAAGTATGGGAAATCTGCTCCCAATGGATGAGGGAAGCTGTATGAAAATATTTTTCTTTGTATAATAGTTTCTGTATCCTATTTTATTATGTACTTATTAAAAACCATTTGTAACATTTTTATTTTCTTACTATATAACTATTTTCTTTTTATTTAAATACAATTTACATACATTTATTTTAAAACTGATTTTTTAACGATTTTATGTTAAAACACGCGATTTTTTCTTGCCTTACTTACGAGTTGCTCGCGTGAATTCTTTGCCATACATATTTATTTCACGGTGTTGTAGACTAATAAACTTATTGATACTATTCTTGAATATAATATAGACGCGAGGTCATTTAAATATTCCGAAATTTTATATTGTTGGGGTGAATTTTAAAAACTTATTTGTTTTTATCACACTTATTATTGTTGAAGGGGTGGAATTTTATTCGAAAGTTCAACGACCATATTTAAATATGTACAGTCGATTCTCGTTAATTCGAAACTCGAGGGAATCTTAAAATATTACGAATTATAGAGAGGTTCGAATTATCGCAGGTAACAATTTTAATTTTTTAAGCATTTGTGATGAATGAATTTAAACTTGTCTCAAAATGTACTTACAATTTGTCTGTCTCTTTCTCTCTGCAACTTTGAATTGTCGCGTGTTTAACACCGATGAGTTCGAATTAACGCGTCGTTTTGTTAACTAGCAATGATTTTTTCGTTCGAATTACCAAGTGTATAAAAATCGATTGTTTTAGTTTGAAATATAAAGAGATTTTGAAGGGAACTCGTGATACCTGTGAATTATAGAGAGTTTCGAATTATCGAAGGTTTGAATTAACGAGAGTCTACTGTATATGCAAAGTACTGAAAGTAATCTATGTCAGGCATTCTTAAAATTTTTCTTATAACGACGCCTTTACGTCTGGGAAGATTTTAAACGATCACCAATGTTGTTAATTTCAATTAACCCTAGAATCATACGTACACGTCAAAACGACGAACGAACTTCTCTACCTGCTCCAATACTACAACTGGTCGGTACCTGCTTGCTGTGAGATTTCTGTTATCTAATTTATTTGTTGTTATAACACATAAGACGTATTTATTTTGTTTATAGCTATTGTCGTTTTGTTTGTATTGAAATCGTGTCCGTTAAAAGGACGTCGATGTATGATTACGCGATGTTTTTTTTTTAAAGATTTTGTACTTCACATATAAAAGTTTTCCTAATTTTTCTAAAATTTATTAAAGATATGCATGTTATAATTAATTTATTCAATGATTATGATAATGTGAAAGATGATTACAGCTGTTTGACTTATAGAGACGACATAATACTGAAGTTTTAATATATTAAATCGAAAACTAAAGAATGCGTTTCAAGTGACTTAATAAAAGATTAGCAATTTATTTTGTGGAAAATATTTTAATTTTTATTATTTTTTGAGATCTTATTCGAAAAATTACTAACAAATTTTAGAAAATTTACAAATGTGCCTAATGGGGAAATAACTACATATCTATAGGAATATTTATGACTGAGAAATTTCACATTCTGTAAAGTCATACATGTCCACTGACTCATAATAGTTCATAAATTAATTATTTGAAACACATGTTTTATGATACAATTGATGTATTTATCTATTTTTTAATTTTTATAATGAAAATATGCTTTGATAAAAAGATTAAAAAAATTAATAAATGTTTACATTAAGAAATTTTTCCAAATCCAATTTTTTTAAATATTTTGTTCGCTTTTGTAGTATTGTTATGTAAAAAAAAAATGTTTTTTGCAAATAAACTCTAAAACTCTTCGTAAAAAGTCCATCCGTCAAAACGACGTCGGTGTATGATTAACGTTTCTCGTAGACCAACGTATGATTCTAGGGTTAAAATTCAAATGTTAATTATTTAGTAATTGAATATTCGGGGCCCACACATTTTAACTACAATAATAGAAACACTATGCCACTGTGCTTTAATTTTATTCAAACTTTTTGATACATTTAATATAAACATATCCATCTAATATAGTAAATAAATTGATTGTAAAAATGAGTTTTTTTTGCCCTTTCAATTTCATCAAATCTTCAATTTGAAGGTTGTTTTTGATAACGATTTATAAAACAAAAAGAAAAAAATATTAATTTCGTAGTTGTGATTTTTACAAGGTTACGAACAATAATCAAAAATTACTTACGTAACATGCATGAAAAAAGTACATATTCCGCGTTCACACGTCTGATCAGCTATACAGCAAGAACTCTTTTTATGCGGTCTTTTTTGTGCGATTTGCATTTTGTGGTTTTTTTATACGATTTTTTTTTTAAATGCCCCTCAAATTTCATAATGAGAATGCAAAGTAAGAAATTTGAATTAATTAAAGTTAGTTGTTGACTGTTTTTAAGTATTTTATTCTTGTTTAAAAAAGCAACTTTTAGGGAAATCGTGAGGTTTTAAGTTATGTATTTTCTATGAAACTTTTTTTACAGTCTGGACCTAATTGTACTTTTTATAGTTGTTTATAAGGTTTTTGAATATTTTTTTTTTATGCGGTCCCTATCCACCGTATAAGAAGAGGATATGCTGTACGTGTATAAATATGAAAAAGTAGGTTAAAACTTATAAACTTTTATTACTTGTATGTTCCAATTTTAAGTGTTATAAATGCAATGCCATAAGTTTTGTAATCGGAAATGTATTTGGTGCTTAACTGAGTGGTTTTCAATGTCGAGCAATATGAAACTTACTGGTGAAACTTTTTATTTAAAAATTCTGAAACAAATTTTGATTTTATAATCGTTTTTTGTTTTTAAGTACGATGGGCTTGGATTATGGAGTAACATTATAGTATATTGTGCAATAAGTGCGGGAAATTGTCCATTGCCTACGAAAGCGAAGTTGTGCGCACGAACGTAGTGAGTGCGCTCATTCGCTTGAGTGGGACAATCGACAATCCCGCACGAGTTGCACGTACTATTTTTTATTACGAATTTCACATACTTTTTTCTATTATTATCACTATTTTTGGCATTTTTATTACTTCTTAAAATAATATTTTTAAGAACAGTGTGGCCATTAGTAGGTCTAGTTTTTGATTGGTTGACGCCATTAACAGGCCAAATGCATTGAATTTGTATACCTTGTTTATTCTGTTACTACGGTTACTCACTTCAAATTTGGCCTGAATATGGCGGATATGGTTCCAATGGCCACACTGTTATAAAGAATATTATACAGTCACTGTATTTTTAAGTATCCGTCTTTTTTTCTGAATTAATTATCGTTAAAATTACTTTGTTGGTGGTTTCTATAGAAATAATTATGAAATATTTATTAAATGAAAAATTAAGAGGCGGCTTTGCGTGTTTTGATTAAATTTTGCGTGTTTTATTGTCAATTTGCGTATGGAAAGTTACTTTCCACACGCAAAAAAGTATGCGGGAAGAGTACAGTGGGCAAACAGCTATTTTGCGTACAGAAATGTGTGCGCCAAGTTAGTACTTCTCCCGCATGAGTAATAAAAAATTATTAAATTTTAACATGGATGTTTTTTTGCTTGAATATAGCAGAAAAAATTTTCACTTTTTTTCACAACACCCAAACAAACTGGATGGTGCTGTGTATGCTAAATTATTTAGCATACACAGCACCATCCAGTTGTTTTATACGGTATACTTGATGATAAGTTAACTACTCTAAAGCTAGCTAGTAACCGCCGAACACTCTATTTTTAGTGAAAAATGACAAAGTTATTCTCATATCTTATAATATGGGTTTTCATAAAGTAAATCTTTCAAATGTTAATTAAATTTTTTACAGGTAATGATTAGGAATATTTAAATTTATATTGTTTTCTATACGAATTTTATTTTTATTTTGTTACTTTTTTTATTCATTTATCATCTATGTAATTCACCTACTTACAAATAGAGTTGGTCAGGTTCAATGTCTTGGTGATTTCACTGTTTCAAATATATAATATACATACATATATATGTTTTAACATTAATTAAATTACTGGTACATAGAACCTTGCTTGCGTTCATTAAACGAAATATATACGCGAGAATCTCATATTTTTTAACGTTGTTAATTATAATAATTAAGACGATTAAACTGACAGTATCGGATACCGCGGTATCTATCAACAAACCTGTTAACAAAAGGTGTAGAATTTTATTTTTAAATGATGTCAAGAAATACACATCAACATAATTTATTGATTTTTTTCTGCATTGGTAACTTCTTTCAGTTTTACTTTTTTTTTTATATTTACATTATTTACTTTTACTTGTTCGATTTTATATTCAGGAAGAGATCTGTGCTTATGTAAGAAAAATGGTGATTGAAATTCCGTTGGAATTCCCTGTGTAAATGTTTTAATTGTTTTGAATTCCGTATTCATAAAGTGAAAACGAAATCGTCTTGTTAAAACTTCGTGGTAGGTACTTCTGTTTCCCAACTGTATTTGTCATTAAGCAAAACTACCAAATACCAATCAGTTTAGAATCAGTGGCCCCCCTTGGGTGGAATTAATTGCCTAATTTAGTATAGGGTTGACCGGGGTAATTGTAAATGGATTTTCATGAACTGAGATAAAAGCGTTGTTTTAAGTATTTTTTATTTTATATATCACATTATGGTTGATTTATTTTTAATTCTACATTATTCAGGATGCATCACACAAACTTTGAGCAAATTCGTATGAAAAACAAAAATTTTATAAGCCATTCACATTTCCCCGGTGCGGTTTTGCAAATCTTATGAATTTTGGGGTAAAAGTGAATGCCATCAGAAAAATTATTTAGAATGGATTATTTGGACAGAAAAATTATTTAGAATGAGATTCTTCACATTTACCCCACTTTCAAATTTTTCATCATACTTTAGCGGTCACAATTTCTCTTTGTTTAATGCAAGTTATCCATACCTTAAATTTGTACCAAAAATCAAGGTTAAATAAAAATAACAAAAATTGTAGGAACAAATTTATTGCAAACTAGAAATGATATTTTGATGATATATTGTCATTTTATCAAATAAAAAATCAAAAAATTACAAGATTTTCACACAAAAACAAGGAAAATGAGACTTTTTCAAGGGAATACATTTAGTTAACATGAATAAAAAACAACAATTTTTAGGTCTAATACTGTAAATGAAAAAAAAAATGGTTTTGCATTAATCCTACTGCCCTTGGACACTCACAGAGACATTGAATACAAGTAATTTTTCTGATTTTGTAAGTTGTTATTGGATAAGGGAGCACAGATGAATTCGTAGATTGATACACAAAACATCGCTCTTTACACAATTTTTTTTTTTTTTGTATTGTTTGTACAACGGAACTTGTACAATAATGTCACCAGCATCTTCATCAACATTTTCAACTCTGAAAAGAACACTACTGAAATTTTTGATCGAATGGGGGCATTCGTGAATGACGTTCACAATTACCTCACAATTTTAAAATCATGGGGTAATTGTGAATTGGCAATAAATTGTCCAATTTCTTTAGCAATTAATAAGGAACCGTCTCAGGGTTTAGACCACTTCTTTAGAAGTACTTTTAACCATTTGTTACCTTTTAAAATAAGAAAATGCATTTAAAATAAATTTTTTTTGAGGATTGGTTGAAGTAAGATACATAAAAGTTTGCAAGGTTTTTTTCAAAATAAGAAAAGATACTAATACTTAGAGAATTGTTATCAAATTTTAATAGCATATTAAGAAAGG
Source organism: Brachynemurus nebulosus (assembly GCA_035578155.1). Classification (NCBI taxonomy): domain Eukaryota; kingdom Metazoa; phylum Arthropoda; class Insecta; order Neuroptera; family Myrmeleontidae; genus Brachynemurus; species Brachynemurus nebulosus. The sequence goes on along the minus strand of JAPWDM010000005.1, from coordinate 8,156,961 downwards.
ACAGAAAAACATATAAGATTTGATTTTTAACAATATTAATGTTATTTTAGAAATTATAGGCGCCGTTCACAATTGCCCCAATTCACAATTATCCCGGTTAACCCTATATATAAGATTTTAAAGTTCTTCAAATAGATTGTTGAATAGTCATAAGAAAAACGCAATACAAAAGATATATAATTTTTATTTATTTGTATCGAAATGAAACACAGTAGACGCTATACGCTACCTTTTGTTTAGTGAGTAACTTCATCCTGTTAATTTTGATGTTACAGTGATATTTATTAGCTACTTCAATAGAGTCGGGACTAATTTATTTTTATCAGTTTTATTCGAATTTTCTCGAAAACAAAATATTTATATTATTAGTACCTGCATAAAATTTTTAATTTACTTACTTAATTAGGACGATTTTCTAATAATAATATTATTCCGCTAAAGTTTCCTTAAATTTTAAATTATTTAAAAAAAATGAATATTTATAGTAAGCTGTGGTTTTTGTTTTCGTAGAAAATCATTTTTGTGGTCAAATTTACCTAATTAGAACACTACATTGTTATCTAATCAGACAAAATTTTTTTATTAACAAATACAGTGTTGATAAGCGAATGAGATTTATTACTGTATAACCTGGATTTTTTATTGACTTACAATATTTTATAGCGTTCTTTGAGTTCAGTAACCGATCAGAATCAAACAGTAATGCTGTCTACACAATAAAATAAGGAATAAGAAGTATGCCATCTAGTGACGTTGAATGGAACTTTAATGAAATAAGAAATAAGGAATAATAAATAAGAAATAAGGAGTATGCCATCTAGTGATGTTGAATGGAACTTTAACGTAACTGGTCATAGATATAAATATGTAGGTATTTTTTTACGTCAAAATTCGTGATTTTTTTCACTTACAATTAGCGACAAAAAAGTCATCACGAACGTTACTTTTTCATGAATTCTGATGTACAAAAATACCTAAATACACTTACCTATGAGCAGTTAAGTTAAAGTTTCATTCAACGTCACTAGATGGCATACTCCTTATTTCTTATTTCTTATTCCTTATTTCATTGATTGTGTAGACAGCCTTAATTTTTATTTTTAAAGAAAAACTATTTTTTAATAGTTAATGACAGCTGTGTGTTTATAATTCGTCATGCTTATACGACAATTGTCTCTTTGCGATTACGACGTCTTTAATAGGTGTATACATACATTTGAAATATTGAAACAATGTTTATTTAAGCTAGATATAAGTACACTTTTATAGAAAAGGGTTTTGCAACTAACCCGTCCATGTATAGTTTTACATATTATTATGATACGTTCGTAAATTATGACGTAAATAAATAAATGAAAACAAAAATATTGCACCATAGATATACTAGATTAATCATACATATAAAAACCTGTCGTCAGTAGTAGGCCGTTTGAGGCCTTCTCACAGCTGGGGGCCAAGTCTTGAAAATGTGATAAATATATCACAATTTCACTGTTGTTATTTTTATCACATTTGAAATTTCACATACCGCATGTGATATCAACAAAAAGCAAGTCTCGAAATTCTTGCGTGATACTGTGAAAATATACTTAACGCGTACAAATCACGTAGCACATGTGTTAAATATAACTACATAAAACTATGGAAATTACATATAACTATGGAAATTACAAATTTTATAAAATTTTTTGTAATGTCAAATCAGAAAAACAATATTTGACATTTCAAGCTGTCACAAAATGCACAATTTTATTAATTAACAATTTCTTTTCTTAGTTACCTATAAAAAAATGAATATTTTTTTTCTTATTCTTAGTTACAAAACAGCTCATTTAAGATGCATAATATTATTAATTTAAACTTGCAAAACTTCTGCTCATTCGTTAAACATTCTAGTAAAGGTATATTTCGTTATTTATTATAACGATTCTTCTAAAATTATTCTGATTCAATCATTTTAATTATATGTATACGAAATTTCGCAACTATTCTCTTGAAGTCCCAATTTTAGGGGTTAATATTACCTCTTAAAGGCATTTTCCACAGGTAAATGAAAACGCTCTTGTATATTTCTAGATTTTTATGGAGAAACATATAAAGTTCGTATTCAAAGCGCAAATCGGAAGGAACTCCTAGAGAAAATTTCCATGTAAATACAGCCGTTTTTTGTTTCTTATTTTTTTGTTTTATTTATGTGTATATAAAAAATATTTTCTTGGAATTTATCTAGATTTACTGGTTGTTTTAGAAAAACTGAAGTCAGTTCAAAAGTAAAATATGGTCAAATACCTAAATTTTAAAGAATTGATAAAATAGGAGGTTAAAAATCTTGACCTACATTCACCACCAATAGACTAACGATAAGTGTTAAATAAATGTTTAAAATATTCAAATTTTAAAAAAGTATTTGGTTAAAATTCAGTAAAATTTTAATAAATTTAACAGATTTGAGTCGTAATAACTTAAAATTTACGAAAAGACGTGAGTTTTCCAAAAATCTGCTGATAACATTTGCATTTTACTTAAAAAATTAATTAGTATTCCATGTGAAAACAAAATAGCACAACCTATATAGATGTGGTTATATCGCTGCTCTAGTATTGATTTGTTCTATCTCCACTTTTCAAAAAAATTGAGTTTGATACATTTTTGAACTCAGCAATTTTTTCTCTACCAATTTCTAGTTTCAAAATGCCAATATTACGTTTATAAATAGGTTTTTTCTAGTATTATTTTGTACTATCTCCACCGATTTCACAAAAATTTATTACTGGATTGTACTAACTCACATTTTTTGTGGCACATAGAACAAACCTATACTTAAATTTTAGATTTTAAAAAATTTTAGTATTGGTGTGTTCCATATCCCATAAAAAGGACTCTTATATTGCATGAATAATGTAGATATGTTTTATTTTTTCATTAAGATATTGTAATGATTGCAAGCCATCATAACTTACGTTAATTACTGTATTATAATTTCTTACAATGCAATCTTCTATTGTGTTAAAACTTGCGTATCAAGTAATGATGAAGGCATTAAAAATGTTTATGGAAAGTCATCCACAAATTAAAAACAAATTCTCATAAATTCTCTAAAAGTTGCCATAGCAAAGTTCAATACATTAATTATATTTTAAATTTTACATGTAAAATTGAACAGTTAACTAGTTTGCCTAAAAATCTTAATTTATTTAGAAATCTAAGTTTATTCAGAAATCTTAATTTAATAAAAGATGAAAACAAAAAATTGATATTATCCAAGTAACATCTAAGGGTTTTTTTTTTATTTTCATAAAATTGCAAATTTGTATAAAAATTTTGATTATATGAAGTTTTCGACAATTAAACTTTAATATGTATAAAACGAGATAAACCAATGCTTATATACGCTTAAATGATGAATATAAACGGAAAAACCGTATTCCTATCCAAATTCGGATGACCGAATCTATTAAATGATAAATTGATAACTTTACTTCTTTATTTCTTGAAAAACTAACTGAAATCGAAACGAAGTCAGAGGTATCTAGATTCTAGAGACAATTAGAGATAAATCAATGTTCAATTATATGCTACCAGTAGAAACTCGTTTTTTTGAACATCTTTTTAAAAACGTCACATTAAAATAGTAATCGGTTTCTAGAATTAATTTTTATACAATTCTTAACGCGATATTTCCCAAAAAGTTCTTGCCTATGTTTCAATTTACTTCCACACATAGAAAATAAGTTTGTGTTAATTTTCTTTAAATTTTGTTAACGTAGTTGCTCTGAGATAGTCAGGTACAAAAGTAAATCTCAAAATAAAAATTTTCTTTTATCAAAAATTTAATAATGTATTTAATATTCTTCAGTGATTATATTTGTATACCACTTGTTTGTTTTTTAATTTCCGCGCACTTATGTTGTAGCAATATAAAAACATTATTGAAAAAGCGTTGTAAAAACGTTGTAAAATGATGTTTATAAATTATATTTAAAAACGGCGTAGTGAATAATTTTTATTGCTTATTAAATATGGTTTGTAACTTTGTATTTTATAATATATTAAATTTTTATCAAATTCCTTTGAGACATTTTCATTTTATTCGAAAGAAAAAAAAATAGAGCTTTCTCTTAAGAGCCCGTGTTAAAATTTCAAAACTATGAAATCGTTTTTATCAAAATTGGGGTGGTCATTTTTTTTCGGTAAGGGCTCGTATTATTGGTCTTGAATTAAATAAATATCTAGAGAATTTTCGTTAAAATCCTTTAAAAAAATCGTTTTATCGACCAACTACCTTAAATCAAACACAGAGTAAAATTTTTTTAAGCTAAAGTCATTTTATGTATTACAATTTTCCCATTCCTATATGTAACAGACGGAAAAAATAATCTTGTTTTGTTCTATATCCACGCTTATAGTACAAACCAAGAATTATAAACTGAAAGTACAAAACAATACTAAGGGAATATGGATCTATAGTTCAATTTTTGCAATCATGAGAATATTAATTATCATTTTACTCCGAAATTCGAGGTCAGATTTTTATGAAATTGTATTGTATGACAACTAACTTATTTACAAGTAAAAAGTCATTTTCTTTTTGGTAATAAAATGTAAAATAAATAAGATATGAATTTTTAAACTTTCAAATCGCAATATCTCAAAAGTAGAAAAAGTGGATATAGAACAGACCAATACTAGAGCAGCGATATTTCTGTTGATAATTATATCACTGTGAAATTAATAACCACTAAATTTTGTGATAAAATATTCAAGACTTGCAACTGGAAAAAAATGTGTTAATTTCTCACATGACGTCATTTTTCCACATGTGTTATGTGATATCTAAATTCAAGACTTGGCCCCCTGGGGTGAACACGGTGAACACTCGTTCACGAGCGGTTAGTGATGAGCAAATGCAAGACCAAGACCAAGACTGTCAAGTCTTGGTCTTGGTCTTGTTCTTGCATTAAGAATTTTGGTCTTGGTCTTGATAGAGTAGTTTGAGTCTTCGTCTTGGTCTTGCAAAATGCAGTCTTGGTCTTGGTCCTGCAAAATGCAGTCTTGGTCCTGGTCCTGCAAAATGCAGTCTTGGTCTTGGTCTTGGTATTGCTGAAAAATCTTGCACTTCCGTGCATTTTTTTATTAGCGAATTCTTTCCTTCTAAAATCAGAATTTTCACTCTTTACGGTATCTTTTTTTACGGTATCCTACGGTAATTAAGTATACTTTCAAACTATTTAAATATTTTAGCAAGAGTCTTGCTTTTTTCTTGGTCTTGCTCACTTGAGTCTTGGTATTGGTCTTGCAGCCATACTTATAGTCTTGGTCTTGGTCTTGCAAAAAATGCAGGACCAAGACAAGACTGCAAGACCAAGACAAATTTTGCTCATCACTAGCGGTGAACAAGTGCACATCCATTTGTTGATGATTGTTTTCACAGTAGATTCGTGGTCCGTCCACTGTGTGTATGTATGTATCTATGTATTGTATACGTATCTATAAGCGATGACGCATGCACATACACATATCACACATATACAAGCACAAACTCAGCGTATATACATAACATATAGGTGGGGATTGGTGAGGATTTTTTGGCGACGCTGGTTTCGCTAGTATAGAGATAGGAATGTACGTTCTGTATTCTGTACACTACACTATGCGTTTTTCTTGTTAAGCTGGATCCATATCTCACAAACGAACGCGAACGAATGCTAATGAGCGAACAAGTTCGCACACTCACAAATGTTTTCTATTTTTTGTCGGTACATCGAAGAAAAAGATTCGTTTGTGTTTATTTGTGACACGAACTCAATGTTCCTACGCGTAAATTAAGGCTTTATCGTGTTTAAAAAAGCAACTTCTATTAAAATTGTGAGGTCTTGAGCGTTTTGGTTATGTATTTTCGCTGAAACTTTTTTTATGCGGTCCCGATCCACCGCATAAATTTTTTTTTTTACAATCTGGACCGAACTAATATTTTTATAGCTATTTATGATATTTTTAAATATATTTTTTTGTGCGATTTTTTTTATGCGGTCCCTATCCACCATACAAAATTTAAAATTTAGAACAAAAAATAAAAAAATATTAAATAAGATAATTTTAAAATGATATTTTTAGTATAAAATTACAATAATTGATATAAATTTTTTTCTATCTCATCACGATTTATACAAAGGTTAAAAAGAAAAAGATTGACTTTGTTCTGTAATTGAATGATTTCTCCATATGAACGATCATCGCATTATCATAATTTAAGATTTATATTGACTGAATTTTGATCTTTAAATTTCTTTTTTCCTATAAGATAGTGAATATGTAAAAAATTTGCTTGATTAAAATTTTTATTATTTTTATGTTAATTTTTTTTTTAAATAATGTACTTTCTAGAGAATTGTTTCTTTTGTTTTTTTTTTATATTGCCAGTCTTTTCACTTTAAATAATATTTAATTATATAAGATATTTAACTAGCGTTATTGGCCCAAAATTTACAATTTCTCAAAGAATGTCTAAATATACTGGTGTCAGCGCCGGGAAATAAAATCGTAAGCTCTGCATCAATCAATCTAACTATCTAAAGAATTGGTCGCTACTTTTTAAACAGGTACAATTTATTAAATCCTTCTTAACACATGTTCATGAATTATTTCATATATACCGATAAGCTCTTCAACTCTTTTTAAGTGATTATAATTTCTCAAAAGAAATTAAAAATTTATGCCGCATTCTTGGACGAAAATACATCGGTACTTTTTTGAAAAGTGGAAATATCAAGCTTCTTGTTTATTAAAGCTTCTTGTAATACGACTGACCTAAATAAAGACACTTTTTACTTGACTGATTCCACGTATGTATAAATATGTGTTAAATGAAAATACTACGACAATACACTGCACTAAATAATAGCACAATGTTAGCATTAATTAAAATTTTTCAAGACAACAGTTCTTAAAAATAAAAACAAAAATGCATGTACAGCCGAACCTTTTTTTATGTGGTCTTTTTTGTGTGATTTTTTTTATGCGGTTTGTAAAAAATGGCCATCACAATGCATAATATGAATCAAAATTAAGAGACAGTAAGAAACCTAAACACTTACTATAATAACTTTCTTTGATAAAACTTTGAAATCGTTTTTCTCAAAATTGAGGTGATCAATTTTTTTTTTTTCGGTAAGGGCTCGTATTATTGGTATTGAATTAAATAAATATCTAGAGAAGTTCCGTCAAAATCCTTTGAAAAAATCGTTTTATCGACCAACTACCTTAAAGAAATTCTAAACTTACGATTCATCAAAAATACTAGTAAATCCAGTATAATCAAATTTTTACGACAGAATCTTGTGTCTCCTGTATTTCTCTTAAGTTCGTCCTCTTAAAATACCTAAATTTTTTTTGCCTTTTTTTATACCAAGCGCGTACCCTCCATATAAAAAGGTAGCTAGACAGGAATTTGAAATAATTTTTATAATTTTATTACATTTTTATTATTTTACAACCATTTCAGGTGAAATTAATTAAAAATTGATGCAATTTCCTTCCAATAAAATTAAGCAATACAATAAAATATATGAGTAGGTCAGTATGTATGACTGACGTTCTTAAAACCACAAAAAAGAGCGGAAAGTGTGCATGGCATGTATCTATCACTAATTATTCGTGCTAAACCGCGGCGCGGTCCACTAAAGTAGTAACATTACAATATGTTATCATATCGACTAAAAAAAAAGAAAAAAGAAAGTGCATATAAAATAAATTTCTATTGCTGTTGAGTGAACTTGACATTCAGAAATTTATATAATTATTATTTACTTAATTCTTTTATTAGTTTTAGTTATCATAAAACTTGGAAATTTACAATAAAACATAAATTTTATTGTTTTTTTCTCATAGTGTGATAATACGGCGTGATAATATTAGTTATAAAAATACATTTATAAATTTAACAATAAAAATTTATTTTTAATTCAAAATAAATCAACAATTGATTAAAAATAAATATTTTTCTAATTGAATGAGGTCAAAAAAATCACACTTAACTATTATAAAATGATATTATTTATAATTTTATAAATTATTTGAAGTTTATTTAATGTATTTTCTTTATTGTTGATATCGTAGCATTTTATTTCTAGCTACACTGTGTTTCACATTAAACTCTAGTGGAGTCTGTAATCTTTGCATACAAAGCATACAGATTCGACGCAACCCACTAACAAATTAATTATAGCTACTTCTCATAGTAAAGGACCTTTTAGACGGTCATATCAGTTCTCAGTTCAGTTTCAGTTTCCGTTCTCGTTTCATTTAAGTTCGGAAGAAGGTTTGTTTTTACAGGGTCCGTTCAGTTCTCACTGTTCTCAGTCGTTTCAGTTCTTTGTATAATCTGAGTTGCCCTAAACAAAGTGTTTCATTTTAAAAGTCTTCAACTTATATTCTTATACCAGTTTAAAAGTGCTAATATAATAACTCATGGATGAAGACTATTTCACTGCAATAGCGTTAGCTTTGGTGCAGAAGAAAGAGCGGAAGAAAAGAAGCTAGTGGAGTAAAGCTTGGCTTCTTAAAAGAAATTCATTGTCGCATATAAATTTAATGAAGGCACTTCGCTTAGAACCATGTGATTGGTTGAATAATTTATGAATGAATAAGGATACGTATCTCTTATTCTTTCTTGATTTTCATCCTCGCCGTCCATGGTCTAACACTTATTACAGTCGACTGTTGGTCGCTGACGAACGAAAGGAGACCATAATACCATAGTGATGGTTTGTATACTTCCCCAGTTCTTGCTCCACTTCTTTCACTATCCCTAACTTTCTTATCTTCTTTGTTGTAAGTTGAGCATAGGCTATTTATTTTAGATTTTACCATAGCGATTTACCATCGTATTCATTATATTTCTTTAATATAAGAGTGTAGGCAGCTTCCCTAATATTTACATTGTGGTAACGTACATCTGTCTTATTCCATGAACACGGTAAGGTTTTATAAATTTTAATAAATTCGACAACAAAATCGTCATCCTTGATCTCACGCGAACATGTTAGCGGCGTCAATGCAGAAAGCAGTTACTATCGGGACGCTCCGCACGCTTCGGTCGCACGAGACGAATTTTTCCGGGCGTTCATGAACACCTATGAACCCCATGCCCCGTTTAGAGTGGGTCCTCGAACATCCATTGGACCTACCCTCGAATCTCCCACTGCTTGGTTAGCAGCGAGGTTCGAGGATTTATTAGGTAGGGAAGACCAGGAAGGGGATGCTGTATGACGGACATTACGTACCTAACATTAGTTTACCTGGGTGGGTATACTGGACGGACACTTTCCTCCGTCTGGGGGTTTTTGAAGCCCAGTCGCGCAATTTTCACGTTAAATAATAATAATGTGGGTTAACGTTGACAGATAAACGACGCCACCCACATCCTTATTTCCTAGCTTTATTTTATACTTTTAATATATTACAATTACGTCATGATGTGGGTGGAGGAGAAGGAAAGTGGGTCGAGAGCTAGGATTTGGTAGGTATGCGTCTCTATTCATCTGAAATTGTGAAGGAAACTGCAGAAAACCTTCACGAGCGTAGCCGGTCGTCGGATTGGAACTTTCAACCTACCACTCCGCAAGTGCGAGTGCTTAAACACGTTTGGCCATTCCGCTGGTTTATTTTGATTAAATAATTACAAATATATATATATATATATATATATATATATATATATATATATATATATATATATATATATATATATATATATATATATATATATATATGTATGTATATATATAAAAGACTCAACGCTTCTTGCTTATGTGGAAATATGACGTCACAGGCAAATTGAAGGTTAACCATTCCGCACTAAACTCTAATATTTTATTTCTTTCTTATTTTAATAAAGAATTCCAAATATTTTTTCACCGATTTATTAGATTTAGTTAGAAATTTAATTTCTTTATTCATTTGAAAGTGTGATGATGAAACACCCTGTATCTGTAGCATAAGAACAACAAAATGCAGTAGCATTTTTAACTGTTAAAAAAACTAAAAAGACTTGTAAAAAATTAATTTTATTTTCACATAAAACAGAAATGACCTTAAGTAAAGTGAAAATTTGAAATATGTTAATTAATACACAGTACTTACTTTATAGACAAGTATTATTTTTTTTTAATCTTTTTGTTTAATGAATATAAATGTTTCTATCAGTTTATTGTATTTCGTAAAATCATTGAACTCCACATAAATAATACACGCATTTAAATATATTTTTTTTTTTTGTCTCTGGCGTGTGAATAAATTTCGTAAAAATTTTTGATAAACTAATTATCATAATATGAAATAAAAGAAAACCTTGGTATTATACATTTTGATCTTTGAGATTTTTACGCATTTAACAGTTTCATATAAGGTGTTAAATCACTTTGAAATGCCAGAAACGTAAACTTTATTGAGAATTTTTTTTTCCGTAATAAATAATTCAATCAATATAAAACTTTTTAGAGTAACTATACGTGATCTGAGGTACAAAAAAAAAAAAATTCCTGCAGTTTAAAAAATTAAATGGCGACGTGGGTGTAGGTCCAACGTAGACACCTTTTTTTCGAAGAGATTCATGGTGGGCAGTATAGCAGTTGTCAAACAACAGCCAAAAAATTAACTTTAATTTGTTTTTAAAAAGTTTATTTGTTAAATGTTAACTAATTTCAAAAGTCTTGTGTACCGCTCTAGATAATCTATTTAAGAAGCTATCGGTAAAATTTCTAGTCAATTGAATGAAAATTGCGTGAGTTGTCTTGCCACCGTTTAAAAAAAAAGATACGTAGTTTCGAGGAAAACGGGTGTAAAATTTCAAAACGTGTTTATCGTTTTATGTGTTTATACCTATCATTAACCCCATCTGTGAGTCATTTATGGAAATATAACTGGTCTGTAATGAAAAATGAGTTATCGACCAAGCTGAGAGACTCCTAAATGCTATATGAACGTTTCCAATCGCTTGAAATCGCTCGATTTTTAGAATATTTCTCCAGTCATACTCTTTTTGAATATCATTTTAGAAACAGCTAAACCTTTTTTTATGCGGTCTTTTTTTGTGCGGTCTTTTATAAAAATGAAATAAAATGTTTCTACATGTAAATTAAGGCTTTGTCTTGTTTAGAAAAGCAACTTCTATTGAAATTGTGAGGTTTTGAGCGTTTTGAATTATGTATTTTCCATGAATTTTTTTTTATGCGGTTCCGATCCACCGCATAAAAGTTTTTTTTAAAAGCTTTTATTTAACTTGCTATGTTAGTATGTTGGTTTATATCAAATCTTGGAATCAAAATTTAGACAGGTTCTAATTGAGCTAGAGGTTTCAAATTTTGCATACGTTTCTAGCCTTGATGACAATGTAATATTGTATAATTAGTTTTTCCCTAAATTGCCCCAAACCAAAATTATTGATTTTTAGTCCTATGCAACTTTTTGACATTTCGAATTGTCAAATATTGTCCATTGATTTTACATTGTAATTTTTTGTTTCCATAGTTATGTCTGATTAGGGTAAATTAACCGATTAAAATATAGGTAAAAAAAATTACTTCATTATTTTTTTTTAAATTAATTGTATAATCAGACTAAAGAGTAAAAAAAATGTTTTTTTAAGAAAAAGCTTTTATTTAAAAATGGGCTAAAAAAAATGAAATAACTACTGAGTGAAGTTTGAAGCAATATGCAACATAATTTATAAAAGCTTGAGGCGTTTAATCAAGTTTGGTAAGTACTGAAAAGTAAAATAGCTACACTTATATCCAAAACAGAAATAATTAATGATAACGCCTCAAGCTTTTATAAATTATGTTACATATTGCTTCAAACTTCACTCAGTAGTTATTTCATTTTTTTAGCCCATTTTTAAATAAAAGTTTTTTCTTAAAAAACATTTTTTTTACTTTATTTTATTTATAATCTGGACCGAAATAATCTTTTTATAGAGCTATTTATGATATTTTTGAATATATATTTTTTTTTTTGCGATTTTTTTTATGCGGTCCCTATCCACCGTATAAATAAAAGTTCAGCTGTACATTATTTATACCAATATAAAAAAAAAAAATTCTAAATAATATTATTTTAATTGTTACAGCCGTGGTTTAACTCCACCACATCGGGTGAAGTCCATGTCTATGGCAACATTTACACAAGAAGAAATGGAATTTTTACGAGAGCGCGGTAACGACTATTGTAAACAGGTGTGGTTGGCGTTGTACGAAGGCAACGCGTTAGCCGAATCGTCGGACGAGCAAGAAATTCGTGATTTTATGATACAAAAATACGAGCGAAAACGTTACTATGTGGATCCAAAAGTTAGCGGTGTACAATTTCGAACGAGTTCCACGGCGGATGAAAATACGAAATCATCGGCTCAAACTAACGGTGACGATGATTTTATGAAAAATTGGAAATCATCGGCCACAAATGGAACGATGAAAACGACGGATTTACAGAAAACGTTACGGGAACGAAATCACATAAAATCATCACCCATTTCCACACCAAAAACATCAAAACCAAATATTAATACAGTCACAACAGCAACCGCGAATAATGCAACGACGGCGATTAATAATGGCGGCAACGATTTCGTTGCAGATTTTAGTAAGGCTGATATATTTGTAGCGGAACCAATTGTTAATAATAAAATATCATCAATAAAAGGTGGACCAATCGTTAACGGCAATAATAACAATAATAATATAAATACCACGTTTACATCGCAGCCATCGTTTGCAAATTTCGATAATAATCCAATATTTAATGCAGCAAGTAAGTGTACTAATTTAAACTCACTTTAACACTTTAATTTTAAGCCTTTATAGACGAGCAACTTAACCTTAAAAATATACTTAGAAATTGAAAAAGTGACTACAAGCGTTCTAGTGGTTGTTTTTTTTAATTGATGTAGAATTTAACATAAAAAATTTAAATATTATTTTTTGATTAAATCACGGTTTTAATGTTGAAAATTGATTTAACATAAATAATTGAAGAGGTGGATTCCAAAACGCGCTAAGTCACTTTTTGCAATTTTTCAGGAACTGTAAAAAACTATCTAGGTAGGCAAATGTAGTAATCTGTTTAAATTATTTTCAAGTTCTTAGATAATAATTATTATTGATGTTATTTATTTGTTCTTATTTATACATATAATTTTCAATAGATTATATTGAAAAAAAAAAACCTTTAAAAAGTTGGGTTGAGTTGGTTAAAATAAACCTAGTTTGTTTAAATACAGATATATTTTATTCAAGAAACATTTTAAACAGTGCATTATTAGCCATTTCATGCGTTTGACATAACAGAAAATCTGTCTACAAGCAAATTTGGAAAAAAATACCAGCTATTATTGGGAAAAAAATGCAATGGTTTACGAGTAAATTTGACTTAGAGCGTTTTGAAATAAAACTGTCACTGACTTAGCGCTTTTTTGGAAAACATTCCATTTTTCATCATTCATTTTACAGTAGACTAAGCTCATTTTGAAGGGTGGCACTACGAAAATCGTGTAGAGCTGGACTTGAACATTCTGCATCAACTAAAATCTCACATTAGACAAAAAATGACTTAGCGCCTTTTGGAATCCACCTCTTCAATTTGATAAGTATTCTTATAAATATTTGGTTTAAGTCTACGTATTCATTTTAAAATATCATATTGTCAATAGTTTTTCCTCTCTAAAAAAGTGATAAATAATATTTCTTTATATATCAATGGTGTTTACTAAATAGGGGAGATCCTTGTACCTTAGGACACCTTGTACCTCGGGACAAGCCCATAATTTGAGAACCAATGAATTGTAAAATGATTAGTAGTGACATTTAATGAGTATTTGACACAAATACTCAAAACACACGCAGTGAAGTCGGCCATTTTGACCCGTTTCTTCCATATAAATCATCATTTTACTCGGAGTATTTTGAGGTGAGTAAATGATTAAAGATAGAGATAGTTATTATACACATTCGTAACTATTTATTTTGACGTATATCACTGGATTTCCCTAATTAAAACATATAACCACACTTTATTGTATGCAATTGAAATTTGTACCTTGGGACAGCAAATTTTTTGTACCTTGGGACGGTTCCAAAGTACAAGGCATTGCTTTTTTTTTACAGAGGTTTATAGGTAAGTTTGTTTTCAATATTTGTCTTTATCTATCCAGATGCCGCGAAGTAAGAACAAAGTCACTCGGCCAGAGCCCATTGAAGAAAACGTCAAAAATGCCATTAAAATTGTCACTTTCTTTCTATAATGAAAATGATTGCAAGTAAAACCAAACAGTTTTTATTGTTCGTAAAAAAAAAAAATAGAATATATATTTTGCTTTCAGGGCTTAAAATGGCTTGCATAGTTTGTTCCAAGGTACAACAATTGGTGTCCCAAGGTACAAGTTGTGATTGTACCTTAGGACAAATATCCTCGATTTTTCAATTCAAATTTTCGAAAAAATGAAACACAATATTAAGATGTTATTGTGTGCTTAGAGAATTTTCAATATTCGAAGTCATACATTAATTTTTACTCAAGTTATGAAATTTTAGATGAAAGTGTCCCCAGGTACAAGGATCTCCCCTACTACTAATACAAGATTTATACAGTATAACTTCTGTTAACCGGACAGCAGTGTTACGCAAAAATTTGTCCGGTTAACAGAGGTGTCTGCTTAACAGAGACAGAGTAAATAGTATTAGCATTAATTAATGGCATTCATAACTACTTTTTTTATTTTTTAAATCATATTAATTTTATGAACGAATTTAGGTACTCAAATATAATACAAAAATATAATGTTTACAAATGCATCGTCACATTAGAATCATTGTTAACAAGTTAAAATATGAACAATTATACCTAATCCATATAGGTATACACACGCACTAGACGTACTCGCGTCCGATTAATGGAGGTAAGGTCCGCTTAAGGTATCATCACAGTGTGACCGGCCGAAAAATAGTCAGTTTTCGCAATTTTTTTCGGGTGGATAGGGTGGGAGAATGGGGATGAATTTTTTTTACGATTAATACCACTATTTAACAATACAAAAATATTTTTTTTTATATATTTTTTATAATTATTTTATAATTTTTTGAAAAAAGTGTCTTTAAAAAAGGGCGACTATTGGTGCCCACGATTGCGGCCGCAGTTTTCATCTGAAAAAAAAAAAAAAAAATTAGATGTACCTAAGATCAATCTGTAGGTAAGCCGCTATGTTCCTATGGAGGATTTTTTTTTTGAAATTTGAAAAAATGTCGGCGGTTTGAATAAAAAGTACAAAATTTAGGCCTTTTTTTCAACAGTTTTCCATGTGAAAAAATAGAAAAATTAAAAAAAAATATTCTGTCAAAATTTCAAACTTATAGCTTGAAAACTTCCCCTCTGAGAGTGGGTACCGTTTTTAAAAAGGGCATTTCGAGACAAACGCGTTTAAAGCTTGTCTCGAAATTGTTTCAACAACAATGTGATACCTGTAGTGATAGCAACTGATCTTATACGTTCACTGGTTGTGGAAAGACTGAATGTAAAGTGGTATAACATCTCGCCAAAAAGCGCCAATCGATCCACATAATTTTGTATTTAGACTGAATCCATTGATCCGTGGTCGTAGCGTCCGTAACAATTTGAATTTCAATTTGAAAATTTGAGAGAACATGCATAAATGTATGTACTTTAAGATAAGACAAAAAAAATTGATTTTTTCAAAATTTTAAGAGAGTGCTGAATGCATTGGTTTTAGTATAGCATGGGAAGGGTCCGGTTAAGAGAGGTGTTCGTAATCGGAGGCTCTACTGTACATATAACTTACCCATTATTTGTAACGCCGACATTTGATAAAAAAAAATAGTATTGGAATTTGTTTTTTTTTTTTTTAAATTTTGAATCTATTTAAAAAAATCAATCGACCTAGAACGCTCGTGGTCACTTTTTGTAAAAAATTGGGGTTAAGTCGCTCGTCAATTAATTTAACGTAGCTCATTTTGTACAATAAATTTGATGTATTCACGTATTCATTTGGCTAAAAGCAAAAAATTTGTAAGCTTTTTGTAGCAAAAAATTGGTTAAATATGTTTGATGATGTCATCCCGATCAAGTAAAAACATTTTTTTTAAGGATGTTTGGGAGGTACAATCGGAGATAAAAGTACATGAAATTAGAAATTCGTGAATAATTGCGTTTTATAACAAACTATGAGGTAAATAAATAGTTATCTTTGTTAAATAATAGCTATCACTACAACTTCTTGTACAATACATCAAACTATAGCTCTCAGCTGAGTACATTCTGAGTATTTTTCGGAGAATTTCAAAATGCTACGAGACGATTGAAAATTTAGTAGAATGTTCCTCATTAAATACTAAGGCCCCTATGAAAATTTTAAACCGATTCACTAAGCCGTTAAAAAGTTATTTAAAAAAAAAAAAAAACTAATTTTACACGTACTCTTATGGAAATTCGAAAACAGAACAGATTAAATAACTTTTTAACGGCTTAGTGAATCGGTTTGAAATTTTCACAGGGGCCTTAGTATTTAATGAGGAACATTCTACTAAATTTTCAATCGTCTCGTAGCATTTTGAAATTCCTCCGAAAAATCCTCAGAATGTACTCAGCTCTTGTAGTCAGCTGAGAGCTATAGTTTGATATATTGTACAATCAGTTGTAGTGATAGCTATTATTTAACAAAGATAACTATTTATTTACCTCATAGTTTGTTATACAACGCAATTATTCACGAATTTCTAATTTCATGTACTTTTATCTCCGATTGTACCTCCCAAACATTCTTAAACACTCGTTATTTGTGTTTTCGAAAAAATTTATGGATCAGTTTTTCATCTCCATTACCAAAATAACAAAACTCTTAAATATTTTGGAGGGATGACAATTAAACACTAGAACACAAATTTTTGTTAGTCTGACGCTTCAAATTTTATTGAAAAAGTAAAAAATGTTAGTAAAAATCTATAAGCAGTCTCAAATTCTGCGTTTCTGTAACGAAAATTAATATAATTACCACATTTGTAAATTATGAGGTCATCGCGGTAAAATTTAAATTTTTTTGTATTGTGTAATACATATACGATACATATCACATACATATTTTCCTTTCATCATTTGCATACCGTATAAAATAAAGCTTGATCTTTATGCCAAGTTTAAATAAAATGCAAAATCTAATTTTAGTTGCAATTCAAGGTTATAAATCGTATATGTGTTTGTATACAATTTCTGTTGTGTTAAGAAAGTATTTTATTCATTTTAATATTGTAATATTCTTTGTATCATTTTATCATTTATAATTTATTAAAATAGAGAAAATTTTGTTTATAGAAACGCCGCGATATTTTCACATTTGTGTTTATTTGTCGTGAAACTTTTAATTATTGAACTGATTGAATGTTCAAAAATCAAATTTTTTTCAACACTTTAAATGATATTCATTAATTTTGTGTACGCAGAAATTTTTTAAAAACATAATTATATATAATAATATTATTTTTTTAAATCGTAGGAATGCTGTTCTAGTTATTTCTTTTGGCGAAATTTCATAAAAAATAATTTTATTTTTATTAAATTCCGATTTTCTTTTTATCTTGAACAAATAATAATTTATATTCTCAAAAAGAATATAACAAACTGGTGACCCATTTGATAAGTGATCCATTTAAATTCCGCAAAATATAATAAAAATGTAGTCGAAAGTATTTATTGTCACAACTAATTTAAGAGATAGCTTTTTCCATTTGAATAATAATTGCGCAATTATTCTGATATTAATTATCAGGTATCGGATTTCTTTCGGATCAGACAGTTTCGTCTTTAGCATATGCAGGTATACATATTGCACTCAATGTGACTAAAAGTTCAAAATATTTTCATAAAAACAACGTACACAAGTTACATACACACACATACATATGCGTATCAAAATATTATACGTATTTTATGTAAACATCCTTTTTTTCTTTTATTTATTACCTACACAATTGAAAAGTGCCGCTGTAATTTTAATTGACTATCAAAAGTATTTTTGTTTATATTATGTATGTGATTTATGTGACATGTCATTTAAATTAAATAAATTCATCTTTTTTTATTGTTTTCAATTTTGAGAGATAGAAGTATAGTTGCTTGTTAAAAATTTGTTTTTCAATAATAAAAAATCTTAGTAAATACGTACGTCTTAGCTATTATAGTGGACCGTCTAAATATTCAACAACTTTTCAATATATTTTACAAAAAATTTTTCCAATTTTTTGAATTTTCTTACTTTCGTCAAATAAAAAGCTATTAGTATTCTAAATGGTGAAAAATGTAATTTTTGACCAATTATATTAATTCAAATGTGCATCAATTGTTGCGCCCAAGCGCAAAGGGAATAGGGATTGACTATATTTGGGTTTTCCGGCTTAAATGAAAAAATAAAGTGGATTTTCAAAATGGTAAAAAACAAAGAACAAGCTACCGAAGCCAAAATTAGTTTGTTCTATATTGTCTAATATTTAAGGAAGTGTTTAAAAATCTAATGCGAAGATCAAAAAAAAATTCGCCAAGTGCGTGCTGAATCACGCAAAATTAGGATTCCGTAGTCATTTAAAAGGGAATTATTAAAATGATAAACCGTAGTAAATATACTTAGTTAAATTTCCTATATTTTATTCCGAGAATTGTGAAAAACTCTAACCATTGACTACGGAATCCTAATTTGATACATGTCCAACATGCATTTGACAAATATTTTACTCTTATTTTTCAATTTTGAAAATTTTAAATTGTTTTAATAAGATGTTTGTTTAATAAAAAACTAGTCAAGTGTGTGTCAGACAACGCAAAGCGATGACAGACAAAACGAAACCATACGTGTTTCGCGATTATGGCTACGGAACATAAAAAAGGTTTTAATTCACCCCGTTTTAATTATACAAAAATTTTATTCAAAAATTTAATATATAGCTGAACCTTTTTTTTATTCGGTCTTTTTTTGTACATTGGCTGGCCATTAAAATGCATAATATAATGAATCAAAATCACGAGACAGTATGAAACTTAAACAATTACTATAATAACTTTCTTTGATAAAAATACTTTTTAATGGTTTTTAAGCATTTAATGAATACATTGCATAAGAACATAAGTTAATTTTATAATATTATAAAAATAAAATAAAATAATTAATATTGGAAAGGTTTACTTTGTGAAAATCCATATTAAAAAACATGGGATCGTTGCTTTGTCACTTTTCACAACAAAAATCGTATAAACACGAGTCGACTTTCGGCCATTACGCCATCCGCAGGTGAAAAAAGTTGTGTTTTTCACCTGAGGATGGCGTAATGGCCGAAAGTCGACTCGTGTTTGTGCGATTTTTGTTGTGAAAAGTGACAAAGCAACGATCCCATGTTTTTTTTATAAAATAAAATGTTTCCACGTGTTAATTAATGCTTTATCTTGTTTAGAAAAGCAACTTCTAAGGATTTCGTGAAATTTTGAGCGTTTTGAGCTATGTATTTTCGATTAAACTTTTTTTATGCGGTCCCGATCCACCGCATAAAAAAATGTCTTTTTTACAATCTGGACCGAACTAAACTTTTTATAGCTATTTATGATATTTTTGAATATATTTTTTTTTGTGCGATTTTTTTTATGCGATCCCTATTCACCGCATAAGAAAAGATTCAACTGCACATTCAGTTGCTTTTTTAACAAAGATTTCTGTTCTTATTTTACTTTCGCGATCGCTATTTCGATAGTCATATTTAAACAATTAAAATTTAGATTAAAAATCACAAAGTGATTAAAAAAATTATCCGGATCGGCCGAGAATCGAACCCGGGATCTCCCGGTAACTTGCCAGGTGTCTTCGCCATTACACCAACGATCCTGTGTTCGACAGCCACCCGAGCCAGACAATCATTCAACCACTTATGTGTATTGGTACTCTCTCTAATGCGAGAAACAGTTATAATTTTTCAATTTCAATTTTTTGAAATTGTTTATTTTATTTATTTGCAGCCCAAAAACCACCCATACAATCAAAATTAACAAGCCAGTTAACATCACCGCCACCGGAAGATCGATACGCCGCATTGAAAGACTTAGATAACGCGCTAAAAACGCAACTACAACAGGAACAACAACAGCCACATATCGATTGGACGACACCGCAATTGCGCAATTCACCAAATTCATTTCAATTCAGTACAATGTCACCGCAAAGTAGTTCAGTCAGTTCGTTTGGATCGCCGATGCTTGAAAATCATTTAATGAACAAAGAGGCAACCGTTTGGAATCCATTCTCAAGTAGTCCATACAATAATCAAACAAACGTTTGGGGCGTATCACCCGACACAAATGTACAAAACGCATCGGCCACGATGCATAACGCAAATCCATTTCGTACATTTAATGGCTTTAACGGCAATCAAATGACAAATGGTACGAACAATGGTTTCACCGGCCAAAATGGCTTCTATCGACCGCAACAATCCATAGTTTTTCCAAACACAATCACGTCCACTAGTCATAATACAGTGCAAACCAATGGATTCGGAGATTCAATCACAGTAAATCCATTTAAGGTAAGATAACCAGTTACGTTTCGTATTTTCCAGGACTAACAAAAAGCAAAGTAGCATGCAAATTTTTTCAAATGATTACTAATTGAAAGACCACTAATTTATTTAGCAACTAAGGAAACGTCTTATTAAATATTTAAAAAGTAATCCTAGCGGGCAGCCGGTCATCGGTATTCGAATACCTCACGGAATGTGTATTTTATAATAACAATTATATCGTGGTTTTAACCCCACGGCTTTCTAATAGATGCATGCGACTGATTTACTGACACCCTGTATATATTTAAAGCACTTATCAACAAGAAATGTAAGTAATAACTAACATAATACCTTATAATCAAAACCATTTATAACGAACGACTTAATTATGTAAAATCATTTGAAGAAAACAAAAAGTAAGAAAATATTTGTAATAAAAGTTATTACGCATGTGCAAAAGCACACACACCAAAAAAAATTATTGAGCATGTGCAGTACTGTAACATACAGCCGACTTGTAAACATTCCCTCTCCATGACCGAAAAATATTCATTTAAGTCTCTTGTTATAAGACCGGAACATTGATGTTGATGTTTAATAGTACAACTCATAAATCATCCTGTCAGAATCTTTTTATTCACTAAAATAATTTTTTTTATAGGTCCGTGTTTACATAATACATGTGTAGTTGACCAAAACAAGTTTTGTTCGTTCATCGCGCGGATTATATTACAAACTTTGTTTGACTAACAATATTATTTACAATTTCTACAAAAGATTTTAAAAAATTTTTTAAAGAAAATATGTGTTGACAGTATCGTTTAAACTCCTGTCACACAAACTAGAGAACGCATCTAGAAAATATTAATAAATATATTTATTAAAAATAGGTAGATTTTGTGTCACTTCTAACGAATGGTAATACTACACTAAACGTCTGGGCTATTTGATTATAAATAAGTGCACACTCACACGCTTGAAAAGTGGGGAAGTGCGAGTTACGGCTGTCGACTATTAAGCACAAGTGGGGATACAGGAATTTTTAGAATTATATTCTACAGCCCAGTAACCGGACTCATAACGGAAGTCTACTGTATTTGAAATAGTTTACGCGGTTTAGTAGTGCACATTGCGATAAATTTTTTCTACCACCAGTCGAAATTGCTTGAGGTACTGAGAAAATACTTTTTAAATTGAAATTGAGGTTCCTTTAACCACTTTTAATTCTTAAACTTCACTTGCGAAATAGTTTACCTTCAAATTTTAGATGTTTTTTAAGAGGTACAGACGACAAAATTATCACATAGTTACCCCTCATGTAACACATTTGAAAATAACATTTTCGAATAAGAAAATTCTAATGACGAAACGGCCAACTGGTACACTGTTTTGACAATTAATACACTTATATGGAATTTTGACGCGGTACAGCATTGTGTCGCAGTTAGTCAGGTTTCACTTGACGCTGTACAGCGTCCGTGGTCATTAACGTGTTTAATGTATTTAAATGTCCTATTCTGACTTGCGTATCGAACACGTACTTAACGAATTTTTAAAAATATTATTACAGTCGTTGTTATAAATGGATTTTATCTTTTTTGCCTATTGAATCAAAATATTTACTAACAAAACCAGGATAATAGAAAAAAAAAATAAATAAATATTTTACTTCGCAAAAATACCACTTTTATTTTCAAAACTGTGGCGGTATTGTTTCAAAATAAAAGTGGTATTTTTGCGAAGTAAAATATTTGTTTATTATTTACAAATATGAGATACCATAAAGTAACGCTCAAATCTATTAATATTAGAAAAAAAAAAACATTTACATTTACTGAAATTAAATAATAATATTAATTTTTATTTTACAGTTAAGTGCGAGTCCCGGACAGATGGCGTATTCGAACAATCCATTTTTATGAAAGTGTGAAAATTTATTCAAATATAATTAGTTTTAACTTAGTTAAAAGAAAAAAATTAACTAATTACTAGCATAGTAGTTTTAAAGTGCTATTTTCTCTCTGTAACTTAAGTAGGCCTTATTTAATAATAATAAATAACTAAAAAAGAAAAATAACAAAGAAATATTTCGAAGCTTACAGAAAATATTTATTAATATAAAAACTATTTTCATAAAGGATTTCTAAATGATTCTTTTACGTGTTATATTTTTCTATAAAAGTTATTTTTTAATAAATTCAACGCCATTATTTGTTTTAATCTGTTCAATTAAATATATTTTTTTAATATTTTAACCACTTACGTAATAATACGTAATTACTTTTTTAAACAATTGAAAATGTTTAACTTGGCATCATAGGATCTGAATGTTGAATGTGTTTTAGGTTTTAATCAGTGTTGTTCACTTAAAGCTTCCAACAGAAGTCACAATTAAATTTTTTTAATATAATTTATTTCAAGAAAAGTGTCTAAGTGTAACAAAATTATATGTATGTAGAATCGAACGAATTTGAAATGAGAGAGTTCTATTCGTTCACAGTTCTATCATTACAAATTCGTTCGACTCTAATGGCGATGATTACAGTTTGTATATAAATTCGTAAACCTAAAATACTCATTTCCATATTAAAATGGAATTCTTAAAAAAATCCTAATTGTCAACTAATTTGCCTAATTTTTAAGTTGTTTTCTCAGTGAAAATATTATCAAAACAGACAAATTTCTACATAACATAGACGTTGTCTCATTCATGAAAGCAAGCTGCTCGTGTACACATCTAGTCTTTAAGTTCCATACGGCAAGAAAACTGAGATAGAGATACGTTTTGGTAGCAAGTTAAAAGTTTGCTTTATTTTTTGATACATTTGTTGCAAGTTGTAAATTATTTAGCGGGTGAAGCAATAAAGTTGCTTGTAAGACGTATGCTTTCATGAATGTGCCTTAAGTTTCTTTTTTAATAGGAATTGTTTAAAAAATAAACTTATTTTGATTTTAAACAAAAGTCAAACTACTACGTTTAGGTTTACTTCTATTTAACAAATAAAATATTGTTAAAAAATTGCTTGGTAATTTAGTAATTCTTATAATCACGAATCGATTTAACTCCCTTAGATATCGTACTATTAAACTTGCGTATATTTCGTTTTAAATCTCAAAACTAGATGGCCTAACGTGTCTTCTTTTAGCTTTATAATCTAAAAAATTCTATAAATTTTTTTATCTTAATTAAAATGGCAACGAAAATTTGCACTGGTAGTTTAGCCCCTTTTAGTTATTGTACATATCAGTTTTTTTATCTGCTTAGCATTTTTAGATACTTTTTTTTTTTAAATGGCTACAATCGAATGTGTATAATGTTACTTTAGAACATTATGACTGGTTCATAATATTCGACATAATATCCGATTATGCGCCATTTTTAATAATTGCATCCTATTTTCCTGTAAATAAAATTTGACATCGAATTATTTGTAAATATGTTAATTAATTCGTAGATTTCAGGGTACTGCACAAAAATTTAATAAACGATCAAATTTTCATTTAAGGGGATTACATACTTTTAGGGGACGTGATATTTTACAATCGAAAGAATTTCCAGAAAAATTTTTATCCAAAATAGGTGATTCTATAAAAAAACACTTGAAAATATGCAATTAAAAATTTCAAGCTGGATTTTATTGGATTCTTACTACGGTTTCCAATCTCTCAAATCGGCTTACATAAGATCGATCTGACGAAAATCGATTCAGTTTTTGCACTTACAGAAAATAAAAGATATATAAAAGTGTTAATAAATTTTCTTATTAGGTAATCACAAATCAGTTTCAAAAAAATTTCCGATTTCCTTTGAAGATGAAAATCGTTTCCAGTTTGATCTAAAAGTGGTAAAATTATTTGACAACATAAATAGTTAAAATATATTTTACAATAATTTTGAAAAAAATATCATATTTTTACTAAAAATATTCTAATTTAAATTCGAAAAGATCGATCTCCGATCTCGTCAATTTTTCACGATCCTGTATCGATTTGGTCTCTAAAGAATCGATTCGAAAAATGGAAGATCGGCTCCAAAATTCGATTTTCGATAAAATCGAATAAAGATTGGAAACCCTAATTCTTACCTGTTTCTAATTACATAGTTTTACATAGTTTCTAATTTCACTACCAGAGGCGTGTGTGTAATCAATTCCCTTACCGCTGTTTTCAAATTTATAAAAGTATGTAACCCCTTAATATGCTTGTTTCTCGTGTTCCACTATTTTTTCTTATTTTTTAATTACTTAGCAATTTTTTAAATTACAAAAAATCAACAAACACAGAACTTTGACAATATTTTTCAAATATTAAATTTATTGAAACTTGTACCGTCCTCAGAAAAATATATTTAAAAATAATTTATTGAAAAATTTTCCAAATGTTTTATTATGTATATGTTATAAATTCTATTACAATATATTATATAATATAAATATCTATTAATCACATGCATTGTATAATATTGAAAGAGCTGTTTTTCCCCCTTAGTAAAAAATTTTTTATTTAATTAATGTAAACAGATAAATAGATATATTTATGTAATCTTGCCATAACAATTGTAATCTATAATTTAAGAATGTTTTCTCGTGATTTATTTCAAAATTAATTGTTTATAAAAAAAAATTCAGTATTATAAAAAGTGACATTAGTAAAATAAATTTAAAAATAATACGCAACTTTATTTTTTTTGAATACAAGTAATTTAAACTAAAAGGGACATATTTTTTGAGGTGACTCGTATTTAATTGTATACTGTGCCACCAGTAGGCGCTAATTGTACTTCGGTAACATGATAGTTGTAGCGAATAGAATCTTTTTCAAGATTCCGTTCATAACAATAACACTCTAGAACTAGAGAAATCGACTCCCTTAAAATTTAAAGATAAATAGGTGTCAAAAAAATTTGGTGTCGTGTGACACAATAATAAGTGACGACACGAAAGTTTTTTTTTCATCTACTTCTGTCTCTTTTATATAATTTTAAATCCAAGATATGTAATTTCCAAACGTGTATACGGATCGAGTAGAAAATATTGGGATCTGTCGAATGACGGTAGGACATCTAGTGTTGAAAAGTCACACTATTCTTAGTTGAAATGTCATCTATGAGTTGAATTTATTAGATCTGTATGCATGAAAATAAATTGATTTGATTTTTCCATTTATTGACAGGTCTCCAGTTATTTCGTGGCGTTTACCGTTCAAATTTGACATAGTCCGCGCACTTGCACAGTAAACTTCCCCAGGGGCCAGCATTATTTTTAAAGAATTTAAGAGAAAGTTTATTTAATTAGTTTCACGAAATAATTCAACGTGTGTAAACATACACTTTTTAATAAAAATAATATCAATAACAGACAAACACACTAATTTTTGTGATTGTATTGAAATGTACGCGTTTCAGTACAATCAAATAAAAAAAATGATAATGTAAAATTATATATTTAAGTGTTATGTTTATGTTATTCTTCTATAAATGTTTAAAAAAACCAACACACAAAGAGTGTATTTGTTGTAAATCAATACTTGTCAGCGCACACATGTGTGATCACTGGTTGCTCTGGCTATTTTCAGATATTAAATACGTGGACTATAAAGTGTTAATATTGCACTGATTACTCTATATAAAACTAATGTCAATACACTGTTTCGTCAGCCATTTTTTAAGCTCCACCCATTTGACAGATTCCAATAGTTGTCACTAAAAATTACCTGTGACAGAATTAATACGTACGTTAAAAAATATTCTCGGCTTTACTATTCCATAATTAATTTATAAACTATTCGATTAACATTAAAAACAATAAACTACAATCGATTTTACAAATAAATTTTCAAGTTTGGTTTTCTGCTGATAAGCTCCAATGATTATTTTTGAAAAAGTACGATTTTTTTTAAAATTAACACTAAAGTGAATTTTTTGCACGGTCCCTAATCATTTCAGTATATTTTTTGACTAGTCACTACATTTAAATTTTAACAGGGTTTCCAAAACTGATAAAAATTTCTTAAAAAACATTTTTCAAACAAAATATTTTAGCTTTATCGACTAATTATAAGTATAGAAAATATTACTTACGTAATAGAAAGAGATATAGGTACATAGTATATCTTTAAAGATAACTTTGAGAAACTAGAAACGTAGCAATTGATTTCTTCTACCATTCAAAACAAAATAATATTGAAGAATACACTGTAATTTCAATAGTAACTTTGTACTGAGGGGTAATAACGCCCACTTATATGAATGTGGGAAAATATTGCTTATGGATAATGCTCCTTATCATTATAGTATCTATAGAATGGACGTTATTATCCGCAAGTACCTTAATTAAATGAATTGTATTTTTTTTTTAGTATTGCTTAAATATTTAGTGAATCTTTAAAAAATAGACTACATAAAATCTGATTGGACATATTGATATTTTTCTTGTTGTAAGAGAAAGTTTGTAGAACACATGACAATTTTTTTACCTTGATAGTAATAAAAAATGTATTTTTTTTTTAAATAATTTTTATTTATCTTTTTTTCTTTCAAATACTGCAATTTTTATTGCAGTATATTCTTGTATTTATTTAATGTTGCAAATAAACTATTAATGGCTGATTTTTGTAATAAGAGTTTTTATTTAATAAATCAATTTTTTTAATATAATTTATCCTGTTTCGATTTGGTTTGAAATATCCTCAGAGTAAATTATCTTGCCGTTGTCATTCATGTTAATGTAATGGATTGCCTGGACTCAGGGCAGCGGCCATATAAATTATGCTAATGAAAACCAGATTTATAAAAGCTCGGTTGGATAACTTATTGAAAACTTGACGTGTATTTGGTATGATCGATTTTGGCCGATTATTTATTATACAGTTAGGAATATTAGCGCCTCTACTGTCAATACCTAGAACTCAGTATGTTTAGTTAGCTCACACAGGGCGGCAAAATGATAGACTAAACTGTATTTGCATATCTGATTTTGTTGAAAATGTAAAAAACAGTACTGATAACCTATGAACAGCTTCAAAATAAGATTTTTGGAATTTTTAAAAAATTTGGTATTCTGATGACATCAAATTCAATTTTTCTAAAAATTAGGCAATAGCTCCAAAATGATACGAATCATATCTGTTGGGGAAATTTGGATAATTTGAGTGCCAAATTTTCATTTTGAATGCTTCTCTGCTTAAGTTTATACTTGTGCCATCTACTGACTGAATTCAAAACACGTCTTTTGTTATGTCCAACCGTTTAAATTCGATATTACCGACATTGATTTTCGGTATCAGAATTACAATAGAACTGGGAACGATAGTAAATACCGTAAATACAAACATATCGAACGATAGTAAATACAAAATTATGTGGTCAGCAGTGTGCAGTTGTGAGCAAGTTAGGCTACTTTCTATTCACTCGTTCGGTGGCATGAGCGGATACGTATCAATTGTTTATGATTGTTATCACAGTCCACCAATGGCCTCACTCACAGTGTGTATGTATGTATCTATGTAGGCGCAGTAGGCATACATAGATAAATACCATACATATACAAGCACAAACAGTGTGTACCCTACATAACATATAGGTGGGGGGTAGTAGGGATTTTTTGGCGACAGTGGTTTCGCTAGTATAGAGATATGAGTTTATATTCTGTATTCTGTGCTGGGGACACTTTTAATACGAATTTGATAGCCTAGCTTTGTCATTGGTCGTTAACGTCATAACAAGCCCTAAGCGTATGATTAAAAAAACTGTGGATAGCAGTGTGTCAGATACTGCTTAAGCTGATTAGTTATGCACAAGGGGCCAAACTACTATATGATAGTTAGTATTCCGACTGTAGCAGAAAGGTGACGTAAAATCCCCTCCATTTCGCACCACTATGTTGTGTAGGTACACACTGTTTGTAGTGGTGCAGCTTTGATGTTTGTTTCTGTGTGAGTATTCACACACACACAACTACAAAACACGTATTATCGGACAGATCAACGTGCGGTTCAAGTAACAATGGTCTTACAATACATAACAGTCGTAGTGCATTCAGTGACCGACACCGACTGACTAAATGCCTTAAGCTGTGACAGACCAACAAATGACTCCAAGCGTACTCTTTGATATTAGTTTGCTTCTAGTGTTCTATGGTTATGCAGCAACTGTAGCGGTGTGAACATCGATTATTTGTCATTATTATCAACCACTTTCCAACAATAAGCGAATACATATATAGTATATGCAGGCATCGAACCACTGGCATACGCATACAGTGCAGTCCCCCCTTTCCACAGATAGAGTGTGACGTATGACACACACACAAGCGTACATCTCGTGTACATAGATATGAGATTTATGTAGTAACATGTTGTGCGTTTGAAGTGGGAGAAATTTAGGTCATTGTGACGTCAGCTTTTGTCTATGTTGAGGAAGCTAGTATAGAGATACAAAGTTTGTTTCTGAATATTCTGTGATAAGTAATGCTCCTGGCATCTATGGACATTGGATCGAATTTTTACTTCGTATTCAACAATGGTGTTAATGGTTGAAAGCTTTTTATAGATGGCGCCACTACTGTCGCCTGTTGGTGTCGCTGATCTGTCAACTTAAAGCTAGGTTAGGTAATGTTTGGAATCTTTTTTAGAATTGGTGGTGTTTCACGGTAAAATGTCTACTTTTAATGACAAATATAGTTATTTAACTATACAAGAACTAAATAAATAATCTCAAAAGCACTATGGCACATGGTGAAGCATCTAGCGGCAAAAACTGACAGCCGTCCTCCCTATTAGCACTGAGCGTGTTAATAAGTACTTGTCACTTATTTAACGCTTTTAAACAAACCATACGATAAAATTTGTTTGTCTCAAAATGCCGGACTTTTTACTGCCAAATGATAAGTACAATAGATAAGACTACAAAAAAAGAAAAAGATTAGTAAAGTGAACCCTAGAAATTTAAAAAAATTAATTATGCTAAACTATGTTGATAAAATTGAACATTATTTAGAATTATACCGTATTGTCACAGATGGCGACACCTGTACCACTGAATAAATACATATGACAGCATTTTGAGCCGCCATATTGCAGGACGAGTTAACTCGTCTTAATCATTTAAAGCGTTAAACAATAAAAAAATACGGAGGCCTAAACGGGAAAAAAATAATATACACATAACATAATAACAAATATATTTATTAAAATGAAATAGATTTGAATAGGTATTTTTAAATGTATAAAATTGATGCTTAGATCCTATTTGTATAATTGTTAAAAATATTACATAAATTTTAATAGTTTCTATATAACTTGGCGTTAATTTGACAAAAATGAAAAATATTATTACATAATACATATTGTTAAGTTAAAACATGTATTTTCCACGTTCTAAATTTTTTTTTCTTTAAAAGCAAATTGACTTTTTGAAAAGTTTTAAAATATTACCGACAATCGATCACTGTCTCACAATTGTAAGTATCATAATTAAAATTTACTGTTACAAAATTTATTTAAAAAATATAAATAGGATTGTTTACAACATGATTAAAAAAATATAAAGCCCCTTTATATACGATAGTTTCAGATAGTTAAATATAAAAAATAGAGCTAATAAATACATTAAATACAAATCTGGAAAAGTGGGTGCTTAAAACTAACCATTGTATAAAATAAAGAATGAAGCTTAAGGGACACAAATAAATGATAAAGTAGAAAAGTTTATATGTAAGTTAGGTTGAGAAAAATTTTTACTTAACACGTTGAATGTCACATATTTAATAAAAACTCGAAATTTCATTTGTATTTAGTGATATGTTTTAGGTGGCGTAAGTTCCATAGAGCGTGTTTATGGCTGTAAATATATTATTATGGACAATATTATCAGTGATATTCAACATGTTAAATATTTACAATACGTGTAATTTTCCTTTTTAAGCATTCGAATAATCGGAAAATTTTTATTTTATAAAGGTGATCATAAAGTTAAGGAGTAGCAGTATTGTCCTCAGTAGGTTAGAGATACTAAAAGAACCGCTACTCACAAAAAAAGTAGTATTTTTCGACACAATTTGACTGGACTATTTGTTACTAACTTTTGCAGAGAGTATACGAGGTTTTTACTACAGCGCTCACGGTGAACAAATGCGTCAAATTTATCGGGACGCTGTTTATACAAAATTCCCGGTCAATTGACTTGATATAGGTGGCTGTAGTTTTGGCTCATAGTGAATATAAAATAAAGTAGATAGAGATACTAAATAAATAAAGATAAGAGCATAAAGATATATATAGTAATAATAATCGGCCAGAATTCTTAAATACTTGCTTTTACTTTGACATTTTATGAATTAAATCAAAGTTTTGAGGTTATAAATATTGACATTGACGTTTAGTTGCTTCAAAGTGTGACGTCACTATAGTGAGGTGTTTTTCCCGCGTTTTTCTCATTTAAAATTATAGGGTTTTTTTTATGATTTTTTACAGTATCTGTCGAAAATAAAAAAATTACTTAACTGATATGGATAAACAATGCTTTTAGAATATTTTTGTAACTTCAGTCAAGTACCCTATTGTACAAAATCAACATCTACGTGATTTTTATTGTTCAGAAATTATGATCCATTTGAGCTGGCGTTTAAGTTACTGGCGTTTACAACTATTGTGGACAATGGTCCGGACTGAACCTTAAAAAAGTATCGAATAGTGTTTATATTGTAAATTATTTGTCAGTACAATTAGTACCAAAAATTTTTATTGTTAAGAGATGTCATATTGCACTAGAAAGCGTATATAATAATTTAATGTACGAAAAATGTTTCGTATTTTCCGTCAGAAATATACTTTATAACCACCTGTATTTCGATTATTTTCAGTTATGAAATATAAGTACGCATTTCTTCTATTTATCTAAGTAATTTTTTATATTTTTATGTATCGGGGAAATGGGAAAATGGGGTAGTAGTATTTGATTATATAATCATCCTGGATTAATATAATTTCATATTGACTTTTTTGTTTACATTACGTAACGGATAAATTAATTTTATATATTTAAAAAGCATGTTTTTTACTTAATTGAAGCAATTTCGTTGTCTAGTTGTGTACAATAGTTTTTTTTTCCGAAAATAATAAATTATATTATTGAATTATTTACTAAAATGTGACATTCTATAGAAAATATTTTCTTTTTTTTCCTTTGATAAATATATGAATAATTTAAAATGTTTTTGTAATTTTTATAAAAATAAAAACAATTATGTATATAATGCATTTTGGAATGCATGTTTCTTCAATGCTATTTCAATATTTTTTCTATGAAAATTATTAAATAGTAACGTAAAAGCCCCCATTATGGTACGGTGTCTAATACTGGAACAGTTTTGACATTTACATATTTATTTCTTTAATTAAGTAAGGAAACATTAAATGCGAGGTGAATTTAAATTGAAAAACAATCATTCTATTAATAATAATTTTTGTTATCAGACGTTTCTTTCAGAAATAACTTCATTAACACTATGAGGCCCGAGCACTTTCATAGTAAACTTCCCCGGAAGTCGGCCATATTTAAAAAAACTTTATATACAAATACATAAAATAAAATGATTCAAACAATGAATAGATTAACACAGTTCAACATGTATGTGTAAAACTGTAAACATACGTACGTGATACGTACATACTACATATACAGTAATATACATACACTGACATTCAAATCAATTTTATTTAAAAATATAAATTATATTTTTTATGTATTTTTTGTTTATCTTAAAATTTTTTATACATAGAAACCAAAAGAGTAGTGTGTGTTGGTATGTATTTGTGTGAGTAGGAACACATCCGTTTGATGAATAATGATAAACATCGCACACATAATGCGTAACCAACTAATCATTGATCGCGGTCGGCCTCTGGGGATGTTTTGTTTTGTTTCGGATGCCGAAGCCATGGGACTGAAAGTGTTAATATGTAAATGTCAAAACTGTTCCAGTATTAGATACCGTTCCATAATGGGGGCTTTTACGTTACTGTAAAATTATTAAAACAGTTTACATTTGCAAGTAAAATGACGATATAGACGAGACATCAGTTTTGGTGCATGAGTACCCGAAATTATGTCCACAGAATTTTTTTAAAACTAAAATTGTTAAATTTTTTGATACAATATCAACAATTAATTTCTTTTCATTTTTTACCATAAAATTGATATTTTAAATCATCATAAGTACATTAAAATAGTATATTGTACAATAAGTGCAGCATGTTGTCAATTTCCCACGAGAGCGAAGTTGAGTGCACGATCGAAGTGAGTGCGGTCATTTGCTCGAGTGTACAATCGACAACACCGCACGAATTGCACATACTCTTTTAATATTTTTGAGTGTTTATGTTTGTTCGCTAAGATAGTACTTATCTCGCGTGAGTAATAAAAAAAAATTATCATTTTTGTCTTTATTATTTTCATATGCCAACTGATTTTCGTCTAATTTATATTTAATCAATAATTTTTTTTTTTCAATTCCTTTTTCAGTAAATATGAATTTAGAAGAAAATGGGTGAAAAAAGTTCTTTTAAGAAATTAGAGTTTACCTACTAATATTTTTTTTCCTTTTCTGAATGAAACATTTGGAGGATTTAATATGCTTAGTATTTGTTAAGTAAAAATAATAATTTTAACATTGCTTTGACAATGTTGACAGTTCTCGAATTTCCATCGTTTTGAGTTACGTCACCACGTTGTATAAATTTTTGGTGATATTTTTTAGCAAAATAACATAATAATAACAAACATACATTCTGAAAGACATCTAAAACAAGTAAAAAGAAACCAAAGAGTCTCACTAGCATTACCTAAAATTTTTTAAGGACCGGACTACTTCATTTTAAATAAAAACACTGGGAACGCAAAGATTCCCATTCGCGTCTCTGGTAATGAAATTAAAAACAGCACCTTATTTTTAGGTTGCTAAAATTACGTACTATCTTAGAAATTAACTTACTAAAAATCAATTTTAAAATACATAAATTACTAAATCATATTAAATCTTACAAAAAGTTTCGTTTAAGATAATTTACCTTTAAATGATTCAGATATTTTCACATGAGAAAATGCAGATAATCAAAACAAGACTTTTTTTAATGATTGCTTTATTATAAAAATAATAATATTATTGCACGTTAATATTAGACTCAGTTTTTCAACCTTTTCAATCGTACATTAGTGATTTTCAGTGGCATCGCAAAACGAAAATGGGGAGTGGGCAAGATAATTTTTGCGAGATTTTCTTTTTGAAATTTCTGTCTTAAAAATTAGGCGACAGTAAAAAAAAAAAGAAAAACAGTCGCTCGCGAGGCCGTGGGCATGGGCCCACATCGCCCACGCCTAGCTACGCCACTGAGTAACTTAACGCGTAAGCAACATTTTCAAAAAATAACAGGTGAAAAGATTTACTTACGCTCCTAATGGCAACGTAAAGTTACGCGAGCGCCTCTAGCGGTAAAATTAACAGTTGTATCAAGTAAAATATATACGTATACGTTTAACTGGCGATAGAAATAGATATTATACAAATTATGTGTGGGTTATTAGATTTTATATCGCCAGTTAACCTATGTGTATATTTTTACTTGCTAGTTTCTAATTTTTTCACCAGAGGCGCGAGTGACAATCTCTGTGTCGCCACTCTGCTATTCTTATTTATTAAAATCACATTTTCAATAAACTTTATTCATAATTTTTTTCGGTTGAAAAAATAACTTACTCGTACTCGCCTCGTAATTTTTGTGGCGATGGATTGTTAAACTGCACCCAAGGTCACAAAAATAACACTTACGTTCCTCGGTAAGTAATATACTATTGAATATTCACCAACTAGTGTTAAAATATTGGTACGGTATATTATAATTATATAGTTGTCTTTTTTTTTAAAAAAAAAAAGACATCAATGAGCCTTTTTCTCAAAATATGTAACTGTCTGACACCAGGGCGGCGACACAGGTAAGTTGGGACTATATCTCTATGCTTGAAATTTTAATTTAAAAATTGTTATGTAACGCCACGTGTTATGTGGCGCCACGGGTTATTCGGAACTATGTCTCTGTAGTTGGAATATTAATTTTTTAAAAATAAACAATATTCCTAGGTAACCGAATTGGAAAATTTCGTTGCTAAAGTGGAATTAACAGAAGATGATTTTTGATTGGTTAAAGTTATATCTCGATCATAGAGATGTAATCCCAAATACCTGTGTCGCCACCCTGGTGACAGATTGCTACATATTTTGAGAAAATGGCTCATTGTAAAATATTAAAGAAATTTTTATTTAAAATTTGGAATGTGGAAGGAAATTTTAATCTAATTTTTTTTTTATAATTTAAGTGCATTGTCTATCTAAATAATTTTTATGATGTTTCAATGTTAATTAGGTGAATTTTTGATTAAAATAATCGATTTTTATTTTTCAATAATGATCAAATTAAAAGAAATTCATTCTTTTAATACTTTCTGTAAATATGTGAAGCAATAAAACAACATAAACTTTAACACGTTGATGGACGTAAGCTTTGCGACAGTAGGCCGTTTAAAATATTCATAGTTTACCACGAAATGAATGCCAAAAATCAAAATAGTGTTTTATGTAATAATTCCTTCTAATCTTCAACTACCACACGTTGTATTTATTTAGGGTTCCGTAGTCAAAACATGGGAACCCTAAAATTTTCATAATTGCTTGTGTCTACCAACGTGTTAACAGAAATTTTTGCTGCATTTAAAGCCGCGTACAAATTTGTTACGTATCGTCATATCATATCTCTGTATCATGCTAATGTGATACTCACTGAGCACTGAATCGAACATACTAAGATATGTTTCCTAGAGATACCACAGGCATTAAATTTTGAAGCATGACTCCATTTTAGTAAGCCCAACTAGTAACCATGGAGACTTGTTTATAAATATTAGATAAACCATTAAATTAATGGTTTGACCGCCATTAAAGTAATCCCATCAGTCAATTTTTTTGCTTCAATTTCTTAATGTATTTGTAATACACAGCATACTCTCTAGTCGATTCTCTCCTCGATGGTGATAGTAATGTGGACGGGGTTCGTTGCAATGTTACGCCTCAAAATTTTGATACGGGATGGAAAATTGCATCGTATTAAGGTTTGCAACGATATAGAGATATGTTACGACGATACATAACAAATCTGTGCGCGGCTTAATATTCTGTAATGGAACTCGAGTTGCATCCAACTGGAGTCACTCGAGTTAAATTTAACTCGATTTAGATATTTCGTAATTCTAGTTGCAACGAAATTTTATAACTAATTTTTTCAGTTGAGTCGTTTTCTGTTACAATTTGCAAACCTTG
The DNA here is from genome assembly GCA_035578155.1 of Brachynemurus nebulosus. Classification (NCBI taxonomy): domain Eukaryota; kingdom Metazoa; phylum Arthropoda; class Insecta; order Neuroptera; family Myrmeleontidae; genus Brachynemurus; species Brachynemurus nebulosus. The sequence continues at coordinate 8,121,002 of JAPWDM010000005.1, read as the reverse complement.
GTCTATGACAAAGAAAAACAAAATACATAAACAAAATTTGAAGAAATTTTTACAGTAGAATCTCTATTAATCGGACAGCCGTGTCACGCAAAAATTTGTCCGGCTTACAGAGGTATCCGCTTAACAGAGGCGGAGTAAATAATACCATTAAATAATGTAGTATTCATAACTATGTAATTTTATTTTTTAATTCAAATCAATTTTGTAAACGAATTTAGGTACTTATACAAAAATATAACGTTTACAAATGTACTGTCAAATTAGAATCATTGTTAACAAGTTAAAACATGAACAATTATACCTAACCCATATAGGTATACATACGCACTAGATGTACTCGCGTCCGGTTAATGGAGGTAATAATGTATTAAACTATATGTTTTGGTCAAAAAATATTGTTCCCGCGTCCGGTTAATAGAGGGTCCGCTTAAGAGGGTGTTGAATGCATTGGTTTTAGTATAACATGCCACCGTCATAGAAAATTTGTCCCGCTATAGGAGAGGTCCGGTTAAGAGAGGTGTCCGTTTAATCAGAGGTTCTACTGTATAATTCAGAAAGCTTTCTTACATATAATATAATTTTTTTACTTTCTTTATCCTTTAAACTGTCCTTTCATTTTTTTACCTGAGTAAAACATTAAAATTCAAGTTAAAAAACAAATGATTAAATTAGAACTGAAAAAATTGACTTGCGTTATAAAAATTGATTTGAATGATTAATTTAACTCGAGTTGAACTCGAACTACTGTGAAAAATGTATCGAGTCACTCGAGTAATCTGATTCGAGTCCCATCACCACCGTATTACACAAGGGTTTTTTAAAATACAGAGAATTCCAGAATCGCTCCGTCATTTAATATATACATTTAAAGCGACCCCTACACACTCAATAATATTGCACAATATATTGTGTTTATCAAAAATAATTTGAAATATATTGCACAATAACTGAATATTGTACCGTCTATAGACTCATTTAAAAATTTATACCGTGAAAAACTATGTATCATAGAAACATTGAAATAGTATATTATGCAATAAGTGCGGGAAGTTGTCGATTGTCCACGAGAGCGAAGTTGAGCGCACGATCGTAATGAGTGCGCTCATTCGCTCGAGTGGGCAATCGGTAATCCTGCACGAGTTGCATATACTATTTTTTATTACGAATTTTTACGAATTTCATATCTTTTTTGACATTTTTATTACTTTTTAAAATAATATTTTTGAGTGTTCGTCTTTTTTTCTGAATAAAATATTGTTTAAATTATTTTTTATTACTCATGCGGGAGAAGGCGCACACATTTCTGAACGCAAAATAGGTTTTTGCGTGCAGAAAGTCACTTTCCACACGCAAATTGACAATAAAACACGCAAAATTTAATCAAAACAGGCAAAACCGCCTCTTGATTTTTCATTTAATAAATATTTCATGAATATTTCTACAGAAACCACCAACAAAGTAATTTAAACAATAATTAATTCAGAAAAAAAAGACAAAAACTTAAAAATATTATTTTAAAAAGTAATAAAAATGTCAAAAATAGTAATAATAATAGAAAAAAGTATTTGAAATTCGTAATAAAAAATAGTATGTGCAACTCGTGGGCAATCGACAATTTCCCGCACTTATTGCACAATATAATATTGTTGGTGGTTTCTATAGAAATAATTATGAAATATTTATTAAATAAAAAATCAAGAGGCGACTTTGCGTGTTTTATTGTCAATTTGCGTGTGGAAAGTTTACCTTCCGCACGCAAAAATGTATGTAGGAAGAGTACAGTGGGCAAACAGCTATTTTGCGTACAGAAATGTGTGCACCAAGTTAGTACTTCTCCCGCATGAATAATAAAAAAAATATTTAACGCATGTTACTTTTTTTAATCAGAGCCCTCTAGTTTGTAACGGTGAAAATTATTTTACGTAACGTTACGTAACATTTTTTTTTGGCGAAAACAACCGTTATTTATTTTACTTCCTCCTTTTTTTTATACAAATTATTGAATGTACAATATTATTGAGTGTATAAGGGCCGTTTTATTATAACAGCAAATATGTGACCTCACTCGACTAAGGTTTTTTGGAATTCTTTGTACACTAAACAAATTTGTATGCAGTTGTAAATGTCCAAACTACTAAAATTGCCACATTCCATGTGTACTCACGTAATTTTACGTGTAATTTCCAAATAAAATAAAAAATGATTCATAAAATGATTTCTAATGTCTGTATAAAGCATAAAAAATAATTAATGTTAAGTGTTATGACGTAATATGTGTATAATATATGTCGAACTATTTATGGACATTCGAAAATAAAAGTATAAATAAAATTTAAAAAAAAAAAAAACTGAAGAGCAAAAAGAATTTTGGAAGAACTAGAAAATATATTACAATCCCAATGCAATGAAATGATTTATATGGACACTGTTCCCAAAAGGCCATTGTTAATAAAAAAATGTTTATCAATTATATATATAAAAAAAAAGTACATTCACGACAGAATGGCTACACTTCGTCTAGGCGCCGTAATAGCCGCATTCACATTATCTAAACTTGACCACTTTTTAAGGCCATTTTTAACCGCTTCGGCGGTCATTTTATCTTCCATTACACGCGACATGGCCTCCAATTTTTGTGCCCGTTCCTTACTTAACGGTTCGCTCGGGAATGATAAATCGTTCGCTTCGGCTAACGTACGCAAATCGAAATAATATTTCGCGTATACACTAGACGGAACATTTATATTAAATTGTAACAATTCTAAAAATTGCCGTTCCAATTCGTTCATATCCTCCACGGTAACGTCCTTTAAAATTTGACAATAATCCACATTCCATACGGCTTGATCGTCCCACACCTTACTGGCTAACAGAACGGCACCCAACACGATACGTTTCCAATTCGACGGTGCTATATCCAATTCGGCGTACGTTAATAACCGTTCTAAATAGACCAATGTGATTATTGCACATTCGGCGGTTAATTGTGCCGAATTGAATAACGTTCGTACGAATTTATAGATTTGTCGATGTTCGGGATTATGTTTATCGTAATCGTCGCTGACCCCATCACGCGTTAACGGATGTAATTTCTCGTCAAATATATCAATTTGTCGTTCGGACGTTCTATTTTTGATATGATAATAAATGGCCAACGCGACACATTTAACGGTATTTTTTAAATTTGGTTGCGACACGGTACTATCGTCTAAGTATATGGTGGAACACGAACTGCTCTTCTTTAACGGTCGAAAATCGGCAATTTGATGTTGACTCTTTTTACGTGACAGTCCATTCTCGATTGACGCCCGTGAACGTTCCATAAATATCGTTTTCGCCATGGGATGTTGCGATGGATCGGTGTCCGCATCGTCCGGTTCACGTTCGCTAATATGTTGTAAATTATTAACGCTAACTTCACCCTCCGGTAGATGTTCTTCAAAAGGCACAATCACTTTGTGACTTGTCGGTGGACTATTGTGTGTACAGCAACTATTTTTGTTTCCCATTATTTTCAAATAATAAATAATAGCTTAACATTGAAGCACTAAGTATCACAAAAAAAAATTAAAACGAGTCTAGTTATTGTGACTAGTTAATGACTATAACAGCAAAAAGATGTTAAAACCGCATTTTAATGTACCTACAGCTCGTAAGTTATTCTTCATTTTGAATTTCACTTGATATTAATTCAAATTATTTGGCACGATTAAAACTTTAGATATATAAAAAAAATTATAACACTGAAATCTTAAAAGAAAAAAAAATGATTTGAACCATGCAAAATTATCAAGACATCACGCAGTGAATTTGTAAAGGAATTTTCACAACATTTTTAATACATTTTTATTAAGCTAATTGTATAATGTAATTACATTCACAAAAATTAAATATATTTTTTATTAATAATATATTACAAGAAATTAAAAAATGCAATACGTATAGCATATTTTTTACATAAATAAGTTCACTTGTGAACCCATCTCACACAACTGTCAGTGCTCCGGGAATAATTTCTAATGATTTAAACCGTAGGTCCCGTACGTATCTGATCAGTAATCCGTTTACACATGCAATTTTTTGATGAAGCAAGTATAATGCTAGTAAATGGTATACATAATATTACATGTATGTATGCAGTAAACTGATGTAAGCAAATTGAAAGCTTAACCGATTTAGTGCCATTGGCATGTTAACATGCCAAAGGAAACAAAGAGAGAAATATACTTGACAACAAAAGACAACACTATCTTTCGAAAGCTATAAATCTATAGTTGAAAAAATATTTCCAGACACTTTTGATAGTTTCTTTGTCAACGGATAATTGTCTTTTTCTAATTCCAGTCAAACAAATAAATAGTGCATAGGGTACTAATTGAATATTAGGTTACGAAATAATAATAGTAAGTTAATAACACTGGGCTATGTGCATAAACTACTACTAAATATTGCTATTAGATGCTACTAACAAATAAAACATAGTAGTACTATTAAATAATTGATGTGCATAAAATTTTTTTTTTATCTTGTTGATAAGGGTAGACACAAACATAAATAAAATTATACAGTTACTAAATAGTCATTTTATTAATAAATAAATAAATTACAAACAAAATACATAATCTTGAAGTTAAATTTTTATATGTTCATTAATTTTACATAAAAGACGCCATTGAAATGATGTGTCAATCTAACCTCTATTTTAATTTTTACATAATTTTATTTTTTACAATATTTTTAAAATTTTTGAGGTTATTATCACATATTTTAAGTAAAAAACGAATTCCTTATTTACGTATTTCGGTATTCTTTTTTCGGTATTTCCTTTACTTTGTGTAATGCCAAAATTGGTATTTTTCCGCTTATTATGAACCTGTTTTTTAAATGAAAAATTTAGAAAAAATAAACAAATTTTCGCTACAAATGGTTGTATTTATTGATAAATACAATATTTACTTACCCAAATATTATATTTATGGAGTATTACGTTTATTAATATTGTTTTAAACTTAATTTTTTGCAGGACTCGATCTTATGTGCCTATTTGCACGTGATTGTGTGGCTATTTATTCTTTTGTTTCTTATTTTTTGTGGCACATTCAAAGAAATTTACGTATTCATTCTAACATGTCATATTATATTATATTTATATCTTATCTCTCTCTTAAGAAATAGTCTCCATCAATATTCTTTTATATCGATGGAATGAAGTTAATTTTTCTAATTTTTTCATAGAATAATAATTTTCACTTATCGATTTATTTTAGTGTCAAATTGACAATATAAATCATTGAACAATCAAAACCAACATCTGAACTGGCCAGACAGTAAAAATTTTCTATTTATCTGTTCTATGATTTATCTACTGGTGCCACTAATTCACAATACGTGTAAAGAGTGTCAACGTCATATGATCTAAATTTCAGTATGTTGAACGTGAACATGAAAATTTCTCTTCCTTTCTGAGTGGTGCAGTATTCTAGGAATCAGGAAGTTAGTGCAGTGTTAGTGTTCGTTTTATTATTTCGTAATGGCTGAAACAAATAATGAAATGGATATGGAAATTGATAACGATATTGATATCATTCCAAAGAACGCTGCAGAGTAAGTGCAATTATTAATTTAATATTAATTTATTTTTGTTCTCTACATGACAGCATTTTCTACTGCGTACGATGACCTATTATTATTTATTATTACTTTTGCTAGAATTATTTAGATTTTCAATTGAAATTAATTTTTGGACGTTTTTATTTGTTGTCATTTGTTAGTGGACAAAATATTGACAATGTTCAATGTCAAAACTTAATTGTTCGATGTTTTTATTTTGATTTTGGATTATTTTGTATATGAAATTTGCATTTTTGTTTGAAAATGACAGACTTTGAAGATATTTTATTACAAAAAAGTTTAATTAAGTTTGAAAATTCGTAAGTGGACGTATTTGGGTGAAATTGCAATATACTATATGGTGCTATATTTTTTTTTTTTTTTTTTTTTTTTTTTTTTTTAACCGGTAAAAACGAACCAAAGTTGGTGGAAATTATGAAAAGTTAAATTGCAGAAGCCTATTTTTGTTTTTGAAAACTCAAATTTATTAATATTTTACACATTTTTTAATATTGACATTTGTATGATATTATTAACTTAGTGTAGTATTTTTTTTTATAGAATACGATAAAAATAACAGAACAATGCGTAAAGTGCCCTGTAAACGATCAAATTTGTTTGACAAATTTGTTTGTCAAACTTCACGTTTTCATCAAACAAGAGCTTAAACGATCAAACCAAAGCTCAAACAAATTTGACAAACTTGCCCGTAATTTGTCACCCTAGTGGTCCCCATAAAATAATTTTATTAGATAAAACTTGGCCAAACATAGAATAAATAATGAAAATTACGGAAAAAAGGTTGCTAGGACAGAGATTTGCAAAAATTTTGTCAAATTTGCTATTCATTTCGGGGCAATTTAATAGAGCTTGTTTGACAAACACAACAAACACCGCCGCACACCTTCAAATTTGTTGGTCAAACACGTCAAACAAGTTGATCAATCAAGATTTTCATCAAACACGTCAAACACGTAGATTGTTTGACAAACGCGTCAAACAAAGCTGCATACTATCAAATAATTTGACAAACACGTAAAATTTGACAAACAATTTGATCGTTTACAGGGCACTTAACACAAGTGAGTAAAGTGGCCCCGCTCACGCGGGGCCCTTTAATATACTAGGCAAATTAGTTTGTATATCAAAATCCGTTTTTTAATTACCCTAACCTATATACTTTGATCCCTTTTAAAATGTGATAATTAATAATAAAACGCAATTATTTTTAATAAAAATATGTGACCGCCCTTTAACTCTTTAAGTACAATAATTCTCAGCCACATCTATTTCTTTTTTGCGGTAAACATCGAAAATATCGCACCATGTAGTATATTGCAATTTACCCTGGACGTTTTATTTGTTGTCATTTGTTAGTGGATAAAATATCGACAATGATTAATGTCAAAATTTAAATGTTCGATGTTTTTATTTTGATTTTGGATTATTTTGTATATGAAATTTGCATTTTTGTTTGAAAATGACAGGCTTTGAAAATATTTTATTACATAAAAGTATAATTAAGTTTGAAAATTCGTAAGTGGACGTATTTCACTTTCGACTTGTGAACAATTTACCAATTTTTGATGAGAATTATTGTAATGTTATTGTAAAAAAAATGTCTGATTTCAGATTAGCCGAATTAAAGAAAGAGAATGGGAATCAATTGTATAAAATCAAACAGTATCGTCAAGCATTACCCCTGTACACGGAAGCAATCGAATTATGCCCGGACAGTGCATCGTACTATGGAAATCGTGCCGCATGCTACATGATGTTAAACAGATATAAAGATGCTCTGGATGATGCACGTAAAGCGGTAACACTGGATCCAACATTCCTGAAAGGTTACGTACGTATTTTGAAGTGTGCCATCCTACTTGGCGACATCACCACCGCAGAACAGGCCCTCAATCGTATTAAAGAATTAGACACAAAAGGTGAAATTTCGGTGGAGAATGAATTGAAATCATTGGAAGCCTTGAAACTGTACGACAGTGAAGCCGTCAAAGCATACGAAAAAGGTGATTTTCGTAAAGTGGTGTACTGTATGGATCGTTGTTTGGATCACAGTTCCGCGTGTGTTAAGTACAAATTAACGAAAGCGGAATGTTTGGCATTTTTGGGACGCTATCAGGAGGCGCAAGAAATTGCAAACGACGTATTGCACCTGGACAAAAGTAACGCGGACGCCATTTACGTACGCGGCATGTGCCTCTTCTACGAGGATAATATTGATCGTGCATTCAGCCACTTCCAGCACGTGTTACGTTTGGCACCGGATCATAAGAAGGCCATGAACATTTACAAACGCGCAAAACAATTGAAACAAAAGAAAGAAGATGGGAATGACGCGTTCAAATCGGGCCGATATCAGGAAGCGCACGATTTATATTCGGAAGCGTTAAAAATCGATCCACTTAACGCCGTTACCAATGCAAAACTCTACTTCAATCGTGCAACCGTACTTTCAAAATTGAATCGATTAAGCGAGGCGGTCGGTGACTGTTCCGAGGCGTTAAAACTCGATGAAAATTATCTGAAGGCAATTCTACGTCGCGCCAAGTGTCACATGGACTTAGGCAATTACGAGGATGCCGTTCGAGATTATGAGAAAGCATTAAAGATCGACAAAAGTAGAGAGAACAAACGGCTTCTACAAGACGCGAAACTGGCGTTGAAAAAGTCGAAACGCAAAGATTATTACAAAATTCTCGGTGTTGAAAAGAACGCAACTGAAGATGATATAAAGAAAGCATACCGTAAACGAGCCTTGGTGCATCATCCGGACCGACACGCAAACGCCTCTGAACAGGAACGTAAAGAGCAAGAGCGCAAGTTCAAAGAGCTTGGAGAAGCCTATGGCATATTATCCGATCCGAAAAAGAAAGCACGATATGACAGTGGACACGATTTAGAAGATCTTGAGGGTGGAATGCATGGTACAGACCACGTTTATTCCTTTAAAAGAAAACATTCTTAATTTTTTTTTTTGTACATTCTTTAAAACAAATTTTAATATACTCTTTCCTTTTTTTATTTTAGTCTATCTTTATTTATTTTTACGACTCTAAAATATTTTTATTTCTTTTTATAGCTGATATTGATCCAAATCAAGTATTCCAGTCGTTCTTTGGCGGTCATGCGGCTGAATTTAATTTCACCACCGGGGGATTCCCAGGAGGTTTTTCATTCCAGTTTGGTTAGTTTGACGTATCGAATTATTCAATATTGTTTTTTTTTTTTGTATATTTTATAATTTGTGGAAGCGTTTTGTCGTTTTACCATAATTTAGAGACATTCCTTTTAGTGTTATATTAATTGAATAGTTTGAATCATCACGCTTCTATTCAACAGAGGAAATAAATGATTATAAATAATAATTGATTTTTCAAATGTTTGATCCGAACGGTGTCTTTGAAAAAGATATCAAAATCAATTTTTTTTCACAACTAATTTAAGTATTTGCTGGTACAGTAGCAAGTGAACTGATTATTTTTAACTTAATTTTAAATTGTATTTTGATTATTTTTCAAAGATTTTTTTATTATTATTATTATTTTAATTTTAGTAAATAAGAACAACAAACACATAATTTTATTGTATTTGCAGTCATTTTTTATAATTTTTATAAATTGATTAATTTGCTTTTTCTGGAGGTTTCGATCGATTACTTAATGTCCTTCGTGCATTTGTCAATCTGTAATAATTTAAATGACACATTAATAATACATTAAAATTTAATTTAGTTATAATAAAAATAAAAAAAAAATTAACATGTAAAATGGCTGTAATATAATAAAGTATTGCCGTAAACTTAAATGTGTTATTTCTTCTCATGGCGATTTCTTTTAATTTTTTTTATTTCCAAATAAATAACTTTAGGTATAATGTAAATAATTTCACAGTATATATAGTTGTGTGCCAATTTATTTATTTTTAATAATTTTATTGGGAAGAGTACAATTTCCGAGATGCTATTTATTAAATTTTGCATTCTGATCAAAAAATAAACAGTAAAAATATTTTAAAACAAAAAAATTATCGGTTAATTGTATACCAGGCCATCTGTGAAACACTATAGGAACTATTGTTACATGTTGCCATATGGTTACATTGGGCCGGAAAGTTTTAAAATTGTATTAAAATCTATCATGAAATCATGACCAAAGATAATATCACTAGACGCATCCTAGTGATTTGTTTATGTTTTGACAGTTCACAAAATTTGTGCTGTTTTCATAATTTTTTGAAATGTCATTTCTTTAGTTGTCAACTTTGGCTTTCTAGTGTCGAATGAAGAAAATTACTGTGGGTACGCTAAACATTAAACCACGCCTCCATTTGATTTCCCAATACCAAGAATGAATAGTTCTTGGGTATTTTATCTATAGTCAACACACTGTGAGATTAAGGCACTGTGATCAGAATTATTTTGACTCAAACGACCAAAAAGGAAATGGTTATAAGTAAAAAGGTTGCATCTAGATATTTAGTGACCAGCCTTTAGTACACCTCGTAGTGCTAAACGTGCTAAAAAATTATTTGGGTCAAAAATTTGATTTAATACGTAATGTAACATGCATTAGAAGAGAATGGGGTAAATCCGGGTAACTATGGATGCAGTATTACAGCAAGGATTATTTTTATAATACATCTTAATCAGATAGAAATGCAATTATATTTCTATCTCTTTTTAAATACAAATTCAGAATATACAGGTTGATAACTCTGACTTGCGATTTCGATGTGTATAGAATACAAATGTATATAATAATTGTTTGCAATACATTTTAGTGTAAAATATTTAACACTATGAGGCCCAAGCACCTTCATAGTAAACTTCCCCGGCAGTCGGCAATATTTAAAAAAAAAAACTATAACCAAATACATAAAATAAAATGATTCAAACACTGAATAGATTCAACACAGTTCATCATGTATGTGCAAAACTGTAAACATACGTACGTGATACGTACATACTACATATACACTGACATTCAATTCAATTTTATTTAAAAATGTAAATTATATTTTTTGTGTATTTTTGGTTTATCTTAAAATTTTTTATACATAGAAACCAAAAGGGTAGTGTGTGTTGGTATGTATTTGTGTGAGTAGGGACACATCCGTGTGATGAATGATGATAAACATCGCACACTCATAATGAGTAACCAACTAATCAATTAATCATTGATCGCGGTCGGCCTTTGGGGATGTTTTGTTTGGTTTCGGATGCCGAAGCCATGGGACTGAAAGTATTAATACCCCTGTCGCAGCATCCTGCATAACATAGCGAATTTCCGTTTATAAAAGTTAGTTTTTCTTGGAAACAAGTTGACATAGCATAATAGTTTGAAGACCTTTTTTATGTGATTTTTTTTCCTCTTTTTTCAATAGTGTAAAAAAATTTTACAAAAATTTTTGAATAAGAGAAAATTTTGGCAAAAAGTTAATTTTTTTCACGAAAATTGCTAAAAAAGACATGTTCCAGGCATCGGTTGTGTCTGGTTAACGAACTCGTCCAACGGTTTGGGACTTCCAATATTTTCACCAAATTTCATAAACGTAAGACGCGCGGACACACACACGCACACACACACACACACACATATATATATATATATATATATATATATATATATATATATATATATATATATATATATATATATATATATGTATATATATATAAATTTTAGTGACTATTTTTTTCGGTTTCTAGGGACCTCAAAACAAATTTCTGCCATAGTCCCGGGCTCAAGTCGCGTCATGACAGTGGCTGTAATAGCGAATTCCATTCGCTAAAACTGTCAACAGTGATGTACTTATTTGAAAAATATGTATATTAGAGGTACAAATCCATTCACACACATAGATATACGTATACTATTGCAGTTATAGTGAGTTATATACGTACATACACATTATATGATTATACACATACAACTTAGTTGTAAACACACTAAAATTATAGAAAATAAATTGACTTTTTTTTTCTTATTTTCTCAAAAACTAGCTAACCTAGAATAATAGTGCCAAAACCTTTTTTATGTCATTTTTTCCCGTCTTTGCAATGGTGTAAAAAAATTTGACAAAAACTTTTAAATTATAGCAAATTTTGGCCAAAAACTCATTTTCACGAAAAATGCTCAAAAAACCATGTTCCTGAGCGCCGACGTTTTTGGCTGAAGAACTCATCCAAGATTTTTGGACTTCCAACGTTGTCACCAAATTTCGTAAAACTAGCAGTTTTTCCTGAAGCGCTATCGTGCTGATACATAAATACATAAATACATATATACATATATATATATATATATATATATAAATTTTAGTGAATGTTATTTTTGGGCTCTAGGGACCTCAAAACAAATTTCTGCCATATTTTCGAGCTGAACTTCGACTATGGCTAACACCATAATAGCTGAATTTCCAGAATTCTTTCTGGAAATTCGCTAATAACCAGTTAAAAATTTAAGTATAAAAAATAAACGTATTTCGTATTAAAAATGCATTTCATATTTAATACATGAAACATCCCGTTTACAAATTATATATTCGTAGTAACTACATACTTAAAAGGAATAAAAAAAATATATTTCTTTCTCTCTTAAAAAGATTACGAAATATGTTTCTTTCTTTCTCGCACACGTGTATTATAAAAAGAATCCTTGCTGTATTAATCTGCAGTTTATATTCATGTCAGATACGACTCTTTGGCCTCAGAGGTCAAATGTATGTATATATTTGGGTGTTTTTTCATATTTTAGATATTCCGTGTACGTTAAAAACTCAATTAAGTCCAATTTTTAATTTCAATGTAAGCTATCGATACCATAAAATTACTATTTTTTGCTGCGTTTGTAAAAGTCTGTCACATCTATGTAACAAATTTTTGCGTCTCGGAAATCGTATTTTTGCTATTTTGTTTATTTTTTTTTTATTTTTTGTAAATATTTTGATGTATCTAATCGTATCTTAATATTTATATGTTATATATGGATTTTTTTTTATACAAGTACCTATAAGTATGAATATATTGAAATATTAAATTGATCAATTGAACGTTTCAGCCATATTGAACAAGTAAAAATTGAAACTCCCATTTTTAAAATAGAAATATAGAAATGTATAATTTTATTTGCAGTTACCTAAAGTTACAGTGAATTAAAAACCTGTTCTCAAATATGTATATTAATTAGTAATACTGACATGTAACTTAATTTATACCATAAAACTATTAATAAAATAAAAAGGTTCAGTCAATTTTTTCTTTTTAAAATTTCAAAATGAATGCCTTGAAGTTTGTTATATCTAAATCAATTCTATAAAACGTATAAAACGGTTTTGATAAAACGCGAAACAATCAATGACAACCCGCGTATAACACGATTCCAATAGAACGCATTCGTGAATGAGTGAAATCGTAAACATTGAACGTATATTTCCAATTTATGTATGTACTAGCATTTACCCGCGGCTTCGCCCGCGTGGAATTTTAAATTATGGCATCTAGTTAAAACATATAAAGTGTACTTTCATCACGTCGTTATTACGCGTCGAGTAGGTATTATTACTTTTTTCTTTGGAATTTTCCCACAGAAATACAATATTTCCCCCGGGCAAAAAATAGACTATAACATTCCTTTAACAACATGCCAAGTTCAAATGAAATCAATGATTCTTTTTTATACTGTTTTAAATATATATTTTCCCACGGGAATAAGACTCCACGGGAGTTAGATACTTCCCCGGGATAGAAAGTAGTCTGTGTTCTTTCTCATCGTCTCTGTAAACAATATGCAAAGTTTGAAATCAATCATGCTTTTTTTTAATAGTCAGTTGTTATTTCATTGTTTCGTTTTAAATACATTTTCCCTCGGGAATGAGATATTTTTTCGGAATAAAAAATAACCTATGTTTATCGCTGTAGATTGTCATATTTGTCTATCATCATTTTTTGTTTCATTTAAAATATATTTTTCCACAGGAATGAAATTTCCCACGGGAAATTTCCCGGGGTATAAAATAGTTTGTGTCCTTTCTCATCCCTTCTGTTAGCAATATACAAAGTTTGAAATCATTTATCCGTTTTTGAATAGTCAGCTGTTGTAATTTAATGCATTTTCCCTCGGGAATGAAATATTTTCCCGAAATAAAAAGTACCCTATAACCGTCTCTGGCCCGCAAGCAACGTCTGTGCAAAGTTTCAAGTTGATTGGTTAAGCGGTTGAGGCGTGAAAGCCAGTCAAACAAACAAACAAACTCACTTTCGCATTTATAATATTAGTAAGGATTTAACTTACGGTACAATTTTTGCTGTTTTCCCTTTGATTGGTTGGTCTGTTGCGTGCGAAATTCCAGTTTTTGGTTCTTCTTTTGGATGTTGATACGAGTCGAATTTCTTTTTCTCCTCATGCCATATACGTCCATATTGATTCGCCATTATCCAAAACATGTTTTCCCTTTTTTCCTTAATATTTTTTATTAGTTAGAAGTGTTAACTTACGTACAGTTAACGGGGCCATTTCGCCTAACCTTACTACCTCACCACTAACATTATATAGGAGTTGATTTGTTAAGTGATGATTAAATGCGCCTAGAAGCTAGCAAATATTCGATTTAATTCATCAGTTAAATGTAGAGATATTGGTCGAGTTTGGGGAGACTATGGGTCTATTTGTATGACAAAGCGGTTTGCATGCATGCAGCTTTATGTTTGCCTGTACTGACATCTTGTTTAAAAATTAAGCCCTAAGCGTATGTGTAAAAAACTGTGGATAGCAATGTGTCTGAGCGTGTTAGGTACCGCTTAAGCTAACTAGTCGCACAGCAACTCTAGCGGTGTGAAGATCGATTGTTTATCATTGTTATCAACCACTTCCCAACAATAAGCGAATACATACATAATATATGCAGGCACCATACACATACAGTGCAGCCCTCCGCTTTCCACAGATAGAGTGTGACGTATTACACACACACAAGCGTATATCACGTATACATAGATACGAGATTTATGTAGTAACATGTTGTGCGTTTGGAGTGGGAGAGACATTTAGGTCATTTGTAACGTCAGCTTTTGTCCACGTTGAGAAAGCTAGTATAGAGATACGAAGTTTGTTTCTGAATATTCTGTGTTAAAAATAGTTTTATAAAATAGAAGAGGCGGCCCATTCTTAAATAAATAGTGATTTGAGTATATAGTATATTCTGGCAAAATCAGTCAACAACTCTTTTACAAGAATAAAAAAGTTTGTAGTTTTTGAGATATCAAATGAAAAATTTTGAAATATAAGCACTCTAAGCATTTAGCTTTGTCCGAAAGTTTTGCCTTACCATTTACATGATTAGCATTTCCTTTCCATCTTTTTCCTTTGCCCGAACTTTCACAAATTAATGAGATATTATTTACAGACTGACAGGATTTCTGGGTTGGATTATTTAAAAGTGAATACAGCGCCATTTACCTCCCCGTGATGTATTTTGGCTAACGTTAAATAATCTACAAACGATGTTAATTTAAAGTCAGTTTTTAAAATGCTCCTGCGCGATATATCAAAAATAAAGTGAGAAAAAGGGCAAGACTACGATAAGTACGGCGCCAAGATTTGATGACACTTCCTTATAGAACTTGACAAAATAAAACGAAAAACAAGAATAAAATTTTTCGAGATCTCGCTTCGATTTCGAGTTAAACTTGTTTTTGAATTCCAATATGTATATTGTATGTATGGGATGTGGGCACGAGTACGATATCCGAGGCGACAAAATTTGATAAGCGGATCTGATAGATTTTGGCATTCTAAGCAAAAAATAAAAAGTAAATTATTTTGAAATTCGCCTTAGTTTTCGAGATATCGATCGTTAAACTTGTTACAAACTTACGATATACATACTTTAAAGTACATAGTTTAGAAAGAAAAAATATATCCCCCCCCCCATGCTTTACTGATACCTATACCATTCTTATTTATTTATTTACTTATTTATTTATTTTTATTTATCTATACAATTTTCAATATTTTAACCTCTGGATATCTAGGGATTTCGACTCTGGAAACAACTCATGACAGTATTTTCGGATAATATAATTCTAAATGAGTATACTTTTGATTTACATCGCCGTAATAATATTCTCTAGTTCACAATCAGTTTTCGTCGCCTCGTTTTCAAAATTTGTTCAAGTATGGATGATATAAAAGTGGATATATTGACCAACGACCAGAAAGATTTGAAAATTCTGTAACATATTGCTTTTTCACAGAAGAAAGAAAAGCACCAAAGTGTAGTGTATGTGGTAACCCCGCTTTTATAAGATGTGCTTGGTGTGGATAATATTTTTTTATTACTCATGCGGGAGAAGTACTAACTTGGCGCACATATTTCTGTACGTAAAATGGCTGTTTGCCAACTGTACTCTTCCCGCATACTTTTTTGCGTGTGGAAAGTAACTTTCCACACGCAAATTGACAATAAAACACGCAAAATTTAATCAAAACACGCAAAGCCGCCTCTTAATTTTTCATTTAATAAATATTTCATAATTATTTCTATAGAAACCACCAACAAAGTAATTTAAACGATAATTAATTTAGAAAAAAAAGACGAACACTCAAAAATATTATTTTAAAAAGTAATATAAATGTCAAAAATAATGATAATAATAGAAAAAAGTATGTGAAATTCGTAATAAAAAATAGTATGTGCAACTCGTGCGGGATTGTCGATTGCCCTACTCAAGCGAATGAGCGCACTCACTACGTTCGTGCGCTCAACTTCGCTTTCGTGGGCAATCGACAATTTCCCGCACTTATTGCACAATATACTATTGTTTTGAACATTTTTATGAACAATATCATTATTGTGTATATTACAAACCTTAAAATATTGCAAATTTTATCGATAAATAAAAATAAATAAATAAGTAAATAAATAAATAAGATTTGTATTGATATCAGTAAAGCAGGGGGGGGGGGGGGGTGCAGTGTATCTTTCTTTCTAAATTATGTACTTTAAAATAAACCGTAAGTTTGTAACAATTCAATACTAAAATACGAGATTCTGTGACCATTTCTTTGCTCACTATTAAATCAAAAAAATAAAATTTTTCCCAAGTTAACCTTAGCAAATAAAGAACTTAAAGTGCCATTTACAATTATATATAGTTTCCCTACCAAAGCTCTTACCATTTCCAAGATATTTAAGAAAATTGAAAAAAATTCAAATTTTCAGGGGTGAATTTCACCCCCTTAAACCGCTTATGGGCACGAACAAAATATGGCTCGTGATTACTTTTAGTAAGATCTACAATCCACCAAAGTTTCAAAAATTTTTGAGAGATACAGTTGGATACCTTTCCTTGTTAGTTTTTATATCAAAAATCGAAGTTTATTGTCATAACTAGCCTAACTTTCGGGCAAAGGGTAACCTTAAATATAAGTTTAACGATCAATATCTCGAGAACGAAGCGAGATCTCGAAAAATTTTATTGTTGTTTTTCGTTTTATTTTGTCAAGTTCTATAAGGAAGTGTCATCAAATCTTGGCGCCGTACTAATCGTAGTATCCCCAGAAAAAGTATTTATTTAGACTGGTTTTATCAGAATATACATTTTAAATACAGCATCCCGGAAATCATAGTCGTAATCAATCCTGCGCATTGAACTATATGTTTAGTTTACTTACATTTTCGTATGATGGAACAAAACGTTTTTTATATGGTAGAGGCACTTGAAGATTATCTGAGTATTTTATTGGTGTAGCGCGAAACCATTTTGGTTTTTTTATAACCATTGTAAATATATTTTATTTTTGGATATCCTAAATATTTATAAATTGACATTTAATAGGCAATAGCCTAAAAAAAAAACATCTGACAGTGAAATATTTAGTCATGGTGATTTACTTTTAATCAGGTTTTGTTTTTTTATATTGCAAGAGGGCGTAAAAAAATTTAAGGGTTTTCAAAGTTTTACGTCGGCGGGCTAAATTGTAAAAAATTAAAATAAAACAAAAAAGAAAAATGCGTTTAGTTAGCTAAACTCCGTCGTTTTAGTGAACAAACTGTATATCGTAATGATGCTCAAGGCGTCATTTGTGATAATATATGTATGTATAGGGGAATCCACATTCGGAAAAAGTCACATTTACTGAACAAACTTGACTATTCTTATAGGGTAAACGAAAATTTTGTACTCAAATTACTCACAATCAGATTTCATCAACGGATCTATTTAAAAAAGAAAAAATTGTACTTGATGACGTCATCATGTATACCAAATTTTTTAAAAGATCCAAAAACCGTAATTTTGATGTTAGAAACATGAAATTTGGAGCCGTTCGTAGATTTTCGATACTGCTTTTTTTATTTTTGATAAAATCAGAATAGTAAAGATAACAGAAAAATCACAAAATTAAAAACCTGATTTATGTTAAAATAGATTGCCGAATAAATTAGAAAAGTAACTCGCATAGCCAGGACATAGTAAAAATGTTATATCATTGATATATAAAATCTGTGTACATAATAAGAAAATATACATATAAAATTTCATATTTTTCAAGGGAGAAATGTTTTTCTGGAAAAATAAATGCAAATTATCTTCAAGAACTCGAGATGTCAGGCGAATCAATGTCTGTTTTAGTCCATGTTACTTATTAGTTTGGTTAACTTTTTTTCTGAATATAAATTTACTTTTTAAAATTTCGTAGCACAACCACGAAATCCCCATGTTTTCGTGAATTCTGTCGCTTTTCGCGCATCCAACACGCACTGTGTAGATTTTTTATCTAACTTGGAATGATGTCATACATAAACTTGTGCACGGAAGAGGGGGAAAGAACTCGATGAATTAGACCCACAGAACCATAGAACAAAGAGAACGAACATTACTATGTCTATACTAGGGAAACGAGCGTAACCACAAAGGATAGAAAATAAACCCCCACTATGTTATATATGTGCACGCGGAGTTGTGTGTGTTAGTCTGTTGGATGGTGTGTGTATTAGTGTCTTGCATACATACATGGTGGTGGTGTACGTGGTGGTGGTACGTATGATGTACGTATCCCACGTACATATACCGTGTTAATACGAGAGGTAACAATATAACAACAATTGAAACATTCCCATTGAGTGCTGGCGAATGAATGAGGACTAAGCAGCCTAAGATGCACATAAAAGCACATAAGTGATTGCAGAAAAGAGATAGATGTATTCGTTCTATTTATTCTGTGCACAGAACAAATAGAACGAATATAACTATCTATTTTCTGCAATCACTTATGTGCTTTTATGTGCATCTTAGGCTGCTTAGTGTCATTTGCTCAGTACCCGTCGCTGAGTGTAAGTCAGTCAAACAACAATGCATTTGATTGTTGTTAGCATTGTAGAACCCGCACAAGTATCACACATATGTATGCGAACCAGGGTCACGTGCACCACCGATCACTCACACTAACAGAGTTTACCGCACAAATACAAAATAAACACCGTGCACGTATACAACATATTTTCTATCTCAAGTGGTTACATTGGTTCCAGTAGTATAGAGATAGATATTTTTTCTCTAGTGCTCTATGATTAGACCCATTAGACCTGTAGACGAAAGTGGACCGTATTAAAATAAATAAAACATTAATAAACATTTATTCAAATTTTATTTACATAATATATTTTACAATTTTCCATTTACAATTTTTATAGATCTATATTTCCAATAAAAATCAATAAATTCAAATTTTGTGTACATATGGCTCAATTATCACTATAGTCCGGATAAAATAATTTTTCACAGGACCGGCTTAACGATTTCAGTGTAATACTGTTAAACTGCTTGTATTTATGTATGAGTCTGCTAGAGCAAATAATGTTCCTTTACATACATACATACATAAACTGATTAAATTAAATCGAATTAACATATGTTTTAGAAAATACACCGTTCTCTTAAAATAAGCAAACCTAAAATAAGGAAA
Source organism: Brachynemurus nebulosus (assembly GCA_035578155.1). NCBI lineage: Eukaryota > Metazoa > Arthropoda > Insecta > Neuroptera > Myrmeleontidae > Brachynemurus > Brachynemurus nebulosus. The sequence continues at coordinate 8,101,410 of JAPWDM010000005.1, read as the reverse complement.
TATTGTAAACAAACACACACACATTCAAACATGTTTATATTAAAAAGTAATAAAAATATTGTCAAAAAAATAAAAAATAACAGTATAAATGGTGTGACAAATAATAAAGTGTTCATGAACTTTTTAATCATTTATTCAGAAAAATTAAAAATTTTGCAATTTGTACATTTACTTATGAGTTTGAAATGAAATGTTTAAAACGTCCAAAACCCTACAATTGTCTATAATTCTATATAATTATGCATATATAAACATATCCATGATTTGATTATTTAATAGTATCACTGTATCAGGTAGTAGGCATACATGCATATAATGCTTGTGAATGTGTTGTTGGGACCGTTGGGACATTATGAAGTGGTGATAAATTAAAATTTAATAGCTTCTTTGACATTCACTCCACAATATGTATCTGTACGTATTTACTTTTTGTTCAGTACTTAAACATTAGCAAAGATTATTCTTAAAATGGTCTCATTCGGAACATACAAACGTATTTTCTTATTAATAATAAATAATAATAATTGTTATCAATTTATTATATGTATTTATTGTGTACAGTTGTTATTTTAAATAGAAAAAGTTAATTATTTAATGTATGTAGTTAAGTTATGTACTTATTTTATATAAGTATATAACTAAATAAACTGTATTTTGAATATGACAGGGGTTATTAAGAAAAGAAAACATTTAACGTGAGAAAATAAACTAGAAATATTTGGAGAACTGGGCATCGCAGCATGTCTTAGCTTTTGGTTACGGTGTATCAGTGACCTAGTAAATATATGTATATGCATATACATAGACATTTAGTTCATCCTGTATGTTACGCTTAAAATAGGGAAAGTGACTTGTTTACTATTCCCTATTTTGAGCGGAATCTGTATTACTAATTTTTCCTTAAAAAATGTTCATACAAAACTAGTATATCTTGCCAACAAACTATACACAAATAAAAGTATACATATTAAGAAAAGAAGATGTAACGTTAATCATGTGTTATCTAATAATTAATAAAATATTATAGAGGTATTTATTTCATTTTTGCTAATATTTTTTTTTTTGTATATACTTTTGAGCATTGAATAAATAGTGGGAATACACTTATATACACAATCTATATTATGAAAATGAAAAGTGACTGAAGTGTTGACGAATATGGATGGTTAAACAAGAGGGGATTAAAAATTTTTCTAGATTAACTGATGTTATATTTGTTAGTATAAATATTTTTAGAACATTTATTAATAAATACTCTCAAATTACAACAAAAATCACATAAAAATTAAAAAATATTCATTACCATCGATAGTTTGTAGGTATTCTGTGTTTGTAGATTATAAAAAGGTGTTAATCAATATGACGATTTTGCTTCAAAAAAATAATATCTAAAAAAAAATTGTATGGTCCATACAAATATTCTAATATCAATAGTATCTGTGGTTAAAAATACAAATAATACATACGTACATATTTATACGTACAACACGTACGATGTCATCAAAATGATGTTTTGTTTATGGGTTTGAATGAAATGTACAACTAGATTAAATATTGCTTGATTTACATTGCATGTGTATGTACCTATGAAGAAAACTAAAAATTTTAAAAAATTGTAAACAAGGTACATATATAAAATTTTAAAAAGTTAAAAAGAGATAAGGAGTTTGTTTATCAATTGATGCTGAAAGACAGCCGCAAGACAATAAATTTTGTTTTATATGTACCTGCCAGCTAGTTAGACAAATAAATATTGCAAAACTTTAATTCAACAAAATTTGGGGCCCCATTTTATTTTTGATATAAATCTCACATAATAAAATTTTTCTAAAAAGTTTTTGCTTCTCTATGTTGAATTTCAGTAAATTTTCAGAATTCTGTTATTTCTGTTGTAGCAGACTCATACATAAATACAAACAGTCTAACAGTATTACACTGAAATCGTTAAGCCGGTCCTGTGAAAAATTATTTCATCCGGTCTATAATTATCACATAAAAGTTACAATAAAAATGAATTTTATTCGATAGTATGTTCATATAATATATGGTTAAAATACATATATACAGCGATGTAATATCAAAATTAGACATTTTAGAGAGAGTTATTTACATAATAACTGAAAATTTAGATCACGATTAACAATTAATAGACGAAATATATACCTTGCCGAGTCCTAAATATACAATCAAAATATATATTTGTATAAAATAACCCTGTTCATTAATTAATAATTAATTTTATTTTCTGTATTTATCGATACATTTTGTATGAGATTTTTTTTCAATTCAGTTAAAAAATTTAATAAATAAATTACCCTTTTTTGCAACTTATCGCATTCGAATAAGTGTACCCTCTTCAAAACATTTAAATTACCTTATTTATAACTTATCAGTTTAAGATAAAATTAGAAAAATAAATATTTTTCGTAAATAGATTTTAAGTAATTTTTATCAGTCCAGTCCATTAAAAATCAATTAGGTACTATCAAGTCTATAAATATTTAAGTGTAACATGTAACATTTATTATTTTGAAACAATGAATAATGATTCTCAAATTAAAAATTCGAAGAAAATCATTAGGATATGTTTTTTCTGTAAAAAGTATGAAAATTAACCTCTGTGACGTCATATGACGACTCTCTGTACTTTTCGTTGTTTATACGTTTCTTCGACGGGTCATAAGAATTAATTGACAAAATTTTTGTGGCTTTTAATTTTTCTTTTTTTTTTTTTTGAAAATATAAAAAACTAGTGGTTCGACAAACATTATTTTGTCTTTTCCGATAGGTAGCACGATAGTCGCACTAAACCAACATAATATACAGGGTGTAAAACAAATAACTCTCGTCCTTTTGTGGGGTCACTCATAGCACCCTGTAGACACTAAAACCGCAGGAATTTTTTGGAATTAACAGTCGCGTCACCCCTCAAAAGGATAAGAGTTATTTGTTTTACACTCTGTATATTGAAAATATGAGTTTAACAATGGATTATCGTCTCGACAAAACAAATATTATGTGAATATGACCTCAATGGGACAAATCGTTCAGTAGTTAACGATCATTAATAGACGCACCAATGATTATACATATAAAGATTTTTGATATTTTCGATGAGAATGGTGATTTTTAAATTGCGTTTAGATATATGTGTAGTTGGACACGACAAATATTATATTTTCTAATTGCAGGGGATTGGTCACTATGGATCGGGCAGCTCCAAAAACTATAACTAGTGGAGAAGGGAACATTTTGTTGCATTTCTTGTATTTCTTAAAACAAGTATTGATACTATAACAAATTTCACAACAAATGATATTTGTATTATTTATTTATTTATAATTCTTAAAGAATTTTATTTTAGTCAGTCTTTTTTGACGCTAAAACGTACAATTAGCACATTCAAACATTCATTCACTCACGAAAACTATATACACAGTCTCAAGTAAAATTTAGTTACATAATAATACAGACAGTTCTCGACTTATGTCATTTTGACTCCAAGTTATGTCTTTATGTTATATTATGTTCACTGATATTTTTAAACAAAACAATTATATAAAGTAGGGATATCGATAAGGCTTTATTTTCGTCCCAAAATAACGAAAAAAAATTTCTACGATTTAATGTTTTCTTTATATCTTGAAAGTAGACTGTGTGTCTGATAAGAAAATACGTACATAAAAGAAAAAAGTACAATTGGTATTACCTGTGGGACGCCAAACTTTGGTCTAGCTGTAATTTTTGTTCAAAATAACACATTTTCAGTAACATTTCAATCTTTTTTATATAGAATGCATGTGAGAAGCAGTTTCTTTTCTTATGTTATTTTAATGTTCTCATGTTACTGTACGATTTATTTAAAAATTACATTGCGTCCATTCTGCGCTCATAGATAAATACAAATGAGATGATTTTACAATAAAAAAAATTGATCATTATATAAATGCATAAAATAAATTTATTGAAGTGTCACCACTGCACAAACTTGGATCATATCAGTTCATCGTTTTGTCGGCGTATAGGAGTGACAAAAATGAAAATTTCTCACTTTTACATAGATGACCAATGTCTTTATAAAATATTTTTACATAAAGAACCGAGTGATATTTTGAGAATAAAAATTCAGTCTAGGCACACAGCTTTCAAAACATACTCCCTTTGAATAGAGTACAATCCCACCACTGTACTAACCTGGTACTGTCAGTGCAAAGTAGGGACAAGATTTATTGGTTGTTGTGCTCATATTGCCTCCGTAATCTGGTATTTAAGTTACGACATATATCAGGATCATACTACTCGAAGAGTCTCGTGCGACTACAACAAATATTTAATGGATGCAGATGTTGAAGGATATTGGAGTGGCGAGAATGGAGACTAGACAAGGAGTGTAAAGTTTAGAAATGTTGAAACTTTCGAAATTATCCAAAAAAAGGTGATTAATTGCATAATTTTGCCTTTTCATAAAATCTTCCTATAATAACGAGATCAACTGCAAAATAAATGATAAATGAGAATATTCCGTCATAATATTTATTCCATCTTAGTATTTACTTTCTTGTAAACCTAATGCACATATAAGAATTCATGGAGGGGATGATGGGGCGCAAATAAGGCCTTATCGGCACCCCTCCTTTCTAAAGAAGTTTCGGTGCTACTAACAAAATATTCGCGTTATCAAAATATATATGAAAAAATAAGGAAAAATAAATTATGTACCTAAGGATGCGGTTAGATTGGATACGAATTCGTACGAGCTCGTACGAAATTTATTCGTACGACTGTGTGGTTACATTGGATACGGAATCGTAATACGAATTCGTATTTAAATTTAAACTGAAAACCGTTAATACATATTGCATGATATCAAACAATGGATTCAGCTACCGAATCTTATTTATTAGAAACATCGTTTTCAAAATTTCTAATTATAGAAAACAAACAATTCTGGGTAAACGATTATTTATTATTCATGTAGAGCAAAAAAGCTGAGTTTTTGGAATTGCTTTGAAGAAATTTTTCAAGACGAACAGAAATTTTTAGAGTACTTGAACAAGTTACATTCAGTTATATTTTAAAATCTACTGAATTTTAGCTTCAATATTTAATTAATTAATTTTTCATTACACATACTTAAAATGTTCTTGTTAGGTTAGGTTGGTTTTATTATATTGTAATATATATTTAATTAAAAAATTATCTAAACATTTCCTCTGCCACCTCATTCCACAATTTTTTATTTAACTTTATATTATAATATTTAGGTTTTTAATCCCTTAAAGACCGCCTTTGTTCAACAAAAATAATTATTTTTATTAAATCCATCATTTTTTTCGTACGAATTTGCATCAAAAAACAAAATATTTTGGTCGTATCAAAAAGTCGTACGAGCACGTACGAAAGAGTCGTAAGCAGTGTAACCACGCATGTCTAAATGTATGCATTTGTTTAATTCGTATTAACTCGGATAAACTCCTACGAATGAATTTTCGGATGAATTCGTATCCAGTGTAACCGCTACCTAAGGGTGCATGTCAATTTGAGAGTAACTAACAGAAGTAACTAGGTATCCAGAAAGTTGATAGTTCATTGTCCACTTGAGAGTACTTTCAATAACTTTCACTTTCCGGAAAACTGTCTGATAGCAGACTCTCCGATAGTTAGTGTTATTAAATAAACTAGGAATAACCTAGCTCCTAATTAGAAGTGATTAGAACTCAATTCGTAAGTACGAGAATTACCTGTTATTTACTTCAAACATTCCCAATATATACCTAGTAAGTATAAAAAAATAAATGGAACTAAAAAATACGTGTATATAATAATAAAAACAATAAATCCCTCTTTTGCCATGTTTCTCTTTGGATAATTGACTAGGTTAAACCGCAACACCATTGATCTTTTTATATTTTGAGTACACAATTCTCAATATTGGTCAGTCGGGCAACGTTTGCATATATTCGCTGACTGTACTACATGGCTGAGGAATAAGATAACCTTCTCGATCTAACAAATCAAAATTGGGTGTGACAGGAACGGGCGGTGGCCGGGGCAGTGTACTATTAACCGATGAACATGTTCTAGCTTTTTTAAAAGTGCTAAAACCTGTTGTGTCCATAAAACTGTTATGATTATTTTTATTATCTCGACAATTTTCCGCTTGTACATTTAACGTTTGTTGCGAAGGTTTTGAATATTGTTCAAATGTTTGTTCTAATCGATCATAGATCTCGGAAAATCGTATTCGATCACGCGGCTCGGTTTTCCAGCAGCATCGCATAATGTCACATATTTCGCTGGGGCAATCTTCAGGCGGTATTAACATTATCCCTTGTAATATTAACTTGACAACTTCTTCATTACTGTGGCCATAATACGGTTGTTTACCGTACGAAAATATTTCCCAAAGCACTACGCCATACGACCAAACATCCGATTCCAAGGTAAATCGACCATACATTACACTTTCTGGCGACATCCAACGTACCGGTAAAAGACGTGAACCGCCAATCTATCGAATTATAAATTAAAAATGGAACATTTTGAAAAATATAAGGCTGTCTACACAATCAGTGAAATAAGGAATAAGAAGTATGTCATCTAGTGACGTTGAATGGAACTTTAATGAAATAAGAAATAAGGAATAAGGAATAAGAAATAAGAAATAAGGAGTATGCCATCTAGTGACGTTGAATGAAACTTTAACCTAACTGCTCATAGGTAAATGTATTTAGGTATTTTTGTACATCAGAATTCATGAAAAAGTAACGTTCGTGAAGACTTTTTTGTCACTAAGTGAAAAAAATCACGAATTTTGACTTACCTAAAATACCTACATACTTATATCTATGACCAGTTACGTTAAAGTTCCATTCAACATCACTAGATGGCATACTCCTTATTTCTTATTTCTTATTCCTTATTTCTTATTTCATTAAAGTTCCATTCAACGTCACTAGATGGCATACTTCTTATTCCTTATTTCTTATTTATTATTCCTTATTTCATTGATTGTGTAGATAGCATAATTATTTCACCAAAAACTTACTTTATAATAATCGCAAGTGTAAACATCACGACTCATTCCGAAATCGGCAATTTTAACCGTTAGTCCAGAACCCACTAGACAATTTCTACATGCCAGATCGCGATGAACAAATCGTTGTGCGGCTAAGTAGCGCATACCAGAAGCAATTTGATAGGCGGCGCTCAATAAATGAGTTCGAGTCAGTTCGGTTGGTAAACCAGCATGTGGTTGCGGTTGCCATAACGGCGATTTACTGTTGCTGCGTAACACTTCGGCGAGGTCACCATGTGGCATAAATTCAAACACCATCCATGGACTCATACCGCCTTCTGTAATAAAATTGTATGTGAATTGAACTTATGGTAATCGCGACAATTTTTGTTTGGTATGAAAGTAATTATTTCATAAGTACAGAATGTTAAGTGCAAAAATAATAAATTAATAACTAATTTTACTTGTAGACTAAATTTATTTGAACAGCTTTTGCAATAAGGTAAAGACAGTCAAAAGTATTCTATAAATTATTTATAAAATCAAATAAGATTTTTCAGAATACTTTAATTAATTTTTAAGTATGGAAATATTAAAAAATTTAAAAAAAAGCGTAGTGTTTTTTGTGTTAAGAGGTTTCTATTTAAACTGTACAATACGTACTTAGAAAAAGATCTATTTTAAGAACATTCCCTGTATTGTTTTCTTGAATAAATTTTAATTATAATACATTAATTAAAGAAAAGGAGGAACAGTATGTATAGACTTATAGACACTGTAAGTATTTTAAAAATAATGATTTGCAAAACACAGTATTTTGAAATAGATTAAAATCATCAAAATTATATAAAAAAACCGTTTTAACCGTTTACTGGCATTCACTAAAATTTACATGTAAGGTAACGGGCCTAGTTTCTGACCTTTTAAGAGTGACGGCTGAGGTTAAACGACAGTAATAAATATAAGTTTCAACTTAAGAGACAATTAATAATTTTATCAACTAGTTTATGGCTTTCAAAATAAAGCCATACAAGTAAAATAATTATTTGAATTGAATTAATAATTTAAATTAATGTTTTAAAAATTGACAAAAAGGACCCAGTTTCTGACCTTCAAAATTTCTCATGTGACAGTTTCTGACCCTGACAGTGGCCTAGTTTCTGATTCTTAAATTTAAAAATACAGTTTTTAAAATTTAATTTATAAATAATTTTTTATTGATAAAAATGAATGTTTAATGTAATACGTTATGAAAAATAACAAAAACTAATCGAAGATAACTATAAATAACAAAATAACTAACAAAAACTGGTTAGAATTTAACTGGGCCATACCACTTTAGAAGTGAGCCTAGTAATTGACCCTTATATTTCAATAATAAAAATCATTCTAAGGTATTTTATAAATATTTTAAAATAAATTTTAAACAAATATTAACCTGCTCATATATTTTTAATTAAGTTTTCATACTTACATGATGAATATTCCACAAATCAAAATGAGTACTTTGTAACATAAACTGTTAAGAAACTACCAAAAAAATAGTGTTTACACACATTTTAAACTTAAAAATTTTTTTTTTATTTAGTTAATATATTCTAAACTTTTTAAATTGCTGTTCATTAGACACAGAATAGATTACTTTAAATTAAGAATTTATTTTTTTTCTTATTTAAAATATAGTTTTTTTTATTAATTTATAACAAAGTTGAAAAGTTCAGAAACTGGGCCAGGGTTAATTACCGGGTCTTTTACCTTATATACATAAAAAATTTATGTATATACATGTATTTATGTATTTATGTATCAGCACGATAACTTGAACGAAACATTCCATTTTTATGAAATTTGGTGGAAACATTGGAAATCTAAAAATTCTGATTTGAGTGGTTCTGATTTGAGTTTTACTGTTAAATTACAGTAAAGAGACTTGTTTTATAGGAGAATATTCTACTAAATTATAAGAAAATATCTTAGTTTTCATAAGTTATAATAAAAACGACGTTGTACGATGTAAATAGATAGATTTCTACGAATGTTGTTTTGTTTAAAACCTATTGAAAGAATAATAAACTGTTGCAAAAGTGTCTAATTGTTAATGTTACTGCTGCAGAAGTGTCTGATTGTTAGTGTTATTGCTGCAAAAGTTGCTAATTAGAAAATCAACCGTTTCAAAACTATCTAATAAAAGCAAACTGCTGCAAAAGTAGTTAATTATAAGTTTTCATCGTTATTTACTAATTATTGAAGAGTGGTATCGTTGTTATTATTTCTTATAAGAACTCTATGATTTTTCCTAAAAATTTAATGGTAAAAACCATATCACAATCATTATTATAAGTAAGAAAGCAGTTTTTTGTGTTTCCTGAACATTTTTAGTTGTATTAATTAGATGTTTGAAACTCGTCGACTCAATTATTCTTGATCCATTTTTTGACTAGTAATCACATTAGCAAAAAGTGTAAACTCGTTGACATTTGTAAGAAATAAGGAACATTGTTTTATCCATGAAACGTCCAAAAACTGGGCTGATCATCTGGCAAAAAAATATTTTTTTGCAGATATCTCGAAAAGTATTAATTTTTTGATAGGTATGTCAAAAAATCCATGACAGACCCTAGTTATACAAGTACAATTTTTACATAATTCAGTTACTTTCTCTCAGAAACTATTATTAGGTAACAGATCTTTTGAAGATGATGCTATTTATAAAATGACTAAGACTTCGATCGTAAATCGACGATTGTTACACTTATAAAGAAAGTTTTTGTAATTGTTAATTTTGGTTTCAAATATCTCTTACTCAACACGAAAAAAGACCATCGTTTCAAAATAAATGGTTTACCCGTATGATTTTAAAATTAATTTAATTGACGATCGAGATTTGATGTAAGATAAAAGCAGTTTATAGATATCTTTTTCACATACGGTATACGACCCAGTTTCTTTGTAATATTATCTTCTTAATTTGGAAACTGTGTACTTACTTATGCATTGTTCTTTCAAAAAAAAAATCTTTTTAATTTAATAAATGGTAAAAGATATAAATAAGAAAGATTTATTAAACAGATAACTACATTTGTACATAAAAGTAACAAAATTACCTCGTAACACAACGCCAATCAAGGTTAAAATATTTTTGTGACGAAAAGTACTCATAATTTCCACTTCACGCATGAAATCCTCTTCGGCTTCCAACGATGCGGTTTCTTTTAGAACTTTAATGGCTACGGTTTCAGTCTGAGCAATTGCATTTGTTTCAGAAGTGGCTTCACGTATTAATTCACCTGTATATAAAAGTAAAATCTTAAATGTAATTTTCTTTTGTTTTTGTTTGTAAATTATTACCTTTAAAAACCTTCCCAAAACAACCTTCGCCAATTTCATGATGAAATTTCAAACAGTCTCTTGTTAATATTGGGACACAGGGCGAAGTACAAGCGGAATATTGAGGATTCGGTGTATAACGTTCGGCCACTAGTAAACTCTTTTTTAAATTCATCGGCGAAGCTGCCTGTTATCAAAAATTAATTTTATTTACATTCTTGTAAATTTTGATTTTGTGTGTGTGTATGTGTGTATTAGTGATGTCGAGCCGAGGAGCAGTTAGTCGATTAATCGACTAAAGTTATTTTTCAGACAAAATTAGTCATTAGTCGAAAATATCGGGCATAGAAATATAGAATAGTCGACTAATCGACTAAATTTTTAGTCGAATCCCTGAATAGGGTAACCTACATAACTTTTTCACAAATGACGTTTTCTTTTGAATTTAATTATTGACTTTTAATATTTTTTTTTTTTTTTTTTTTAAGAAAAGAAAAACGAGATATCACATAAAAGTGAAAAATCATACAAATAGATATTTTTTTTTTTTTGGAGTCCACTAAACAATACAGAAAAATTATTAAATTAGTCGTATTTGGTCATTTTAAAAAAAAAAATTAATAAATTTAGTCATTTAGTCGAGGGTAAAATAGTCGACTAACAAATGACTAAATGTAAACAAAATTAGTCGACTAAATCGATTAATCGATTAATTATCCGACATCACTAGTGTGTATGCGTAAGGTACAAACCGAACAAGATGATTTTCTAGATCGATTATTACTCCCAAAACAACCAAAATATCGGCGTTTCCACCAAAATAATAATGTAAAAATTATTAAGAGGACAACAATGCTACCACAAGTACTTCCAATAGTCACATAATCATCACTAGGAAACATCCAATTGCTTTTTAAGTCAGCAGTTCGTTCCTTAAAATAAAAAAAATTATGTTTAAGTTTCAAAAATTTTTAAGCGGTTCTCTGAATTTTGTGAAAATCAGCTTTTTATATAATAAATTAACTTTCCAAACACTGTATTCGCGTAAGTTCCATGATCATTTAGGGGAAAATTTCAAAACTGTATTGAAGATATTTTTTTTAAACAAATAAGCACATACGTGAAAACAGAGGCAGATGAATAGATAAACGCAAATATTCATCTAAAGTCTCTTTTCAATGATATGTTTACCAACATATTCTTTTTTTATGCAGTGGATAGGGACTATATGAAAAATATCGCACAAAAAAAGTATTCAAAAACTTCATAAATAGCTATAAAAAAAGTATTCGCTCCAAATTGTAAAAAAAACTTTTTTTATGCAGTCCCGATCCACCGCATAAAAATACATAATAATTCATCGAAAATACATAACTTAAAACACTCAAAACCTCACGGTTTTCTTAGAAATTGCTTTTCTAAACAAGATAAAATATTAATGTACACAGCAGAACATTTTATTTCATTTTTATAATATTATAGAAATTACGATAAGTACACCTGTAAAAGAGCTTAATAACTTATATACAGGGTGGTCCAGAATTGTGTACCGTAATTGCTGGAGCTGATAGTATGTTCAAAAATAATGGTAACTTTTCATCTACACTTTTTTCCAAAACTCAATAATAAGGGTGATAAAGCCGAGGGGTAAAATGTAGAGGGGTGGAACGAAACTGACATCTTTTTTTTAAAAAAAATTTTTACACGCTTTTGATTACTGGATTCATATTCTAGGGGCGCGTATGAACATTAAGGTAATTAAATTTATGGTATCAATTATTCGATCACTTATGATTAGGGGATAATTTGGAAATAGATACTTATACTTTAAATTACTCGAAAACGGTAATATTTATCGAAATGTAACAAGTATACCTTTTTTGCGTGAAATTGTCTGAGGAATTATATTATCAGGGATTTTGTTTAAACAATTGCAAACTAAAAAAGAAAAGACGTGATAACTCACACCTACCATCCCAAAAACCACCCCTTAGTCATGAGTGGTGGAATAAGTGTTGACATAAATTTAATCCTCCTAACGCAAAATAAGCACCCCTAAAATATCAATCCGTTATTCAAAAGCGTTTGGAAAATATTTAAGAAATAATGGTTTTCGTTTCACCTCTTTACAGATTTGTATCTCCCTTATTATTGAGTTTTGAAAAAAAGTGTACATGAAAAGGTACCATTATTTTTTAACGTACTACGAGCTCTACCAATTACGGTACATAATTCTGGACCACTTTGTATAATACTCTTATGCAATGTACCGATTAAATGCTTCAAAAAATAATCAATAAGTAATTTTATGGCAAATTAATATTTAAATTTCTTACTTTCTCTTGCTTTTTATTCATATTATGCACTTTAACGGGCATTTTTTTTTTTTTAAAGACCGCGTCAAAAAATGTTATGCTGTAGGTATACCTATTTTTTTTTCTTTAGAAAATTGAGTGGATTTAGGTTATTACGAACTTTTTGAACTTATTATCTATTAAAAATTAAATTTTGAGCTTTTTTAAGTAAATACCTACTTGATCAACGGAAGCATTGTTAACAGGTGTTGTGATATTCACTACACTTGGCGGTATAATATTGTGGATTGGTTGCGGAGCCAGTGGAACTGTAAAAGAAAAGAATTTTTTTTTATTAATTACACAAGCTACAAACTAAAGACACAAGATTCAGATTAAAAATTTAATCTGAATCTTGTGTAATTTAAATTGTTGATGGTAAAAAAAGACGTACTTTATATTATAAAATATTCATTTTTGTAATTTTGAAATCAAATGTTAAGTTCCTTTTAGACGGTCATTTCAGTTCTCAGTACAGTTTCAGTTTCAGTCAAACTCTCAGTTTTTCCTACGTGTAAAAACTAAAATCTGAAAGGAGAACCGAAACGGAGACTGAGAACTGACAGGATGGATAGACCTATTTGTTTTGTTTCAGTTCTTAGAAATCGTATGTGTAAACAAGCGCATCATGCCTCAGTCCGTTTACTAACGTCAGTTTTCTTGAAAATCTGACAAAGTGCACATTTTATATAGGCAACTGTCGCTATGTCCAACAAGGATCACGATTTTGTTGTCGAATTTATTAAAATTTATAAAACCTTACCGTGTTCATGGAATAAGACAGATGTACGTTACCACAATGTAAATATTAGGGAAGCTGCCGGGCACTCTCTTTTATTAAAGAAATATAAAGAAGAATACGATGGTAAATCGCTATGGTAAAATCTAAAATAAATAGCCTACGCTCAACTTACAAAAAAGATGATAAGAAAGTTAAGGACAGTGAAAGAAATGGAACAGGAACTGGGGAAGTACATAAACCATCACTATGGTATTATGATCTCCTTTCGTTCGTCAGCGACCAACAGCCGACTATAACAAGTTTTAATACCATGGACGGCGAGGATGAAAACCAGGAAGGAATAGGAGATACGTATCATTCGTAAATAATTCAACCGATTATATGGTTCTAAGCGAAGTTCCTTTGTTAAATTTTTATGCGACAATGCATTTCTTTTAAGAAGCCAAGTTTTGCTCCACTAGCTTTTCTTCCGCTCTTTCTTCAGCACCAAAGCTAACGCTATTGCAGTGAAATAGTCTTCATCCAAGAGTTGTTATATTAGCACTTTTAAACTAGTATAAGAATATAAGTTGAAGACTTTTAAAGCGAAACACTTTGTTTACGGCAACTTAGATTATATAAAGAACTGAAATGATTGAGAACAGTGAGAACAGAACGGACCGTGTAAAAACAAACCTTGTTCCGAACTGAAATGAAACGAGAACGGAAACTGAAACTGAACTGAAAACTGATATAATTGCGTTTGATAGTGTCAAAATGGTTTAATAGTGTTAAACATGTGAAAAAACGAATTCTTAGATTTTATTCAAAACCCTAAGGAAGTTTAATTTAATTTAAGAGTTAGCAACAGAGCCGAACCCAGCTCTCAAGGCAAGAAGGGGTTACATTATGTTAATGATTTCATAATGTTTTTTTGACATTGCAAATTTAAAAAAAAATGTATATAATTATTGTAAGTTAACATTAAAAGAATGATTTTGAAAACCAATCTCTTCCAGTTTCATAATTCTGCTATTTCATTAACGATTTTTTTGGCACTGAAAAATTTTAATAAACTGGATGACGCCATTAAATTAAACAAATTCCTTTTTTCTCAGATCAAATCATATTGAAGTGATTTGAATTAAGGTAATTTGGGTGTGAACTTTTCATTTTTGTTATCAAAATGACCCAATTCGTTTTATAAATGTGACTGATTCAATAAAAATCTTTTATGTACGATTGAATCATAAACGCCTATTTTATTGCATTGCTAAGAGATATGAAAAGTAGTACTTTTTGGCACTAGTAGCATAATGAAAAACAAAAAGCACAAGTGCCATAAAGAATAGTCTACTTGATAAATTTATTTTCAATTTTACAATAAACAAAAAACACACTAACTTTAAGTATTATTTTGTATACCATATTTACAAATATTGATATAATTAATATTAATTACACAATCTGAACCACTATTAATATTTATTTCAGGCAATTTCCTCCTCTCGTCTTCAAATATTAGTAACTTTTATTGAGAAATCTTCTAAAAATGTCGCAGTATTATATTAATATTAGATGACAGATAATCACAACCAAAGCATGCTTTAACATATAATAATTTTTTCTATGCCAACTAAGTATATTATAGAATAATTTTTTTATTTAAAGTTTAGACGCCAGGTTTATAAATTCGATTTTTATCGATATTTATGAATTTTAGCAGTCGTACATAAAGCTTTGTATGCAACTTGTACATAATTTGACTTTATGAACTCGCAAGCTCGCTCAGCCATAAACACGGCTCGTTTATAAAGATCTTCATTATGTACTTGTTGCATAAATAGCTATTTTCTAGTTGGCCTATCTGCCTAATTTTGATAAAAATGAAAAGAACGACTTCGAAAACCTATATATAGTTAGCTTCCAGTTGCATCATTCTATCATTTTATTTACGGCTATTAGTAATTGAATTTTTTTTTACCAAACTTGATGACGTCACCAAAATTAAAAAATTCCTTTTTTCTCAAAGTAGACCATATTGAAGTGATTTGAATTAGGATGATTAACTGAATTTTGGGCAATTTTGGTGTGAACTTTTCAATTTTGCTATCAATCTTTTTTCTAGTGGTCTTACGTGCCCAATTTTGGCAAGAATGAAAAGAACGACTTCGTAAACCTATATAATTCGTTTTCAGTTTTATTATTCTATCATTTTATTTACGGTTTTTAAATCGTTAAAATTTTTAATGAACTTGATGATGTTATCAGATAAACTACGATAAAATTTATTTGCATCTCTGTTCAAGAGGAGGGGAGTTATGACTCCCATGATCACCCTTCTGTATCTGCTTAAAAACTCTACTCTTCAAGAAGAAAAGGAATAGATACTTAATTAATTTGTTTTAGTACAGTCGATTTTTCTTAGAAAAATAAATGGTGCTTTAATTAAAACTCACTTAAATATTATGTAGGTAATTTATTTTAAATTAAAGGGGAAAAGGGAACAAATGGGAAAAAGAATAAAAATTTCCATCAGTGGATAATAAATAATCGAAAGTTTACTGTGTGCAAACGAACTTTTTCATATTTAAAATTAAAAAAGTTGAAAAATGAAATTAATATTTTTTTTTTGCAATTCCGAACTAAAATGTTAACTTTCGAATTGTTTCTGACAGTGTCAGAACGGCTTACTTTTTTCCCATATGAAAAAAAAAAACGCCGTGAGCAGCGGGGCCCCATCACGGAAGTCGAATTTTTCCCTCCATCTTCGGTATTGAATGTCTACAAGAGAAATGTGATTGAAAGTCTACAAGTGATTTGTCATTTTGGTTTGGTTTCAAAATTGATGATGAGTGTCCGGCTGATCGGGGCTTTAAAAAAAGGTTTTAAGTTTTTAAGGGCTGAATCTCAGTAAATTTCAATTTTGGGCCGATAGCAGTTAGCAGGAAAAAAGCCAACACAATTCGTACGAGGGCATTCCTACCCATGCTTATCCGCCAATTGCCTTTGTGTTTTATTTTTAAATATTAAAAAGGACCTTAAATAGTAAATTGGAAGGCCTTTATGAAGATATTTTTTCTTTCCAAAAAAAATCCAAAATTTTTATTTTATAAATAAAAATCCAAAATTCCTACTTTATAAATAAACAGTGACATTAATAACATTTTTAAATTACTTAACTCTTTGCACTCAAGCAAAAAAAGAGTGAGTTGTAAATAGGCTGGTAAGACATGTAGCACATGACAACGACCGACGTTCTTCTTTTGACGGATTCTTTTGACGTTCTAACCTTGTTTCCCCAAAGTTGAATACTAAATGCGCTAAATACGTCCTCAATGCTGTTTTTATTAGTTTTTAATTTTAAAAAGATAATTCAACGTGATTTTGTATTATTTTATTTACAATTTTTCTAATAAATGAATGTGTTTGCAGTTATTAAAATAAGATATTCATGTAATGTGAAGTATGAGCAGTCATTACAGTTCAACATTCAGTGTGTGATGTAGTACATGTCTTATGATCCAACAGACAAAACACCTTTAAATATGGTAGAGTTAATGGACAAACCACCTTGTCATGCTGTACATGTCTTATAAGCGCAAAGGGTTAATATTTATGTATTGCATTTGTTAAAAAAAGTATGTTCATTTTTAGTCGAATTTTTCCTTGAAAAAATTAGACTTATACAGCCTATACGACAAGAACGGCGAGAGGCGAGAGTAGGGGCGCTATCCGTTTTCGGCCCCGTAGAACACGATTCTGTAGATAAAAAAGTCTGATATATATATATATATATATATATATATATATATATATATATATATATATATATATATATATATATATATATATATATATTCCCGCTACCTTTTAATATGTGTAGGGCCCCCCTATGGAAATTAAGAGCTCAAATTTGGTAAATGTGGCTCATTCCGATGCACAACAATACTATCAAAGTGGGGTCAAATTTTGGATCTGACCCAACCTTTAAGGGGGTGGTGGGGGCGGTAAAACAATAAAACTTTTCCAAACCGGTTGGAAATAATGTTTCGGTCAATTATCTACAACATATATCCAAAGTTCAGCTTCTTAGGATGACTTGGAGGGAGTAGAGGGGGAAAAAGAGGTGTCTCATTAAGATATATTATAGTCACCGCAAGTTCAGAAATGTGTCAAAAATGGCAAAAAGTCAACAAACATGCTCTGTCAGCTGTTACACTTATTTAATTTCTAACTTTCGAATTCAATTTTTTGCTTGTAACTCTGTTGAATATTAATTATTTCCAAGCAAAATCATTCAAGCAAAATAAGGGTTGTATGTAGCAAACGGGTAAACAGACATTTACAAATATGTCGATAATTCTATATAGATAAGTATATAGGCATTATTTACATAAATGGTTAAAGTAAATAATAAAGTTTAAATAAATAGAAAAGTTCCTAGAAATATTCCCGTAAATTATTGATTTATACATATTTGTATCTATATTTCTATACCTCTCTATATTTTATATAAATTTTGGGAGTATTACTGAAGCCGAAAAAAGTGGAAATAACATTTTTTAAAATTTTTGTTTACGTGTTTGTCATTTGCTTCCTTGTTACGTGAAAATCGTTGAATGGATTTTGATGGGGTTTTCACTGCCATGGTTCCTTGAGTTGTATTTAAAATAATAATAATAATCTCAATCATAACAAAGTTATCATTCGCCGATGCTAAGATACATCCAAACAATTATGACTTAATAAAAGTAAACTACCAAGGTCTTTGATCCTTCTTTATTATGAAATTGCATAAGATAAAATGGGTTTAAATTATGCTGGCTTTTGTTTTCCTTTAAATTTTAATATAATTTTCCTAGAAAGATTTAATGTTTTAGCGAATTTCCGAACGATCCCTAGAACCCGAAAATGACATTCACTGTGTCTGCACGATAACTCTTGAACGAAATATCCCGTTTTTATAAAATACGAAATTTGATGAAAATATTGGAAGTGCTAAATCCTTGGATGAGTTTTTCAGTAGGACGTTGATAACGAGCGGAAAAAACCACATAAAATAGGTGTTTGAATTATTATCCTACGTAAATTAGTTTCTAAAAAATAATCATTTTTATAATTTACTTACCTGTAGCACGATTTGGGCATTTAAAATCAGCTGTCGGTTGTGACAGATCGTGCGGACAAACGCATGCATAACTCGTTTCATTTAGTTGTATACAAGCGGCTTCAGGTCCACATTTACCGCGATCACAAAGTCCTGGTATCGCGTTGTGTTTTGGTGACAGCACTTCCCTTTTAACTGGAACAAACAAAGAAAAATATTTTTTTTACATAACAATACTACAAAAGCGAACAAAATATTTAAAAAAATTGCATTTGGAAAAATTTTTTTAATATAAATATTTATTAATTTTTTTAATCTTTTTATCAAAGCATATTTTCATTATAAAAATTAAAAAATAGATAAATACATCAATTGTATCATAAAACATGTCTTTCAAATAATTAATTTATGAACTATTATGAGTCAGTGGACATGTGTGATTTTACAAAATGTGAAATTTCTCAGTCATAAATATTCCTATAGATATGTAGTTATTTCCCCATTAGGTACATTTGTAAGTTTTCTAAAATTTGTTAGTAATTTTTCGAATAAGATCTCAAAAAATAATAAAAATTAAAATATTTTCCACAAAATAAATTGTTAATCTTTTATTAAGTCACTTGAAACGCATTCTTTAGTTTTCGATTCAATATATTAAAATTTCAGTATTATGTCGTCTCTATAAGTCAAACAGCTGTAATCATTTTTCACATTATCATAATCATTGAATAAATTAATTATAACATCCATATCTTTAATAAATTTTAGAAAAATTAGGAAAACTTTTATATGTGTAGTACAAAATCTTTAAAAAAAAACATCGGTTAATCATACATCGTCGTCCTTTTGACGCACACTATTTCAGTATAAAAAAAACGACAATAGCTATAAACACAATTTATACGTCTTATGTGTTATAGTAACAAATAAATTAGATAACAGAAGTTTCACAGCAAGCAGGCACCGACAAGTTGTAGTATTGGAGCAGATAGAGAAGTTCGTTCGTCGTTTTGACGAGTACGTATGATTCTAGGGTTAAATATTATGTAGGTAATTTATTTTAAATTAAAGGGGAAAAGGGAACAAATGGGAAAAAGAATAAAATTTTCCATCAGTGGATAATAAATAATCGAAAGTTTACTGTGCAAACGAACTTTTTCATATTTAAAATTAAAAAAGTTTTTTTTTTCAATTCCGAACTAAAATGTTAACTTTCGAATGGTTTCTGACAGTGTCAGAACGGCTTACTTTTTTCGCATATGAAAGCAGCGGAGCCCCATCACGGAAGTCGAATTTTTCCTTTCATCTTCGGTATTGAGTGTCTACAAGCGAAATGTAATTGAAAGTCCACAAGCGATTTGTAATTTTGGTGGTTTCAAAACTGATGATGAGTGTCCGGTTGATCGGGGCTTTAAAAAAAGGTTTTAAGTTTTTAAGGGCTGAATCTCAGTAAATTTCAATTTTGTGCCGATAGTAGTTAACAGGGAGAAAAGTCAACACAATTCGTACGAGGGCATTTCTATCCATGCTTATTCGCCAATTGCCTTTGTGTTTCATTTTAGCGAATTTCCAGAATGGAATTCAGCTATTACAGCCACTGTCATGACGCGACTTGAACCCGGGACCATGGCAGAAATTTGTTTTGAGGTCCCTAGAAACCGAAAATAATATTCACCAAAATTTATAGATATATATATATATATATATATATATATATATATATGTATATATGTATATATATATATATATATATATATATATATGTATATATATATATATATATATATATATATATATATATATATATATATATATATATATATATATATATATATATATATATATATATATGTGTCCGCACGATAACTCTCGAACGAAATGTCCTAGTTTTACGAAATTTGGTGAAAATGTTGGAAGTCCCAAACCGTTGGACAAGTTCGTTAGCCAGACACGTCGGATGCCAGGAACATGGTGTTTGTTCTTGCAAAAAATTAGTTTTTTGCCAAAATTTCCACTAATTTAAAATTTTTTGGGAAATTTTTTTACATCATTTAAACGACGAAAAAAAATTACATAAAAAAGGTCTTTAAACTATTATTCTATGTCAACTAGTTTCCGAGAAAATTTAATTTTTATAAAAGGGCATTCGCTATGTTATGCAGGATGCTGCGACAGGGGTATACATATATGCATAATTATATGAAAGAATGTGTTTGTGGTACAGGAAGACAGATTGTATATAAGTCATATACGTCATACATATGTATATGTTTGTATGTTACTTATATGCCGTTTTTTAGAGTTCCGAAGAAAGTTCTATTTTTTAGAGCTCCGAAATAAATCTCCCGAGACTATAATAGAAATTTGTTTTGGGGTCCCTAGAAACCAAAAATAATATTCACTAAAATTTATGTATTAAATTTATATTTAGTCCCACACCGTTGGACAAATTCGTTAGCCAGCCATGTCGGATGCCTAGAACATGGTTTTTTTGACCATTTTTCGTGAAAAAAATTAGTTTTTTGCCAAAATTTTCTAAAGTTAAAAATTTTTTTGACATTTATTTACACCATTAGAAAGAGGAGGAAAAATCACTTAAAAGGGTGAAAAATCACAGAAAAACGGATTTTTATAAACGGAAATTCGCTATGTTATGCAGGATGCTGCGACAGGGGTATTAAATATTAAAAAAGGAACTTAAATAGTAAACTGGAAGGCTTTTATGAAGATATTTTTTCTTTCCAAATAAATCCAAAATTTCTGTTTTATAAATAATAAAAATCCAAAATTCCTAATTAATAAATAAACAGTGACTTTAATAACATTTTTAAATTACTTAATATGTATGTATTTCATTTGTTAAAAAATTAGATTCACTTTTTTTTAAATTTTTTAAAATTACTATTCGCCTACTTGTATTTAGAATAAAAGTAATGCATTTAAAACACATTTAACAACAGCATTCAATTCCGATGTAAAAATGGGAGAAGTGGGGGGAAAAGTAATGTGGACTCCCTAAAAGGTACTAGCTGGATACTAACTGAATACACGTACAAAATTTCAGCCCTCTAGGTTTCCTTAGAGAGTCTCTAGACGTGCTAGAAAACAAGCAAAAAAATTAAGGAAATATTGGCGTAAAAATCGTGGGGGTAAGGGTTAAAAGTTAAAACCCCCAAAAAACAGTGTCTGGCTATTAGCTTAACCTGTACACAAAATTTCAGCCCTCTAGGTTTATTTGGGGAGATTTTGACCCGAACGAAACTGTTAAAAAACAAGAAAAATCATGTTCTTTTGGGTATAAAAATGGTGGGGGTAGGGATTAAAAGTCGAGACCCCCAAAAGGCACCCCCTTAATACTAACTCAATCCGAATACAAAATTTCAGCCCTCTAGGTTTATTTGGGTGACCTGTGCGAGTGGTACAAACTTCGAAAACGTCGAAAATGCATGAAATTGTAACTTAAAAATGAGGGGGGTGGGGGTAAAATATTAAAACCTCCAAAAAGCACAATCTAGGTACGAGCTTTATCAACACACCAAATTTTAACCCTCTAAGTTAATTCTGGGGGGCTGGGGGCGTGTTAGATCCAGCGAAAATCGTTTTTCCCCCCTCCACTCCACCAAATCATCCTAGGAAGCTGAATTTTGTATATGTTGTAGATAATTGACCGAAACATTATTTCCAACCGGTTTGGAAAAGTTTTATTGCTTTTCCGCCCCCTACCACCCCCTTAAAAGTTGGGTCGGATCAAAAATTTTCCCAAAATTTGACCCCACTTTGATAGTATGAGGTGCCTCGAAAATGAGCCCCATTTACCAAATTTCATCTCTTAACTTCCATAGGGGGGCCCTACACAAATTAAAAGGTGGCGGGAATATATATATATATATATATATATATATATATATATATATATATATATATACATATATATATATATATCAGACATTTTTTTTTCTACATATTCGTGTCCTACGGGTCCGAAAACGGATAGCGCTCCTACTCTCGCCTCTCACCGTTCTTGTCGTATAGACTGTATAAGTCTAATTTTTTCAAGGAAAAATTCGACTAAAAAGTAGATATCTTTTTTGACACGTTGCATAATATTCTTCATTTATTATATAATTATGGATAACACGAGAGGCTGGTTTTTTTTTTTCGAATAAATTTATGTTTATCTAACGAAATTTGACAGCAAAGGTTTTTCTAATTTTACTTTGTTTGAAACTGCAAAAAATAGTATATATATACCGTATTAAAGTATTTTTTTTAACCATTCATATAATCGTTGTGCTTGGACCTTTACAGGCCGTCTGTCAAAAAATTTCACATTTGGGATTATCTTTTAATCCCTGGTGTATATCATTTTAATGTAGATGTCTAAGTCTAAATGTAAACAGATAATTTTCATTTTTTTTCGTTAAATTTTTTATTTTTATAGACAGTGTCGCATCATATTTTAAAATTTTTAAATATAATATGATACTGTTTATTAACAACTAGCCGAGTGCGTATAACGCACGCAAAACGATGATAGACATGTCGAAACCACAAGTGTTCCGTGGTTATGACTACGGAATACTAATAAGAGAAACACATTTTATCATTCTACTTACCATTTAGGGGAAATGGAAGATCGATTTTTCCTGAAATTTTGATATTATATCAAATTTATTAACTAAATTCAGTAAAAAGTATTCCATGGTAAATTTAATATTTTACAAAAATAAAATTAAAAAACTAACTTTTACAAAATATTAATTTAAATGAGCGTCAATTGAAAATAACTTTATGAATTCTATTATCAGTTTTGGAAATTTAAAATCATTTAAAACACGTGGGGGATTGATAAGAAATCCGATATTTTCATATTTCGAAATTATTTTCTAATAATTAACATTCTACTTTTAATATTTAATATTTTACTATACTTTTCCATATAAAACATAATCCTTGAGGATTTCTGTAAAATGCTGCAAAACAGAACGAGATATATAAACGGGACATAATCATTTAATCTTTTCAAGAAGAATTGTTTTTTCAACGACAAATGAAAATGACATCATAGATAATTCTGCAATGAAAAACAAAAATGATTAAAACCACTTAACCATTTATACAATGTACACATCCTGATGAAAGTATGAAAAATATCCAGTTGAGATGTAACATGTACTAGTGATGGGACTCAAGTCGAATTTTTGGACTGGAATGATTTGGTGTGACTCGAACTCGAGAGGCAAAAATTCATAGATTACGAGGATGGTCCCATAAATACCCGGCCTAACCTAGAGATCGAGGTAGCTGTTTAAAAAATATCATTTTGTTAGAAAGTACACAATCTATAAAGCATTTGTTTCAAGTTTGAAGATGCTACGTTGTTTAGTATTTGTTTGACAGCTATCGATAGCGAACGTTTTTAGTGAATTTGTGAAAATGGAGAAAATTGGTCATCGTTACGTGATACAATACTTTTATTTGAAAGGCCTCAGCCCAACCAATATAAAAGCTGAACTAGATTCTACTCTAGGTGAGTCTGCTCCTTCGTTTACAACTGTAAAATATTGGGTAGCAGAGTTTAAATGAGGCAGTGCGAGCTGCCAAGACGAGCATCGCAGTGGTCGACCCAATGAGGTAACGACTCCAGAAATGGTGAAGAAAATCCATAAAGCGGTACTGGATGATCGTCGACTGAAAGTGCGCGAGCTAGCAGACATAGTAGGCGTTTCAAAAAGTGCGGTACATCGCATATTAAGCGGGTTCTACACGATGCTACGAACGTTCCTTCCAACGTTCGATCGAACGTTTGAGGCAATTAAGTTCGATAGTTGACGAATGTATCTGCTACACGGTGAATCGAATGTTTGATCCAATACGAATGATGATGTGTTGGTACTCAGTCGACAACGCTGTTATCTGTCTGATGTTATCTCTAATGTTATACACTGATGTTGTCTCTCTTCACATGAACGAGTCGTGCGCAACCAACGAACGCAACCAACACTGACCTTCAAACGTTCGAAGCATCCCTTTGACTCGGTGCAAGAATACCGACATCGAACGGGACACGACCAAATGCGAATGTTTGACGCTCGACATTGGACACTCGTAGGTTCAAACAACGGCTACACGATGCTATGAACCATCCAACGTCGAATGTTGGAAGGTGTTCGTAGCATCGTGTAGCAGCGGCATTAGCTGAAAATTTGAACATGAGGAAGTTGTGTGCAAGATGGGTGCCGCGTTTGCTCACACTCGAGCAAAAACAGTGTCGTGAAGATGTTTCAATTGAATGTTTAGCGAAGTTTCACAGCAACAAAGCAGAATTTTTGCGCCGATTCATAACCATGGATGAAACATGGGTCCATCACTTCACACCCGTGACAAAAGAACAATCAAAACAATGGACTGGAAAGGGAGAACCGGCTCCAAAGAAGGCGAAGACCATTCCATCTGCAGGCAAGGTCATGGCCTCGGTTTTTTGGGATGTGCGTGGGATAATTTTCATTGACTATCTTGAAAAAGGAAAAACTATCAACGGCGAGTATTATGCAAACTTATTGCAACGTTTGAGTGACGAAATCAAGCAAAAACGGCCGCATTTGGTTAAGAAGAAACTGCTGTTTCATCAAGACAATGCACCAGCTCTTAAATCCGTTATTGCAATGGCCAAAATTAATGAATTAAAGTTTGAATTGCTACCTCATGCACCCTATTCACCAGATTTAGCCCCCTCGGATTATTTTCTGTTCCCAAACTTGAAAAAATTTCTCAGTGGTCAAAAATTTTCCAACGATGAAGAAGTGATGTTGGCAGTTAATGGCTATTTTGAAGAGCAAGACAGTTCTTATTATAAAAAGGGTATCGAGCTTATTGAACATCGCTGGGAAAAGTGTATAGAGCTGAAAGGAGATTATGTTGAAGAATAAATATATTTTTTTCCAAAATTTTTATATTTTCTTGGTTGGGTCGGGTACTTCTGGGACCACCCTCGTATAATCAAAATATGAGAAAGCGACTTAAGTTATAAACTTTGATTTGAGTTATGAATAACATGATTTGGGTGAATCGAATTGAATGTGACCCTAGTAACTCAAGTGAAAAAATTCGATGCCCATCACGAAAACAAGAATAATAGATAAAAATAATAAAAAGGTATTATAGAAAATAAATCTTTTCGAAGGTATTTGAGTATTTATGAAAGTAAGTATATAAATGATGATTTTTCTTTTTTGGGTTGAAGAATAATTTTCTTTTTCGTTTTGGCAGCTACCCAAAGTAATGAGGATTATAGGATTTGTGTAAAAATTAAAATTTTTTTAACAAAATCCATAAAAAAATTTTATTTCATTTTGTTAAATATATTTCGGCACAGTTTGCGCCATTTTCCAGGAACATACATCATGCAAAAATCAATTTTTTACATTGAGTTAACAACAAGTATCAGAAAATTATATATTAAAATATATAATTATTGTCATTTTACATTTCCACTAGAAATTTATCAATAATTAAATAAAATTGAAAAAACTAATTATATGATTGTTGTAAATTATTCAAAACATTAGAAACAAGATTCACTAATAAAATGAATCTTCTTTCTAATGTTTTGAGTAATTTACAACAATTACATCATATAATTAGTTTTTTCTATTTTATTTAATTATTGACAAATTTCTAGTGGAAATGTAAAATGACAATAATTATATATTTTAATATATAATTTTCTGATACTTTTTATTAAGTTAACTCAATGTGAAAAATTGATTTTTGCATGATGTATGTTCTTGAAAATGGCTCCAACTGTGCCGAAATATATTGAACAAAACGAAATAAAATTCTTTTATGGATTTTATTAAAAAAATTTTAATTTTTACACAAATCCTGTAATCCTCATTACTTTGGGTAGCGGTCAAAACGAAAAGAAAATAAGTAGGTATATAAATATGTACATAGAAATTAACGACAAACGAAATTCAGTCATTTCAGTATGTTTTTAAACCAGTGTCCTGATTAAACTGATTTTCGAGAAAAATTTAATATGCTTATATATTATTTAATAACTAGAAAAAAACTTAGGACCATTTTTTTATTTTAATTAATAACATGAATTATACTAATTTATTTTATTCGTTTAATTACCTTATACCGTGCTACACTCGAGCTTAATATTCTTTCTGAATAAATTTGTATTTTTTACAACTCAAATTTGTTGTCTAAAAGAAATTTAACTTTTAAAACTGCCAACTAGCAAAAACACTCCATGGCTCTGTTGTCGTGTTTTTGTTAGTTGACAGTTATTTTCGTTAAATTTTTGTTGTAAATAAACACAAAAGCAAAAAACAAAAAAACAAAAAAATACAAATTTCCCGTGTAATAATAAGTGAAAATTACTCATAAAGCTTTCACAATTATGCGAGGTAAGAACATAACATCGGCGCAGGGCCGGATTTACCTCTGTGGAGGCCCCGGGACACTTCTAATGTGGTGGCCCCTAAACATTTTCCATGTGGAGGCCCTGAGTACTTCTGTGGAGGATTTTCCCAAAAAAATAGGGTTGACGAAAAAGAAGGAAACGAAATAAACAACGATAGCGCTTATCCTTTTTATTCTTAGGGCGCCAAGTACCCTTATGTAAATCCGGCTCTGCATCGGCGAAAAAGCATGAGGTTAAGAGAAACCGTAAAAGAAGTGAATGTTTCTTTGGAAGGAGTAGTGTCAAACTTTCTGAAAGTGGTGTAGGTACTAGGTAGATATTAGGTAGTGATGAGCTAATGCAAGACCAAGACCAAGACTTGGCAGTCGTGGTCTTGGTATTGGTTATGATCTTGGTATTGCTAAAAATCTTGCACTTTCTTACATTTTTTTTTATTAGCGAATTTTTTCCTTCTAAACTCAGAATTTTCTCTCTTTACGGTATTAATTATACTTTCAAACTATTTAAATAGTTTAGCAAGCGTCTTGCTTTTTTCTTACTTTTGTCTTGGTCTTGCTCACTTGAGTCTTGGTATTGGTCTTGCAGCCATACTTATAGTCTTGGTTTTGGTCTTGCTCTTGGTATACATAGTCTTGGTCTTGGTCTTGCAAAAAATGCAAGACCAAGACAAGACTGCAAGACCAAGACTAATTTTGCTCATCACTAATATTAGGTTTACTAAAACAAATTTGTGGTTAATTTATTAAAACACGAAAATTTTAGATTATTTTATTCGCAAATTAAATGGAGGATTTTCGTTTCGAAAAGTTAAAGAAGAAAATATAATATTATTTGTTAAACAAGTAAATAAACAATAATAAAAAAATTTATTTTCATTTATTATTTAATTAAAAAAATAAATTTTCATTTATTCGAATTTAAATTTGTTTCTATAGAAGGGAAATTTTATGGCTTATATAAATATAGAGTACATACACAAAAAAACGCCGTGAGCAGTGGGGCCCCATCACGGAAGTCGAATTTTTCCCTTCATCTTCGGTATTTGTCTACAAGCGAAGTGTGATTGAAAGTCTACAAGGGATTTGTCATTTTGGTGGTTTCAAAACTGATGATGAGTGTCCGGCTAATCGGGGCTTTAAAAAAAGGTTTTAAGTTCTTAAGGGCTGAATCGCAGTAAATTTCAATTTGGTGCCGATAGCCGTTAGCAGGAAAAAAGCCCACACAATTCGTACGAGGGCATTCCCACCCATGCTTATCCGCCAATTTCCTTTGTGTTTTATTTTTATATATTAAAAAAGAATCTTAAATAGTAAACTGGAAGGCCTTTATGAAGATATTTTTTCTTTCCAAAAAAATCCAAAATTTCTATTTTATAAATAATTAATTATACATTAATTTTAATAACATTTTTAAATTACTTAATACGAGTATGTATGTATTGCATTTGTTATAAAAGTAAGTTCATTTTTTTTAAATTTTTAAATTTACTATTCGCCTACATGTCTTATAGTATAAATATAAAGCATTTTAAACATATTTAACAATAGCATTGAATTCCGATGTAAAAATGGGACAAGTGGGGGGAAAAGTAATGTGGAATCCCTAAAAGGCACTAACTGGTTACAAATTCAATACATGTACAAAATTTCAGCCCTCTAAATTTCCTTAGAGAGTCTCTAGACGTGTTAGAAAAAAGGCAAAGAAATCAAGGAAATATTGGCATAAAAATCGTGGGGGTAAGGGTTAAAAGTTGAAACCTCCAAAAAACAGTGGCTGGCTATTAGCTTAACCTGTACACAACATTTCAGCCCTCTAGGTTTATTTGGGGAGATTTTGACCCGAACGAAACTGTTAAAAAACAAGAAAAATCATGTTCTCTTTGGTATAAAAAAGGTGGGGGTAAGGGTTAAAAGCTGAGACCCCCAAAAGGCACCCCCTTGATACTAACTCAATCCAAATACAAAATTTCAGCCCTCTAGGTTTATTTGGGTTACCTGTGCGAGTGGTACAAACTTCGAAAACGTCAAAAAAGCATGAAATTGTAGCTTAAAAATAGTGGCGGTAGAGGTAAAATATTAAAACCTTCAAAAAGCAGACCCTAGGTACGAACTCTATCGACATACCAAATTTCAACCGTCTAAGTTAATTCTGGGGGACTGTGGGCGCGTTAGATTCAGCAAAAATGACTTTTTCCCCCTCTACTCCCTCCAAATCATCCTAGGAAGCTGAATTGTGGATATGCTGTAGGTAATTGACCGAAACATTATTTTCAACCGGTTTGGAAAAGTTTTATTGTTTTGTCGTTCCCCACCACCCCCCTAAAAGTTGGGTCGGATCCAAAATTTGACCCAACTTTTATATGAGGTGCCTCGAAAATGAGCCCCACTTACCTACACATATATATAGTATCGTTATTTATAGTTATAAATTTTAGTATCGTTTGATCAATTCACTGAATATCCATTAACGATTTTGTGGCAATTTGCTAGTGAAGAGATTTTGGACCTTAGAAAACCATGATGGATTAGCCTGGATTCTATGAACTATTTTGTGCAACCCTGCTTTTTGCTGGATTATGTTAAATATGTTAATAAAATATATTGTAAAAGCAGCAAAATGTGTTAGTATGTAAACAATGTTCTTATTTATTATTTTAATTAGTAAATATGTTACGGATAATTAACAGGAGATTTCAGTTTATTAAATCAGTTATCCCTCTATCAGTTGTGTAAATCTCGCATAAGTTATACATAAAATAATATTATGAACTAAATAATTTATCATATGTACCACAAGATTATGTTTTACATATTTATATTAAGTTGTTTTGTGTTTATTATTTACCGGCAAATCGCACATTGAGAATAAAACTGTTACAACTGCAAATTTTTCGTTCTTGAGATTTTTATATAATTGGATTCAGCTACATTTAAGCTATCGATTGGTGAAATTTTCATCCTAAAATTCTAGAAAATAAAAAAGTTATAGTCCATAAACTTTTTTTAAATTTTAATAACCTAAGAATAAATGGTTTAAAAAATTTTTGTTGCATGTGCAGTTGTAACAAAGAGAAAACAAAAAATTAACTTTTTATTTAGATGAAAAAAGGTATATGTATGTGATTTCTTTTATTAAGTGCCTAAATGTTAGTTAGAGTGGATTGTAGGTACATACAGAACTAAACGCATTTTGGTATTCCTTCTTCTGTTATCATTTTACAATGTACGTGAATAATGATGTTCACAATTTTAGTCATATTTAATGTTTATTGAGTTTAGACGAATCCTTTCGTAGCAAACAATTTAAATAATTTTGTCCATTTAAATTTAAATAATGGACAGTTTTTGCCTTCTGCTTTAACTATTACTGTTAATTCGGATATATATTTTAATTTGGACCAAACTTTCCCAAATAATACTAATGGAAATTTAAGAACACCTGTTTCGGAAGGAAAGAAACGAAAGCGAAATCGCGATTTACGGGCGACAAATATACAAAAAGGTTTAATTAATAGAGGGTCAAAACGTTATTCACTGAAAACAAAAAGGTTAGTTTTCCGGTAAAAACAAAAATTAAATCAGGATATTGCGTACAAGATAAAATGTAAACTAAAAAAGTAAACTAAAAACCTGATCGAAATATTTGTATAATAAAAACAGACAAACGTAGGAAAAACTTCAATCGGCAAAATATTGATATAAAAGAAAATGTAAGAAACCATATAAATAAATTAAAATCCAAAAACAAAATAAAATTGTAGCAGCATATCCCTAATAGCTACATACTCCTAATAGTTATAATAGAAGAAAAGAAGAATAAATAACATAATATTTTCAGTTAAATGTGTTTAATTACTTTTACTACTAAATGTCTAACAAATTATTATAAATTGATGGTATAATGGTTTAATTTATGCTCTATTAGTCCCATTTCTTTGGTCGGCAATAGAATATTTTCGAAAAAATTAGTTTTCATACTTTTCGAAAACGTAAACTTTTGATCGTAAATATCTCGTAAACGGTGCATCGTAGCTCAAAAATAACGAAATTTTTGAAGGCTTAAGCGAAGCAAGTTGTGGGTATTCCGAACATACTGGGACTATCAAAACTTACTTTTCGTTACCGAAAATTATTGATACCGAGTTACTCATCATAAACTGATTATAATTGATTGATTCAGACTGATTAGTCAAATTGGTTTTGTCACCAATAAAATATTTTCAAAAAAATTAGTTTTCAATACTTTTCGAAAACGTAAACCTTTGGTCGTAAATATCTCGTAAACGGTATATCGTAGCTCAAAAATAACGAAATTTTTGAAGGTTTAAGCGAGGCAAGTTGTGGGTATTCCTAATATATTGGGACTGTCAAAACCTATTTTTCGTTATCGAAAATTATCGATATCGAAAAAAACGATATTTTAACGTGTAAATTTCTACATTTTCGTTATCATTTTTGTATTATAAAATTCTCTACAATTTTTGGTAGCTTTTATTTCCAGTATTTTTTTTATAATGACGGATTTAATTTACGCAATTTTTTATCCGCATAAATTGAATCCCCATGAAACGAATATTCACGTAAATTGAGGGACCGGTGTCGCGGTCTTTAATTAAAAACGCATTTGTAAAATAGTACAGCTAATTGTAAGTAATCGTTTTTACTCAGGTTTCGGGAATTTTCCCGGGAAAATACTCAATAATTATCCTAATGGGAATATTCTCGGGAAAATTCCCACTGAGAATTTTCCCGTTGCCCATCTCTATCTATAATACAGTTATGGAATGTGTTACCTTAAACAATTGCCATTATAAAATTATATCAAACGAAATTTTCAAAATTTCTGATAAGTATTAGTTGCAGATACAACTTTGCGTCACCAAAAAAAGTAATATTTTGTGAAATAATTAAGAAAAAATGTATTATTTGCAGATATAACATTATAATCCTAAACAGAATGCAACTTTTTGTAAAATAACTAAAAAAAATTGTGGTTGCAACTGCAATGAAAATTTAAACTATGAATTTTCTCGACAAAATTTTTATCACAACATTTAAAACTAACTGTTAGAATGAACCTAACAAAGTTTCAAAGTTCTAAGATGATTTGGAAAAAAGTTATTAGGTTTTAAATTTCTTCAAAATCTTATTTCTTTAATATCTTAAAATTAGTGATTTTGCAGTTGTAACAGTTTTATTCTCAAGGTGCGAAATATATGTAATGGAAATATATAATAATAAATTATGCATATAGAAAAAGATATTCTGAGAAATGGGTTAAAGAAGTCTTACCATCCGATAAATATTGCGATATCTTCGCAAATTTATGTTAAAATAGGAATTGATAAAATGTCAACAGTTCTTCTAGTCGAATGAAAAATCTCGGGATAAAATAAAAAGTTGAGGTGCTCCGTCAGCGAATGATACCTTACATGCATGAGACAGGGCACCGACAGATTACGTCTATCGCTTTTTATAGTTAGCAACATCCAATTTCAGCGTATACGCACGCGCCAGTCAGCCGTTAAGTTACGAAAGAGGAGCATGTTTTACGTTATAGAGCAGTTATAATATGAATGTTATGAATAATTTACGTTCCAAGTTGTACCAATTCTTACTTTCTTTATTTATTGTACCTAATTAAGACTAACAAGTAACAAATAACAATACGATAATCTATCTAGAATTGGATGAAAACTGCTGGAGTTATCTTGCCCATCGTTTTGGGAAACGTAGTTTCAAGGAAAACGCTTGTAAAATTTTTCCTTAAATCAAATTGTATTAAAGCGATTTAAATTAGGAAGATTCGTTCGAATTACGGTAACTTATAAGTGTGTGAAATTTTCATTTTTGCTAACAAAATAACGAAATTCTTTTTAGAAATGATTGACTTAACAGAAATTTTTTTTTAGTTTTCCTACGTGCCTAGTTTTAGTAAAAATGAAAAAAACGACTTCGAAAAGCTATAATTCGTTTCCTAGTTTCATCATTCTATACTATCCGTAGTGACTAATCTATGTATACATATAATAAAACTGTAACGAGACCATTTCTGTACATGGAATATTTTTTGAAAATTGTACTGATACTGTAAAATGTAAATAGTATCGATGTAAATATCAAAACAGCGATTTTTAAAATTTTTGTCTGTCTGTCTGTCTGTCTGTTCACGCATCACGCAAAAACTATTGGATGGATTTTAATGAAATTTGGTGTGATGATAACCTATTACCTGGGTCAACATCTAGGATATAGAAAAACCATTCTGAGCATGTGCACACGTTATGCAAAAACTATTGAACGGATTTTGATGAAATTTGGTGTGGTGATAGCTTATTACCTATGTCAATACCTAGGATACTTTTTATTCCGGGAAAATGCTTTTTTCCCTCGGGAAAATACAAAAACCATTTTGAGCATGTGCATGAATTACGCAAAAATTACACAGGTCTACAATGGTTTTCCCCTTTGAGAAATGACAACTGATTTTAATAGATTTTAGGGCACTGATTACAAAAAAAATATTCCAAAAATCCCAACACGTCAGAATTTTTAGATATTAGGTCTTAAAATTTTTGATTAAAATTACCTAGGTCGACCAAGTCAAGAATAGATTATGAATTTTTATTTATTTCCTATCTAATAAAAAGTTATTACATAGTTTCAATTGGCTTCTAAGAGCACATTCTCATCAATGGTATGTTAAATGTAACCTAATTAACCACGTGACATATCTTTATTTCGCGAAAAAAGGCGAATTTTAAGGTCATTCGCTAATGAGCTCATTATTGAGGGTAATTTATTTTTTTTCTATTCAGTTTTACTTTATAACTAAACCTTACAAGTTTACGGTGCTAAAAGGACCCCCGTACTTATATTTTAAAAATTTAAAAGATATTAAATATGTGTAAATACTATTTAAAAAAAAAAAATTTGTATGGATATATTTTCTATTAAGCTATTAATAAAAATTTGTTTAAGGCAACTAAAAAGCACAAAAATTTTAACTTTTTTAAATTAAAATTGTTGAAAATTTAACTGGCTGACTCTATTTTAAATGTTGTTAATAAAAAATGTTGTTAATGTCCAAAACACCGTAAACGTTTTTACGAAATTTCTTAAAAATAAGATGTTTCGTTCTTGAGTTATCGTGCGGACACTTAGTAAACATATATATAAATGTGTCCGCACGATAACTCAAGAACGAAACATCTTATTTTTAAGAAATTTCGTGAAAACGTTTACGGTGTTTTGGACATTTTTCGTGAAAAAAATTTGGCGGAATGAGGCGGAAAATTCACATAAAGAAGGTTTTTTTTATTTACAATTACGCTATATCAACTAGTTTCCGAGAAAAACGTACTTTTGTAAATGAAAATTCGCTATGTTATGCAGGATGCTGCGACAGGGGTATTTAAAAAATAATTTAAAAAAAATAAAACGACACAAAATTCGATGAAAAAATAAGTGACTATGAATTGATGCTTGAAAATCTTTTAAAGATGCCTGAAAAATGGGATGTTCGATGAGCATTAAGCTCCACTTCCTAGATTCTCCCTTAGACTACTTTCCCGATAACTTGGGAGCAGTTAGTGAAGAGAAAGGAGAAAAATTTCACCAGGACTTGAAAGAAATGGAGGGTAGGTATCAAGGAAAGTGGAATATCCGAATGATGACAGACTATTGTTGGTTGCTAAAGCGAGATGATCCAAACAGGAATTTTAAGAGGAAATCTCACAATCGAAGCTTCAGCGAAAAAAAAACCCGATACCACAGAAATATTTGATTATTGTTATTTATGTATTTATGTCATATAAATACATTTATTTCGTTTCTAAGTAATTTAATACATTTTTGTTTCTAATATAATTTCATTTTCCTGAAATGGTGTCTATTTTTGTGATTTCTCTCATAGGGCTTTTCCACAAAAACTGAGGCTGATAGCGAAAAATTAAGTACGTATTCATAATCAGCGCACCAAAATACCCTAAGATCAGTCATCAAATCCAAAAGGGGATGACATGACTTAAAATTTGCAGGCCTGTGTTATTGTTCTATGCAAGTTCTGTATAATTATTACACTTATATACTTCTCATTGAGTTTATAACAATGCGTCGCGCGAACGACGTCGTGAGTACAGCTAGTTTTAAATTAAGAACTTAAGTAAACAGAATCACTTTAGGTAAATGAACAAAATAATTAGAAATTTTGGTAGGTTCCTACAGCTAATTATAAGCATCTACAATTCTTTGAAATTTAAAATCTTATAAACAATTCAGTAATATTAAAATAATATTTAATTAATGTTAAACAGAGAAGAAATAATTACTGCTTGCAATTATACCGCGTAATAATAAAATTATTTATTCATTCAATATCTCAGGAATAAGATATAAAAATTTAAATTTCATTAAAAATATACTCGGAATCGAAAGAGACAGACTACCAACAAAAAACGTGGATCCAAAGTTGAACCCGAAAAGTGCTTAAAGTCTAACGACGAAGCGTTCAAGACAGTTAAGAGAGCGCTGAAGAAGATTCGCGTAAACGCTTACAGCTCAGACATGAGTGAGTCCAACTTGTGAAAATTTTTAGTGAATATTTATATTCACTAAAAATTATATAAAAATTACTTTTAATACTCCTATTATTACCTATTAGTTAATTTCTGTCTGTTTCAGACTACCTAAATTCAACAAATCTATATGGGAACCCAAATAAATCAAAATAAATTTTAAAATTAAAACAACTGAAATCTTATTTAATATGCATTTAATTGACATCAAATATATTTTGTA
Source organism: Brachynemurus nebulosus (assembly GCA_035578155.1). Lineage (NCBI taxonomy): Eukaryota > Metazoa > Arthropoda > Insecta > Neuroptera > Myrmeleontidae > Brachynemurus > Brachynemurus nebulosus. The sequence goes on along the minus strand of JAPWDM010000005.1, from coordinate 8,065,645 downwards.
TTTGTATTATTTCGAAACTAATCTTCTGACATAAATTATTTTATGATGGATAGACAATTCTGGCTATCAATTCTGGTTCTAACCTGATAGTATTTAGTCTTGAATTCGGTTAATTAATTTCGGTTAATTAATTGTTAAAATCAATTCCATGCCAGACACTCGTCTAACTAAGAAATGTTTTAATAAATTAAAAGATTTAGACTCCCCTCCTTATAATGTTGTCAAATACAACTGGTTTTCGCAAGTGAGGGAGTTGTTTGCACGAATTTGTCAAACCGAACTTCTTAATGAGAACATAGTAGCTCTGGCTTCTGCTAAAAAACGTTTTGAAATTGTTAATGCCTATGAAAATTTATTATCATCTAAAGACTCTCAAAAAATAGAGATTTCAAGTAGTAATCCCTTCTACCATCATTTAGTAACAGCTAGCAACATACTAACCAGCTTAAATATGCCACTTCGAATACTCAAAGTTTGTCATGAGCTAAGAACATCGAATAGGTAATCGATGCATTGTGTTTTGCCATCGAAATTTCTCGCATCGAATTGATCCATCCACACAATGTACTATTTGTAATTTATACGAGAATGAAACTTTATTCCATTTTATGATCAAATGCCCTATAGATAATGTGATTCGAGCTAAGTTTCTCTGGAAATATATTTTCTGTGATATTTCTGAAGAAAATTTCTTTGCAATATTTTGTAATTTCAGAAATATTCAGCAAGTAAGTATTTGATATTAGTAATTACATTTTACAAGCGTAAAAGCGTTAAGAACGCGTGAATTTATTTTAAATGTCTAGATTTGTCCAAAATACACTGTATGCAAATTATATGTTTTAAGATTATTTATCAAATCGATTTATTTATTTAATTTGTATTCTCTCTGCACATAATATATAATTAATTATATGATAGAAACGATAGAAACCATGGATACTACCTAGGTATATATGTAATTGTATAAACTTAATCTGTACCAAACTTCTTTGTATAGAGCTTTGCTCTTAGAACAAATATGTTTATTTATTTAGTCTTGAATTTGGTTTAAAGATAATTTATTATTATTTATTATTGGTTTCGCACGTTCATCATAACCGCGATTCGTTCAGTAAAGTTCTATCTATAGAATTTATTTATGTTATTTTGAATCGGTTTTCGAGTTCTATCCAAGTACGCCGAAATAAATTATTAACTAGCAATATTACTTCGATTTTACTGTGTGCATGAAAACTTTGCACTATATAAATTAGATCCAAAACCACAGTGACCCATTTATAAGTTATTTATTCCCCAAATATTGTTATTAACAAAATATACAGAGTTTTAGCAAATAAGTGCGAAAGATTTTAACAGGTGATTGCTAAGGTTCTTTTACGTAAAATTTCATATAAACCCAGGTTCGAAAACGCTTAGTTTCCAAGTTACAGAGTAGATGGGCTATTAGATAGCCCATACCGGTTTTGTGGTGGTAGGAACAGTAACTGGAAATTATTTTTTGTCTGGAAAACGGCTACATAAGCGACAAAATAATAAGAAGTCTTTTTTGTCAACAAAAAATAATTGGCGCGGCTTTTTTTTCTTCAAAAATATGTCATCACATGACTGTACGGACACCACTGATTTGAGTGGAAATATTCTGTCTACTTCAAAATATGGGTATTTATCCTGTCATAGCGTGTCCCAAATTTTGTATCAATATTACAAAACGGTTTTGAAATATTTAGGAAAATATTAAAAAAATGAGAAATTGAACATCCTGTATCTTGGAAACTAAAAGTTTTCGGATCTGGGTTTATATGAATTTTTTTACATAAAAGAACCTCAGCAATCACCTGTTAAAATTTTTAGCACTTATTCACTAACACCCTGTATGCCTACGTCTTTAAAAATTTAATCTACACGGATATGTTCATTAATTTTATTTTCTCCAAGGATTAAATTACAAATTCCTTTGAAAATATTTATAATAATTAAAACGTGTCTGTATAAATATCAAAGTAAAATTTTGTAAATAAAATTAATTATTAAAAATTTCGAATATACCAGTTAAATACCTACTAAAATAAAATATATCAATTTACGTAAAAAAATAATTATCAAATGTATAATCTTAAGAAATAGTAAAACACAATCATGATTATGTAGTATTCTGGTTAACTAGTCGTTAATGTTTCACTTTGAATTCCGTGACTCACTCAGGCCCAATGAGAGGGCGTGGTAGCTTGATGAGGGGGCCCGGGGAAAAGTAAAAAGACCTTTTCTTTGTTCGTTACATATTTTTGGAGAAAAAATTTGCATAAAAATGCCTATTTTAAAATAGTCTCCCAAAATTAGTCAAGTACCCCATTACAAACAACATAGGTTCCTTTCGACAATTATACATAAAAGAATCAATAGAGGTGAATAAGATTAAATTGTACATTAAATTGTATTTTTCTGATTAGTGATGAGCAAATGCAAGACCAAGACCAAGACTTGGCAGTCTTGGTCATGGTCTTGTTCTTGCATTAAGAATCTTGGTCTTGGTCTTGCTAGAGCAGTTTGAGTCTTGGTCTTGGTCTTGCAAAATGCAGTCTTGGTCTTGGTATTGCTAAAAAATCTTGCACTTTCTTGTATTTTTTATTGCCGAATTTTTTCCTTCTAAAATTAGAATTTTCTCTCTTTACCGTATTAATTATACTTTCAAACTATTTAAATAGTTTAGCAAGAGTCTTGCTTTTTTCTTGCTTTTGTCTTGGTCTTGCTCACTTGAGTCTTGGTATTGGTCTTGCAGCCATACTTATAATAGTCTTGGTATACATAGTCTTGGTCTTGGTCTTGCAAAATGCAGTCTTGGTATTGGTCTTGGTATTGCTAAAAAATCTTGCACTTTCTTGCATTTTTTTATTACCGAATTTTTTCCTTCTAAAATCAGAATTTTCTCTCTTTACCGTATTAATTATACTTTCAAACTATTTAAATAGTTTAGCAAGAGTCTTGCTTTTTTCTAGCTTTTGTCTTGGTCTTGCTCACTTGAGTCTTGGTATTGGTCTTGCAGCCATACTTATAGTCTTGGTATACATAGTCTTGGTCTTGGTCTTGCAAGACCAAGACTAATTTTACTCATCACTATTTCTGATGAACAAGGAATTCTGAAATATACACTGTGTCTAGTCGAAGATTAGGTACACATAGGAAATCCAGGAGATGGTCTTTCTAGGGAAATTAATAATAACGATTCATTTTTCCAATATTTTGTCAGAATATTTTAAATCATTTGCAATTAAAACTGAAACATAGGTATCAATTATTAGTATACTTCAAATGGAAGAAAAAAGGAAAATGAAAAATATGTGTGTGGTACTCTAAGGGAAGAGAAGTGTTGGCTCGTTTTCACGTCAAATATCTCTATAAACAACATTAATTTGTTAATTTTTGTTTTTTAAATAAATTATTCAATAAAATTTACTATATAATATTAATGTGTAATTTTTAACTGAACACCAGTACTTTTATGAAAATAATAATTAAATTTCCATAGGAACGCTATAAATTACCATTGAAATTTTCCCAGTCATATACGCCTAGTCATTTTAACAGTCATATTGGGATCTGTCGAATGACGGTATGACATTTGGTGTTGAAAAATCAGACTATTCTTAAAGTGCATTTGCTCAAATGTCATTTATGAGCTGAATTTTGTTGATCTGAAAATACATACAATTGATTTAATTTTTCCATTCATTTACAGTTCTCCAGTTATTTTATGACGTTTGCTATTTAAATTTGTGGTAATTCTAAATTGTAATATTCACTAACTCATTCACGCATTTTTTCATATTTTAACCACATTTTACCTGTTTTACAAATGTAAAATTTTCTCTCCTTCAACAAAATTCCTTTGTTTCGGGCTTGTGTCAACCCAAAAACAAACAGTTCTAATATTTATCATTTTTTCTTAATATAGCACTGATTACTATATATAAAACTAATGTTAATGCACTTTTTCGTCAGCCATTTTTCTGAAGCTCCACCCATTTGACAGATCCCAATACCAAGATCATTTAATTGATTAGTATATTATACTATACAGGTTAGCCAGTTTCGCTAGTTTTTTGGTCCCAATTTTTAAATGGGTTTATATGACAAACGTATGTATAAAAGAAAAATTTTTACAAACGTGTGCTTTCGTAAATCGAAGATAACATAGCTTCGTCTTGATGGTGGATTGGCGAATATTTACTTACTTTAAATGCAAAATCTGCATTCCATTTTTAAATTATACTTTTTACCTAGTTGAACGTCACTGGTAAAATTTATGAAAATTACAGAATTTTTGTGTAATTGTGGTATTTACTATGGTAATTAAAAGTTTGTTTACTTTTGTAACTACGGAGATGGCTTGCCCGTAGTAAGCTGTAGTAAAAAAATTGGGTATAGGACAGTAACATGTAACTGGCCTACCTGTATAGCAAATAGTGTCAGATTGATGTATCTTGGTCATATACTATATATCTTATATTATGCAATGTTTAATCTTGAAATGAACGCACTGTATATTTGTGCAATTCTGCGTTTTAGACGTCTGTATTGATGGTTTGAGTTATGCATACAAACGATACAGTGTGAATTCGATCATAAAAACCTTGGTCACAGGTTTATATACAATTTACATAACATGTATATCTAAGCGAATTTGATACTTCTAAACACACTGTACACATGTGGTTCATAAATTGGATATTAAATTTGTTATAAACTGTTGATTACATGTCATTGTTGTGATATTATATTGCACACCTATCATGGTGTTAAATCACAATAGATTTAATAGAGTGTGCACTATGAGCAGGTAGAGACATCTATTATGACAGCGGTTTCGAAACTTTGTGCACTAACCCAAAAATCTAAATTAAAAGAATCTATATATATGACCTGTTTTTCTCAATTTTCTAGCATCAAGTCTAGGGGTAATTAACTAGGGGGTGATTGTGTTGACATTTTGATGTAAAATATAGTAATTTTAACCGTCTTCAAAATAACGTTTCGATTTTAACAATAAAAAAAAAATTTATAAAAGTGTTTAAGTTCTGGCAAGATTGTCTAAAAGGGACTGAAATGTTTTTAGATGTTGATATATACAAAAAATATTAATGTGTTAAGTACTTGCTAGACTTATAGGTTTTATCGGTGGTTTTAGCGAATTTCCAGAATGGAATTTAGCTATTACAGCCACTCTCATGATGCGACTTGAGCCCCAGACTATGGCAGAAATTTGTTTTTAAGTCCATACAAACAGAAAATAATATTCACTAAAATTTATGTATTATATTTGTATTTAGTCCCACACCGTTGGACAAGTTCGTTAGCCAGCCATGTCGGATGCCTGGAACATGGTTTTTTTTGGTAATTTTTAGTGACAAAAATTAGTTTTTTGCTAAAATTTTCTCAAGTTAAAAAATTCTTGCGACATTTATTTACACCATTAGAAATAAGAGGAAAAATCACTTAGAACGGTGAAAAATCAGAGAAAAATGGATTTTTATAAATGGAAATTCGCTATGTTATGCAGGTGCTGCGACAGGGGTATTTTTTTTATTAATTTGTTGATCGTTTCCATGTTTAATTTGAATATGATTATCATTGACAAATGAATATCATTATTTTCTCGCATAGTTTTAGCTACTTTCACGCACAGTTGTACTTTCGCGCACAGTTACTGTCGTTTGTTTTACAATGATATGAAAACTGCTCTTTACGCCCACTACACAACGCTCGAATATTGAACTTTAGAAGCGGATGTTATAAAAAAACATTTTTTTTTTTGCAAATTTGAAAATTTTTAAATACGTATATTAAGCAGTACGTATATCATGACTATGTAGCAATATGTGTGTATGTATTTGGGCATATATGTAAATACCGAATAGTTGCCGAATATTCGTTACAAAAATGCGAGTTGATAGTTTGCTATAGGCGAGGAACTGGGAAATATATTCACCTACTCTAATCAGATTACTATCATCTAGGGAATGTTTTCAATCTTCACCACCTACGGGCTACGACCACCATCAATTTGTTTTAATTGTTATTTCACGACGTGATATACGGTATACCCAATCATTCATATTTTTAGGCGACATAGGGGGGAGGTGGCATGAAAAGAACACGTATTGAAAGGGACAAATCAAATTATACCCAAACTAAACTATATATTTTTATTGTATAACAACATCAGTGTATACTGTATACTTATTTAGCCCTGACTTGAAGCTGCTGTCATTTCAAAGATGGCGGTGTTATCCTTTTAAATTTATTAGTGTTTCTCATAACTTTTTTCACACTTTTTGTAACTGTTTATCATTTTACATTATCAGGTAATTCAATTACCGGGAAACAGATATTTTTTAGGTAAAATTGCAAGTTTAGAGGTTAATTTTTAAATTTGTTTCTGATATTTGTGAGATAGGGATTATCTGTAAATGCTAATTTGAAATTGAATGATGGAAAAAATGTGAGACTATTGATCGAAGCTAATTTTATTTGAATACTTATGATACACAAGATTTTAATAATTAAGTAAAAAAAAATTAATTTATAGTTTATTAAAAGAATTTAAGATTACACTTGAGTAAAATAAAAATATTTATTTTTTTTTATTTTCATGTTTCTTAAGTTGTAATATTCTATTTTCTCTTCAGATTAAAAATTTTGAATGAATCGAATGAAAATTAATTGAAGAAAAAAGAAATAACAATATGAATGGTATTTAGAACTGTCTCTTTCATGAATTGTTGTGTTCCTTTCAATACAGTCTATTGATTATTGT